>JAOTQM010000406.1:0-697500 GCA_026939265.1 Oreonectes daqikongensis | reverse complement strand
TTCAGAGGTGTATAAACCTCTTACATAATGAAGTGTTATGTTTTTATTATCTTCGAATGATCTATTTCTATCCACTTATAAGGAATTCACCATGTTGTTTTTACAGTATCCCTAAACGGAAAGACTGAGCGCATTTCGTAAACACGCTATCTTCTTCGGCAAAAAAGCGAAACCTTGACGACATCTTTGTCTTGTGTCCTTCACTTAATGTGGTGGTTTTTGTAGTTTGGTCACTGGGTTTTAGCAAAATTTAAGATAAGATTGTATCTTTCATCTGTCTCCAGCACTGGGAGACCTGATGGTGCCAGACACTAATTTGAATGTTTACTGTCAGAATAACGTCCTGTCCACTGATATATGATTCAAACCAGTGTTTATCACAGGTCTGAGATCAGTTAACGCCAGTCATGGTATGCGACCCATATATATCGAAATTGCGGAATCCAGGCATTTGATGTAATCTTGCATACAGCATCTCACTTTATAGGGATGCGAACATATCTCTGCTGCTCTGAGAGTTTATTTCATGAGCATTTCACCGCTTCATTTGTGTAAAGCTACTGTCAAACACACACTAAAACGGTCTCTGCGACAAAATAAAAGTCTGGTTAACTTAAATGAACTATGACACACCCACATGGATAAACTAAAGTATATTATATTCCTTTATTAAAGTAAATGTACTAGTAAAAATCATAAATTTAAGTCAAATGCACTGGAGAGATGCTGGTTTATATTAACATAGTTGTGCATTACGCCATCTTTTTTATGGATTTCTTTCCGCAAGGTTCAAAAACACCGTAGTGTCTAGTTGTCTTACTGTAGTTAATGAGTAAATGCGATAGTGTTTAATAAATTTGGGAAAAAATTACATGCATTTCATAGGGCCCCACGGTACTTGTCAAACTTATAATATCAAAGACATCATACAAATGCATTCTCTATTTGTATACTTACTTTTACAGAAAAAAAAGTAAAACCTTCTAGAAGATGTTAAACTTATACAGGCCTACAGTCATAGAGATGTGTGTCAGTTATTATCATGGGAAATATTTCAGTTATGAGAGAGAGGAAAGCTGAGAGATCGCTGTTTATCTGTTCAGAGTCACGAGGCAGTGTGTGAACGTTCTTCCTATAAACGGCGTATTTGTTCTCATGGCAGGGAATCAGTTCTGAACATCATCATTAAAGTTGCCCGGAAGGAAAATGTAAACAAACACTGTAATTGCAGACGGATTAGAATATGATATGAGAAGAACCGTCAGATGTAGTGTGATATTAGTCCACAAGTACAATGAAAGGCTTTAAACTTATTTCACAGGATTGCACACCTTTCTCAGCAGTGGATGGATTTATCTACATTCCACATTATATACATTAATTTTGTTCAATACAATTAAGATTCATCACTTTTATTTATGATTCCCTTATCACATCACATGTGTATTTAGTAATGGGTTTAGCCCTGTGATAACTGTTGACTAACTTCTATAACCTGGCTCTAAAATCTCCTAAATCCCAATGAAATTTACCATGTTTTTATTATAGTAAAAGTGTGTTTTTTGAAAGATTGATTACCGTCTCTGTTACCACAGTTTTACTACTAATACTGTGGTTAAACTATGGGTATTGTAGTGGGACCTTACTATGTTACTTTAAATACAAATAAAATCAAAAAGTATAGTTACTATATTTTGAATTGGGAGTTTCAGAGTGAAAAGTTTTTGTTCCATACTGGAGCTTGCTTTGCTTAAATCTTGGTGACAACATCTGAATAAATACAGAAAAAATACAGACCAGCATTTTGTATTCTTTGGAGAAATTTGCAGATTAATAATACACAATAAAACCAGGTGTATGAAGAGGGTGAATTTGATTTTGTGTTGACTAAAAGGTTCTGTAAACGTCTTCTCAATGCTGTGACCGATCTCTTCCTCGATGTTCTCAACATCTGGAGTTTGAAAATCGACAATCTGTTAAAGTGAGAAAGAAAGCTTAGGAACTGTTTGTGTTCTGAAAGCCAGGAAAATATAGGGGCTGTCTCAGCAGGCCAAGCTTGTAATAAAGTCACCCCTCAACAGCCAGTAATAACAACAATCTTCCCGGGACCTGTGGATGGGGGTTGTGATCAAGAGCCCGCATCCGGTGAAACTGTCCCTACAACAGCCGACCGCAAACCGTTGTGGTGTTTCATCTGGAATGAACAGAACTGTTTACTTTTGAAGACAAAATGAAGGAAAAGTGCTTTGACCCTTATTTTAGGCTGTAGAAAACAAAAACAAACATGTTTCGACAATGTGCTACATGTCGGACAAAACAAAACCTATTTAAGTTAGTCAAATGACATGCTATCATGTGGACCTTATAGAAGCTTTATGTTCGCAGTGAGCTAGCTTGCCCTGGAACACTGAAAAAATAGTTTTTTGGTTAAACATGATTTAATCAGTGGTTTCATGTGTTTGTGTCAAGTTTCCTTAACATGAAATGAACAGGTACACTCTACTCAGATACTTCATGTAGTGGGGAACACGAATGAATCAAGTCAATCCAACAAGATTTATACATGTCAGAACAACTTGAACAATTATTTTGGTTAACTTCTACCTAATGTCAACGATATGTACAATGACGTGAGGTCAAGCAAGAGCTGAGATGAGAAAAAACTAATCATGGCTATAATGCCTTCAGATCAAATAAACTATAATAGTTTTTAATGTGTCAGTTCTCAGCCTACGCAAATGTCAAAACAAAAAAAACAGAATACTGAACATTATTAAGCCTCATCCTTATTTCATCTTCATTAAAAACAGTATAAAATAACACTTTATTTCGACATTTACACTCATTTAGTCAAATGCAAAGCCTACTGGGAACTGGCAGTCCTGGCAACGTTTTGAAATAAATTGTGTTAAATTAACATGTTTAAACTAAGTCAATTGAACATGAATCAAAATGATTTTTTTTTAGTTTTTCAGCTACTTGATTAAAACATGTTTTTTTTTTAATGAAAACATTGAGTTAAGCCAAAAGTTACCATTTCAAGTCAGTTTAACATGATGCAATCATCAGTGTGAATTCTTATAAATGACATTATATCAAAATTAATTGTAAGTATTTAGATTTTTAAGGTCCTACTTTGGTTTATGAGTGTCCAACAACACGTTTACGTACATACAAGGTGTAATAATAAGCACTTATATTACCTTACTTCTTGACCGACTCTCAAATGATTCGTTCGGTGATTCATCTGTCTGATCCCCTCCTTTCTGTCAGCGTACTCTGATCTGATTGGTCAGATGGTCTAGATCAGCTGTGATTGGTCTACCACGTGCAGTGTCGCAAATGTAAAGTAGGGGGGCTTTGCACAGAGTGACGCACATCTGTCACGGAAATGAAAAATGAACGTCCGACGACTCCTCGTGATTCAGAGTCGACTCCTTTTTTCCAAAGCCAATAACTTATTCGTTCACTTTCGTCTTTACAACTTGACGGACTGCTTACGTGCACGCACAGCAACATTACACGCTGCATGAAATGTCATTTTAAGGACATTGTAATAGTTACTCTTTAAGTAAAGTGAACAGCATCACTTTTTTATTTGAGTTTAAAGGAGAAATGCAGGAAAGCAGATTTAAATAAATGTGATTTTTTCTTGATTTGTTACAGCTGTTTGCTCTTTTGTATATCAGTTGTAAGCTGGAAGAGACTGTGTTTAGTGCTACCACAGTTGATATCAACACAGATTTTCTGGTATGTGCACGAGCAGCCAGCAGGGTTTCGCTCTGTTGATAATCATCTCAGCCAATCAGTGATGAGCTTTGTTGCCCGCACACGATCGTGAGCTAAGCTTTGACATTTGCTTGGCCCCTTAGAAAAATTTACCATGGTTTTACTACCAAAAACATGGTTATTGTAGCCAATAGTTATCAATATACCAACTTACTACACTTTTACCACAAAAACAAAAGTCTAAAAGCCCAGGGTTATGAGAACGATGCTGATAAGCTTATTTGAAGCATGTTTCCTTTTGTGCCATATGAATAGTCACTTAAAAATGTGTGTATGTGTAACCACCTCGTTTTTAATCTAAGCTCCTTTCTACTTCACAGGATTTTGAGCAACAATAAAATCCAGGAACTTCCGAATGGCTCTTTCATCGGTTTGTCATCACTGGAAAGACTGTAAGTTCACATTGTACCTTTGTTCCTCTCTTTTTCTTTTTTAATGTTGCTACACATTGTTAACTTAGAAAACCTAGTGGTGCCAAGTGGAAAGGAAACATTGAT
Organism: Oreonectes daqikongensis; assembly: GCA_026939265.1. Lineage (NCBI taxonomy): Eukaryota > Metazoa > Chordata > Actinopteri > Cypriniformes > Nemacheilidae > Oreonectes > Oreonectes daqikongensis. The sequence continues at coordinate 693,214 of JAOTQM010000406.1, read as the reverse complement.
GTAACTTTGGTTGTGGCACCAGTGAAGGACCATCGGCTGTCAGAAGCAGGTCACAGCGAGGGGCCGGTTAAGTGAAAGTTAATTATAGCTGTTGCCTTCAGCAAACACAATTGGCTGATCTTGGCATCAGCTTTCTGCTCTTTGCTTCCGTTGGGGATACAGTGTCACTCGGTGTAGACGTGCTGGTCAGATGTTTTAAGCCACTGCCAAATTTAGACACTGTACAGTGAAATGCTGTAGTAGAGTTGCTCTATGTGTATTCTTTCCCTTCCCATTCAGACTGACTTAAAGCTGTTTCCTCCATTTTATATATTCTTGTTTAAAGAACTTGAATGACATTTTAAAAGAATAATTCACCCAAATTTAAAAGTTAGCGGTTATTTACTCATCCGTGTTCTAGAACCTTCGATGGCTTTCTTTGTTCTTCAGAACAAAACACTGATTTTGTACATTTACGCATTTGGCAGACGCTTTTATCAAAAGCGACTTACATTGCATTATACTGTACGTTTGTTTCTGGATATGTGCAATCCCTGGGATCGATCCCCTTACCTTGGCGTTGCTATTGCCATGCTTGCCACTGAGCTACAGGAAAAAGAGTTTGGATTTTTTGGTTTACAGTAGGAGAGGGGTTATGACCACCTCTTGTAGAACTTCAAAAGGACAAAAAACAAAACAAATACTTGTTTTGGTTTCGAACAACAAAGAAAGCAATTGGGGTTTGGACAACACAAGGACGCGTAAATAAAGATCGCGCGTGAACTGTTTATGCTTGCCCTAGGAGAATTTTCTTTAAGAATTTAGTCCTTTGCGTATTGTCAGACTTGGCAATGGGTTCATATTTGGAAGTAGTCCATTTAGTTTCGTGTTTTCCTGAGAGCTGGAAAAACACATAATGTACCCAGTGTTCCAATGGTGTATTTTCCATGACATTATTTCAGATCTCATTAAAACATTTCATGAAATCAATATCAAAAGTGATATATTTTAGGCCAGGGTAAACAGTGAACAGACAGGTAATACATATTATATTATGAAGTAATGATATAAATTGCTCTTAAATGTTTTACATTTGTACTACGAACATTTGTCCAGTTTTTCACTGCATTTATTCATTTAATAAATCAGCAATTATCGGTTCTTTTTTTTGCCAGTTTCACGGACCCCATGGACCCTTAGTTTAATTTCCCGAGTCGCAGTCACCTCAGAGTTAAATCTGGAAATCACATCATGCTTCCAATGAAACAGATGGCCGGTTCGTGTTTTGCTTGAAAGCGAAAGAAAATTGTGTTTGCTTAAGTTTTGACTGTGGTGAAACCTTAAATTCAGCAGCAGGCCTTCTAAAGATGCTTTCAACTTCTAACTGGAGCGTTTTTACCAGGTGCAAAGCTTCATCTGGGTTCACTGTGATGAAGACGGATTTCTGCGTTGTTCTGTTTATTATCCGGGTGAATTGTCTGCTGTTTTAACGTTGAGAAAATGCTTTGGTTCAAGGGATGAAAAGCTTTATAACGCATACAAGTGTAAACATCTTTGATCTTCTCATGCTTTGGAAGCCTGAAGAATTCATCTTTGACTTTGACAGCATGGCTGTGCGATCGGGGTCTTAAGCTGAAGGCACAGTTACCTACCGATGGAGCTCCATGTGTGCCTTTCTCTTCCACAGAGCTATAGTCATTGTAATGAATCCAGCTGAAGCCGAACGTGTCAGCAGTCTGATTCACGCATTATTTCGTGCATTGTAACTCTTTGTCACTGTGTCATGAATGCGTATGGAAACGCTTTTGGTGACTGGCGTGAAGCGAAAAAAGTGCTTCTTCGCCCTATGAAGGGTTTCTTTATTGTGCAGTTTATTCAGAAATATTGTTTCAGTTGATGGCGACAAGCCAAGATATTCAAGTTGAAATGTAGCTACACGTACATTTTAAGAACGTCAAAGGCATTTCTTAGTGGATTGTGAAAAGCCGTGGAGAAGATTGTATATGAACGTTCCTTTGCTCGCTCTCCCCCTGCCCTTGTGTAAAGAGGATTGTGAGCGGAGCTCCTGGGACTTGTGTTTGCCTTTCCACTAAAGAGAACTGCCAATTGTGTGCTAAACCATTCACTGCCGCTATTTTTGCAAATAATATTTTCTCACATTTTTCATCTGTTAGTCAAAGTTCATGACTATTAAGTACATGCATTTGGCAGATGCAACTTACATATACAACATTTTTCTCATTTTTCTCTCTGAAGGTGTATGCTTAAATGTAGGAAACGTAATTTTGGACATTGGACATTTTTTTTTATAACGAGTGAAATATATAACTTTGAATAATGAAGAACAGCCTACAAGAGCTTAGAATAGATGGAAACTCCTTTAATATTGTTTAAATAGCATCTCCGAGTGAGACACCAAGAAGTTGCTTGATTAAATGACAAGAAAACATTTCAGAAAATTCTAGGCAAAATGTAACTACGCTAAATGTGCTATAATATCAATTATACGTTTTTTTTTTAGTTTCAACATAATTCCGATGTATTTGCAATGTACTACTTTATCTAAGTTGTGGGGAAATATGAATAAGTAAAGTGTAAGTGTTCATTTTTTTTGTGCTCTACATATTGAGCTACATGGAACATGACCAAAATTACACTGTTGTTCTTTTAAGAATAGTTTCTAATGAAGATGTAGAAAGAACTCTAATACTTTAACCTTTAGCTATGTTCATGTCATCTATGTTAATGTCAAGTTAATGTTAAAAAAAGTTAATTGATGATTTGAATGACTAGAAATCATAATTTATCGTTGAGTTTTATCTGTAAATCTTTAAACGTTATTATCTATGTTCCTCTTTAATCTTTGTGTTGTGAAATGGTAGAAACATTAATATTATTGTAAGCATTCCCATTTTTTAAGCGTTTCAATGACTTTTACTGTTTTTTGACAACAGGAAACATGGATTATTTATTATTAATAATGGATTTATTGATTTACAGTGTTTATATGATTTACATCAAAGGTTGTGTAGCAGATTCATTCAGAATATAGACAACTTCAAATATTCCGTTTTTTCTAATGTAACATTGTACTAATACATGTATATCAAATACTGTTTTCCAAACAAAATCCTACAATCATTCGTGTCAATAGAGTCTACCTTTCCCATATTGTGTATTCGGTGCTACACTATTCCAACCGCAAATGGCACGACATCAAAGAAGCTTTCAGGGTTCGCCAGCCTTTGACGCTGGAACTCTGTGATGAGTGTTTTGAACAGAGCCGGTCGACTAGCGCAGGTGTGGGCCCCGGGTATCATGACGATACTCTTTCAACTCTTCAAGCGCTGGTGTCCATCTCTTATGTTGCATTCTGGGAGTGTTGCACATGTATTTATTTTGCATTTTGTGTGGTGATCCCGCAGACTTCGGTCAGTTGCACACTGCTTACGCTACAGCTAACTTTCAGTAAAGCCTTTCTTTACCGTGGTTGACATTTATTTTGCATTACATTAGGATATTATTGAATTACCCAAATTGGGTTAAATTGGATTAAATGACGAAAGACTGTGTTTGATGTCGAATGTAACATTACACGGCTTAACGTAAATGATTTATTTAGCAGTCTGTGCTTGCTCGGCTGTTAGCTACAGCTTGTCAAAGCATCAAAAGGTTTTCGTGTTATACCCACTGGCATGTTTTCTGAGTTTTGAATAACCTGTTATTATAGGGTTGGGTTGACTGTTTAGTTCACGTCTGAATTGTGCCTTTGAAATTAACTATAAAGTTTTGATGTGTTTTTTTTATGTTCGCCATCTAAAACTGTTTCTCTTTACAGGGACATAAAGAACAACATAATCACACATATTGAACCCGGAGCTTTTTATGGACTGTTTGCCCTCAAACGATTGTAAGTATCATTCAGATTCATGATGTGTACAATGCACTGTTCACCAGACATCATTGCCTCTGGGATGTTGTCTGATTTAGGCACAAAAAAGACTTCTGCAGTCTCTCACTCCAAATGGACGATTTCCAGACATTACTCCACACAGCGTGCGTGCCTGATGCTATCTACTTTAACACATGCCAGTGGTTTGGTGTGCGTGTGTGTGTGTGTGTGTGCAAACTGTTGAAAGCAAGACACTTGGAGGAAATAAAGAGGGGTGCAGAGTTATTCTTTATTTTGTGTAGTGTGAAGTATGTTGAGTATGTATGCCGGTAAGTTTTGGTTTTATATATTCTCTATGCACTTACACAGCCGTTTATTATGGCTCGCTCCTTGCAATATAATCTGCTCTTTGGCCAAATAAATAGAAAAGTACGCTGCACCTTTGCAAAAGGATTTGCTATCGTCTTATCTTTACACAAGATCTTTTATTCCTGCATCTTGTCAAGTGTAAATGTGTCCTGAACTTTTAAAGAAATAGTTATTGGTAGTTAAAAAATGGATTCCTTGAATATTATCTTTTTACACTTCTCATTTAAATAAAAAAGTCAAATCCATTGTAAGCTTTTGATATTTCCTAGAAAAATTGCATTGAAAAGACTCCACCTGGCATCTTTGTGTGCATTACGTTTTTCTAACTAAAGAATGATTAAAAATGACTTTAACATACCAAATATTCGGTCTATAGATTTAATGTTTTCGTACCAAAATGTTGATTCTGGCAGTACGTTGGGCAAAAGTATAAGGCAAAGCTAAAGACGTCTATACAATATCTGTCAGCGATCAGTCACATGATGCTTTAGATGGTTCACACCAGACTCGGTGGCGCGGAGATATCTTACAAACTTGCACTGTATGCCCAGCTTTTTTCTAGACTTTAACGTTTTTAAGATGTAAAATTATAATTTTTTACATTATGAATTTTTTCATGCACTCTAAAAATGCTGGTCAACTGTTACCATATTTGACCCGATCATACATTAAAACAAACCAGCACCGGGTTGATACTTTACAACATAGATTCATTTAAACCCAGTGGTTGGGTTTATCCATGTTTTGTTTTACTGCACAGCTCCAGTAACTAAGATAATTGTATTAGAAATGTTTTGTGCATGCTGGGTATTTTGTTTTTTATGCACTATAATTGCTCTTTTATTTAAAGCTGCAATGCAAACTTTTTTGGTTAAACATAAACAAAAATGAGGTATTGAGCAAGTACATAAAAAGTCTGTTTTGACAGTAACTGTTGTTACCCCAATTCACGTCAGTAAGCTTATAATAATGATTTATAATTTGAATTTTATTTAGCCCGTGTCAGAAAATGAGAGATGGCAATATATATGCAAAAGTTATGGATTGCAGCTTTAACACAACATTGTAAAATGATTATTTTAATATTAATTGATCATATTTTTCACAAGCAAAATATGTAAGTGAACAGACTCATGATACCCATATGTGGTTAAACGTAACATGTTCCCTTATCCTTCATTGTAACAGAGACCTGTCGAAAAACCAGATTGGCTGCCTGCATGTGGACGTTTTTAAAGGTCTCTCGAACCTCATTAAACTGTAAGTCATGTTTTTATTTCTGCTGTGAATTGATGGCTTCATTATGGTTTAACACAGTAAAAAATAAGTATTTCCAGGGTCCAAAATTTACACTCGTCAAGCATAAAATGTAAGTACAGATTGGCCTTGATGAGTAATGCCAGTTGGCCGGTAACTTTAGTAAAATGAAGGTTTATATCAAACTGTAAGTCAAACTTTGATTGAAATCCAAAAAGTACAAACGATCCAGGTAAAGAAAACATCTGTAAAGACTTGAATGTGTCTTCAACAGCGGAAACGTCTCCAGGACTCCAGTGACGCACATGTTAAATCAATTTTGCATTAAACCACAAACATGAATTATGAATTACAATATGGATCTTTGGATTTTTTTGACAGGTGTAATTTAACAGAGATAGAAAACAAAATTGACTGATCTCATATATATACAAAAATTGTTTATGTGCTTTAGATTGTGTGTGCGTGCGTGCGCGTGCGTGTGCTTTACACACTTTGAAAATCACGAAACCGTATTTACTGCCATTATTTATATTCCAGTGATAAGGACAGAAATATTATTGGCTCAGATTCATTAGCCCTAAAACCCTTCACAGAATGCTAAAACTCATAACAGGTGTTGTTAGATGATCATGTTATCATTGACTTCCCATGGGTTCATGAACAGCTGCAGATTATATTAGTCAATGTCATCTTCACCAGGTGAAGGTGGAGATTAGATTATAACTCATCCAGTCATTTCAATTATGACAACAATTAGGCCAGATTTCACCCCAAATAGAAGTGATGTCAAGGGTGTAAAGAGAAAAGTCGGACGGGAAGTGTTGAGGAAAGCAATCATTCAAGAAGTTTCACATAAGATATAACACACCAGTAAAAAATGCACAATATTAAAGATATTTTTTTATTAACCAAAACACAATGTACATGACGTTTTCATTAAAATATCAGATTGTAGTGTCTCAACTATCTATCTGTGTAATGCTTAAACATATACTATCTATGCCATATTACATGTACAGTATGTTAACCTCACTGTCCATTGATGATTTACATCTTTTGTTACAGGAACCTTTCAGAGAACAAGTTTTCGTCACTCTCACAAGGGATCTTTGATAGCCTTGGCTCTCTGAAAATACTGTAAGTGGAATTATTGCAGTCAAAACTCAAATGTCTGATGAAACGCAAAGAATACAATACCGATAGCATCTTATTCTGTACGGTTAAGCATCATATGGGAGACTGGGGCTAGTTGTCACAAGGACTATACCTGAAGAACTATAATATATGTATGGGGAAAGTCGTCACATGCGTTTTGTATGATATGATTTTGTGCAGTTTAGTAATTTTTGGCTATAACAGAGGTTTGATTTTGTAATATTTTACATTTTTGTGTTTCAAAATTATGTCATTGTCACTGACATATAGTGCAACTGCACCTCCGGCCACCCGAGTTTGAATCCCGACTCGAGGTCTTTTGCCGATCCTGTTCCCTTCTCTCCACCCCACTTTTTCTTGTCAATCTGTATCGTCCTGTCCACTAAGCATGAAAAAAGGCAATTTTATGCCATATACAGTTTTTTTTGTAATTTAATTCAAAAAGGCAAACTTTCTTATGTTCTAGATCCATTGCACACATAGTGAAATATTTCAAGAGTTTCTTTTTGTTATGTAGTATATGTATGTGTTATATAGTTATATAGTTATATAGTGACAACCGGCGCATGTTTTTTGTAGTAAATATTATATGCCTGTACATGAAATTACTCAATTACCAATATTTATTGCACTAAAAAGTGTGCAAGCTAGCCCTGGTGTCTCCATCGAGTAACTAAAATGTACGGTATTATAGCATTGTCTTCAAACACGACAGAGAGAAAGTCTAGAGTTTACCCCCTTTCTAAATGTATTACATCCCATGACCCCACATCTCTATACAGAAAGGAATGTTCTCCTGATCTTATCAATAAAAAAGGCTTTCATGTGGTTGCTGTTTTTGTGTTTATTTTGTAACATTCTGTATGTGTTTTTAGGGAGTTTGATAGCCCGTATCTCCTGTGCGACTGTAACCTGCAATGGCTGGTGGTCTGGATCAAAGAGAAAGGGGTGGGGGTGAAGGAAACCCGCTGCTCGTTCCCTCGGTCCCTACAGGGTCAACTTATACCCACCCTCAGATCTGAAACGCTCACCTGTGGTAAGAATTCACACATACACATGTTTGATTTAAAGTCTTTTAGTTGTCTTCCGTTTGAATTTTGGAGAACTAATATTATCTATCTGCGAACTCGCATTTCTGCATTTTCACAAGACATTATTTAATACGTTAGGTGAAACTCACAAAACATGCACACACACAAGCACACTGTTTGCTCCTCCATAAGCTTCTTTATGCCAACAAAGCACTTATATTAACAAAGATGAGCACTTTATTTCATCATATTTATTGATGTTGTGCAATATGAAGTCTGAAGTGTAGCTAGGTCTTAGTGGCATCTATGATATAAAACATGTTGCACAGCTTTATCTTTGTTCTGAGGTCAAATTGATAAATTGCTTCGAACAAGACGAGAGACTGTTGCTCTCACATCGACCGAAAACCCAGCGATCTGAGCAATAAAAGCTCTCCGGCCTTGGTTGAGGCCTCACAATTGTTGATCTTGGACTTTCTAACCAGAGAAAGCGTTCTCAGATCACTTCTTCTACACGTAGCAATCGGCCGTGGCTCACCGCAGTCTTTTTCCATGAACTTGATGCGATGTTCTTGTTTACTTTCACATTTTCTTTCTCTTGTCGTCTCCGTTTCCTTCAGATGCTCCCCTCGAGCTCCCCTCGTTCCAGATGACGCCGTCCCAACACCAGATCGTCTTCCAGGGTGACAGCCTGCCGTTTCAGTGCACGGCCTCTTTCGTGGACGAGGACATGCAGGTTTTGTGGTATCAGGATGGGAAGATGGTGGAACCCGATGCCACGCAGGGCATCTATATAGAGAAAAGCATGGTGCAGAACTGCTCGCTGATAGCCAGGTAATGAAAACCAGCCACGACGTGGATTAAATCCAATATACATAAATCACTAACCTTAAACAGTGTTTGCCTTGGAGCGTGAGGTTGCATATGACAGAAATATGAACTAATGAAATATTGCCTGAATGTGGCAAAACTTGCCTGAATGTGTTTTATATGCTAGTGCTACTTGTATTATATCGCTTCTGTTTGTATTCATTTTATTTGCGTACTGAATAAATGCAAACATTATATTTAATAACTAACTTGATTTGTCTTGGCACAGCGCTCTGACCATCTCAAACATCCAGCCGGGATTCACAGGAAACTGGGAGTGTCGCGTGCGCACCAGTCGCGGAAACAACACTAGGACGGTCCACATTGTGGTTTTGGAGAGTTTAGCCAAGTACTGTCTGCCCGACCGAGTGTCAAACAACAAGGGGGATTATAGGTGAGTCTCGCAAGCATACTATTAGATAAATACATTTTGTGTGTATTTGTTTCAAATTATTTTTTAATATGGTGCAGTTTACCCAAAAAAAGAGAATTTGGTCATTTATTCACCCTCACGTCAGTCAAAACCTGTTTATGACTCTTCTTTCTGTGTAGCTAAAATTATGATATTTTCAGATGTCTCAGTGGTTTTGTGTCCATACAATGGGAGCCAATGTTGTTTAGTTACCAATGTTCTTCAAAATACCATCATCTGTGTTCTGCAGAAGAAAGAAAGACATGGGTTGGAATGACATGAGGATGAGTTAATGATGAAGATTTTTTTTGGGGGGGGTGAACTATCCCTTTAAACCATTTTTGGCATCCTATGTGACTTTCTTCGTTCAGATGAATACAGTCAACCATTTGTGACCCTGGACAACAAAACCAGTTTTAAGTGTCAATTTTGGGTTGAAATTAAGATTTTCATTAAGATCATCTGACAGCTGAATAAATAAGCTTTCCATTGATGTATGGTTTGTTATGATGGGACGATATTTGGCCGAGATAAAACTATTTGAAAATCTAGAATCTGAGGGTGCAAAAAAATCCAAATATTGAGAAAATCTCCTTTAAAGTTGTCCAAATGAAGTCTTTAGCATAGCATATTACTCACAAAATAAAGTGTTGATATATTTACAGTAGGAAATTTTACTTCATATTCTAAAGATTTTTTTTTACATAAAAAAATCTATAATTTTGACCAATGTTAATTTAATTTCTACAAATGTTCCCGTGCTGTTTAAGACTGGTTTTGTGATCTAGGGTCACATTTATCCTTTTTTTTCCAAGTGGTAGAATGGGAGTGAATGGTAAACGCTTTTTTGAAGCTCCAAAAAGTGCATCCATCGATCAAAGAACTGCTCGACACGGGTCTGTGGTCTTAACAAAGGTCTTCTGAAGTGAATCAATGCGTTTGTTTAAGAGAAATATATATGTATTGACGTTAATAACGGTAATATCTAACTTCCGTTATCTCTCGGCTGCGCGTGTTGTTTGACATTACCGTTAATAACGTTGTCAATATATATATATTTCTCTTAAAAACCATTCACTCCTCACCTAGGATGCCTTGAGAGTGAATAAAACATGGTGTCATTTTAGTTTGCCTTTGAATTAAGACATACAATTTGATTTTGATGTTATTGCTATTAGATGTTGTTATCATATTTGGCATGTGATGTTATATTGTTAGGAGAGATTGTACCTCCCAAGCCTCCAGCGCTGGTAGATATCACAGACTTTCCTTTGTTTTTTTTGTCTCTGATTGGCAAGCTGTAACACTCAGTATAAATGTGAACAGCATACATCTGTGCGTTAATTTTTGTATTAGTATGTATATAAATTCAGGCAGTCAGTATCAAAACAAATACTTTTTTACTTTGCTTTATATTTTAGTTCTTCGCTGCACTCTAGTGGTGATAGATCCGATGTATATGAACACAGTTCATAAATGGGCTTACGATGTTCAGACTTGCAAAATATTTATTTGGAATATATAAACAAATATAATAACTAACTAATAATAATATCTATTTCATGTAAATGTCACATCCATAATGCTGGAATTGTCCTAACACTTGTTGTTTTGCAGGTGGCCTCGTACACTGGCCGGCATCACCGCCTACCTTCCCTGTAAACGTCAGGTGACCAGTGCGGGCATCTATTCAGGAAGCTCGTCGGAGGAGCGGCGGGCATGGAGACGTTGTGACCGGAGCGGGCAATGGTCTGAGGAAGACTATTCACATTGTGAATATACCAAAGATGTCACACGTGTGCTTTACATCATCAACCAGGTAGACGGTCGCTTGTTTAGTTTTTCTATTGTTGAAGGCACGTTTTTTGAACATTTTGGACATTGAACTATATTATTTAGTTTCACTTGTATTCAGGTTTCTGTTGGATTATAATGGGATTTGTTTGGTTTTCTCTATGTACAGATGCCTCTGAATCTGACCAATGCTGTTCAGATAGCACAGCAGCTGCTGGTTTACACCGCAGAGGCGCCCAACTTCTCAGACAAGGTGGATGTGATCTTTGTAGCCGAGATGATCGAGAAGATCGGCAAGTTTGCCGAGAAGTACAAAGAGGTAAAGCATGTAGGGATTATATGTGACCCTGGATCACAAAACCAGTCTTAAGTAGCATGAGAACATTTGTAGTAATAGCCAAAAATACATCGTATGAGTCAAAATTATAAATTTTTCTTTTATGCCAAAAATCATTAGGATATTAAGTAAAGATCATGTTCCATGAAGATATTTTGTACATTAAATATCAAATGTTGCACACGTAAATATATCAAAACTTTATTTTTGTGAGTGGATGCAGCAAAATTGCTAACAAAAATGCCCGGGAACACGTCTACAAACTTCACTCGCTGCTGCCCACTTTTTTGGGAATTTGATTTTACAAAATACCGTAAAATATCTCTAATACATCAGTTATAAGTCCAGTGATTTTTAGCTTTCCATGTTTACATTTAGACATTTGGCAGACACTTTTATTCAGTGCATTCACTCAATACTTTTTTTTATTAATGTGTATGTTCGCTTAGTATCAAACCCATGAGCTTTGCGTGCTAATGCAAATGGATGCAAAGCTATGGATGAATATTTGCCAAGTAATCCAGTATTTTGTATCATCTGTATGAAAAGTGGCCAACATTTGGTTTATGATCATTGAAAGTGGGGACAATTTTGCAGTTGGAGTCACATTGAGATCCCCAAATCTCTGGAATTGTACCATATGGAGGAAATGTTTTTAAAGAACAGAATTTAAAAGGATATTAAAATATCCTTAATACTTCTTAAGTTACAGGTGCACAAACTTTGGAAAAAGAAGACAAAACTGCTATTTTTTTTTAACTGTCACCATTCATAAGCAATGCAGCAAGGATTTTGCTGATAAACCTAATCTCTGTATAAAAATAAGATAATGATGCTTAATTTGCTTGGGTAAAAAAATGAACCCCTACAAAAGAGTGGAACTATTACTCATGTCATTTAGTATTTTGCATTTTTTCATCACAAGTATTTCTCTCTCCAGAAAAGAATGCCATTTACAAAATTTTTGGTTCACCACTTGAAAAGAAATACAGTTTTTATCAAAAGCAGTTAATATTTGTTTGAATCAAAGGCTCTCTACCTGAAAGCTTTCTGACACTGCGTTACAACCACACAGAAATCTCAAACAAATGTCTTAATGGCTCTTACGTAACTCTGTTTGTCTGGTGAACAAAGCGGCTTTTACAGTCAAATCTGTAAGGAGATCAGGAAAGAAAAAGATAACATCAGAATGGAAGGATATGGACACAGAGCCACGGAGGGACGTGAAGTGTATTTTTCAGTGTCAGGTTTCACCTCGCTCATGGTGTTGAGGGGAAAATGTTATCATCTAACACCTGCGCATCATTCAACATCTCAAATATTGCCAAAACATTATTAGATGTCTGTGCTCAAGCTGCAGAAAACACACCACGTTTGTACATTTACAGAACCAAATGTCAGTGATGCTCCCCTGCTGGACATCACAAAGCTTTATGAAAATGTACAATGGTTATCATAGTTTAACCATGTTCTGAGCATTTGCAATCTGTTTATTGAGCTGGTTAAGTAGTCAGATAGTTGCTTATTTGCCCAGTTGAAGAAAAGACCCTCTTTAAGTCCCCTAGTCTGCCTGTTTTATGCTCCATTAAACAGTGAAAAGTGAAAGCCCACCTCTTATTATAAACCGTTGAACCTCACTACAGTAAAAACTATAGTATACTACAGTATTTACTGCCGTGTATTCATTTACTATAGTGATAACTACAGCATACGACGGGATACTATAGATAATATTATGATATTTTGTAAAATAATGCTGGTAAGGGGGATCCCCCCTCAAATCGAGCCCAGAGTATACTATATTATTCTATGCTATAAAATGATTATTATAAAATGTTATAGTATAGTACAGTTTATCCATATAATATAGTTTTTACTACTACTTGGCTTTCCAGTAGCTCAGTGGTTAGATCATGGCGTTAGCAACGCCAAGGTCATGGGTTCGATCCTAGGGATTGCACATACAAACAAATGTATAATAAAATGCAATGTAAGTCGCTTTGGATAAAAGCATCTACCGAACGCGTAAATGTAAATGTACTACTAAATACTATAGTATATTATGCCATGCTATAAGTATACCACAATTTATTATAGTACCCCATAGTTTTTAATTCAGCTAGTTTTTTGTTTTATTTGTAGTCATTCAGTCTGTCAGTCAAAAAATCAGTCATGTTTGCTATGCTTTTACTATAATTTAACAATTAAAAAAAATATATATATATTCCTCAGTGTAAGCAATGATGAAATTGACCTAAAATGTTACTTTGACTTGATATTGAATTGCAGTGGTTACGTAGGAATTTAGTCACGCTTTTTAATGGCAGAAGTAACAAGGAACTGCTGTTAGAGGTCCAGAATCCTCACCGTTATATTTATTGCATACACAACATATGCACTGTGTTCCTTTCGTGTGGAAACGCACTAAAATCCATTTTACTCAATGACCTCTTAGTTTATTTGAGATGAGGTCACAAGTTTTCTTCCATTCGATATGAATGTTTACATTCTTGTGTGTGTGCAGTTGGGAAACAAAGTCAAGACGTTTTCCATCTGGGGTGGGAGTGAAACACAAATATCCTTGTGTGTGCATTGAATTAGTGTATGGCCATCGTGGATATAATGTTCGCCCTGAGGATTTGCAATGTTCTACGGGTGGGCGTGCATGCATTGTCTCTAACTGCATTTCCTCCTTCAGCTGGGAGATGTGATGGTGGATATCTCCAGTAATCTGATGCTGGCTGATGAGCGGGTGTTATGGATGGCTCAGAGGGAGGCCAGAGCCTGTTCTCGTATCGTCGAGTGTCTACAGAGAATTCCTGTTGTCAGGCTCAGTAATGGGGCTCTGGCTTATTCTACTGTGAGTACCAAAATCATATCGTCAGTCAGACTTTGTGAATGTTTTGTAAGGATTCTCTAAAGGCGACATGGGGCGGCACCAACAAAGACTCAAAAAATGTATGAATGTCATCTCATTCAAGTGCCAACATGACAATAGAACAAGGCAATGTTGAGAAGAACATATCTTCATGTTTCTCATGTGCTTCAACAGAATTCTCATAACATTGCATTGGAGGCTCATGCCATCAAAGCCAGCAGCTTCAACGGAATGACATGCACGCTCTTCCAGAAGGTCACGCCGGACCGCACGGTCATGGCCCACAGAGACCCCGACATCAACCCAGATCGTCAGCTCAGCTTCAAATGCAACGTCACCAGCAACCTATCAGCCCTGGCTCTCAAAGTAAGTCATTAAACTGGACGGACTTCATGTGTGTCAGTCTGGGGTGTGATTTTCAAGTCTTGCGGTATCGCGCAGTTTTGCGGTCCATTTGTCACAGAACATGATGCGAGCGATTTCTCAAACGGAGAACTCCAATAATGCCGTAATCTCGTGAAGGAGAGAATATATCCATCTTGTTATGACAGCAACGTTATTGCATCTCCACATCTGCAGAACACCATAGTGGAGGCGTCGCTGCAGCTTCCGCCGTCTCTCTTCTCATCGCTGGGAAACCCTGGTCAGGCCGAGGAGGCCGTTTATAAGCTCCACCTACTGGCCTTTCGCAATGGCAGGCTGTTCCCGCCCACCGGTAACTCCACCCTCCTCAATGACGGCAGCAAGAGGAGAAGTGTCGTCACCCCCGTTATTCTCACGACGATCGGTAAGATCTCGCAAGGAACGCTTTTGGATTTTTTTTCTCAATTAGCGTTGTGAACGAAGTTTTAAAGCTAGTAATTGCATGATATGTGGATGAATGAATCATATCGATCGCCATTAACTGTGAATATCAGTGTTCGCTGTGAGACATTGTCATGGCAGACTAGTAAACCAATAAATTGATATAATTTCATTTTAATAATTTTGAACACAACATACTGGTGCCAAAGATCAAGCAGTGACGAAATCCAGCTATGGTGTTGGGTCGCCTCACCTGCGCTGGGGGAAAAGTCGCAAAGAGTACTAGATGGAGGCCGGCTAATATTATGTTCACATCAAGAGCGAATTTGTGCAAATAAATTACATACAAAGTAAATGCAAAAACGCGAATAGCTGTGGAGTCGTGTCGGGCGATGTGAATGAAGCAAAATTGCCATGAACGTGCAATATTCGCCTCTATCACATCTTCCGTACGAGTTGAAAAATGTCTATGTTTATAAGCTCCACCTACTGATCTCGCCCACCGGTAACTCCACCCTCCTGACGCGAATTGGGAGGCACGATTGCCGCGAACGTGCGATATTTGCGCAAGAGCGTATTGACATGTCTGGTTTAACACGTTCGGATGCGTAAAGACACTTCCCATCGCGCAATGTTTTATGGTCACTCAAAATAAACAAAACAAATAAAACTAAGCAATCCCGCAAGTAATATAGAGCGAGGAACTCGATTCTTCATGTTTGTTGTGAATCCAACATAACTTGTGTCTGCATAAAAGCAAATAACTGTCACATACCAGCAGGGGGCAGTAGTCTGTATTCATTGTTCTTAAAGAGAACACTTTTTTATTATATTATATAATTTTAGGATGTAGGAAGTACAATATTTAGAAACATAAATATATCAAATATATTCTCCTGTTCTTCAGAGGGTTTCTCACTGAGGAACCTGCAGAGTCCAGTGAACACAAGCATGAGACGCTTCCTGCATGGCTCAGATGCTGTTCCTGCCTTCTGGAACTTCAGTCTTCTGGGAGGACAGGGAGGCTGGCAGAGCGACGGCTGCCGGATCACCCATCAGGATGACAACTTTACCACGATGTCCTGCGATTCACTGAATAACTACGCTTTGCTGATGGTGAGAGATGTTGTTAAATTAATTGTTTAAACAAAAATGTCAGCATCTACTCATCCTCATGCCATTCCAAACCTGTAGGATTTTTCAAAGATATCATGATTTCAGAATAGTTACAGTATAGTTGTATGAACTACTTTTTATGCAGCATTTTTGATCGTATATTATAGGACATGTTTCCACAATACTTTATAAAACTGAAACAACTGAACTGATTCATTCTCCTGTTTTTATGAGGACTCACTGTGGAACCTGCTTCTGCTAACTTAAGTTTCCCATACATTTTTATAACAAAGTTACACCCACGATTTTTAGAAAATATATATTTTACTTGTTACATGATAAGTTACTTAATAGATGTCTGTTTACTGTGCATATTCATTTTGTATTTATGAACAGAAACACATACATGTAGGCCTATTTATGGACATATTTATATGTATTATTTATATTTACCAATAATTGAAATTATATTTAACTGTTTATTAATTTTTATATTTTATAAATATATACATGTATTTTCTTAAATATGTACATGTATGGGTTTGTTTTTATGAATACAAAATGAATATGCACAGTACACAGACATATTATGTAAACACAAACTTTTATTCTGGATGCGATTAATCGCTTGACAGCCCTAATATATATATATATATATATATATATATATATATATATATGCATGCATGTATACATATTAATATTGGGTGGAAAACAGACAATGGTTATGTATAAAATGCTTTTCCGAGTGCAACTAGATGTATGTGTGAAAGAGAAGTACTGTGTGGGTGGAATAATGTCACTTTACTAAGCTTACAGCCAGAAGTAACAATAAGGATGTGCCGAATTATTAACGGATTCCAATGTTCCCATCATCCTCTTGTCATATAATTATGTAGGATTTCAGGGCTGCTTTTAAACCTTCATTTTTTTAGTGTCGGATTGATTTGATATGTAATTTTCTTCAGATTTTCCTCCATGCTTGACATAAACCGTGAGCCATTGGCATTAAACCTGTTTGTAATTGGATCTTCCCATCCGTCCTCGACACTCGTCGTGCACTCTCCAGAACAAAAGGATGAACCTAAAGGATGGGGATTTGAAATACATTTGCAGATGTAATCTTTTGATGTACTTGTGTCTAACAGGATCTTAACAGGACCGGGTATGACGCGTACAGCTTTAACCCCCTTCACCCGGTTATCTACGCCACAGCCGTCGTGCTGGTTGTCTGCCTGCTGTCTGTCATAGTCACTTACATCTACCACCACAAGTAAGCTCTGATAGTTTGTCTCTTTATACATGCACATGGGATAATGAATGAGAGTCATTAAATATAAGAGAAGGACAATTTGTTACGACGACTTTTGGTCGAAGCATTTGTCATATTATAAATGATAAATATGTCGCTTAAGGTGCTCGTGTTTCGATGTTTTTGCAGGTCAGTGCGGATCAGTAAAAAGTGTTGGCACATGCTGGTTAACCTGTGCTTGCATATTCTCCTCACCTGTGCTGTGTTTGTGGGCGGCATCAACCAAACGTACAATGCGAGTGTTTGCCAAGCGGTATGTGCCACCTGCTTTTTAATCAATATACTGTTTGTATGCTTTGTGAGACATGAGTACAAAAAGCAAGCAGAAATTTAGGATGTAGAATGCCTCGAAGATCTGATGTTTTCTAATCTGCTGGATGTTCTAAAGGTGGGGATAGTGCTGCATTACTCCACGCTGGCTACGGCTTTGTGGTCGGGTGTAACCGCACGCAACATCTACAAGCAGGTGACACGAAAGGCCAAGCGCTACGAGGAGCTGGACGAACCTCCACCTCCACCCAGACCGATGCTGAGGTGTGTGATGATATCTTGAAGACAAACTTTAACGTAATGAATAAATGACAAGCTAAGGCCTTATGGTTAGAACCCCTTGTCATTTATTTTGACATTAAGATTTTGGGGTAAAATAAGACTTCAGGAATTCTTAAAGGAATAGTTCATGCAAAAATGAAGTGAATGGGTATCACCGTTATTCGGTTACCAACATTCTTCTAAATATCTTCTTTTGTGGTCTGCAGAAGAAAGAAAGTCATACAGGTTTGAAATAACAAGAGGGTGAATAAATGATGACAGATTTTTCATTTTTCGATGAACTATCACTGTAAGGCAAGACGATAGGAATGAAGTCTCCTCTTTCCATCTTCTCTCCACTAGATGTCAGTAAATATGCCACAGAAAACAAGCTTGTTTTTTGGGGGTTTATAAATCATGGATCACAAAAATGTGTGCCGTGTAATTGTAAAGCTTTCTCCGCTTAAACTTAGTTGTTATTTGTGATCTTGTCTCTGAAATCCAGGTTAAAGTCTCAAAATGTAAATATGAGAATAGAAGCATCACAGTTTAAATTCAGTCGTTGTTTCACAATCTTTGTCATGGTCTTACTCAGTCAATATTAAAGGTATCAAGGGTTTATTTTCACAGAATGTTCTTTACATCATGTAGATGTAAAAAAAGACTTGTATTTTGTAATTTGTATTATTTTTTTACAGATTCTACCTGATAGGTGGGGGGATACCGATTATTGTCTGTGGAATAACAGCTGCGGCCAACATAAAAAATTACGGCAGTCAAGCCAACGCACCTTAGTAAGTATATAGTGTTGAGAAATCACAGTGAAGAAATGCCTATAAAATGTTTTCATCTTGTCAGCATTCACTTGTTCATTAAACATATTTAGTTGGACTGTAAAACTTTTACACCTGAGAAGAACTTGTTATATTCTGTATACTTTTGTTGATATTGTTTTTTACCATACCATATTTTAAACCCAAAAGGTTTTTAGAGTAAGTGAAGAAAAACGTAAACATCTTAATTTTTTTTTTAAATAAAGTCTTTCTTTAAAGGATACATTTGCATTTAGGCATTTTATCCGAAGTGGCTTAAAAGCGAAAGGAAACAATAAAGTCATTCATCATAGACAAACAATTAAACATATGTAGGATCAATACTGTAGTAGACAGTATTTTTAAATATATATAAAAAATGACATGATTGATCAGACGTTTCATTTTTAATATGTAAGTCGCTTTGGATAAAAGCATCTGCCGAATGTGAAATATGGCATAATATTGATTTAAAGTCACATGAGTTGAAATGTAATGGAATAGCAGCTGCATTTCTATAACCGGCACATGTCACGCTGCTCACAAAATGTACAGCCTGTATCCGCCTCGGGGCACTTTCTAAATCCCCCTGTGAACAGTTCTGTCATTTCATCGTCTTTCTCCACCATGAGAAATTGCTTTTGCTATCGACGGATCCTAATGCCCACGCGCTGCAAAGTGCAGAATAATACTTTATGGAGGAGAAGAAGTTTAGATGCTGTGAAGTTATGTGAACCTAATTATGATCTATTTTTGGTGGAAGTCTCTCCACCATATGTCTGCTAGCCTCTCTCACTCCTGGCAGCTGTTTGGATTGTAACAGCACGGTTTCATTTAAAAAGTCCAAACCATCTGAGATGTTTGGGGTTTAATTAATCTCACGCTACCGTGACGAAACAGAAGACGCTCCGCCGAGCGCCACGGAAGCAATTCCCACAAACTGAAGAAAAACTGCTTTACTACTAGCTATAATGTTAAGCCACTAGTGTAAACATTATTACTGAGACATACTTCTTACTTTCGAAAATATGTCAGAAATATTTACACAAGCAGAATTTATTTATAATGTGGAATCGATTAAATATATTGTTTTTATCTGTTCTGTGTGATTTCAACAAAGAACACAATTTTATAAATATGATCAAATTATTTAGATTTAAAAAGACATTTCATAGTTTTATTTATCAGTTAAACCCAGAAAAATTTATAACTTTTGATTCTCTATTGTCATTTCGGTTTAAAACTTGAAATTGCAGGTTACTTTACAAAAGTCAAATGAAATCGTCCCGACATTCAACTTATAAATTATTTATGTGTTTTATATGTGTATTATGCACTTGCTAAAAACTGTTTTTGTTCATTTAAAAAAAACGGGACTATTTTGCAAGATGTATACACTTGTCCACAGTTTTTATTTAGAATTTTAAAAAAAATCTTTATTTTAAGATATTTGGTTAACATTTTAAAGTGGTTTTAAATATTCTGTTGGTTGCTCAAAGTTCTTCCAGACCAACGTTAAACCAGCGTTTTTATTTCATCGTCCAATAACCATCCAATTATTTAAAAGCTTTTTTATTGGTATCAAGTTGTAACACTATAAAATATAATGTATGTGTTTTGTGTTTTCAGCTGTTGGATGGCATGGGAACCCAGTCTTGGTGCTTTCTACGGACCGGCAGCTTTTATCGTTTTCGTGGACTGCTTGTACTTCCTCAGCATTCTCATTCAGCTCCGGCGACACCCGGAGCGCCGCTTCGAACTCAAAGAGCAGTCCGAAGAGCATCAGCATCTTTCTGTCACAGAAGCCGCTGAAGTCACACCCGGCCTCCTGGAGTCGTCCTCTGCGTCCGGCACGCAGCAGGTGTTGATGTCTGCTCTGGAGAACGAACATACTTTTGCGGCTCAGCTCCTCGGCGTGGCGGGGGCTCTGTTGCTTTATGCGGCGCTGTGGGTGTTCGGCGCCCTCTCTGTGTCCCAGGAACATCCAGCCGACCTGGTGTTTGCCTGTCTGTTCGGAGCTGCCGCTCTGGCCCTGGGGGCGTTTCTTGTGGCCCACCACTGCGTGAATCGACAAGACGTGCGTCGTCACTGGTCACGGGCCTGTTGCCGGGGGCGACGCGACTATGATGTAGAGGTCGACTCTCTGCTCGTTCCCATCCCAGGGTCCAGCGGATCCGCGTCGTCCGCCCGAGGAAACGGAGAGGCGGCGAAATGCGCAGCCAGCAGTGCCGAATCGTCCTGCACCAATAGGAGCACGCCAAGCGTGCGTAACTCCACCCAGGGCTGTAAACTGACCAATCTGCAAGTAGAAGCGGCTCAGTGCAAAGCGGCCCCTTCGACGGGCAACGGTGCCGCTTTACCGGACAACAGCCTGACCGAACATTCAGTAGACAATGAGATAAAAATGCACATCGCACCTGTTGAAGTCCAGTACCGCCCCAGCTCTGTCAACAACAACCTACCTGGAACAGGCAACCTTAATGGCCACCCCGGCCGACATCATAAAAGCAAGACGCGAGCACACCGCGCGAGCAGGCTAACCGTTTTGCGCGAGTACTCTTATGACGTCCCCACCAGCGTCGAAGGCAGCGTGCAAAGCGTCCCCCACAGGCGCCACCACCATCACGACAGCGTGCAGGCGCGCAACAGCCGGCGCGCGGCTTACCTGGCTTACCGTGAACGACAGCAGAGCCAGTTACAACAGGACAGCAGCGACGCCAGCACCAGCCTACCCCGCCGCTCGCGGCACCTCGACAAAGGAGGGGGCAAAGGTGGAGGCGTCCGCCTAGGAAACGGTAAAAGTTTTGGGCACGGGCTCAGCGGCGGCACGTGCAACGGAGGCTTGATAGGAACGGGGACGGGATCAGGGACCGATGTCCAAGACTGTCCAAAACAGCCCCTCCCCATCGAACTGGAGGTCCAGACGAAGTCGTACGGGTTGAATTTAGCGTGCCAAAACGGACCTGCCAAAGAATTAGAGAGACTGCAGAGTTTGTCCCCTCTGAACGCGGAGACCTCTGCGAATATTAAGACTGGCTTGTGGAAACACGAAACTACTGTGTAGCGAGGTTTTTATCCGCGTAACTGTGAATTGTATTATTTTAATCCTGACGGTACTGTTTGTAAAAATAGTTTCCAGATGAGTTTTGCCTTTAAATTGTTTATATCTGAGAAAATACGTATAGTTTACCAACTTGGCTGTGAATCTACTACAAATGGTCTATTTTTGTATCATTTAAGCCCGTTTTGTATTTCATTCTCGCTCGCGAAGATGCACGATGTGCCAGCGCCCTTGAAATATATACTAATGTGTTTTCACATAATGAGGACGATTGTGTTGAATCGCAGCTGTCAACTAATAAAAAATGCCTTTCACAGCCCACTTCATCTCATATGTGAGTTCAGAGGCGAGTTCAAACCCTCGTGTGAGAACTTCCTCCAGGCTTTGCGGTTTCAAATAATTGGGAGCACATTGTACCGTTTCATTGAGACTTCAGGCTCTAATTGAGGGACAGTGTGTTTTTTCCCCCACTGTGTTCGATGGGCAGCGTCAAGAAATTGCGGGCCACTGTCTCCCGAGCGTTCACCCACGCAGTGATGGATGGCTGACTCTCAGGTCGGCCTGCCTGTCATCATTAGTAATGACGGGAATATAATTGAATCACCTTTCCTCCCCTCTTCTTGTCCAACTTGCCACGAGTCTGTCGAGCTGTACAGCAGGGCGATACAGGACAGTGTGTGTTTGTCTTCGCGTGAGGGGGAATACAATAACGCTCTGTTTGCACACGTGTAGCTAAGAATAGAGGATGCTACTTTCAGCGTGTCCTTTTAACAACCAAAACTTTGAGTTTATTGGAGCTAATGAAGTCCACAGGGGCTTTTCTTTGTTCAATTGGGCCAGAAATCGGTCATTTTCAACAAAATGAAGAAAACTGAGATTATTGCTTTAATAATGAGCAGATAGATGGGTTTTGCGGGAGATACGGGACTCTTGCTTTGGTTGGAGCGCCTGTCTTACCTAAAAATGAAAATTCATTCATCACCGGTTCACCTTCATGTCGTGACTATTTTTCTTGTGCATATATGCCGAACATATTTGGAAGAACGTTGGCCCCATGGCCTTCCATATGGATACACAACCATTGAGACATTTCTCAAAATATAAAAGAGTCAAATACAGGTTGCGAATGACATGACGGTGAATAAATGATGACAGATTTTTTATTTTTGGGTGAACTATCCCTTTAAGCGCCCAACTGCACCATACACCGAACACGTTACGTAAGATGTGTAACTGCATGCAAAAGTGTCCAAATTCATTGCTTTCAGTTTGTTTCTGTTTCATTGACCTTATTCCCATATCGAGGACCTACAGTTGGCGTCCGCTCAGTTTGTCCTGATGGATTTTTGGGTAATGTGCTCATTTCATGACCCAGAAATCCACATCCACAGTAGCCTCAGTGGTTAATCTGTTATCTATCCAGAGCATTTTGTAATTCATTTGTGAAGGTCATGTGAATATAATTTATTTGGAGATTCTTGAAAGGCCTCTTATGCATTACAGTCATCTGTGTGTGTGCTCGTGGAGCGAATGAAGAGGAGACAAGATGTTCTTCATTTTCACCCCACTAATGATATATTAAAAGCGTTTTCTTCATTGACAGAGATGTATGCCAGGCCCACCTGAATATGACAAAATGAAATAAGGCTTTGAATTATGTATGGAAGACTTACTGTCATAAATGACTATTAGTGATGGATGTAATAACCGTCTTACAAGAGGGCTTTTCACTAGGCTTTGTATGTTCTTTTCAATAGACCCACTTACCCTTTAAATTCAAGTTTTTGTTCTTAATTGTCGTTGCTTAGTTTTCGGCACAAAAAATCCAGATATAGAATCTTAAACCACACACGGATGTTATTAATTCAAGACCTGCAAGCTTTTGTCTAAATTCATCCTCATGGCATTCAAAACGTATGTGACTTTCTTCTGCAGGACACAAAAGAAGATATTTTGAGAAATGTCTCTCAGTAGTTTTGTGTCCATACAATGGAAGTCAATATGTTTGGTTACCAACCAACCGTTGCTCTAAATATCCTCTTTTGTGTTAAAGTCGTACTGGTTTAAAATGACACAGAGATGATGACAGAATTTTTTATTTTTAGGTGAACTATCCCTTTAAATGTAAACTAGGCAAAGGATGGAAGAAGTAAAGATATTTCACTTTTTTTCTACATGTTTGGTCATTGTGTGTCTGACTTCCTGGCCAAGCTACTATAGTATGAATGCATCACATATCACAGCGGAGGTAAGAGTGGTACTGAATCATTGTGTTTTGGCAAGTGTGCTTCTTAAGAAGCATCTGGCAGCGTCTTTAGGACTCACGTCAGAGATAAAGATTGATATCTTGCACCATCTGTGCCTAAAATCAGTGAGTCTTACCTGCAGTTGACTAATCAGTCAGGAAAGACAAACCTATAATATAATATCATAAACAAGCCCTTTGTTAAATTCCTCCCAAATTTCAAATAAAAATTGTTTTTATTTGCAGAAAATGAAAACTGGAGAAACAACAGAAAACATGATGCTCTGTATTTTTTCAGACCTCAAATACTGCAAAAAAAAAAAAAACACGTATTAAACCGTAATGATGCGGTGTGATCTCAGATCGGGATCATGCATTAGATACGGAAAATTAATGGATTTGAAATAAATATATGATGAGGGATATATGAACATATGAACTCCTCAACCAAAACATCATAAGCCGCTCCATGGAGCTCCAGAGGTCAAGGACAATAATTCCAGCAATCTGACACCATTATTCTAGAGGTCTTGCTCCCTGAAGATATTACTTGAGCATTATGGAATGGGATTGAGATCGCAGGTGGAATTACATTGCCACCTGCTTGCATGCATACGTGATGGAAATGATTTGGAGAACTTAAAATACATGTGATCGTTTGTCTTGAGGTTAGACAGATGCTTCTGATGGTGTGATAAGGAAAGCGATGGTTGTATATTAATATATGGCAACCCAACTCCTGATGTTTCTTATCAGACAGCAGATGTCAGACTGAAACATGACACAGCGCTCAAGCTACTGCGCTGTATAGTTTGGTTTTTTGGGAAAGAAATTGGACCGTGCTGGGATCACATCACCTTTCGAAGGACCTTTAAAGTTGTTTTTCGTGTACTTTGTTTTCTGATCTATCGAGTTTAAAACAAAAGACAATGAGTTCAAGAGGAAAAGTAACATTTTCTATCTTAGATTCTTGTTGATTTTGTGAGTTTTGTGGGTCTCAAGCGGCACAGGTAGTTATAGGCATTATTTTGAAGTGGGTGGTGAGTAAGGTTGAGGTTATCCTGTCAAACTATTATTATCATTTTTATTAGTTGATTCAATGCATTTGCCTCTAATAGACAGTTGGAGTTATGATGGGATTTAAAGGGACAGTTAACCAAAAATGAAAATCATGTACTTATCGTCATGTCCTTCCAACCCTGTATTACTTTCTTTCTTCTGCAGAAGATATTTCGAAGAATGTTGGTAAACGAACAACATTGCACCCCATTGACTCCCATTGTATGCGCACAAAACCACACTAAATATCGTCTTTTGTGTTCCACAGAAGAGAGAGTCATGCGCAGGTTTTGTGTCTTTTTCTTTTTGGTATCATAGATGTAGTGACATGCACAGAGCCGTGAGCAAATATAAATAAGCTAATAATAGAAGGATGTTAAGCCTCTCATAATCCCTTTCACAACATTCATCTTGTCGTGCGTTTGTCCCAATGTCACGTCTACATCAACTCACACATTCTGCGTGTGCTTTGCTTCTTTGGGGCACAAAAGTGAACCTCAAAGTTATATAAGCTCATCACACTTCATAGCTCACACATTATCTTAGTCTCCAGGCTACAGTGTCTCTGTACGCACCCACTATACCGGAGTGAAATGTGGGTTGGAGCGGCAAATGGAAGCAAATCTTTCTCTGGAAGCTTGCTAAAGTTTGCTTAAATTTCACTCGTGAGTGTATTTCCTCCTACATGTTCATCGAGTTTCTTTAACCGAACTTTAGTGTTTACAGCATTGATAATGTTCCTGTGTAGCTCAACTAGTGGAGCGTTCCATTAGAAATGCAAAAGCTGTGGGTTTGATTCCTAGGGAATAGCAAACAAATAAATAAATGTGATGTATGTTCCTTTAGATAACAACACCTGCCAAATGTAAATAGATGCTTGATGCTGAATGCCAATGGGAATTTATTATCTCAATTATCGTTACAGGAATCTGCCTTTAAGTAAAAGCTCTTTTCTATTGATTTTGTGATATACATTTTGTAATGTAAAACTATAGTTAAAAGCTGTTGCATAAACGTCAAAGCGCAACATTAACACAATAGTGACACATAATTCAAGAAATTGTATTCAGAGTTGATGTGAAGTCTGTCATCTGCCATCACAGAAGCTGACAGGCAACATACAGAAAAGAAATGTCAGTTCCCATCTGTTGAATTGTAAGGAGTGTTTTAAGACACCCTGCTCTGTTCTCTATGAAATAAGATATCAAGCTGTAGTGTGGCAGCATGCACATTGTCAACACTGTCAGCTCAAACTGAAAAGAGACGCTATACAGTAGATGTACGTCAGATAACATTTCTAGTGTAGCGTAAAACATGACTGTCTTGTTTACTATGGGTTTTAATGCATTGGATAATTTATGAAAGACATTTGCAACAAACAGTGCCACACTTTTGTTTGGAAAAAACTAAATGCAATCTTTCATAAATTGCTTTATTTTGGCCATGGCTTTACCCCACTTGTTCCCATGATCTTCCCAGATGTATGAAGTCTGTTCTCCTTCAAGATCACACAAGGGTGTAGTCCCGTACTTGGGTTGAAGTACCGTAAATCCCTTTTTTGTAATCCAGTGACATTTATACATGCATATGTGGCCGAAGTGTTCAAATTCTTTTTTTGCCTTATTGTATTGAACTGCTTTGGGTTAACTGGCTCTTTTATTAACCACGACTAACCACTTGAAGCCGCGGGAGCGCGCCGGAGCGTCCACGCGCGTTCCCGCCTGCAGCAGCAGGTGAAGTTGAGGAGCGCAGAAGCGCAACAGTCACAATCGGCTTTCCAACAGCTGTCCTGCACAGGAAACATCACTGACACGATGGACAAGAAACTGGACAGCATCTCTGCCCGAGTGGACACATCAAGCTCGTCGAGTGGTAGGACCAAAAGTGCATGTTCCGTCTCTTTGCATTGCAGTTGAAGTGGATTTGGTGAAGTTCGGTGCGCACCTTGACATTTACTCATGCATGCAAATTCTTGCATGTAAGTTTACTTGATGCATCTCGGTGTGACGGTCATGTTTGTACTTTTGCCGTTCTTTGAATACGAGTTTTAACAAATACCATGTTGTCACAGTTTTGTTTCACTTCCATTCGAGTATTAAATTCACTTGTTCTTACTGACGGAAATGTAGTGTTAAATAAAAAGTGGTGAATGGATCCGTCCTGTAAAAAGAGTTTGCGACGTCGCGCTGGATTGGTTTGGCGCTATTGTGTTATGAATTTGTCCCGTTTTTCTGATACCTGCTTGGAGAAATGCCTGCAGACAGCCAGACACCTTGACCATTACCGAGAAATATATCTACAAAACCGTTATTATAAACCTTGTAAAACACATTTTATGTTTAATATGATGCAGAGAATATAGTATTAAACCCTTTCTATTTGCATTTATACAAATAAGGACGACTTTTCACCTCAGTAAATATGAATCTGGGTTTCTAACAGCACAAATGGATTATTTATAGTTTGTCTTTGAAATAACCTGTTGTAGACTTTTTAACATTTTCTGAGCAAAATATGAAGTGTAGCTTTTGTTTGTTGTAAAACAACAAACAAAAAAAGGAATTGTGCCTTAAAATATCAGCAACTTACTGTAAAATTATTGTGGATACTATATAACCCTTTTTGCATTGTCTCTGTGTCACAACTAGCCCGTAGAATATAACATTATGATGAACGTTAGTCTGTGATTGTAATATTTGATAATATACACTCTTAAAAATAAAGGTGCTTCAAAAGGTTCTTTGATGCCATAGAAGAATCTTTTGGTTAAGAACCTTTAACATCTGAAGAACCTTTCTGTTTCACAAAAGGTTCTTTGTGATGAAAAAAGGTTCTTCAGATTATAAAAAGTAAGAAAGAAATGGTTCTTTAAAGAACCTTAGGCTGAATGGTTCTTTGTGGAACCGAAAAAGGTTCTTCTATGGCATCGCTGTGAAGAACCTTTTAAGCATTTTTATTTTTAAGAGTGTAGATGAGTCCCGTATAACAATAGGAGCAGAAGAATGTTAATAGGATGAAGATTTTATCCTTATAGAAATACCTCAGACATATCAAAACATCTAGCTGAACATTGTGTTATGACATTAAAACCCTCATTTAAAGTAATAGAGGTTAACAGTATAGCTGTATTTTCCTGCCTGTACAGTTGTGTGATATGAAGGTTGGATTTAATTGTTGTCAGTGAATATCATAAATGAAAATGTTTCAGAAAAGTTAAATTGATGCCTATTTAGGTCTGCAGGTTTTCTCTTTAAATGTCTGAATGAATTAAAGGCTTTTATCCTGCTGATGATAGGTTTACCTTCAGTATGTTTTGTGTATCACTGGAGAAATATTAAAGTTGTCATTACTGTAAATAGTATTAAAGATAATAATCTTGCGCAGGTCATGCTTGTCCTTGCAGTAATAATGAACAAAACAGTTGTTGACATGCATAGTAATGATTTTCTGTGCTATAAAAGGACTTTAATGGGTTTGTTTTGCATTAGTCAGTTTTTATTCCCTGTATAAATAGATGAATTACCTAAATCTTGTTTAAATTGAAGGAACAAACGAGGAATGATTCCCCACATTATTCCTTACATTAACATATCTAGTCTGCAAATAAATGATTCATGGAATTAAACCCTCAAATGTTTTAGCCAAGGTAAATGTGAGTCATTTACATTCTCCACAAGGCAACGATGGCAAAAGTCTTACAGGCTTGAATTTGTAATTACGTAAATGCTCTCGTAAATGAATCTTAACATTCACACTTTCAAATCCTGCATTCAGACGGGTTTATTACCATTAGAGCAATGTTCTGCTTTCAAAGATAATGCCATTTAAACTTCTAGGACTGAAATTCGTACAGTCACAGTAAAAAGGGATGCTGATGCAGGCGTTAAACAAAGGTTGAGGTGGATGAGAGAGATTAAAGTTAACATTTTTGATGCCGTTAGATTGTCTCCTGCATTGTGCAATTAAAATGGTGAATATTACAGCATTTGGATAATGTGACTGTTAAATAGTTTGTTAATATTTCATTTAAGACCTATTTTTCGGTTTAGACAGTGATTTTAGCAACAGGTTGAGAAACCTTGGACAGTTCACCCAAAAATGAAAATTCTGTCGTCATTTACTTTAATACCTGACTTTCTTCTGCAGAACACAAAAGAAGATATTTTGAAGAATGTTGGTAACCAAACAATGGCGGTACCCATTGACTTGCACTGGTTTTGTGTCCATACAATAGAAGTCAATGGAAACAATTGTTTAACATTAGCAAAGATTAATGCATGTTTTAAAATATGTTGTTCATTGTTATGCATACAGTTTAAAATGTTGCATAAAGATTTGGCACGACAAGAAGGTACGTAAATAATTCACTTATTTTTGTCTGAATTATTTACTAAATTATTCCTTTAAAAATGAGATGTGTAAAGAACAGACCATAAGTTTTCACGTTGGTCATGCGGAGGAAACAGATTGTGACAGATAAGCAGCGGGGATCGTGCCAGTATTATGTGGGTGACAGTTTTGCTTTGCGAGTTACTTAAATCTCAAACCCACGCTTTGGGAACTTGGGCCACTCGTGAGAAAATGGAATCGCTGCTGCTTTGCTGACTGCTAACCTTTTAGTACGTATTTACATATAGAAGAGTGCGATTTGGCAGCGTGGAGAAGTGTTGAATGTTTAAAATGCTCAATGTTAGATGAATATAATGAGCACACAATTTCCAAATGCTGTTGCTTAAAAAAGTTGAGCATGATTTTTCCAATGGCCCGTCACCGTTTTCCCCTAAATGTGTCTTAGCAGTACTAAAGATATTTTAAACCATTGGTGATGTTGTGGTAGAGTGCATCTTTCATGTGAAGCCAAAGGGTTTTTAATGTCCTTCAATCCTCGCTGGCTTTAGATTTTTTACTAATTATGCATCACTGCACAAGTTGATTTCTGGCAGTCTTATTCGTGTGCTTTTCTTAATGGTATTTTTATCCTCTTTTTAATCCTTCTCCTTATGTCCTACTTTTTAATGTCTTCGCAGTTTTGTGTTGTTGAAACTGTGGGTGGCACCAAGGGTTTGCCAGGTGAACTTTGTAATCTTTATAGAAAATATAACATTATTAATAAAGTGTAATTGCCAATATGAAAAATTGCCTACAGGTTCTCTCTATCTGCATTGCAATGAAACTCTTAGATTTACAAATTTAAATGGTTTATAATTTGTTAAGAATAATTATGCACTTTGATGTTTGAT
The DNA here is from genome assembly GCA_026939265.1 of Oreonectes daqikongensis. Classification (NCBI taxonomy): domain Eukaryota; kingdom Metazoa; phylum Chordata; class Actinopteri; order Cypriniformes; family Nemacheilidae; genus Oreonectes; species Oreonectes daqikongensis. Next base: position 663,057 of record JAOTQM010000406.1, on the reverse strand, counting down.
TCAAATCTTGGGTTTATGCATAATGTAATGTTGGACAGCTCACAACTTATCATACTATACAATAAACTTACTTGCCTACACGTTCCATTCAACAAATTGTTTATTCAATAAAACTAATATACAATAAAATTCAGCAAATTGTTACTTTAATACAATTATTATACTATACACTATTAATACAAATTTAATAAACAGAAGTTAACTTCGGGCCATGCGCGTGCATCTGATGAAACCGTCTATTATAAAAGAGCAACACAAAGTTTTGTTCTACAGCTTTTATTGTTGGATGGAGATGATGACTGCATAGGGATCATTATACTCTGCCGTCTGGCTTTTCTCCAGTGCAGTAATCTGTGATGATGATGAATATACTTTGCTCTGAATCTGTCATATGCTGGAGTTCTGCTTTAGAAGTCGACTGTGATATGTCTGAAATTTAGATCGATGTTTGGAGTGCTGCCGAGTGCACACTGTGGTATAGGTGTGTACAAATCCATTACTTAACTGTAATTTTTAATTTACTGTGGATTATAATTTAGAATATTAGACGCTTTTGTATGCAAAAGGATTCTTTTAGGACTATAAGACTTTTATTATTAAATATTATAAAACTCACATCCCTGGTGAAAAACCCCCCCAATAGAAACCATTAAAAAAGTGATGGTTTGAATGATTTTAAAGGGAATTGTATTGGTTTTAATGAAAACTATAGTGTGTTTTGGGCATTATTCCAATAGGATTTAACATCCGACCAATAGAATCCATCACACACCACTAGACACCATTATAGTTTCCATTAAAACCAATACAATTCCCTATAATACCATTCAAATACAATACAACTTCTTTAATGGTTACTATTGTTTTTTTCAGCAGGGAGGGATCCTGAAAAAACAGAAACCATCACAGAAATTCTGTTGGTTTCCATTAACATACCATTATGAACCATTAACTTTTTCCATTAAAACCAATACAAAATTCCATTTTGTATTGTGTTTTGGGCATTATTCCAATAGGATTTAACATCCGACCGATAGAATCCACCACACACCATTATATTTCCATTAAAACCAATACAATGCCCTTAAAAACCATCACAACCATTTCAATTTCTTTAATGTGTTCTATTGTTTTTTCAGCAGGGAAACCATCACAGAAGTTGTGATGGTTTTAAAGGGATTAGTTTTAGTTTTAATGGAAACCATAATGGTGTCCACTGGTATGATGGATTCTATTGGTCGGATGTTAAATCCTATTGGAATAATGCCCAAAACACACTAGAAAATGGAATTTTGTAATGGTTTTAATGGAAAAAGCTAATGGTTCATAATGGTATTGTAATGGAAACCATTAGAATTTCTCTGATGGTTATATTGGGTTTCTATGTTTTTTTCAGCAGAGATTTATTATCAGATTTGTTGATGAAAAGTCTAATTTCTATGTGTTTATTTTTCACCCAAGAAATTTTAGAAGAAACATCTGAGACAAATTTGATACTTAAATGAAACACAACTGAGAACTCTGGCGAGCCATGGAAACTGCACAGAAAAATCAGGAATTCCTCAAAATCCCAGCATTGCAACTTCGAGCCCGAATATATTCATCTTCTTCACACCTTTGGAAAGTCATGGATTAATTGCCACGAGCACTTCCTGTCGGTCTCTCGAGCTTTATCCACCAGGTTTTGTTTGCCACCGAGCCAATTTGTGTTTTCCCGTCGGGAGCTCGAGTGCTAAGCAGCTGCCAGGATGGCCGCCTGCCGTCGGAGCGAGGCCAGACGTGAGCACGAGTCAGAAATAAACTCACTGGGAAGACCGAACAGAAGGCGTTTGTTTATGAACGCTTGGGGCCAAAAGGAGAATGGCCACGCTTTCATGTTTAGATTCGCCTCCCAGGCTTGTTTATGCCACAGATTCGCGTCTCTTTGCTTACTCAGGTGTCACGCGTGCTAGTGAAGCTTAGACTGGAGCGCTTACTTCAGCATTCACTACTGTGAATTTAAATAAATGTTGAGCTAGTCATTAATATATCGCTTTTTGCCATTTCTATAGGAATTATCCCATGCATCTCAAAAAGTCTAACTATAAAGGCATTCAAGTAAATTAAAATGCTCCAGTAAAAGCGCTTTGTTCACTTAGTCAATGGCCCCTTGACCCCAAAACTCAATATTATTGATCACGGGATGTACGTTTCCTACATCAGCGCAAGTTTTCATACCTTCATAGCTCGTCTTCACCATGACATCTGAAGATAATTTAATTCATCTTAAGCGACACACTGACTATTGTAAGATCAAAGATATGACAGAATCTAAAGACAGGCGTGCAAACACGGCAGTCGCACATCAAACACGGTCTCTGATGCAACTCTCTTATCATCTGCATATATTAGAGCAGAACTGATTTTTATTATTTTTCTGTCTAGCAACAATCCTCAACCCACAAGATTAAACATTGGGCACTTATGTGACATGAGTGATAAATGAAGTGGTGTAATTATTGATGAGTAATGAGACGCCTTTTAAACCACCAGAAAATGTTTTTTAATATAATATTATTATTGTCAATATTTTATGAAAACAAATAAGCAAAAAAATATTTTAGTAGAAACAATTCATGGACCTTTTATTTAAGTGATTATTTTATATTTTAGACAACATTAAAAACATGGCTTTTGCATTCCTTGACTGATTAAATAAATGGCCCAAAACAGTCAATGAAGAAGTCTTTTTGGCTCCAGAATTCATATAGAGGTGGATACTTTTATCAGAAACATGAATATCTGAAGCAGAAAAACTTCATGGCTTGTCAAAGAAGCGAATTGTGTGCGTGCCATCAGGATATTGTGATATGCAATAGCGACATCTAGTGGCTGCAAAGCTACACGTCTGCCAACGTTTGCCATTACACACATGGTGTATATTTAAATAATATACGTAAATAATAATGTTAAATATTGTTATAACTCAATAATGACATTTTTTGACAGCCCTAATGTAGAACAGAAAAATACATAACATTGAATCTGTCCTCTAACTTGTAAAATGAAGTCAAATGTAATTTGTGTTTTAATATGTCAGTCAGATGGTCCCCTTATATTTGAATAGACCGTTCATGGCCAGAATAAGCTACAATATCACAGTTTAGAAGAGCTGCCAGTACATTTTTTGTCTTAGAAAAAGCATTTTTGGTTCCCCAAAGAACGTTCCATTCATAGGTTCTTAACAGAGCCATTTCTTTTTTATTTTAATACCACTTAGACCTTCACAAGATGTAAATAAACAAGATTCAATTGTTTGTGAAAAAACTACTTTTTTCTGGACCAGCGTTGTGTACGTTTTCCACAGTGGTCAATAGTCTTTCAATATCTTTCACCAATACAAGAGACAGAAAGGTTTTGTAGATGTTAAAGATTCTTTATGGAAGAGCACACACCATTATAATTCCCGGTACAGGATAACACAGGATTGCTCTTTACCGGTTAGTACCGGAACACTTCGTGCACTGTATCAGATCATTTACACAAAGTTAATCTCCGTCTGTCTATTCGACCATGAAAGTACAAAGCCTTGAACTTAATTACAAACAAACCAGATGAAGCTTTAGCACATTAAGGCGTCTGACTGGAGCAGAATGACTTTAGTGAGCGCCCAGAGCTGATTCGACTGTATGCCCATGAGTCGAAGCACTATGTACTGCTGTTTTATTTGGATGCAGTCAGCTGACCCTGCTGAGGTCACTCAGTATACAGCACCTGTCAGACTAATAGAGACTCTGATTCACAGACACATCGAGTTGTGTGACTGCAAAGGCAAAGCAGTGCGTATCATTTTTTACTAAGCAATACCACAGATTCTGCTCAATATTTTTGTAGCTTTGTGCAACTAAAGAAGCATTGATTTTTCCATCTTAGTTCTCTCTTTAGATAAATAAACTAAATAAACAGGCATCCATAAGAAGGATCCGACAAGGGATCTGTCTGTCTAGTTTATTCTATTCTATTCCAACCATCTACAATGTGAGTAAATCGCTGGCATATGTGAGTAAATTTCCCGAAAACATATCTTCATTTAGCCAATGGCCAGTACATTTTCAGATTTTACTCGCCTGTTATTGATTTAGATGCAAATAATACATTTAACAAATATAATTTTACTGCCTGCTCAGTCTGTTTTACAACATTGTCTGGCGAGTAAAATAAAAAATGTACATTGTGTCTGTAGAGGATTCTATATTCTTTACTCTTCTATTGCATTATATTCAATTCCATTATATTATATATCGCCTTTAAAGTTGTCCAAATGCTTAAAGTCCTTAGCATAGCATATTACTCACAAAAATAAAGTTTTTATATATTTACGGTAGGAAATTTACAAACTATCTTCATGGAACATGATCTTTACTTCATATCTTAATGATTTTTGGCATAAAAGAAAAATGGCTAATTTTGACCCATATAATGTATTTTTCTTTTATGCCAAAAACCAATAGGATATAAAGTAAAGATCATATTCCATGAAGATATTTTGTAAATATATTGAAACTTTATTTGTGAGAAATATGCTATGCTAAGGACTTCATTTGAACAACTTCAAAGGTTGATTTTTTTGCACCCTCAGATTCCAGATTTTCAAATAGTTGTTTCTCGGCCAAATGTTGTTGTATCCTAACAATATCAATTCTATATCAATAGAAAGCTTATTTATTCAGCTTTCAGATGATGTAAAGATCGAAAAATTGACCCTTAAGGTTTTGTTGTCTCATTTATCTATTCTCAATGTAAGTGACTCTAAAGTTTGTGTATATATACATTATATATTTAAGCCCCGCCATACACGTTTTATTGCTGGAGGTTACAGGTCACTGTTTATATGTGTAAATATATGATATTTCTTCTAAAACAGTAAAACTGAAGTATTAACCTTTACAGAAACGTATAATATGTATGTATGTTGTTCAAAAATCTGGCTTAATGGCTTTAAGGTAGTTACATCATTTACAGTAGCGTGTCAGGAGGAAATATTCGTTTACATTTGCAAACATTCATTTTGCACAAGAAGTGTGAAAAGTAGCGTAAGTTTCTACTAGCGTCTTAGAGACATTGTTCTTCAGTTCATCTGGATTTAGTAAGTTCATTTTTTCTCTTTCTTCATGTAACAATAGACACGATGATGGTGAGATCAGATCTCTGTGTAGAGCACAGGCTTGTCACACTTGTTGTGCATACAAAAATCTCACTGGATTATTACAAATAATGCCAAAAGAAATGTTTGAAAATGTGACACACAGCAAATGATGTAAATAACACACATATACATGTTCTAACACAAACGTCAATATCGACTTGAAAATCTGTGATGTGTGACCCACATCCTAAAAAACGCAGTCTGTATTCAATACTAATGCTTTCAAATTCCAGGAACTATACCAATAATAGTGTAAATACTTTGTTTAAAAAATGGCAGAACAACTGAGATTGTTTCATGTGCTTGCTTTCGAAACGCAGACTAGAAACGGGAATTCAATCCAGTCTTTCTTGGTCTGTAACAGCACATGTGTGGTTGTGTGCTCTCTATTGATTATTCCAGAAGAGGGTTGATTTCATCTTGAGATCAATATAGGTTTCTCTCTAAAGAGCCGTGCCGCATCCGTTCCCTGCGTTTTCATTTTGCCGTCGATCTTGAACTGCCATAAATGCTGTATTTTTATGTAGCATGTCCAAGATGCATAGTGTTACGTAGAGTTCAAGTCTGTCTGTTTTGTTGATGAAATGCGTTCTCATTATGTATTTGTTGTTAGTAATCTGTGTGATTAAGCAGCATTCACAAGAGCCTGAAATAGAAACGGCACATCGAGAGAAAGATAATGATGTTGTGATCCTCTAAAGCTCTGAATGCTTTGTCTTACTGGATTTCTCTCCGTAGGCTAATAGATCAATCTTTCTAATGCACCTGTGAATGTGAGAAGCTCGCTGTGTGAGTTCTGGTCACACTTTCAAGCTGGTTCGAAAGTCATTTTCTTGTACATTTTGAGTTTTGCAAACAAGATTTCCGTTGATGCATTTTATTTCTTCTTCATGACGGTGCATTCATCAGTATGTGTACTCCGTGGGGATCGAACCCACAACTCTGCATGCATAATCCTCCAACTGAGATAAATTTTTTATATATACAGTACAGCAGTACAGTACGTGAACTGTCCCTTTAAACCAAAAGGTGGACCTTAATCGGAAATTGGCGTGCTTGTAAATGCAATCATTATTTTATAAAAGCTGAAACTCAATCCTTCCTCGGCCTGGATCAGGTGCGTACAGCGTGCGTTCTCGGTACACTCGGCCCTGTTGATTCGTGTAAGTGATTTTATGGGAGGTAGTGTAGGGGGGTCTGAATGATGCCAAATATGGCAACAGAGCAGCGGCGCACACGTGTGACGGTATCGGGGATGTTTTTGTGTTCCTTGACAGATATGACGGAGAAGCACTCTTCAAATGAGTACAGGTCCTGTGAGTGACTGAAATGTCCATCATTGACATGAATGATCGCGCTGCTTTCTGATTGGCCGCTCTCGGGTGCAGATGCTGATGATGCTTTGCTAGTCGTGTCCCCTCGTGAGAGAGGGGCGGATGAAGGGGTTGAGCCCACCAACAGACAGTCTGATCAGCGGGCGTATCTCTCGTCGTACCCGCCTTTCTTTCCTCACGTGGAACGAGAGGAAGCGTTGGGTGGTGTGAAACCGGAGCATCTTTGTGGTGCCGTGGAACGGGGAAGGTTCAGCAGCTCTCTTAAGCTCACGAGGTAAGCGGGAAGTGAGAGTTTGAAAGTCTGTAGCCTATTTTGTGAGGTTTTGCTTTAGTTTTATGTGTTGGGAAATTTGGCTCACTAGTTGCTATTGTTGAATGTACTACGGGGGGGGGGGGTCATTTGATCCCTTGTGGCTCAGCTTGGCATACTCTTTTTTTTTTAAATCTGGGGTAAACTTTAATGACATTCAATCTTCGATCTTACACTTACATAAAAAACTTTTGATCAGTTGTTGTTAGAGACGGTTTGAGAGGCAAACACATTATTTAGTCTTAAAAGATTCCTTACTCGGTGTGCCGTGCTTTAGTAAAAACAAGGTGAGATTGACACATCATTTTAACACCAGGTACGTAAATAGTTTAACGTGACCATGTCGAGCCCGGTCAAGAGGACGCAGTGGAAAGAAGATCACTTGCACAGGGACCACGGCCTTTCCAGGAAAGTGCTGCTCAACTGCTGTCTGTTCAGACGCATCATCTCCTGGGCTTCCCCTAACAGAAAAGGTAAACTTGTGGGAATTATTTTTAATAATTCTTTGTGAGAGTCCAAAAGAATTAAAGTAATAGTTCACCCAAAAATGTTCAATCTTCTTTATTAATTCAGACTTGGGGTTGCAAACCTGCATGACTTTCGTTCTTATGTGAAGCACAGAGGGAGATTTTTTAATAATGTTGGTTTTCTTTCCATGCTTAAATCTTACTTGCTTAAAAAAGGACCCAAAAGCATTATAAGTATCTTAAACGGGGGTCCATATTTTTGGGATATTTAGGTGAACCATTTAAAGATGTTTGGCAGAGTAAATGGATATATCTGTCTATTCTTTTATAGCCTTTTCACTGTAAAAAATGGCTTTCTTACTTAGTATTTTTGACTTAGTGTTTTGTCAGTACAAATGTAAAAGAATTCTTGAATCAAGAGGCATTTTCTTCATGAGCAAAATGTCTTGTTTTTAGACAAAAATATGAAATGTACGTGAATTTGTGCTTTAAAAATCTGCCAATGGGGTAAGAAATAAACCTTGAATTAAGTTTGATCTTTTTCTTAGTCACTAAATTCAAGATTGTTTTTCTTACCCCATTGGCATTTTTTCTTAGGTACTTTTGCTCATCAAGATAATGCATACAGATTCAAGAATTTATAGACATTTTTACTGGATAACAAGACAAAAATACAAAGTAACAAAGTCATTTTTTGCTGTGTATACTTTTGCTGGTTTGCCGCACAAATGAACAAAAGCATTGTAAATGTTTTGTTTTCTAACAAAACTGTAATTCTACAATTGAGGATGAGGCAAACGTGTGATTTTGAGTGATCTCAAGTGATCTCGTTTCACAAAGGGACACTAGGAGCTGTTTATATATTATATATATATTTATATTATATTCAAGTTTGACGTGCTTGACTTTTTTGTATCTGTTTGCCTTTAATGAGAATTTATCTGAAGGGATAAGTCTTAAAGTGATAGTTCACCCAAACAAATATCTGTCATCATTTACTCCCCATTCTGTCATTTAATTTCCTCTTTTTGCAGAACACAAAAGAAGCTTTTTTGAAGAAAGTTGGTAACCAAACAGCGGCGGCACCCGTTCACTTCTATCGTACAAAACCAATGCAAGTGAATGGGTGCCAGTTACCAACATTCTTCAAAATATCTTCTTTTGTTTTCTGCAGAAGATATATACTTATACAGGTTTAAAATGACAAGAGGGTGAGTAAATAGTGACTGAATTTTCACTTTAAAGACTTCATTTGAACATTCTTTCATCCTCTGCTTCTCTTTGGATGCTTGACATGTTGAGGTGTGTGATACACTGGGAGAGGGACCTCAGGGTTGTAATGCTGATGTGGTATTGATCATTTTACTGCCCTGTGTTGGATTTATGTTGCGTTCGGTGTTTCAAGTGATCAGAGTTTACGGTGTCTTGTGAAGTGACAGCTGTAATAAATCATTGCATTATACTGAAGTGGATATTGATCAGGTTTGGAGTTGTAAATGTATTTCTAATTTCGTCAAATGATTAAAGACAGCGCGTGTGGGTCTTGTTACAAGCTATGGTTTGCATTGCAGAGTAAAATGAATAGATTTAATGAAGCTCTCAGATATGTCTCATTTATATTCAGGATAAATAACAATAAACTCAAGTAAAAGTGAGAGTATATGTACAGAGGGTTATGAGGATAGCATAGCTCAGATCATTTGGGATCGTATCATATCGAAATCTCTGACTTTTGATGGAAGACTTTGGTATCTTGGTTAATCAAAGCACAGATTTGAGATGATTAAGAGATTAAGAGAAATGTTTGCTCATCTCTGTAAATATCTTACTTTCCACCCAGCATCCGATGGGGTTGTGACTTAAAAGCACGGTTTCTAGTTTTGTGATTAAACAAATGACAGCAGCACTTGTGGGGTTAAATTACAAGCAATGGTTTGCTTTGCAGAAGAAAATGAATAGCTCAAGTTCTCAGTTATGTCTCATTTAAGTACTGAATTTCACAGATTTGAGCTGATTAAGAGATTTTTGCTGGTCTCTTTATATACATGCTTGGTTATTTTCAACCCAGCATTGAGTCAAAAATGGACAAGCCCAACCAATTGGGTTATAATGAACTGGGTTGTTTTAACCCATTGTTGGGCAGTACATTAAACCCAACAGGGTTTGTTCGTTTTTACCCCAACGCTGAAAGTGTATTTGTGTTATATGTCTCACATTGCTCATTATAGACTTACAGTCTACAAATAAATAAATAAACAAACAGCCAAACTGTTTCCAAATATAGCTCTAGATGGCTATCTGAGTGTTGCTAGCTAAAAAAAAACAGACATTCTGGCAAAGTCCACGGAAACTGTAATGGAAATGAACCCATTAAAGTAAAGCAGATGGGTCTGAAAGGTTCAAAAAGATTTCTAACCAGCCCTGGGGTAATTCAGTATGGCATGACATAAAATCATATATGACATCAATATCTGTGCATGCTGTGTGTGTTTGAATGTTCATCCGAACAACGGAGGCTCGGTCAGTGTTTTTATGCGTTTCTATATATTCGTGGCTCTATTCAGAAGACGTTTATGTTTATTATGGGAGACGCTGTTATCACATTGGCTCAGGAAACAGCTGGGCCCTTCACTGTCAGGTGTTGCTGTCTGTGTCCAGCCTCACTGAATAGAAAAGCTCAATGGGTTTATTTGGCCGGGTCTACGCTGGCCTGTCTCAGAGCAGCATAATCTGCTTTGACTATATAATCGCATTCAAAAGCAGAACCTTCCAGATGGATTAAAGTGAAACCTTGTTAATAGCAGGAAGCTGCATTACTGAACGTGGTATCAAACCTGTCTTCTAGATATTATATATCTGCAATATAGCACCAGTGCTTTTATGAAGCTGCATCATTTGATGCTGAAATAAAAGCTGTGCAGCTGGACACTTACCCTCTATTCATGTTAATGGACGTTTGAAATGAGTTAAATGGAAACCATTAACCTATTATTTCATTCATGAATAGTCTGTCATTAATTCAAGTAGCAGGTATCAAAAGGTAATTTTGTATGTAGTCTTGTGGAGACGTAAAAGTGACCTGAAAATAATGCTTAAATTCATTGTGTGTGTAGGTAAAATGCATATGTCAATAGAGGAGAAAAACAATATTGACAACCAATAATGCGCTGATCTTTGTATACCTTAAAATAAAATCATTTCTCTTTTGTAGTTGTAAATGCTTTGTGAAACAGATTTTTAAAAGAGATATTATTGAGATTAGATGTTGCTTAAGGAAAAGTGTAACATAAAAAAAAGATACAGCCATGAAAAAAAAGAAATCATTGCATTTAATCAACATTTCTGCATGTGTAGTGGCAATTCCAGTCCAGTGTCTGTTGAAATTTAACATACAAAAATGACAGTCACTCAACAGCAATGTGAAAGACTGACAGCATGACAAGACACATGAAAGTTGAAAAAAAAAACATATATTCATTTTTGAACTTAAAATACATGTAACAAATTGTATTGTTCAAACATAAATATGAACTTGTTTTCTTTGCAATATTTAAGATCTGTAAACATTGAATTGATTTTTTGACCAGTTTGTCCCTTTTTTTCTGCAAATAAATGCACAAAAAAAACCAATTATATTATATTTTGGAATTTGGAAGAAGTGTTGTCACCCGTTGACAGAATTAAACAAATAGAAAATTCAGAAAACCTGAAAATAATTTTGGAGTGGTCTCTATATCAGCCTATATTTATGTATGACTGCTTTGAGATTTTTAACTAATGCCACTGCTAACTGGATTGCCTAAATGTCTCATTGTAAGAACACCCGAGTCTGAAAGTATGTAGAAAGCTACAAAGGTAAAATGTTGTTATCACTGGTGTCCCAAACATGTAGCACTGTGACCACTAGAGGGAACTATATGCATATGTTCTTATCTTGACAACGACAGACTCTTTATGACTAGACTGCACTTAATACACCGTTTAAAAGTCACTTGAGTGAAGGTGTGTGCTTAAATCTATGGCATTATTTTGATAGACAAAATTTAAGTGTGCAAACATATTCGTTTTTTTAAATTGTAACGCTCAAATGACATTGAATAAAATGTTTTTGGACAAAATAATGAAGATAAAATCAGCTAAGCCTAAGCTATTAGCCTAGAATAGATGAAAACTCCTTCCGTTTTGTTTGAAAGGCATCTCAGTGTGAGATCTTAAGAAGCTGCTTGAGTTGCCAAAACATTTATGCAAAGTGACCTTAAACTTTTTGAAGGTATTTTTTATGTACATACAATATGTGACAGAATTCCATCAGCTCTGTTAAAGGGATAGTGAACTCAAAAATAAAATTCTGTCATCATAAACTCACCATCCTGTTGTTAAGACCCCAAAGAAATTTAGCAGAATATTTATTCTGTAAATTATACAATCGAACAAGTACACGTGAGCTTTAAAATAAAAACTGCACAAGAAGACCACAACAATAGCCCAAATGATGAGCACTATATATTTAGTGTTTTAAAGAAACACGATATAGCTTAGTGTGAGAAACAGACTGAATTTTAGATTATTCATATTTCAAACTCACTTGGATTACATATTTGGAAATAACATGATGTGATGTGATATGATAGTGATGTCAGTTGTGCAAAGTGTACAGATCTTTGATTGTTAATCAAGAGTGATTGTTAAGAGTTTTGTTTTAGGCTGCATTATAGTTTGATGCCTCTTTTGTCCAGTAGGTGGCAATACAACCATCAGCTGAACTTTATTAGTTTGGCTTCACAGTGTTGCATTTTGGTTATTATAGTTTTTCATTTAAATAGGTTAACCAGTGAATAAATATATTTCATGTGATGGGAATCATACATCATCAATTACACTTTCATAATATCTTACTGTGTTTGTGTTCCCATGTACCATTGACACATCATGATGCAGAAATACCAAATCATTACACCTCATAATAGTATCATGTTAAGCAGAATCGGATCACTTTGTGAGGACTAATTTGTAATATAAACCATTACAAAAGAAACATATGGTGTAAGTAAAGGATATTTTTAATGGCAATACATTGTAAAGTTACTGTAACATTGCAACAGTCTTAATGTTTTGAACGTGATACAATCCAGAAATACAATAAGTAGTTGTTATATGTGAAATAGCCTCGCAGCGCTCTTTATGGTGATGATAAATAGCCTCTGTGTACAGATTAAGCTCAGCAGCACAGAATGAATAAATGATGACGCTATGAATATGGAGATACTGTATCATTGACAACACGCTGTCATTAGATGAAGATGAAGTGGATCTCTAGTTGTTCCAGGTGAGGTGGTGCATTAATATACTGCAACTCTTCGAATCAAGTTGTGAGATGAGAAAACAGGAAAGTAAATAGCCACAGTATAAATAAGCATTTTTTGAGACAAGTCGGTTTGGTGGCCACATTCGTACAGTAACAATAGTGACCAAAGATGGTGTCCAGAGGGAAAGTTTGCACAATATTTGCTTTTAATGACCCACCGTACAGATTTGATTAAATATGAAGATATATTTAGTTTGGTACATAATAGAAAAAACTGAACTTGGTTAAACTATTTATTTTACAAAAGAATTTGTCAAAAGTGCCAACTATACAGTGTATCAGGGAAGGTTGGTTTTATTCTAATATGCGAAAAATGCATATCAAAAGTGTACAACATCTATAGTAATATGTTTAAATAAAAGAGACATCGTTTTTGGCCACTAAAACTGTAAAAGTGTATTTGGAGATTAAGAAAATAATAATAACATAAAACCAGATTTTAAAAGGTTTGCTATACATACTGTACATTACTGTATAAACATATAAAATCAGCAATATAATCTGGTAACAGTTATACGTATAAAAATTGTGCTAATTTGGGTGAATTCGCACACTAAAACATTCAATTATTAGGAATGCTTGGTTAGAATCTTAAAAACAGTAACTATCAATGGTTTCAGAGCAATAACATAAACAAACGTTACTGCGCATGCACGCTTTTGTGCCCCAAACTTAACTTCCACAAAGAAAAGAGACCCTGCAGATTATTTCTGATAACAAGAAACCGTCTATGAAGTGAGCTACAAACACAAAGCTCATCTAACAGCTACATCTGCTAGTGTAGTTTCTTTTAAAACAACTATAAAATCATGTTTTCTAAAGCAGAGCATATCAGGGGACAGCATTAACTTGAACATGCGCTCATAAATAAGAAGAAACAAAATGTTCTTTTTGTCAGCTTGAATATATTTGTACAAGCAAACAGGAGCTGGTGACCTTTCGCCTTAATGTTTTATTGACGCAGAACACACTTAATGTGATTTATTGATAGGAAACGGTTTAACAACAGGATCTGGGATAGAACAGCGAGACAGCTTAACAGCGGTTCATCTGAAAAGCTAACACACATCACCCAGCTATTGTCAAATAGATTGTGAGCGAGTATTATAGGCTACATACGAGTTTCATTTGAGAGATTTGCTATACAATGGTTTCTGAGATCTGTTGAATTTAAATGGATTTTGGCAGATTTCTCATTACATCTCATCACAGTGAAAATAGAAAGAAGATTAAATGCATTGTAGGAGCGTCTTTTGTAAATCACGGGAATGTGGTTTGCTGCAATGCTTTGCTCGCAGGGGGCATGTAAATTTAAGAATCATTGTATTAGTTCTGGGCTAGCTGTATATCTTTATAGTTGTGTATTCTCCAAAGTGCGTTAAAATGTATAGAAAGGATATCATTCTTTCGTAACAAGGATGTCTTGGTTTGAATGAGCGATAAAATGAATGTAATCCAATGCGATTTGTGTGAACAGAACTTGCGCTCACGTTCATTTTGGCCAAAGGTGCGACCATTTCCAGTTCATCTGAATCACTTTAAGCTTTTTATAATATTTTGAGTGTTTTGTTATTGTATTATTCTATAAATGCATTATTCTCCTTTTTGAAATTAAGAGTTCACATCTTAGAGCTACAGTTTTAGTTCATGTATTTCAATTGAATCTCTAGTGTGACCGATGCAGTCAACATGGACCCACTCGGCACATCCATCACTACAAATCCATTCCTCTCCACTTACGCAAAACAATTCAAAACAATTTCAAGTACCGCGGGTGTTTAGAAAAGTGCTGTAGTGTAGCCAGAATAACATCTAAAGGGCCGGTTAGCCAAAGGGGCCTTTTGTTTCCAGTATTATGTTAGGTAACTCATTTACTTACAGTACATTCAACTTGTTCAGACGTGTATGAAAAATGACACAATCTAGCATACAAGCCTATACACTGTATGAGAAATATGCATTTTTGCAATATCTTGTGAAAAGGAACAATATTACTGTCAATATTTATTGATATGTTTTCAAGGGAAAGTTCGCCCAAAAATGAAAACTCATCCTCATGTCATTCTAAACCTGTATGACTTTCTTTCCTCTGCAGAACGCAAAAGAAGATATTTTAAAGAATATTGGTAACCAAATAAAACATCATTGACTTTCATTGAATGGTGAGACATTTCTCAAAATATCTTCTTTTGTGTTCTGCATTCGAAGAATGCTCATACAGATTTTGAACAATGAGGATGAACAAATGTATTTTTGTGTGAACCGTCCTTTTAAGAGATACAGTAACATGGTAACTTTGGTCTCTCGTACAGTATATAACGTACGTGGCAGGTATTGTTTATCGTCTTCATTTATATCATTCGTGTCAATTACAATCACACCACAGGGCACTGCTTCCAGCACATCTTGTTAAACATCTCTGTTGGATACTTTTCTACTTGGAAGAAAACTCTGGGTCACAATAATTTCAATATAATTACAACTGAGGAAAGCACAGCAGAGATTAGCGGTGCTAGCCGCGTCGCAATTAGCGCAGCCGTTTAAACGTAGCCCGGCGAACATTAGCTGCTCTCTTGCTGAAAGACTTAGCTAATGAATTTTCCATTAGTTGGAATAGCCTCACATACTAGGAGTTCATTCTCTGGAGGGGGTGAAGTGGAGATGATAGATAGCGTTAGCACTTAACGTGCCTGTTAGCCCAGCATTAGCACTGAATGGGCAGGCCGGATGACACAGTAGCCCGTTGACCGACAGGCTTCTTTGTCCATGTCATCTGATAACCAAAACAACATGTCAGTCAAAAACATGTGCATGCGTGACCTGATGAAATACAGTAACGCGGTCACAGTCAACAACCAAACCGAACGATGTTAACTTTGACCTCGACTTTGAAAGACCGGTTATGTAAAACAACACTAATATTTGGCAAAGCTATTGCCAAGCTTGTATATTTATTAACACGTCTTCCACTGGCTACAGACTTTGACCTACATTTACATTTACACATTTGGCCATCCAAAGTGACTTACATTGCATTATACATTATACATTATACATTTGTTTCTGAGTATGTGCAATCTCTGGGATCGAACCCATGACCTTAGCATTGCTAGCACCATTTTCTAACCACTGAGCTACAAGAAAGCCTATAGCACTATAGTATAATGCCGGATAGCACCTCTGCTCTCTGCAGGTAACCTATTTTAGCCATTTTTGTATTCCAGTGATGGCTCTGAAATCTATAAATAGTAGGAATGATTGATATGGCGTATGGTGAACCCTCGTTCGTTCCTTTGCCTGCGGGCAGAGATGACTTTCAGCATTAGAGGTGGCTTTTCTTTTACTCACCTGAGCCTGTCATATGCTTCAATTACCGGCTCAGCATCAATGTCGGGCAAATGCTGCACAGGCAGAAACCTGCTGCTAATGCACTGAACATGAGAAGTGCAAACAGTGCTAAGGTTTATACAGCCTGTAGCCTTCAAATACCATGTTTGTGTTAGTATGTTTGCACATGGTAAAATCACTCTAACGAAGGAAGATGGTAGCAAATTTGATGTTAAAAAAGATAATATTTCAACTTTCATCGTATTTTATAATACAGACGATTTTATCGGACGTACGTGCCTGGCCCATAGTTAACTTCCAGTCTGTGTTTGTTGATCGGCTTAGCTACTTATATTTTATTTATTAATTTAAATTAATATTTTATTGTATTTGAATATAAACAATTTGTTGGATTTTTTTGTATAATCATTTGATTAAATTAACAATTTGTTGAATGGGTGGTGTAACTTTGTCACATTTAAGTTTAGTCAAGTAACAGTTCCTTTACTGGTCATCCAAAATAATACTGACTAGACACAAACATCTGTAAATAAAGGATAATAATAAATAATATGACATTCATTATTCATTTTTACAGCAGGGTCGGCGAAGGATTGTGGTAACATGGCGAAAGCTACTTATTGACCTAACCGCATGTATGGAAATAAAGTATGCTGTGTATATTGCATGTAACTGTAAATGCATTTTGTCTTTTAACTGTTGCCCATGTAAATAAGAAACTAAACTGAAATCATTTTATTTTCGCTGAAGCTATTAATCCAGCTTGTGGGGAGCTGCGAGCATGTTCCAACAGCAGAGCTACAGAAACACTTTTTACATTTACATTTAGTCATTTAGCAGACTTTTTGGGGTGATTTTGCAGACCAATGTGAGAATTTTGTTCTGGACAAGAAGCTTTGAATTTTTTGGACACCTTTGATGTTCTTTCTCTTTAATGTCTTTCAAATGCCAGACGTTTTCATGTTAAATTCATAATGTGGCCGAGTATTGACCTATTAATTTGTTTAAAGTAATGCTTTCACATATAGGAAGTTTTCAGTAGGATGTCATGTCCTTTAAACGTCTTTGGAAAAGTTTGCGTTAAAGAGTTCAGCTTTCGGCTAATTGCACAGCAATCTAACAGTCATATTTAAGAAAGGACAGACTGGAATAATTAAACATCATGGTTTGTTTACTCGTGATTATACTGTCTCATCAACACATTTCCACTAATGGAAGGAGGATGTGGAATAAACAGTGTTTATGAATAAAGATAAGACAGTTTTGAAGTCTTGATCAAGTTGTTTATCCTAAGCCTCTTATACTTTAAAAATCAAGGCATTTTGTAACAGGAATAAGAACTAAAAAACTAATAATTCTGTCATATTGTTATTCCAGACCTGTGAAATTCTGACTAATTATTTTCAGGGTACTTTGGTGGTACAGTTATATGGAAGAGAAAATAATGAAATGATAGGAGGATATAATACATTCTCATTGTTTTGCAAAACTATTGCTTCGAACGAATCCATACGTCCATTTCGATACAAAATGTAGTAGGTTGCTTAAATTTTAACCTTAAGGAAAGAAACCAGTCTGTTTGATTGATGCATTCAAGCTATGGGTGTTGCTTCTGAATAATGCATTGCATTAGATGTTAGCCTGCAATCACTGAAATAAGAATACAGAGAGGCAGCTGTTCACAAAGCGAGACGGTAAGAAAAAAAGGAGAGACGGTGAGAGGTGCGCATCTCTGTTTCTACAGCGAGCCATGCTGAGAGATTCAAAAGAGCCCATCCTTTACCAAGCCTGACATGATCTGTAATCAAATTTTCCTTTCACTTTTATCCTTTCTGAAAATATATATTCTAAGGTATAGGGTCAGATGCAAGGTGTGCACTTGTATTTATGGCTTTACTAGAAGATGTCATGACGTCGAATAAAGCTTTCAGCAGAAGATATCATTTCGGTTTTAAAAAAAGGAATATAGCCCGGCCACCTGGTTGCTTTCCATTGGAAAACAACTCTTGTTTGGGTTTTATTTAACAATGCGATCCTTACATCTTATCTTGTTAGACTAAACAAAAACAATTGAAATGATGTCTAGGATACCTGTAGAAAGCTAGTATTCGATAGTATGCGCTAGTATTCATCTCCAAATATCACGTGACCGAATGTGTAAGAATATGGATAGCTTATGATGGGTTAATAAGATGTGTCTTCTGTGAAACTACCATTCTAGGAAACGTCGGTAACCCCAAAGTCTCCGTGCATTTGGTTGTTTAGGTTGTAGAGGGAAGATGGGGCTTGTGTTTAGGCTCAGGCCAGAGTCTGGTTTGAGGGAATGTAGGTCGACTGACAGCTCTAAACCTTTTTTAAAAGTTCAGCTAAACAAACCAGGCCATGGAAAAAACGTGTCAGCAGTCGACCTTTTACTGTAGATAATACATAGGATATTTGATAGATAGTTTATCTAAGAGATGGTTAAAACATCAGGTATCTGCTACTTTTTTAATACCGTATATTTTTCTGGGTTAGTCCTCAGTATGAGCGGCTCCTAATCTTTCCAAGCTGTTATTTTTGCAAACCTGTTGGCTTGAGCAGATAGGAACCAGTTTTGGTCATTGGGTTTGACCCACATTCAGTTTTTAATATGAAAGAAATGTGATAGCAAACAAAATAATCATGGTAGAAACGTACATTTAATCCGCTCTTTGTTTCCAGGTAATACCCGAGGCTGAAGTCAAACCAGGGTGATTAAGTTTGTTTTATCACAAACCACTTGAATGTTGTTATTAGAAATGTTCTGCATTAATTACTCTTGTATATACTGATCACAACCAGATCCCCTCCATAGACAAATACTGCTGTGAGGGGTAACATATGGTGCCAACACTTATAGTAAACTCGGATTAAAATGTGTTTTTAAGTGATTTATTTTCCTACACATTAATAAACTGAGGGTCCAAAGTACAAACTCTTTAAGATTCATCTTAGTTAGACTGAAAGATTTATATCTTTCAGAGGATGAAAATATTTTGTAATTCCAATTACGTAATAATAAATGTATTATTTACTTGGTTAATGCGACGCAAGTCAGCCATCTAAAACGATGTGTGGTGGGAATGGAGAAATACAACTATTTCTTTAATAGCAACTGTAATGTCACATGTAACACAAATCATTATGCGGTGCACCATGTCCATTTACATTTATTCATTTTCAGGACACCTTTATACAAAGTGGATAACAAATACAGGAGCATTTCCATAAAAGTGTCTTTTGTATTTATAATGACATTGATGTATTTTCAATATGACAAGACAGGTGAAGGCATCTCTCTGTGGTATAGGCTCATGTGTCCATCAACCAATAATTCAGGCGGCTTGCCAAAGATGAGGCTGCAAGGCACTAAACTGTATTTACTTATTAAAGTAAATACAGACAATAAAGTATTGCTTATTTTTGTTTCACACAACATTATACAGAGGAAAATTACAAGGACAGTAATTTTTATAACCTTAGATTATAACAAAACATTATCCAAATGTTTACTCATTGACACTGGAGAAACTTTTTTTTTTTTTTTTTAGATATTTCAAGTGAGATAAATGGCCAGGGAGGCTGATATTGTTGACTCGTCTGTTTGTCTTGTTATTGTTATGTGGACTTTTAAATTGTAGTACTGTTCTTGTTTCCCTTTTATTATCTGTGCCTTGTTAATTTCTTTATCCTTGTGTATTTAAGCCTGCTTGTTTCCTTAATTCATTTGTCAATATTGTAAACTATGTAACATTATGAATGCACAAACCCTTTATAGTCAAATGGGTTTGATTGGCTCTCACAAAATTTTAAAGTTAACATTATAATCTTGTTTTGACACTGTAAAAAAGAAATGTTGGTTCAACTTAAAAATGTATTGTAAGTAACCTGACTGGCTTTAAACTTTGAATTAATTCAACTTAAAAATATTAGTTACAAGTTTGCATGATATTCATTAGTTAACCTTTATTTTCTAAGTTGAATGAACTCAAAATTTTAAGACCGGTTAATTATTTTTTTTACAGCGTATGTATTTGTTTGTTTTAGTTGCTGGTTTTAAAGCTGCATTTGAGTCCCACCCTTGCATCCTGAGATTCTGTTACTGTATTGTTTAAACAAAGAAATGTGTGGGTTTTATTATCATATTCTGTATTTCTGCTCAAAATTATGCTAATGTATTATCACATACACACACTGTCCCTGAGACTGAATAAAATACAGTCTTAAAGATTAATGACATGTTATAATATTTCTGACTCTGATATGATCAATATAATAAAAGAATGAAATACATCATACAGTGCCAATATACAAACTAAGATCAATATAAATGTACTCAAATGCACCCATGCCTTTTCAAATATTATTTCTTCTCCTGCCTTGTACGATCACTTTTTTAGAAAGAACCAAATGAAGTGACATCATCATTTAAGTATGCATCCGAGTAAGCACATCAGTAAGTAAATTGATAAGTTAATGTTATCTATTTGAGTGTTTCTTGTTAAATGTTTTTAATGGGCTTAGCCTCACTCGCCTTCGGACCACCATTGTGAACAACTTCTTTAAAACAGACAGATTAATGAACCCACTTATCATTTGAGGGAAGTTGTATTTAATGTCTCTCATAGCTCAGGGATAAGTAAGAGAAGTAAGATATTTTGCACCTTCAGGGATGAGACACCGAGTCCCCTGCTGCCACATCAAGAGTGATTTATGAAGTAATCATCACCGTTGCCCTATACATCACCAAACTTCCTCTCTCTTTCTCTCCCTCAGCCCATAAAACTCTTACCAGCTCTGATCTGATCAGCTTTTTCTTCTTGTTGTATACTGTATATGATAAACAGCAAAGTGCTGAGCTTTTTTGGGTCTCTCATGACCTGCTTAATACGGCCAATGCAGTAAATGGTCCCTCAGGGCTGTTCTTGCTCAGCTGAGAAATTCTTCATTGCTCTTTTGGAAAAAGCAAACATAGGCATCTGTTGCGTTTTGGCTGAGACTGTTGCCTAAGAATGCAAGCTATCGTAAAACCACGAATATCACCTTCAAAGGGAGTTCATAAAAAATGCATTCTTTCGTGGTGAAATTCATGAAAATAAATGAGAAGAACAGTGTTGCATGGTACAGTAGCACTCTCTCCTGTTTTACAGTACAGTACCCTAAGCTTTTTAGCCTGATCATTGTTGAAGGTTATGTCCAAAATCATTTATTAATGAAACTGAAATCCCTCTTTCTTTCTTTCTTTCTTTCAGACTCCTTGTTTAGCACACAAGTCCTGTTTTACAGAGGTGTTTTTAATGCCGTGTTAAATTAAATATTTATGATTTCCCCTGAATCCCTGTTATCGTGGTATATAAATTGTTCGGAGCCATTCTTTCGGCGGGTAAAAATATCTCTCAGACATGAATAGATGCCTGAATCGTGGATCAACGGCGGCGCCATATTGTAGATGGCAAGATTGGACAATCATTTTAGCGCAACAACATAAACAAACGTTACTGCACATGCACGCTTTTTTCCTGCTGAGTATAAGTTGCACAACCCATTCAACAAATTGTTTATTTAATACAATGACTATACAATAAAATATTAATATAAATGAAATATAATATAAATTGTTATATTACCGGCCACTAGCCAGACCTAAGCAAACGCAGACCGGAAGTTAACGCACAAGATTGACTGGTGAAAATGCATTGTAAATGCCGATGGTTTTTAGTTTGCGGTAGTTTGTTTCAATAATAACCAAAGTGTGATTGACCGTAACAGTATTACAACCAGTATGTCCACCTTTGCTTTAACTTTCTGTGATGTGATGTGACTGTAGCCTTATACATTTCAATGTATTATTTTGTATTGCGTTTTAAATGTCTTCGTTTAGCATCTAAAACGGTTAGATATCATGATGAATATAACTCTGTGGTCTCTGCACATGTCTGTTTAACAACCCTGACTGGACTTGCATTTAGTGTACGTATTTTACCATTAAACTGAGGTAAAGTTTTTCAGACAAGATAACAGTCTTCAATTACAGAATTATAAGCAGGGTTAGAGTAAGCTTCTCTTATCTGTAGTTTATTCAGAACCCCCAGGTCTTCCTGAATGTACGTGCTTGGATTTGTGGAACAAGATAAAGCACGAGCATTATGTCTTGAAATGGACAGCTATGCAGATTTTCTCTAGGGAAATTCTGATTCATTATATATAACTGTCATATAAAATGAATGGAAAAACGAGTTTGGTGAGGTCAGTGCACAAGTCTCTTATTAAAGTGAAATAATGTGATATCTTTTATTTGAACTAACATCTGCACATCAGCTGTTTCCTCTTTAACCACACGAACTAAATCTTAAAGATGGTGTGGCAGACGTTTTTTCTGTAAAGCACTTTCTGGAAAAAAGTGTCTTGATGTGAAGTTGAAGGGATTTAGTCACTGGAAGTGAACTGTCATGGTGTAAGCAGTGTGATCCTTAACAGAATACTGATACATCACAGCTCAAAGTAACAGCCGGCCTCAAACCTTTTGAATTATATACAGTTAGTGTCTATTCCTGCTTTGGTGCCATATATGGTCCAGCATATGTGGTGTATTTCTAGCCGGTAAAACGGCAGCATCAACACATGTCTGCGCTGTGGGGAGTTTCGTTTAGCTATGCCGTTTTCAAGATACCTGTCACGTTTTTAAGGGCGTTTTACATTATTGATTATACTCTGGATTTTTTCTCAGATGTGACGGACTGAGACGTGACCCAGTCATTGGTCTTTTGGATATTATGAATTATTCATTTACTGCATTAAGGATTTACAGTGGTCAATGCTGTTCAGTTATAACTATTAATGAGATTCTAGTATTGAGGTTCTTAAAATGACGACAGAGGCAGTGTGACTCTATTTCCATGCATGGCTTCCTAAGGTACCGGGTCACTGGGGTTTTTGGTGATGTAACAGAAGACAGAAGCATCCAGAGTAATTCTTTAATTGTCTGAACGTTGTGAAGGTTTTTTTCTTTATCATGGAGAAGATATCATGGCCATCATCCACCACTTTTATCTTATATGGACAGCCAGGATTTGTTTTCTTGCTGAGCACAGCAGTGTGTTGTTTTTACCAAATTGTTGGTTTGGCCACTCTTCATGTTCATGTATCCGTCTGATGGATTTGTTTTGTTTTTGAAACGTGACTATGGTCTGAATCACTTGCATGGAGATCACCCTGAATAGCATGTGTGGGTTCACAGCATCAGCAGTAGAGATTTTTTTTGGGGGGGGCTTTTTTGATTTAAAAAGTTCTTTCTTAGCTTTTGTATCCCTTTTTTTAATTTTATAAAAATGTAATTTTATAATAAAATTCTATTTTTAAGGCCAGACCCACAGTATTATTTTTTTTAACATAAATATGTTAGATTTTAATAAAAATTTACGATTTTAATTTAATTTAAATAGAAGTAAATGCTATAGGAAATTATGAGTCAAAAACATAATTTCGGTATAATAATTCACTTTTTCGTATGGAGTGCCAGCAGCTGCCGAGCCAAAATTCAATACTCCTTGAATGCTTCTGTAAAGTATGTGATTTTAAATGAATTATTATGTAGCGATTATTTTGAGTTGTAACTGTTGTAAACTTGAACCCTCAAGGGACTCATAATCGATTGTGATGTAAACACAGGGTTGCAAATATTTGCTTCCATCAGCACATATACAATAATTCTGTGTAACAGAAAACCACTGTATCGATCGCTACAGTAGACGTGTTTTGGTTGTTCCGTTTACATCATTTATGTTTTGGACCTCTGAGAGAGCTTTGAGTAGTCCGATCATTCTCTAATGCTCAATCATCTGGCTAATTCCCAACGTATCAACCGCAGCTCCATCTCTCTAGGAAACGAACGCCATTATTTCTAAGCTTCATGAGGCACCACAGCATTAAAAGCCTCTTCTAATGGTCCTCCTTCCGAAACCAATCTGCCTCCATATACTTTCAAATCGACTTCATATATTTCATCCCTCTTCATTGCTGTTGCTTTGCCTCCGCGTTTGAGATTTATTGACTTCCATAAATGCGTTGTCCCTTGCAAACTGCAAATTATCCATACAGTAAGGATGTTTCATCCGAGGGGAAGGAAGGCTAGAATAGTTTGTGAGGTTGGTTAGTTTCTGCCTTAGATTTCAGTGCGCATTTCAAAACCACTAAAGAGAGTTGGAGCGTTGTGTCTGTACAATTTTTGGTGACTGTCAGTCATAATATGGCCTTGAGGTGTTCAGTTGTGGGTTTGAAATGTGTGTGCGTATGTGTTTCTTAAAGAAAAGGATTTGAAAAGTGCTGGAAGGCACATATACAATGGAAGCAGTGCAAACCAAGGTCTTATCGATACATCTAAGACCGAGCGCTCAGATCATCCAGTGAGGTATTTGTAGTAAAATTGTGGTTCATTTTTGTAAGGAAATGTCTCAGATACATCGTAACGTATTATTTAGGGGGGGCGGGTTAGGATGGCCCTGCAAGTCCTTGCTTGAAGATTGACTCACAAACTTTTGCGGTTCCCATGAGTAAAGGTGCTGCGTTGGCTGCCATTGAGATAAATGGGAAAGGAAAGAATAGCTCTCTCTCTCTCTCTCTCTCTCTCTCTCTCTCTCTCTCTCCAGGTATCCTTGGTATTATTAGCATTTTTGTTAGTGCCGTTGAGGATTATTACTGTTGCAATGTTGTAAGTTAAGGCTGAGACATTTCTGCATGTGGATGTTCATATCACATTTTCCCAGCGAGAGTAAAAAGTGATGCAATCAGGCAAATTTACTTTCGCATATGCAGTGGCACATTTGCTCCAGAGTGACGATCAATAAAAGTGTCAGCACATCAATACTTGAAGCCATCTCATAATATTTCCATTGCCGGCAGCTGAAGTTGAGGTTTGTTGCCTCGTGTGTAACTGTTGACAGTGTGGGATATTGCTCTTATACTTGGGCGAATTTAGCTTTTGGCAGTCAGTTCAATCAAATCTAGTTTTTTGAAAATGTTTTGTGGGCTACTCCTGCAGTATACCAATGTGCTGTCCTCCCTATACAATTTGCCAAACCATGTTGACATTTAATGAAGTGCCCTGGGCAAGGCTATGCTATCAAAAACTTTGGCGATAAAACATACTCTTATGGATTACAGGTCCATAGCCCCTGTCAAGTTTAAGTTTTTCCAAGAGTTTACAATGTAGGATACTTAAAAAACGTGTCCTTTAGGAAGCTTAGGTCTCTCAAAACAATACAGTCAACACATTTACCATTTTACAGAACATGTTTTTGCTGATTAACTGATTTTCAGGTTTAAGTACTTGAGTACTTGACATTTGTAGTAGATCTTAATGGGTTTTTAATTTTTTCTTCTTTAGGATTTAGGATCACTTTAGGATTGTGTGAAATCAAGCTGAAGTGTTTTCAGCAGTCTGTGTCTGCCATCAGTTTACAAAAGAAACTTTTATACGATACATCTATTTAAATTAAGTTACAGTCTAGAAAGTGGACCAAAAATGTTGATGCCTGATCTTGTGCGCGGGGGCAATGGTCCAGCAAAATGCTATATAAAAAATGATATATCACCACCCCCTTATATCACCTGCAACCATCTACATTTACATTGAGATGCATGTACGTTTATTTTAAGTGACATACAAAAAAGGAACAGCAATTCCAAGTTTTGGAAATGTGCTGGAGTATAGAAATGTAAATGCAGAAAATTATAGAGAAATGGAAGATGGTTTTGCTGAATTTATAGAAAACATACCCGCTAGAACACAAATTCTTCAATGTGGATAGAAACCGGTGAGGTCAGATGGAGGGGGTGTAAAGCAGTCAAACATTTAAAAACATACCTGCTAGGTTGTTTTAAATGCATTTTATTAATGTACCTGCAATTGCGTTTTAAATACGCTTTAAATGCGTTTTATATATGTTTATTTACAGTAGCTTTTAAAAAGAAACATCAATTCCAAGTTTTGGAAATGTGCTGGAGTATAGAAATGTAAATGCAGAAAATTATGGAGAAATGGAAGATGGTTTTGCTGATTTTATAGAAAAACATACCCGCTAGAACACAAATAATTCAATGTGGATAGAAACCGGTGAGGTCAGATGGAGCGGGTGTAAAGCAGTCAAACATTTATGAAAACCTTATTTTATGAGAAAGCACTCCTCACATGGACTCTTTTTTGTCTTATTTTCATACACAGCATGTATTTTCTATTTTCCCTTTGCCTGTGGGTATTACTCTCTCTCTCTGGTCCGGTGGCTTGTAGTGGTGATGCTAAAGGCTTTGAAACCAGGGACACATCTTTAATATTTCAGTGAGTCAGTGATAATAAGTCAGTTTTTTGCTGTGCCCCGCGCAGGGCCAGAGCAAAACCAGGCCACACAACACTCGCAAGGACACTGAAGGACAGGCAGGAGATGAGAACACCATTAGCCCCGTGTCTGTGTCTGGAGATATTGTAGCAATACACGTCACAGGCAGGAAATATACAATTTCTGTCTGCACTTCTATTGTGGCCAAGCTAACTGTAAACATGTTTTAAGTGGCCAGATTTCTTATTTTATTCATCAGCATCATTTGCCAGCATCTGATACGTGTAAAATAATAATAAAAAGATGATTAAATAGAATGAATAGAAATAAATTCGGAATGGCTATATTTTTCTTTGCTCCCTCAGCATCTTGTCATAGAGATTTAGCTTAATGTAAGCACAGCAGGACTTCATGGCCTTTACTGTATAAGGCTTTTGAATTCCCTCATTCATTTGATCATACAGTACGTGTTGCATGGCAAGGCTGAAGCTATTGGGGTGATGCATGCCTCAGGTTGTCTGTATCAGGTGGTTTGTTTTAATAAATATTAAAACAAATATAAATATAAAAGTAAATATAAAAACCCAGCCTTTTAGTGTACATTAATCTAAACAATATTTGACCCAACTGTAACTCTTTTGTAGAGTAGTGCATATTGCAGTCCGTATAAAATAGTCGGTGTGACCGACTATTTGACCAGTACACTGTGCAGAGCCAAACAACTGCCTTTGAGATAAATGGAAATAATAACTTTCTCTAGGTATTGGCCACCTGCTTGGCCAATATTAGTAAAATATCATTAGGCCGGTTTAAGCTGTTTGTGCAGCAGGGGCTATTTAAACCACACACCTTTAGATCAATCTGGTTCGAATTAAATGAAAAATACTTTTGGTGAATTATGGTTATTGGTAGCAATATTAGATTTTAGTCCGGAAAACGTTCAGAGCATCAGTGCTTTCTGTCGAGTGTGAGAGAGCTTTTTGTGTGCAGGTGCCCGCGTGGCGGGATGAATTCTCAGAAGTGCGGAAGCGAGTTTTCATGCTCTTCTAACACATTCAGTCTATCACTCCTGCTCTGTGTGAGGTGTGTGTGCACATCTTCAGTATCTGCCTGCGTTCAGATTCAATGCTGAATGATTGTTGCTGCGGGTTGTGTAGCAGCTGTTAATTGGTAATGAGGAACATTTGTGGAGGTCTGGTCTGAATTACACAGCTCCACCCCTGATGCAGGCTAAAAATAAAGGTGAACTGAGAAATTTTTGGTAACACTCTATGAAGCCTGTTTATGTCATGAAGTTGAAAAAGTATTCAGTGTTTTTGGCAGAACATTGCTGTGTGGTTGCACAGGTGTTCAGAGTGCCTTTTAGCCCAATGTTGTGGGTGGTTCCTATAGCAGGATTTTAGGGTCATAGAAAATATGTGGGGTGAGCGATGTTCTGAAGTTTAATACTAAAGGTAGTGAGAGTTGACTCATGCTATCATATTTATCTTTTTCATAGTTATTCTTTTCAAAGAGTTTAACCATGTGTTTTTTCCATGTAGAGTTTTTGTCCTAACCTGACAGCTCTGCCCACACAGGAACTATCCAAACTTTATTTAACTCAGATCTTAAAAACAATAATTTTTATAACAACTACGTTCAAGCTATGAACTATAAGAATAAAGAATAAACAGCTGTTTCAAATAACAATGACTGTGTATTAGTCACTATGGCCCAGTTTCACAGACAAAGCTTAGCTTAAGCCAAGACAAAGTTAAATTACAATATTTAAGCCGCTTTTATTAAAATGGCTTAGATAAAATAATACTGGCGTGCATCTTGAAACAAAACAATGGCAATGTCATATTTTAAGATATGTCAGGGTAATTTATTTTCATTTGAGACAGCTCAAACTTTAATTTTAGTCTGGGACTAGTCTTAAGCCTTGTCTGTGAAATTAGGCCTATGTATTTTTGTTAAATTAATTTATTCATTTGATTATGTACTAACCCATTTTTTACATTAGTGCGGGACAGCTGCGCGGTTCCTATACATTCATTTGATTGGCTGTGATTTTTGTCTGACTTTGCGTCTCCTAGTCATTGTGTGTGATGTAGACACACAAATGACTTGTCGATAGAATCTTATCATGTCACGGTGAGATGCAATACAACACAATAATATATGACACTTGAATTTTATTGTGTGTTTTAGGGCAAAGTTAAAAGTAAAGAGATGAGAACATGCATATGTAAATACTATTTATTTAAAGGGTTAGTTCACCCCAAAAAATAATGTCCTTTATGACTTTCTTTCTTCTACAGAACACAAAAGAAGATATTTTAAAGATGGTGGTAAGAGACTGTTGGTCCACATTGATGTCTATTGTATGGAGAAAACAACAATGCATGTCAATGGAGACAACGGTTTTCGTTTAGCAACATTTTTAAAATATAATTCTGCAGAAGAAAGAAAGTCATACAGCCATGCATGACATGAGAGGGAGGAAATTATGACAGAATGTTTGTTTTTGGGTGAACTATCCCTTTAAGTACTTTTTTCATGTGTTTATAATTGTTTAAATACATAGGCTACACAATTATAAGGTATACATTTGGCAGACGCTTTAATCCAAAGCGACTTCCATTGCATTACACTATACATTTGTTTTTGAGTATATGTAATCCCTGGGATCGAACCCATAACTTTGAGCGTCATGCTCTAACCACTGAACTACAGGAAAGCGTATTATACAATTTTAATGCATTATAAACTTGAATACCTCTATATAACCCTTAACAGGCTTTATATAAAGTGTTACCAAATTGTATTCTGTAATATTAAATCAGAGCTTGTATCTAATGAAGCATCTCTCCTCAAAGCTATGGACACTAAAATGCCATGTGTATTTTTATTTGCAACATGAGCAAATGAATGGTTGATGAATTATTGGTAGGCTACCCGTAAGGTCATGTAAAACGTGTAGCTCTGAAACAGCTTTAGGAAACACACACCGCACCGGCAGCGTGCACACGCTGTAGCTTAATCGCTATGGAAAATCTGTTCTCTCTGCATTCACCCACATTTTTCTCTCATGTCAACAACCCACAGCTCCTTTCAGAACAACACGTCTCTTTGCGGAAACAGCGCTCCTTTTTGAGAGCGCCAGGGACGGCGAGGGGTCTAAATCTTCTGAGAGAGAATGTCACTTGTGGAAAAAAGCTCTTCATTTTGAGTGCTCTTCCTAAAATAGGCCCGTCTGTTCCGGGGATGACCAATGGGATTCAACTATTCTTTCAGATACAATGCAAGCCGTTTCATCTTTCGTTTCAATGGCTTCTCTCTACCTTATGCCGTAATGAACCCCAGATTCCACTGGAATGTTAATGAATGTATTTTAACATATAAAAGATCACCAGATTAGTTTTTTTTCACAGTAACGGATCAGGGATCAGAAATGAGGATCTGATGGATAGGTGCTGAATAAGAAATGCAGGGAGGTAATTATAATGAAGGAGAAAAGGAGATATATTGCTTAAAGGAAAGGAAGCCTGTTTGTGGGATCATTAAACTTTTGTGCATTATATAACAATAAATCACCCCTCCAGTTAGATCATTAATTAAAAATATATTTACAGTAAATACAAAATTTTATGTGATATTACAAATATTGACAAACATTTCAAACAACATCTAATGCTTCTCATGTGTGATGTACCAACACAATCTCACGCAAAAACGTAACTATTTTTTTAACTAAAAAGTAACAATCTCAATTGTACATTTTAGTACAATTTGCTTTCGCACCAGTGATGTTAGGGTCAGGGGCGGGATTAGGGGTTTAGGCTTTAGTATTTTCTAATAATCGTACGTTTTGTACGAATTACTACGTATGAATTCATACGAATAAGCCGCCTCGTAAAATTGTTACAAATTCCTAAGAGATCAGGTTGGATCTACTGATTCTGAAAATAATTATAATATATTATATAATACTTTATTACACTCTGGAATACTTGATTCTGATTGGCCAGTGGCGACATTCCAAGGGTTGTTATTCCCAGATAACAACCACTCAAAACTAATAACACAGATGCTGCAAATCATTTTAACAGGTACGGTTTAATATTACACAAATATTCGTTATAAATTTGCCTTTTAATAACACGTGTGAGATTATATTTACAAATGATCAAACCAAATTGCGCATTCATGGCATTTGAAGGTCGTGTCTTACCTTAAAACCGTGTCTGCATTTGTTAAAAATAAGCTAATAAAAGTATTTCAAATACATTTTCATGTTCAAAAACGTACTTGCCGTGTAATAAGCAGGATAATGTACAAGCAGCCGGCTGTTATCCCTTATTTCTGCAATAACAACCGGTTGCCTGTACATTATCCCTTACATAATATTATTATTATTATAATGATAATATAATGATAATAAAGTATAAGATAAAATTAGCACTGGCAAAAGTTGAATTGGAATTTAAAAAGTATGTTATATTAATTATGTTTTTGTCTTCCACTTGATTGATATGTACTCTTTCAGTTTTTTATCAGGCTTTTGTAAACTTGGACCACATACCCTTAAACAACACAAAGACTGACAGTTTTCCATCTCCCTTCTCAAAAGTTAAAGTGTGTTTTTACCTCTTGTCCTCTCTCTCTCTCTCTCTCTCTCTCTCTCTCTTTCTCTCTCTCTCTCTGTTTCTTTATAATGCCTTAATTCGATCTGTACCTCTTCTGTCTTTGGGTGTCGATCTCTTTTTACTTGCTTTCTTTACCTTTATCTGCCTTCTCCATATCTTCGCTCTGTCCTATTCACCTTCTCTCAAGCAGGAGCAGGCTGTGTCTATAGTGTCTCTTATCTTTAACCCAGCCGTCCCTCTCTTTCTCCATTCCTCTCACTTTTTTTTGTATCTTTCACTCTCGATCTTGTGGCACTTAGAGAAGCAGTCACACAGAGTCTCAGAAGTGTTAAAGCATCGTAACTGTCAGCACGACAGCCCCATAATCGCCTGTCATCGATGATCCGTCCACTCTCCTTTTCTCCTCTCCTCCCGCCCCGCCTCCCTCCACCGAGCGTTCACTCCGGGGCCACGCTGGACCCGCCTCCCCAGCAGCGGCCGTGGAGGGTGAAACAGCCACAGATGGTGCTAAAACACACGAGCAGCCGGTCTACTATCAATGTGTGTGAGAGCCTGACACAAAGTGAGACAGGAGACAGCTTAGAGGGAAGCGCTCAGCACCTCTGGGACACACGAGGAAATATTTATGACCCGACGGCAGTGAGTGACCCCCCTCGCGCAGAAAGGATCTCCGCCGGAGGAGCCGCGGGCTGCTCTGCATGTGCCGGCGCTTCCAGACTCGCAGGTTCAGGCAGGAGTCTGGGAGCGTGGAGGAAGTTTTTCTTTGCAATCGAACCCTTGAGGATTAAAGAGCGGAAAGAATCCACAGGAGAAAAAACCGTCAACATGAGCAGCTGTAGAAAGAGATGCAAGAGGGAGATTCTGAAGTTTGCTCAGTATCTTTTCAGATTCATCACCGGTACACTGCATGCAGGTAAAGTTTGACGGTTTATCCAAAGTTTCGATACTGGCGTTTGGTGTTGTAGGTTTGTTCTTGGCTTTTTTTCCTCCGGATCTTGCGAGCACATGATTGCTTTTGCAATGACACGTAACATATGTTGATCTTTATGCATGAATGAATAAGTCGAGGCTGTGCTGCTTAAACAACCTGCAGGTGTATCTTATCCTGATTTTGACCTTTGTCTTCTGATTCTTAATTCCTTTCATCAGATCAATTAATCCCAGTCTCTACTGGCAATTAGATCGAGGCAAACAAATTTTCCCCATCATTTGCTAAATAGAAATTGATGTGTCAGCTGTTTCGGCCAGAGCCGGTCTCTGTGTAACGCTGTATTTTTAGTCGTGTTATTCTGTCCTTGAGTCTGTTTGTAGTGTCGTTCTCAGGGCGACAACAAATAATGCAAAATCGTACGTCAGAGTATTCGTGCAGTGGACCTTATTATAACAATTTATGGGGTTTTGTGCGGAAAGGGCAATATATGAAAACAAATACACGTAGTGGCCAGGTTGACCTTGACAAAGGGTTTAGTTTTTAATTTTTTAACACCGGCTGTCTCCTGATTTCTTTTTGAAAAACACACACACACAAATAAGCCCTTTATATTAAGCAAATATGTACATTCAATATGTTCAACAAAATGAAAAATAATGATTATTTGAAGTAACTGATAAAGTACCAAACTTAATAAAATGATCCAGCTTTTGATTTCCTATTAATTGTGGCAAAAAGTTTTCTATTTATATCACAGATCATGATTTAATTTAGCTATCTTAGTCAGCACTGCAGTTTTTTGGTTGTATATAAATAAATAAATAAATAAATGTATATACAGTATATCTATATATAAGTTTTGCTGCAGCCAATCGAGGCGAAAACTGGTTTTCACATTTGATATGAAGCTGTGCGCTGTTGAGTTGTGTTTATTTTGGGTCATTTATTGATTATATGAGGTGTATACAGCATTAACTGCTCTGTACTGTATTTCTGCAGTGTGTTTGGATGTGTGGGTGTGTTTGACAACAAAGAGCGTGAATTGGCAGCGTTGCTTTGCTGCTCTCATGTTTATGAATATGATGCATTAGTACAGTATGTGTTGTTGATGCCGTGTTTCACAGAGGAGTGTGTCAACTCTTTCAAAGAGAAAGAGAGCATCAGTAAAGGCTCGAGTAATGCGGGCGGGTTAGTTAAGTAGATTTGTGTAGGAGGTTTGATGTGGTGTTTGATCATAATCACTGACAGAGAGCGACAGACTTTCCATCATCAAACTCATTTTCATTGGGTGGATGTGTTGCTGGTGGATATTGCGTGTGATATGAACCCCAAGTGTGCATTTTTACATTTTGTTACGCATTTTGGGTTATTTGGTTAATATTAGCATGAAGTATACTAATCAAGTAGTTTATTTACAGTAGGTGTCCCTTGTATTTCAAGTTATAATGTGTTGTCTTAAAATATATATGTGTACTTTTAATTGTATTTTAATTCCAGGAAAAAATCTCTAAACGTCCTTAAAATAGACGTTCAAAATTCAAAAAGCAATTCATTCAAAAGCAATTTGCAATAAAAAAATGTGCGTATTAATTACCATTTAACATTTAAACTCACAACAATATCATTTCCAGGTTGTCTGGTTGCCAGGTATTGCTCACTTTATCATTGCTTAAGTAGATTTAGATATTGAGTAGCTTTTAGAGATTTTTTAAAACTCTTAACCTTGTCAAATAGTAATTTAATGGAATTAAGGGCCAAATCCATCAAAATGTATTTATCATCATATTGATTTTTACTGTTTGGTGATGGTTGCCAGAACATATCAATAATAAATTAAGCGCCCTGGAAGAGTTCACCGGATCACTTCTTGGAGGAAGCCCAATGTTACTTGTACTGCCAAGGCCGAGTCACTAAAACTGAATTTTAATATTGAGAGTCTGACAGACAGGCAGCTTTTCAGAGTCTTTCTGTCTTTGCTTGAAATCCTTGTTAAGGTGCAGTATTGATTCAGCTGACACAATAAGACCATTTGTCTGTAGCTGGTTGTAGAACAGTGATCTTGTTTCTCTTTATAAACATTTCCTTTTCTTTCTTTACACTTTAAAACAAAATGAACTTGAATCTACCGAATGACATGTTTTACTAATAATTACAGGTTCAATGTTAGACTTAATCAAATTGATTTGTTAACTAGTCATTTATTTTGCTTAATAGAAAAGCTGCCGCACCACGTGATGTTTCATGGTTTAGCACATAAAAATCGATTGAGATAAAATGATGTTGAAGGTTAAATACTATATACGTTTCTGAATAAGCATTAGTAATACAGCTCTGATTTTTAGTGTTTCATCATTAGCTATGGCACTTGCGAAGGCAAACACTATTATATTAGCAAGCGATGCAGAGGCACTGAATGTCAATAGGCGTTTCTTGAGTGATCGATCATTTTAGAAATAAGTCAATTCCTAAGACTGAGTCTTGATGTTGAATACGGAAATCGGAGTCCTCTGAGAAATCATGTTGCGTTTGTATCCAACGTGGACTGGGTGAGAGAAGCAAATGTCTCGGGACCAAGGACTGCCAGGGGCATTTAAAGCCTTGAGGGCTTCCCAGGTCTTTCATTGAATCTGCAGTGCATACTAAATACTAAGCCCGGGGCTCTTGGGCCCTCAGTGAATACAGTGCTGGACTATGATCCTGCCTTGAGTGATGGGTAATTGTTACGTATTTGATACATAACCATAAGGTTCCATATTTTGAACCTTTTCTAACTGTGTTATTTGTGTACCAAATGTAGAAGCTTGTTTATAATTACAATTATTTACTATGCCTATGTTTGAGTAAATATTCGAAGGGCAGAACGGGCTGCTCTAGAACAAGTACTGAAAAATATTCATGAACTGCAAAGTGTCTTACATCTACTGTGGATTTGTTTAGTATGTTGGTTACTTTTATTGCCATTAAACCCTTTTGTTGACCATTCTGGTCTTTATTTATGATGAATGCTTGTAACCAAACAGTTCTTGGCCACCATTGACTTCCATAGTACGGAAATGACAATGGTAGTCAAAAAGAACGGTTTGCTTTTAAAATATTTTATTTTGAGATATTTATACAGATTTGAACTTGATGATGAGTAAATGATGACAGAATTTTCATTTTTAGGTGAACTGTTCCTTTAAGGATTGTAAAGAAAATTGCATTGTTGTTTTTAGCTCAGATCAATTTTTCGTAAATGTTTTTAATCAGTCTATTGGATTATTGTTTGAAACACACTCTGTGGAAGGCTGGTTTGTGTCTTGAGGTGTTTAGTAATGTTCTAATATCCCGGAGAAAGTACAGCGTGAGCTCAGAAGCTTTCTGCAGACCCGTAAATCGTAACCTTGGACCGTGGCAGGTTTTTTCATATCAAGATTTCGCTCTTAACACTTAAACACTTAAACACTTGAAATCTATCTTTTGCTCTCCGTCTTAGCTCAATGACATTTGCCTTTTTTGTTTTTCTACAGCGTATTGCTTTCTGCTGTCACGCGCATCCTCCTCTGTAATATATCATCCATTTTTAGGGGGACAGGTTGAAATACTTGGCACAGGATCTGGAATAATGTCTGTCTTTCGTCTTTGGGGAAAAGAGACAAAAATGGCTTTTATTTTTTCTAATCTTGCCTGTAAGCATCCGCTGAACTTTCTTCTCGGCTTATCGCGGTTTATCTCTCACGCAAACCTCTCAGGTGCACGCAGACATTTTTAGCAAGCAGCTCAGCAGACGGCTATAGATTTCAAGTGATTTGATTTGGTTTGTCAATGCAATTTGTGGAGGTCTCTGAAGGCCAAAACCCTTCAACTCTTGGTTGACATCACGCTCTTTTTCTCCTCAACGCTCTTCGAGTGTGGATTATCGGCTGCTATTGCTGGAAATCGTATACGCCCAAACCATTATAGCTTCCTTTTCAGCAATATGTGAAAAACAGTGTGAATGTGTATTCATGAAGTCTGATTCTTTCTTTTTGAAATGCAAGCAGTGTGAAACTCAAAGGCTCGAACTGTGGCAAGAAAAAACACTCCATAAAATGTTTAAGCAAAAAGGGAGAAACCTTGAGAGGAACCAGACTCTAGCAAGGTACTGTACACATTCCAATAAATATACGGTAGATATGACAAATAATGTCTAGTTACATAATATATGAAATATGGGTAACACTTACAATAAGGGTTTTTCATTAAAATTAGATAATGCGTTACATAAAACATAAACTAGCATTAGTAATGTATTTACAACATTTATTAATCGTTGTTAAATCATTAATTATAACCTATGACTATTTCTTCTCTGGAACACAACATAAGATATTTTGAGAAATGTCTTAATTATTTTTAGCAAGGTACTGTAGTGATTGAATTGTAAATATGATGTTTTATGTATAATCTTCAAACTTCACCCTAAGAAGACTTGAAGATTTGAAAGCGTTCGTGAGGTCATCAGTCTATGTAAACGCTGAGCCTGTAGTCGTGTCAGTCTCGCATGTTTATTTAGACATTCTCTGCCACACGAGTCGTCTAGGTTTCCTCTCTTTGGTTTCCTGACACCTATTACCAGGTCATGTTCCAGCTATCCTCTGAGACGGCACAGCAGCAGCTAATATAATCCTTGACCAATCACTGAATATTTAATCCAAGATGCCAGCTCGTTGTGGCTTAAGTATGTCCTATCACATCAGTTTGATAGACAGACTTACAGCTGAGCTACTACTGAGCAGCCTTGTGTGTGTCCTCAAGATGCTCTTATAGACTTCAATATACTAATATTATGGTTAATACATTTTCTCAGCTTCATTCTTTGAAGGTTTTATTTACTGTTTGTGGCTAGCTTGCATCAGACCGCCATCACTAAAACCACACAACTCATTTCAATAAAACATTAATCATGTCTTTGTTTTAAAGCTGAGCAGACACTTCATATGGCCGACAGGTTCTAGAGTCCAGACACTGAATGTCTGTCTCTCAGACAATGCAGAGGAAGTAGGGCAGCCGCTCTGTATCATATTCTCATTACAACCTTTTCTGCATCCACAATATGGAAAATAATCTTCCTCTGTCAATGTCTCGCTAACATTGTTCCACATGCCTGGGAGGAAAAAGCTGGATAATAGCCAAATGCAATTTTGTGGTTATGATTTGTTTATCACACACCCATGTGAGTGGTCTTTATTTTTGTTTTATGTGTACTGTATAGAGAAATGCTACATGTGATCTTTGAATTCTCTATCAATGCTTTGGCATAACACCCAGCAAAAGGATTTTCTAAATGTTGAGAGAAAATTATTATTTTTTAATACGTGGTATGTCAACATACTATTTTTTTTGGCCGGCAAGCCATTTTGAGCAGTTTGGTGCATGTGAATGCTTTGTTTGTTGTGCAATCTATATCAGCTGTAGACTTCTTGTATCCATCTAAACTTCTACAGTCCTAATCTAAAATCTGCATTATGTAATTGTTGGACTATGTAGAGTTGTAGACCATCGTGCAGACCATCATACATCTTTAGCCAACATGTCTGCATCTTGGAAAGTGTAGTTTCCAGTGGACTAGTAAACACATGAAAGCTGTACTTCCAGTAAAAACCGGCCCAATGAAAATCAAATCCCTTCTTATAGACTGAACCGCTATTAACACCTATTTGATTCATCATTACTCACACTAAATTAACATGTTAAATTGAAAACACTACTCTTTACACATCATCAAAGTATGCATACTCCCACATGAACTTGTCTATCAGTAATGATTTCAGTCACGTTTTTCCTGCTTTGGTGCAACAGGATCGTATGGCGTATAGCTCTCATTAGTATCACACTTTAAATGGCATCAGCCACTTACATGTTGACCTTTAACTGAAGACCTTGTGCCGTAGTTCACTGCCATTTGAGTCCACAGCCATAAGAGACGAGTCTGAAACAAGAACATGTGCAAAGATGCTCTCTGTTTCATATCTTTTTGACTGCATGGCATATATAGATATATACTGTAGTATTGAGAAAAGTTATCCTTTGTTTGCTTAAAAATTACAAATGACAAATAAACCGTAAATATAAATGGAATAGGGTGTGACCGCAAAATATATTTAATAATGTGGATACATTTCTACAGTAGGACTGGAATTTTGCAGGAAATGCCAGTTTGAAGTCATGTAACTCACTTGAAGAAAATTGACAAATCTGTCATTCTGTCAAAACCTGTCTGGCTTTCTTCTGCAAAACACAAAAGATATTTTGAAGAATGTTGGTAACCAAAAACCCGTTGGTCTCCATTGTTTGGTCACAAAACCAAATGCAATTTAATGGTCAATTGCTGTTGTTCCAACATTTTTCAAAAAATCTTCTTTTGTGAATTAAAATTTTTGGTGAACTATCCCTTTAAAGATATATTTAGGGAGCCCCAGAAATGACGCATTTTTGTAGGCAAAACCCGGAAGCGAGTTATCATTTTAAGACTTACAGTTCCATCGCCTCATAGTCTATGGGTTTTTTGAATGGGTTTTGGGTAAATCGCCTGAAATAAGTCCTGTGGCTAACAAAACCTCTAAATATTTTCACGTTTTAATCTATGACATAAAACACACCAGTTAAAACTCGCTTGTGATTTTTTAAACCTTTATTGTGTCTTTAAAACGGAGGTTGCTAACAAGTTGCTAAAAGCGACTACTTCCTTTGGCGGGGACGTTAGCCGTCATCGCGAATATACATCTAATAAATAATGCAACATGGGCACACATCTCTAAAACCATTGTTGGGGATTCATTCACGGAGTAATTACTTACCAGGGAACACGTTTTTATAAAGTTTGAGAAAGTTGTCAGATGCTTGGTGGTGGTGACGTTGATATCGAGCGACTGTTGTGTAGTCTGTTTATAGCCTTGTGTTAGCTTTTTATATCTGACTACTTTATTTAGGCTTCAAAATGTATAAATGTTGTATTAAGTCGTAAAGATTATCTTTATAGACAAGTGTCATAACCCTTTGTTAAACACGGAGCTTATTTTTTGCAATTTTCCAAAAGCATTTGGGAATAATGCATAGGCTTTCCATCGAGGGAACCCGTGCGCCGCTAACTTCCGGGTTGGCCTACAAAAATACGTCATCTCTGAGCTTCCCTATTGAGGCAAAAGTTACGGATTGCAGATCTCATGCAGTTTGAGAGGCTTCACTATATTGTGAATGTATTTCCTCTTGTGGTGATGATGTTGTTTTAAAAACAACGTTAAATGCAATTCCTCTCTAAAACCTGATTCACACATATTGTGTAAGCGATGTGTATTAATTTCGGCTCACGCTCCCAGTGTGAATGCTGTAACCTGTTAATATAGGTGCCAAAATGAAAATGGCTTGTCAAGCTTCCCTTGTGAATCTATCGTTGCTACGCAACACTCACCTCATTCTTTAATGCAATTGAAGAATCTGTATGAAGCTTCTTTTAATGCCTTGATGGTAAGAGTAGAAAAGAAGATACAGTATCTTGACCAATCGTATACATTCAGTCTTTTAAGAGACTTTAAGTTAACATGCAAATATTTGTACCATCTCGTAAGTCCCTACTAATATAGAGACCGCTTTCATTGGTGTTTTTGAACCACCCTGAAGGTTTTTTCCCAGAAAAAAATAACATTAAGATTGAATGGTACATGCACCTCAGGCTTATCTCCGAAATTCTTGCAGCCTCGGCCACAATGCAATCATGTGAGCGTTTTCTCAGACCTTCGGGAGCTCACAGCTTTATTGTTTCTCTGCCATTTGATTCAGACTGTAGCTTCCAGTCAGCCCATTTCAGCCGCTCCCATTCCAGACCCTTCAGCCGCTCCCAGACCCTTCAGCCAGTCTAATCAGTTTTCTCATTTGCACTAATGTTTGTAAATGAGAATCTCTTCAGTCCACAGGACGGAGAGGGTATTTTTAGAAGCGCTCCTGCTTTCCGGACTTCATATAATAAACCGTAAGTGTTGAATAGATTAGTCAGTTTTACCAACGGTTTGTAAAGAAAATGTGTTGTTTAGAGTCAGAAGGCCAAATTGAAAAAAGCTTTTACCCATCTCGTCTGTTTCAATAATGGCCCTGTGAAAACTCCAAGGCCGCTGGTCGGTCGGCAGTGAAGGTGCTGCATTCGGTCAGCTCATAAATTGTACGTGTATTTCATTCTCACTTTTATTACTCCTTCGTGCCACATACACTGGAGATGGTTTGCAACGTGCACCTGTCTCTTTAAGGTCATTTATTTTTATTGCTCCTACACTTATGTGTTCTTGTACATGCAATCCCCCCTATGTCTTTGTGTTGTAGTTGCCTAGTCATTGTGTCAGGGCTCGACCTTTTGCATAGCGTCTGTTATTTACACCTTTCATCCACCAGTTCCAAAATTCAGTGCTGAATCTAGCAAATGAGATGCCTTTCCAAAAATAATTGACTAAATCTTTATTGTTATTTGGGTATCTGGTAGGCAGATTAATAAAGCTTGATTTTTCAATTAAAATGTAAAATAATTGTATTAAATAAACAATTTGTTGAATTTGTCGTGTAACTTTTGTCGCATTTAAGTTTAGCCAAGTAACGGTTCTTCTACTGGTAACCCAAAATAATACTGACTAGACATACTTTAACTTGCTAGCTTATGTCATTTATTTTGCTTGTTATCAGAAATAATCTGCAGGGACATTTTTTTGTTTATGTTGTTGCTTTGAAACTGTCTATATTCATGTAGCTATCAAAATTAACTCTCATATATTTGAAAAGAAATCTTTCTTTTGTAAATGTAAACATTTATCCTGCATGCATATTTAAACCTTGTCAAGCGCAATTTACCACTGAAATGACTCACTGCTAGAATTGCATTAGTCAGTGTTTAATGTTAACCGGCGCAATGTCAAACCAATGACACCCAGTGTCCTCTGCGGCTGGTTGGGGGTCATATGTTATGAAATACACATAAACCCAGAGTACACAGTTTTTTAAAGAGATAGTATAATACAAAACCTTATCTATGTCACTTCCACGCATACATAATTCATTATGCTTTTCAATGTACTTCTTACAAATTCAAATAATAGCTTAAATAATTGAGCTTTGACAAGACTGGGTTATATCAATATTGATTTCAGTATCATCTTTTCAGTGGTGATGATGATGGGCTCTTTCTGTTTGACTTTGGGATTCATAATACGCAAGACCTTTATAGCTGTGATTATATCTTAATTGATGGTTTATGTCGATTTAATTCCTTTAGTTGTAAGATCTTGACCTTTTCCCTCTGTGTGATTTGGGAACATCTGTTTTCTCTCTCTTGTAGCGTGTTCAGACAGCGTGTGGTCTGTGTAACCGCTCTTATTTGCATTCTCCTATAGATTGTTCGCAGCTTGAACTGCAATACAAAGACATTGATGTCATTTTTCATACTGTAGATGTCAAGAATGAGATTATAGGTAAAACCAGTATGGGAAAATGTATTTTTATTTTTTGCAGTGAAAATCTGATATTGTGACAGCCCTACTTCAATAAACCTATCGATATAGTATATATGTGACCCCGGACAACAAAACCAGTCTTATGTGTCAATTTTTTTACATTTAGATTTTTACATAATCTGAAAGCTGAATAAATAAGCTTTCTATATAACTATTTGAAAATCTGGAATCTAAGGGTGCAAAAAAATCTAAATATTGAGAAAATCGCCTTTAAAGTTGTCCAAATGAAGTCCTTAGCATAGCATATGTGTACTCACAAAAATAAAGTTTTGATAGAATTATGGTCAGAAATTTACAAAATATCTTCATGGAACATGATCTTTACTTCATATCCTAATGATTTTTGGCATAATAGAAAAATCGATAATTTTGACCCATACAATGTATTTTTGGCTATTACTACAAATGTTCTTGTGCTACTTTGTGATCCAGGGTCACACATATATTAGGGCTGTCAAACGATTAATCGCAATTAAGAATAAATTCAGAATAAAAGTTTGTGTTTACATAATATATGTCTGTGTACTGTGCATTTTAATTTTGTATTAATAAAAACAAACACATACATGCATATAATTAAGAAAATTATAAAATATAAAAATTAATAAACATTTTAATACAATTTCAATTATTGGTAAATATAAATAAATACATTAAAATATTTTCTAAATATATATAAGCCTACATGTAAGTGTTTGTGTTTAGAATACAAAATTAATATTCACAGTACACAGACATATTATTTAAACCAAAACTTTTATTCTGGATGCGATTAATCGCGAATAATCATTTGACAGCCCTAATATATATATATATATATATATGTATATATATGTGTGTGTGTTTAACATATAGCAGTAGTATAAGTATAAGTATAAGATTTTCTCATCTTTACTATACATAGCACATGCAAAACTTACACAAGTAACTTTAAGGATCCCAAGATTTTTTTATCAGTCTGCTATGTTGCTGTTTTGGCCATTTTTATGTCAGGACTTCAGTATTAGAAACATCTGTTTTGAAATATGAGTTCAGTGAAACCGTAGGAAGCATTTTAAAATGATGATTGTACCTCACCCAGGTCAGCAGTTGATGCACAATTGCATTTCATCCCAGGAAGAATAGAACCATTACATGATTCTGGACTAAAATGTGGGATTTTATACTTAAAAGACTTCAAAGATGTGACTCCGTTTTTATTTTTTCAGGAAAGTAGTGCAGTAAGACCATGAGCACTGAAGGCATCAGACGTCTGTAATAGTCAAGAGAGTTAGTCAGACAACCACTGGACTGAAAACTAATGCCTCTTTCAGATTCAATTTAAATGCAAAGTAATGCCGATAATATGGATGTAGACAGTCTTAGTGCATTAGAGACTAATGAGCTCAAGGCCTGTGGACTGGATAGTTATCTTTCTAAAGAGCGATGAAACACTGAAGCACGGCACCAGTGCAGATCCTACAGAGGTCTAAAAGTGACGAATTACCTCTGAACCACAACACTAATTTACTTCCGTCATGTTGTTTGTCTTTTGCATGAGCTGTGTGCTGATTTTGGGTTTACCGGATTCGTAATTGATCTCCTTATCAGTCTTAAAGTGTTTGTCCATTATCTTGTACGCCACAAAATAGCTTATTTTACGCAAGCCTAACGTATTTTTGCATATGTCAAATTTAGCAGCAATAAAGATAACAAGCCTCTTTTAGCATTGCTGAATTATTGAATTACGTGCGACACGTTGTCATTGAGAGTCGATGACTCTGGCATGCAGGTGATGAGTTTTTTCATGCATCCGTGTTCACACTGGTTTTTAACAAGGACAGATACATTACAAACAATGACGGTCGGAGATCGATGGGCGAAACCTCAATTTGTGAGGACGAATCGCTGATTACATTTTTGACGTGCCACCCTTGGTCACCGTGTTTTGCGGCCGATATATCTCCATGGTGACTTTCGAACGCCGCACAAGCTAGCAAGGAATTGCTTGACTGCTTAATAATGAGAATTACATCCATAGATCTCTATGACAGATGCACTGCAGCGTAAGATTGCGAAATCCCTCTCTTCCATCTTTCTTATGCCGTGCTCTTGGAAGAGCCGGGCAGTCGTAGTAAAACACAGGAAGAGGAGGAGACTGTAA
Source organism: Oreonectes daqikongensis (assembly GCA_026939265.1). Taxonomy (NCBI): domain Eukaryota; kingdom Metazoa; phylum Chordata; class Actinopteri; order Cypriniformes; family Nemacheilidae; genus Oreonectes; species Oreonectes daqikongensis. Next base: position 619,482 of record JAOTQM010000406.1, on the reverse strand, counting down.
GCATCTGTTTTGCTTTTGAGGCTTGCGGTTGCTGTACTTTTAGAGTAATTTACCGTAATAGGTCCATGACTCATAATAATTAAATGACAGCTGTACGCTGTGAACAGGTGCAGTATTGTGCTGTACAATCACAATGTAGTGTCTGCATAACACTTAATGCTTGTATATTAAACAGATTAAGTGTAAACATATTGCAAGTTAGTAGCAGGCAGGTCCCTATAGGCAAATAAAAACTCGTACTTGTAAATTGGCAGTGGGACAAAACTGCATATGAGAGCATATTGTGAGAGAATATTTCTCAAAATATACAGTATATTGTGCTCATTTGCTATGGATTTGCATATGTGTGCATAAATCTGATTAAAATTTAACAGGGTTACCCAAAGGAAAGACAAATCACTGTAATGGTTAAAACTAAACTATTTACAACAAAGTTACATTAACAATTTTGAACCCAAAACATCTATTTATTCTAATAACATTTCTTAGGTCCTCTGAGTTCTCATGTATACCCCACACATACTGAACATAAATACTTTAGTGTTATTAAATGGGTATTCCAGCCATTCCAGATTCTATTTGTTTTAATATTTTAAAGTCATTTTTATGCTATGAAAGAATTGGCCTACATTGATTTTGCAGTGAAATTTCGAAGTTTACCAACTATTTTCCTCCGTAGGGTGAGCTAGAATTTGACATGTCAGGCCACTCAACACGTTGAGAAAGGGAGTCACAGTATTTATATTTATCAAAATTATACAGTAGTGGCCAGATGTGATGTCCGGATTTGCACAAAATGAATGAAGGCATACATTGATAACAGTTTTATCCAGTATGAATATTTTCTTGTCCTGATCTCCTCACTATGCAGCTGTCATTCTCCTGGGCCGTGATTCAACAAGCGATATTGTCCGATCATTTTTGACAGAAACGACACTCGAATGGTTATGTTCAATGCAGTTGTTTTGATAGATGGAAAAAAAGACATTTCTAGTTTCAACATTATTTGTACATTTTGGCAAAAATGTAGTTTTTGATGACTGAACATGTGTACGGTTTTCTCAGGAAGCCACATTTGGATCCCCTTATACAATAAAAGGACATGTAGGTATCTCTAACATTTCCTGACTTGCATGCACATTTTGTAAAAGTAACACAGAAAGGGATTTTTCCGCATTGTTGAGCTTGCACCATTGGCATAACACGCATTAAAGATTGTTAAACATGTTACTAAAAAGTATACCAATCTCTGCGAATAAATAAAATTATGATACTGGCATATTTCTCATGGCATTTTTCACCCCTTCTAATATGGCTCCAAATGTCAGGTGAACATTTTTACCTTCCTCAATAAATGAGTGAGTTACTACTCATCGGTGGCATTTAATATTTCGGCTTTTAATATTACTGATGTTGGTCTTGCTTCTGTAAAAATAAAAAAGATAAAAGCCAGAGAAATATTTGAAATTGGTCGATTTGACACGTAATGACCCATAGCGTAATTTGTCATCAAAAAGCTTTAATATACATTTGTCTAAAATCCATCTGACATTACATTTATATGTACAAAACTCATGCTGTGAAGAGTACCAGTGAAAAGGCTTTTGACTTTTTACTATCCTATACATCTCGACGGCCGCGGCAGCGTCTACATTACTAATTGCACACTACGCTTGCTTCTTTTCCAATTACTGCACTTTTATTCTATCAGCGGTAATGATAAGCATGTATTTTCATGCCCTGTGAAGAAACAAAGAACAATTTCCGTCAATCGAAACGTTGCTTTTTTTACTTGTCTGATGCACTTGTTAAAAACCTTCAAAACAGCAAGTGTCTTGCTGCAAGCGACACATCTAAACAAGCTCATCCTGTGTTAATTGCTATCCAGATAATAGCAGTTTTATATCGCCTCGCATTTCTGCATGCCAAAACAACAGTAACCCAACACACATGGTGAGAAGCTTCTATCAAAGTAAATTAGCATTTTAGAAATAACAGTATGCCGATCACATTGTACTTGCCTTCACATTTGTCAATGTTATGGCTAAAAATATGAAGTGTTATAGCTAAAAATATGCCTCGCTTTGACCTCCGTGGATGTTCTTTCAAGTAATGGATATGATCCAGTAAAATGAACTTGTTTATAACCTTTCTTTTTGGCAAAAAACACTGTTGAAAAATCTTTTTCATTCAACTCTTTTCTCTTTACATATCATGTTAACTTTCACCTCAATGACAGGCCGACCTCTCACCACCATCTTTATACGAGTCAATTTTCCCTATACATGCTCATAAAGCTACTGACCTTGTCGAGCTGTCTTCTGTTAAAAATGTTTATCTGCAAGGTGGCTGTGAGCTTGCATTCTTCCTTGGTCCACGAGGTATCGCTCTCAAGAGACATTCATCGTAGGCATTGTTCTTCATGGATGGAGGTAAGGCATGCCACCCTCAGCTCCATGCTTAATTTAGTAAGCCATTGGAATTTGAAAAATGGGCCTGTGATCTAGAAAAGCAAGCCAGTGTCTCCCAGCATGGCTATAAAAACACCATCAAGTGGCAAAATTGCATTAGGAAGAAAGGATGATGGCAATAATCATATAAGCCATTTACCCATGAGGAGCAGTATTGAGAGATCTTTCACTTGCTTCAAGTATAGAACAGCAGGAAACACATTAACAAACTGTCAAAGTGATTTAAGTAGCATGAGATCAGTACTTACTATGACTATGCAGATTCATTTCTATTATTTACGGCTCATCGCTGTGTGTGTCCTGAAATGAAACATTTAAAGAAATGATACATGAATTACTAAGAAACTGTTTTGTTGTTTTGCTAAACTATATTTCTAATTTAGAAATTAGACTGAATCATTCTCAAATATTTTGTAAAATGGGTTCGATTACAAATGTATTTGTTTATGTGATCATATGGTTCATAAGTATTTATTTATAAAAAAGAGCTATAAAAAGATTTTAGACTGTATAAATAATCTAGATTCAGAAAATATGATGCATATTTGAGCGGTAAGGTTGCGAATTGCAACCAACCTTTTTGAAGCGCTACGGTGGCTGAAACAGGACAAAGATGTCGTCATGTTTTCGCTTCTTTGCTGAAGGAGACATATTTATGAAACGCGCTCTGTAGATCAGTTTGTCGGTTTAGGGATACTGTAGTAACAACATGGTGAATTACATGTAAGGGGACCCGTGGTGTATGTAGATAAGAATAACTCATTCAAAGATAATAAAAACATAAAGCTTCATTATGTAAAGTTTTTATACACCTTTAAGACATAGTTATGTATATTAAATTGCATTTTTATCAATAGATCCTCCTTAATATTACACACTGGACTTTTACATGAAGAACAAAGTGAGACTTTTGCTCCCCCAGTAATATAAATGTTAATAAAATACTGCACATTCGCATATTTTTTTATTTTCCCTTTTTGCTTTATGAAGAAATATTTGCTCACTGTTAAACTGAATATTAGCAACAGTAAATCTTTAGTATTTTAATAATCGCACGTCAGTTCTCAGGACCTGTAATATTTTCTGCTCGACGGAAATGGTCTATAAATTCATACATTACGTTCTCTGGCTTGTAACCAGAGCAGAGCCTGCACTTACAGTAGATTTATATCAGATCCAAATGTCTTTCACAGTAAATGAGATTGTATTTCCATCATTTTAACCCAGAGACATCACACATTTACAAAGGCTTTCATCAACAGAATCGGCAATGGTTTCTTTGCTTAGAACAAGCAGTGTGGCGGCTCTCAGCATCTCCTGAGTGATCACATTTCCTTTGGGCCGCTTGAGCCTCGGGCAGAGTGACGCTGGTACAAATTGTACTTGAAGAAGCCTCTGGGCAATTTAAGAGTCTGAGTCACCAACAATTATGTGTTCTTATAACAAGTAATCAATGCGCTCGGCCAGGGACAAAGAGATGCAGCGCAGTTGACAGAAGGACGGTACAGACATGAACAAATGACCAAACTAAGGGATCTTTTATCTAGCGAACAAGAGGAATACACTAAGAATGAATTGCACCTGCTGCTATAGTTGAATTCTTTGGGTTAAAAATAAACGAAAATGAAGCATTTCTGTGGACATCTGTGGAATGGTGGTCATTCACGATTAAAAATTGACAGAGTACTTCATTTGCAGTAGTCTTATGGGTCTGATATTAAGTCAATAAGTGTCTCAAGAGGGCAGAAGGATGGCTCTCTGTGGGCTCCTCGTGTCTTATCTGATGACCTGCTATCAGTCCTGTACTTGTATAATCGACAATAAAAATGGTTTAGAGAGTCGATTGAAGCGTATGATGTGAAGTGAAAAGCAGTGATGAGTCATCGTGACAGTTTCCATAGCAGATGGCCAATGCACTTCACAAGCATTACAACAGCATTTACAAAAGAAAGACCTGTATGTCAATATGACAAAGTTGCGTTGGTGGTCTGATTCTTTTATATCAAACAGATGGCGTGTAAGGGGCTTAAAATAGACTTTGAGTTTGTCAGTCTTTGTGAGAAAGTCCTATATATATAGATGGTTTCATCAGACGCATGCGCCTGGCCCGAACTTAACTTCTGGTCTGTCTGTGTTTGTCGATCGGTGTGGCTAGTGGCAAATAATATTGAAAGAATTATTATTTGATTTGATGTAGGTAATCACATGAAATTGACACATTTACAGCCCTATAGTTGTTTTATTCTATGTGTATTGATAAACACGTATAATATGCGCTTAACGTGATGAATTGGCTTGTATACAAAAGTCATTTTTTTGCTTCTTAGATTAGATTCAACTTTATTGTCATTACACATGTACAAGTACAACGCAACGAAATGCAGTTTAGGTCTAACCAGAAGTGCAATAAGCAAGTGCAGGATATACAGTTGTGCATAAATACAGAATAAAGCAAAAATTATGAAGAATTTACAAGTGGGAATGTACTATAAACATTATATACAGATGGTTATTTACTAAAAACAGAAATTCTTACGAATTATAAATGAAATTGACATCTTTTCAATGTCACTATCAACTGCGTATCATTTCATCAACTTTATATAGATGTGTTATTCAATATTTCATATTGCCACGACAGAGTGGAGCTATAAACCATCATCCATTCTGGGGTGCATTTTCCAAAAGCATCCGTCGTACCTGCATAGTAAACGATTCAAGTGTTTCCCGACGAACATTCGCAAACCGTATCGCAAAGTTGCGTGGTTGGAACTACAGATCCATAGCTTTAGTTAGAAGCATTGTTCCTTATTATTATGACATGTAGACTTGCATACATTATGCTTTTGAGCAAAATAAGCAAGCGATATGCAGTGCATATATCATTTGAAATATTTACAAATTTAATTTTTATGTCTTTTAGTTTGTCAAAAGAATTAAAGCAATGTTTGTGCACAGGCACTAGGACCCTGAGGAATCCCTGGGCGGAATGACGTAAAAGGAAACTTGCGAATAAATAAAACCTTTTTGAAATAAAACTACTTTTGAAAGTTCTCTCAAAGTTATGTTGTTTTTGCGGTTTATATTTTGTTAATATTGTGTTTCAATAATCAACGTTATAAATAGTTTTATAAAGACAATTAAAAACATTTGAAATAACTTTCCATAATTGGGAAAGTTAAACAAACATTTTTAGAACAACATATTTTTGTTGGGTGTAACATCAGTACAATATAAGTAAGGCACCATATTTTGTGTGAAAATAGGATAATAAATAAGAGCAATAATAATAATAATAGTACTCAGCATGCACTAGTAATAAATTCCACCCTGTCTTTAGGGATTGTTTTTATTTTATTTATTTATGTATTATCATTGGAACCACAGTAGCAGTAAATGAACTCCATTGATTTGAAAGATCAAGGGTTCTGCCCTTTCAGGTTCACATTTTTTCTCATCCCATAATTCTGGTCAGAGAACAAAGAGCCAATTTGAGTAAGCCTTCTTACCTGTTTGACATGTATGCTAATACAAATTATAATCTATGTATGTTTTACATCTTTATCAGAGCGATGTACAACTTCTCATACACAGTAAATATTTATCAGTTTTTTTATTTTTGTATTCTTAATGAAATGAGAAGCTAGTGTATGTATACTGTGAGAAAAATCTATAAATTGAATGTGAACCTGAAAGGGCAGAACCGTCACTGCCAGCATCATTGTCTTTTATCTGTTTTGTCTATTTTTAACAATTGGAGCATGGAGGCGATGTGCTTTATTTTGGTCTAGAAGTTAGTAGTTTAACACCCTTTTAACACCCAGCATGTTTCCTTTCCTCTTTGTTTTCACATCACTCCAGACACCCAAGGCCTCAGGCTGAATGACTTCCATAGAACAGCAACAAGATATATTACTCAAGATCCAGAGAGATCAAGATTCAAAAAGCTCAACCTTAAGCTGAACTACAGTACAGTATAGTTTCCTTTGCATCCACATTTTGTTGAACAGGATTTCTCAGACATTTCATTATCCCGTTCATATTCCCAAAGCAAGTCAGAGGAAGATTTTTATATGAAACCAACAATAATTAATGATCGAATTCCCAGTGAAACACTACACTACCTACAGTTACTATGGAAACGGGTCTCTTCTACATTTTGCAAATGATGTAATTGAATCGTTTATGTTTATGCATTTGGAAGATGCCTTGATGCAAAACAACATTTTGTAATGTGACGGTTAATGTATGTAAAGTTATTGTTAAAAATTCAGGAATCTTTCACAGCCGCCCTGGCGATTTTACACGGATCCCCTGTTTAAAACACTGCTATAAACAAATAACAAGCTAGAAAAAGGCTGAGCGCTGCCTGACAAGCATTCAGATAATACCAGGAAACCAGAAATCTGACTCAACAGATTTGTATACAGTATATCGATTTATATGCGATGAACATTCAGACCTGTTGGCTTTGATGTGCATACTACCTTGAATCTCACATTAGCATCTCATTTCCCCCCCCGAAAATATTCAAGTTTCAACACATGTAAAGTTGAGTGAACTCACCCTCTCTGGGTGCTCAAATGTAACACGGCATCGGTTGATATCAATATTAATAAGCTTGATGCATAATTCAAGTATACATTTCTGCCAGCCAGGTTAAGCTCATGAATAATTCAACTGTGGCTTTAGATACATACACGTCCTCATTTTAAAATTCCACAACTTTGCTGTCTGTCATACAGTAAGGCATACGTTCCCGAGATTGGGATATCGCGCAGATATCACGCTGGACTTTCATTGCGCCATTAAGCATCAAAACGTGTCAACACGTCCATCACAGGCGCTCGTAAATAAATGAAGGTGGTGTCCTGCTGGAGCGTATTGTTGGTGCCGTCAGGGCTGAAAACACTTTGTTGTCCCTGTCATCTTTTCAACGCGTCTTACCAAACAAAAAGTACAGAACACGACCTGCATGAGCGATCTGTGCGCTATGATTAATTTAGCGTTCATGGACGAAGGTTGTCCCATGGGAGTACAGTTGATGTTTGTTTGTAATTAGGGAACAGAATATATTAATAAGATGAATAGAAATGCCAGAGGTCATGGGGTGAACAAAGATGTTTTAATATGGGCAAATAGATGCAAATTTTCATTTAATCAACATTTCTAGATTTCAAATCAAGTGTCTGTTGAATTTCAACAAAATCAAACCTCAGGAGTGACAAAGTCATTCAACAGCAATGTGAAACCATGACAAGGCACATGAAAAGTGTGATATAAATCGAGGTTATCACATAAAAAAAATCCTAAATACAATAAACGTGAATATGAACTTTGCAGTGTTTGAGGTCTGAAAAATACAGAGCATCTTTTCTGTTATTTTGACCTGTTTCTCCAGTTTTCATTTTCTGCAAATAAATGGCAATATTAATAATCGTTTTATCTGAAATTAGGGAGAAATATTAGTAGTAGTTCACGGAGTAAAACATAAATAATAACTTTGGCTAAATTAGATAGTAAATTCAGAAAAACTGAAAATGGTCTTTTCTTTGTTTAACTTGGTGACACTATGTTTTATTGTAATGTTAATTTTATCATTTTATAGACACAATGGAGATTTGTGAAAATGTTATAAATTACTATTCAAATTAATGGGTTCAAATATGTGTTTCTGTAGCTTTGGTAGAGCAAGACTGACGAAAAACACGTGTATGCATTAAATGCTTTGAAAAGTGTCAAATGCATAAATGTAGTGCAAATGAATTTCATACAAGTGTCTAAATCTTAAGTTTTAAAATAACTTTATTGAAAATGTTACTTATTTTAACTTTATGACACAGTTAAAATGCTTTGTGGAGCAAAAATGGTGCACAAAGAGCTATTTCTCTTCAACACCTGCGTAAAAAGAGTGAAAACACTTTGTTTTAACTTCAGGGATTTTTTGCACGGGTGTACAGCGAGTTTTGCTATGTCTTACAAAGATGGTGTTAAAACGGCTTTGAATTTGAACACTTAGAAGTATTCGAGAAATTAACATTTGTGATTTTGCTGTATACTGAACCCAGATGAAGCTCCAACCCCTTTGGTTGGTCTAAAAACATTTCTATTTACATTTATGCATTTATCCACTGCATCTTCCTGTAAATTTCATCTAAACATTTATCAGTATTTGCATCTGTGGATTTATACAGTAATTATGTGTATGTTCATGCAGTTGACATTTACATTTTTCACAGAATATCACACAAATATGACTGAGCAATGCATTTGCATGACAGAGCATAAATCATTGGGCACGGCGGTGGCATTACTTTGGCGTGGCAGTGATGTGGAAAAGGAGCGCGCTCACCTAAGTGCTGTGTTACAGGCTTTAGCTACGTGCCGGGATATCGGTTTCAGCCGGTAAGTCATCTTGAAAGGAAAGGCTTTCCCAAGTGTGCTTGAATTGCACAGAGGCTATAAAAAGGTAAAACTGTTACTGTAGCCCGTCCCTGTGAGGTCTAAATGCACCTGTGAAATTTGTGCTAAAATGACTAAGAATGGCTCACCTTTCTGCCTGATGGCTGTTGTTACCCTTTTACTGAAGCCATTTAGTGTTTGTCTGTCTTGAGTGATAAATGCTTAAATAGTTTGACCTGCTCTTGAGTTTGCAGGAGATATAACACACACACAGGGAGAATGAATTGTACCCGCTGATAGCGAGCTTTATTTTCGCACGCTGCCTGCGATGTTTAGCTCCTGATTCACTTAAAGAATTATGCAGATGCGACTCAAACGCAATTTGCTCAATGCGGTTTGCGCTGCACAATTCCCCATCGTTGCGGAGGATGCAGTTAAGATTTACCAAGAGAAATATTTGCGTTTATGTTGAGATCTTCAATCATTTTGACGTTTGATTGCAGACTTGGTAAATCTGAGCTTATTCGGAGTCTCAGTTTGAGACATTGTTGAGATCTCTTCTGAAACTTCAGAGATTTCATCTTTCTTGTATGTAGCTTCACCAGTGACAGGTAAAATAATTTGATGAGAAATATTTGAGTTCATATTGAGATCTTTAATAATATCGACTTTTGATTGCAGACTTGACAAATCTGAGCTCAGTTTGAGACATTTATGGGAGTCTTATTCTCAGGAGAAATATCTGAGACATATATGAGACTTAAGGAAGTTTCCATTTGCTCTTCATTTAATCTCACTGATGTCTTTGAGAAATAATTGAGATATTAAAGTGATTTCATCTTTCTCATTAGTAGCTTCACCAATGCATCTGATAGGTAGAATTAACTTGTTTTTTTAGTAAATTTGATGAGAAATATTTGAGTTCATATTGAGATCTTTAATAATATTGACTTTTGATTAGAGATTTGATAAGTCTAAACTCCAGTTGAGACATTAATGAGATCTCTTCTGAAACTCGAATGGAGACATTTGTGAGTCTTTTTTTTCAGGAGAAATATCTAAGATATAGATGAGACTTAAGTAAGTTTTGCTCTCCATTTAATCTCACTGCTGTCTTTGAAAAATAATTAAGATTAATCAGAAATAATTGAGATATTAAAGTAATTTCTTTTTTCTCATAAGTAGCTTCACCAGTGCATCTGATAATAAGATATTAATAATCTGGTTTTGGCTAAATTTGATGAGAAATATTTGAGATCATATTGAGATCTTTAATAATATTGACTTGATTGCATTTATGAGTCTTTTTCTCAGGAGAAATATCTGAGACATATATGAGATTTCAGCAAGTTTCCATATTCTCTCCATTTAATCTCACTGATGTCCGGGAGAAATAATTGAGATATTAAAGGGAGTTTTAATCTTTCTCATTAGTAGCTTCACCAATGCATCTGATAAATAATAACTTTAATAAGAATACACTTGTTTTTTAGTAAATTTGATGAGAAATATTTGAGTTCATATTGAGATCTTCAACAATATTGACTTTTGATTGGAGACTTGTTGAGATCTCTTCTGAGAGATTTGTGAGATTTCTGGATGTCTTTCTCAGGAGAAATATCTGAGACAGAGGAGACTTACAGTAAGCAAGTTTCCATTTGCTCTCCATTTAATCTCGCTGATGTCTAGGAGAAATAATTGAGATATTAAAGTCATTTCATTTGTCTTGTGGGTAGCTTCTGATAAGTAGATTTGGGTAAAAGATTTCTGGCCATTTTCAAATATCTGACTTAAGCAAACATTTCCATTTGCTCTCAATTTATCTCATTGATGTCTATGAGAAATAATTGCGATATAAAGAGATCTCATCCTTTCTTATGTGTAGCTCCACCAATCCATCTGATTCCGTGACTTTAAATGGCAGCGGCATCACTATTTTACGACATTTAGCCAGTTAAACTGGATCGCGGTCAATGAAAACAAAGTGTTGGAATATCAAGCTCAACTGTTTACGAATTCACTCCAAAATCTCTCGAGCACACACTCGCATGCGACGCTCTCACTGCAGACGCTATGTATCATAACAGCTCTGCTTTGTGACAGCTCACAGTCTTTAAGGGCTACAGCCACTTATCGTCATGCCCGGTGAATTACACACACGCAGGATCTGTCAGCAGCACCAGTGGCTTTAGGACACGTAGGACACGTAAACCAGGAGCCGTAGCTGATGTATTATTAAAATAACGCAGCGTACATCATCTCATCTGCGGATGTGTCACATGACGGATGAGGGTGTCGTGCGACGTTGTACTTTAATTTTGAAGAAAATGAAACCGTACATGAGGGTCTTGAGAGTAGAGTAGCTTGGTTGTATTGATGTTTTGATTATTAGATGACAAGTGAGGAAATCTTTTTGCAGGTTCACAGTTTTTCAGAACCATTTTATTAGTCAGAAATGGAGAATACGAAATGTACAGGATGATGTAATAGAATTGGACAAAAAAGGCGTGAAATGTTTTGCGAGAAGAGATGGGAATTGAGAATTGTATTTATTGCTTAGGGTGAAGTTTTTGTGATGAGCAATAACACAAAATGTACTCCTGGACTATTATTGCTGTGGATCACTTAGCTGCTATTGCCTAAGAGAGCTACATAATTATAAACATCCGTTCGGTGTTCGCTGTGGACCCTCAGGCTTTCAACAGTTATTGCCGTAACAGCAGAACCTTCGTTGAAAGCCGTGTTAAACTTGTTGTCATACTCCATGTATTCTCAGCGGTGTTGTTTAAGGAGTTTGAAGGGGTCATATCGTGACAAATTGAGTTCAATGTACTATGAACACATGCTGCAGGTTTTACAGCTCACAGCGTTCTCTCCAGCCCAGAAAGTAAGGAACCAAAATAACTCGACTTGATGATATCAGACCGATAAATGCATAATACGACGTGCAACGTGACCCACTTGATCCTGGTGAAGATCCTGAAACAAAAGCAGAAGATGCTGTTCCACTTGGCAGACTTCAACGGCTTGCTGTGCTGTAGAGTTGTCACGATACCTCAATATAATTAATAATTCAAATAAATAAAAAAAAACCAACGTTTTCTAAATACACAGATCTAGATGAAAACATTTTGCACTTACTATAGTAAACTGTAATATATTACAGTATAACCACACTTATTTAATTATGTTATTGGATAAATTGTAGCAAATCGTTTAGTATAGGTCTACTTTAATATTTACTTTGGTAAGACTCAGAACACTGGGATTTCAGTAAAGTTTACTACAGTAAATACACTTGAACATTTATGTGGGAACTAATTGTGCGACATATTTCAACGTTCGGCTTCATTTTAAATGTGAAACTAAAACAGCCAGTAGGTGGCAGCATTCAACCAATTTGTTCCAAACGGCTGATTTATTCAAGAACGAAGGGTCTTGATGAATGACTCGCTAAATCATTATCTCGTCCGAGTCGTTCAAAACACGGATTCATTTAGGAGAGAAACACTACAAAGAAGGCAGATGTAAGTGTTTAAATGAATGTAAAAGCGCATTACTTATGATACTACGACACTACTGTTTAAAAAACAGAGCAGCGGCGCCAGCATTTAGAAACTTTAGCATTGCGATACACCTTGCAACCCTACTGTGTTGTTTTAGCTTTTTATAAGGTTTCTAGTTGATTTCAGTGAATATCAGGGGAAATTAATAAAATGTAAAAAAATGCATGATATGACCCCTTTAGAAAGCAGTCGTTTACAGAAATATATTGAATGAAAGCGTATTTGAATGTAAATTATTTAAAGTATGAGAAATCATGTGTGCAGAGGCTTTTCATGTTCTAGTATAGCAGGACAGATGTCTGTATGTGTGTTGTGAAGAGCTTCCTGCGCACCTGCAGCATGAGACCTCCAGCCGTCCTGCGTCAGATGCTGGGGGCTGTCGGTGCTTTCAGTGGGCAGATATGAATACAAAAAGAATTTTAAATTGAATACGATTTTATTTGTTGGGTAACTATGAACAGAAAATGTTCTTGGTACACATTTTAGGGAAACATACTGTTCATGGGAGGATTTCCCAAACTGATGCACCATTTGTTTCCATTCGCTGTCTAAATTGTTTTTGCAGGAATCTATCAAATCTTTAAAGCATTTTTAAAATTCTCCATCAGTTCAGTTGATCATCATTTGAAAGCATTAAAACTGCCCTAAGCAATGGACATAAGTGTGAGTGTATGATGTTATTAGAGACTGAGCGCTGAAATGATGCTGACTGAGTTTTGTGAATTGCACAGAAACTAGGGATGCCACAATATCTAGTTTATGCTAAATAAAAGCCAAAGCTGGTTTTAGCTGGCCTCCTAGCCTAGCCACTTATTTAGCTGGTGTCAGAATGGAACCTACCAGCTAAAACCAGCTGAGGTGCTATAAGTGGTTTAAGATGTAAGTAGCTGGTTTACAATGCTCCATACAGCTTGTCAAATCTGATCAAGTTGATGTTTGGCTGGTTTTAGCTGGCGGGTTCCCCTCTGTCTAGCTAAAACCAGCTTGACCAGCTAAAATCTCTCTAAAACCAGCCAATCAGCTTAGTCTGGTTTTAGCTGTTTTTTGTTCAGTAGGGTACAACGTTATTTTATAAACTGTTGTGAATCAGTTTAATATTGCAGTGCCACCGTATGTTGAACTGTTATGTTTTTTTTAAAGGGCTAGTTCACCCAAATATGAAAATTCTGTCATCATTTTTTCGCCATCTTGTCATTTCAAACCTGTATAAATGTCTTTGTACTGCTGAACACAAAGGAAGATATTTGAAAGAATGTCAGTAACCAAACCGATCTCAACCCCTATTTACTGCCATAGTAGGGAAAATAAATACCATGAGAGGAAATGGGGGGTGAGATCTGTTTGGTTACTCACATTCTTACAAATATCTCCCTTTGTGTTTTACCTTTGGTGAGTAAATGACGACAGATTCATTTTTGAGTGAACCTTTAAGTTTAAGTTAATCAAATAAAGGTACATTCAATGCAATGTAAGCCATTTTGGATTCAAGCATATGTCAATCGATTAACGTAAATGTTGTCTTAAACAGAACAATTAATGGCAACCTATAACAGTCAAGCATTTGTGAACCTCAACAAAGACGCAACGTAAAGCACCTGACTCTCTGTCCCTCGATGTGTCCTTTGAAGGCCGGTGTCTTAATTTGGTTGTAATTAGAAACAGCAGGACATTATTGTCATTAGCAGAAGAGGCGTGTGTGTGTGTGTGTGTGTGTGCGTGCGTGCGTGCGTGTGTGGGGTGGCATAACCGAGCGTGTCTGCCGAGGGCACCTGCTGCCACCGCTGCTGCTGAGAACAGTTGGCAGCAAACACAAACAGCGCTGACTCAAGATGCCAATGTTAGTGGTGTGTTTTCTAGGCCTGAGCCTGCCATGCACTAGCTCATATACATCTGTAAGGCAGGCCTGCCTTTGCCAAGTCTGTTTTGTTGAAGGCTCGAATGCTAATGTGTGTCAGCATGGGAGTTAAATATCACGAAGTCAAAACTTTAACCAACTTCAGGATTCACAGAGTAAAGTTAGATGCTCACTGTTGTGTAAAGATCATTCATCATCTCATTTTTGCATCACAATTTTTGAGAAAGTAAACTGGCTTCTGCTGGAATTAAATGAAATTATAGCGATATGTAAAGCAACTTACTATTATATTCAAAGTCTTTATAATTGTAAATGTATTAATACTGCATGCGTATGGGACATATCAAAACACCACATCATTTGTAGTAGTCTAAGTGAAGAAATTTATATAAAAGCCTCCTTAGTCTTCATACTGTTTTAAAAATGAGAATGTGGATTAAGTGTTACAATGGCGCCCTCTGTGGTTTAAACTAGAGTTTGCAATTGTAGTTTTTGTAGCATTATGCTATGGATTTGTTTCTGAGTATGTGCAATCTCTGAGATCGAACCCGTGATCTTGGCGTTGCTAGCGCCTGCTCTAACCACTGAGCTACAGGAAAGGAGATCATAAGAACCAACTGTATAGTGTTGTACAATTTGAAATCTACAGTATGCATGGTATGGTATAAATGCATTTCAGGTCAGCTTAAAGCTCATTTGACAAGAATGCTTCATACATTTGAAGATTGTAAGACAAAAGTTTTCCAGATGCATATATTAAAAAGATTCTGGCAGGTAAAAACATGATCCTCTTATGTTTTATTTGAGGAATATCAGTAGATTTAGATGTGTGAGTGCAGAAATCTTTTGTTCATCAGTCTGGTAAATTAAAGTAAATGACATTAAAGTATGTGTAGTCAGAATTATTTTGAGTTACCAGTAGAAGAAGCGAAATTGTTATTTTGTTTATTGTCTGCAGAAGTGTGTTTTATGATGTGAGCAAACGGCAGAAAGCTTTCAACCCGGACTGTCTGAAAACAGTACCATTGTATGATCACATTAAGATAACTTTATTTACTCAGTTTGCCGTACACTCAGTTGTGAAATTGTGAATCTGTACTGACATTTTAGCCTCTCCCAGGATTTAGTAATATTATTTGGGATCTAAAGACAAATAGTAGGTAACTCGTATGAAAACATGTCACAGATTATATATAAGCCCAACTTCTATAATTTATCAAGAATGCATTATTTGTCTGTAGATATTAAATGCATTTGAAATATTAGAGTTACAGGTTAGGAGTTCTACACATTATCAGACTTTAACATCTGGTCTCATACTGCCCCTGTGTGGTTGTGCTGGCGTATAGTTTTTGCATTTGATGACTGCGATCAGAGGCAATGTACAGTATTTTATCATTGGAAAAATGACACACTTTAATAACAGATTCTGAGATGATGTTTCTTTTCTGTTTGTTCAGTTGTTAGATATGGCTGAATCTCATGCCATGGTAGTGATTAGGATTAGCCCATAGGTTAAGCTATCCTGTTGCTTTTGAAAAGTTCGAAAATACTCATAAATATTGGTTTACAGTGCAGGTCATAGGTTTTGTGGTGCCATGTTCTCTTTTATCCAAGCAACTTACAATGCCTTTGAATTATTTGCAATGTTGGCATCATTGGCGCAACACTGGCATTGCTGTTGTCCAGTATAATATGCTGGCACTGGTTTTATCTCTGTTCGAATATGTCGATTTTTGGGGGTTTTCACCTCAAGCCGTCTGTTGGCCGTGGATCTTTGGTTTGCTGCTGTCCGTGGTGCTGAATCTCTAGAAACAGCCTGTACAGACACAGCATATAAATCAGCTCAACTGTTCAGAGAAATCTGTCGATAGACTCGGCTTGTGAGTGACATCATTTTCCATTTTTGTTCTTTGAGATCAGGCTACAGAAAAATATTGGAGAATATATACTGTTGACATGGATTAAAATGACAACTGCAGCAGATTTTTCTATTTTGTGTGTATACTGCGGTATGTAAATAAGGGGGCGTGGCTAACTCCTACACATGAGATCGGGTGAGATGCTGCATGTGAGACGAAATGAAGAAACATGAAGGAGAATAAACACACAGATCAAACCCACAAGCAAATCCCAAGATAAAGGACTAGCCTATGTGTGAAGAAGGCGAGACATCTGTGGTGTGGACATGGTTTGGGTTACTTGTTATATAACTGCATTGTGGGATATTGTGTTACGGTGAAATAAAATGAAAGGTCATACCGCCCACCGCTACGCAGAAGTTAAGGTTTCAGGAGCCATCAACCATTAAATACATTAAAAATGAGATATTAAACATTAAACATATTAAAATATTACATTTCATTCAAGATCTTTTATCAGAAAGGCCATTTCAGTTTTACCACGGACAATTTACCGAAACTCTTTCTTAAATCTTTACATTTGTAAACACGTGTATGAAAGACGATCAGGTGAGTCTCTATTGGAGGTGCTTATCCTCTGTATGTGCCTTCATTCTGTTTTTGTCGTAGACCTTAAGATCATTTCCACACTGTCATGTTTTTTATGGTGAATTGGCACAGGGTCACGGGATCGTGGATGTACCGAGGTGTGGGTGGAAAGGAAAGAAAATGTGAGCGCACTGTGTATGTGCATACGTGTGTGACTAACAGCGTTCAGAGGCTTCACGGAGGCTTTGTTCACCTCTCGAGATGCTGCAGGTGAAGCTTTTGTGTTTGTGCTTTATGTGTGGGAGTAGCACTATCAGAGGCTGGACGATCTCTGTGTGCGTTAGATGAAGTTTGTGAGACTTTTTTGCACTTTTATGACCTTTAATGGCCACTTGAGGTCTTACCACAGAGCAAACGTGTCTGTTAGATCTATCTGGTGAGTGTTGACACAGATGGATTGCAGGTTGGTTTTGACAGGGAAGGAAAGATAAGCAATAAGTAATATTTTTTGGCTTAATAAGCCAGGTATTGTATTGTAAAGCAGTGCTTCCAGACCTGGAGTCCACTCTCCTCTTTTTAATAAAATCTCCTCACTCAACTGTCTCACCGTGCTTGTCAATGTGACAGCAAAATTACATAGAAAAATGGCACACAACAGCAGTAATTGTTCTGCTTTTTAAAAAGAACGATTAAAGGCTGAAATACACTACACGACTTTTAAAATCTAAACAGATTTTTAATATAAAAATAGACATCATACACTGGCGCAGACTTTCTACAACAACTCCAGACTGAAAATCTGGGCAAAAATCGGAGCAAAAGTCTTGTATTTCAGCCTTAAGAAAAGGTTTACAAAAACATGTACTTTTTTATAAGATCAATCTCAATGACTATCAATAGCTTAAAAGAAATACATTTATAAAGAATACATATGGGTAGGTGACAAACAAACCACACCTTGTGTCCTATGGTGTGACATAGCAAATATTTTGTGTTCATAATATATTTTATTATACATTATTGGAAGAACTGTACAGTTCTCACTGCCTCAAGAAGGCAAAAAACATTTTACGAGACTCATTTCACCCTGGTCATTCTCTGTTTGAACTACTGCCCTCGGGCAGGAGATACAGAACAGTTAAGGCAAGAGCAAACAGGTTAAAAAACATTTTTTATCCAAAAGCCATCATTGCATTAAACGCTGCCATATAACGGACTGTAAATGTGCATTATGTGTGGGTATTTGTACTTTTTTCTTTTCACCGAAGGTTTTTGCTGCTAATTACATTGTACTAGTGCAGTGACAAAAAAATAAACTATTCTATTCTATTAATATGTATATTAATAATATAAAAGAGCATAGGAGAGATTTATCTTCATTGTTAGGTTTTTAAAAATTTTGCTGTCACTCCATAGACACGTTTACGGTTTATTTGTCAGCTACCAATATATACAGTATATCTATTATTTATATAAATATTAAATTTACATTTAGTCATTTAGCAGACACTTTTATCCAAAGCGACTTACAAATGAGGTAAACAATAGACGCAATTAGAACAACACAAGGACATCAATACATAAGTGCAATAAAACTCGTTTCAGAAAGCCTACCACAATATACGAAGCTAAGGTTTTGTTTTTTTTGTTTTTTTACTCAAGCATAGAAAAGATAGAAAAAGTAGAAAAGATATAGAACTCTGTATTAGTGAGTCAGGTGTTGGAGGAAAAGATGTGTTTTTAGCCGATTCTTAAAGATGGCTACAGAATCTGCAGATCTTGTTGCAACAGGCAGATATATATATATATATATTTCTCTCTCTCTCTCTCTCTCTCTCTCTCTCTCTCTCTCTCTCTGTTTTTAGCTCTCTCTCTCTCCCTCTCTCTCTCTTTATATATACATTTTGTTTTCTTTTTTATTATTAGTTTTAAGCTATTGATAGTAATCAAGATATTGTTGTAAATGTACGTACACTCAAAAATAAAGGTGCTTTATGTTGCCATAGAAGAACCTTTTTTCATCTAATGGTTCTATTAAGAACCTTTAACATCCGAAAAACCTTTCTGTTGCACAAAAGTATCTTAGTGGCGAAGAAATGTTCTTCCGATTATAAAAAGGTAAGAAAGAGATGGTTCTTTAAAGAACCTTTCACTGAACGGTTCTTTGTGGAACAAAAAATGGTTCTATGGCATCGCAGTTTTAAGCACCTTTGTTTTTAAGAGTGGGGGTTTTCAAATAAAAGGGCTGGAAACCACTGTTCTAAAGGGTTTCTGGAACAAATGCAAGAGTTGTAATGCAAAGATGTCCTTTTGTCATAAATGAAATCAGAAAAATTAGCTGTCAGCTGTCAGATGCGAGAAAACAGTTTGATTCGTGGCTCATAGTGAAAGCTCTTTACTTTGGCAATTTGCACACCCACACGTTCATTTCTGCCTACTTTTGATAACCAGTGGCTTTAAGATGAAAGACTTGCGAGTAGCACAGTGGAGACTTTTCAACATAATGTACCGGATGTATTTTCATGGCGCTTTTTTCTCCCGCCCCCTCTTGAGTTTCCATGCAACTCTTAACTTCACACAGTGGTAAATTCAGAGAAACCTCCATGCCACGTCTTTGCATATTCATGCCAGCGTGGACGCTCTGATGCACACCGCTCTTAAATTGCAGCTCTTGTGATTGCAAGATAGCAATTACCACGCCAACCCGCCTTTTATGATTAAGATCAAATTGTTTACGTAGCGCCATGTGGAAAAAAGTGGTTGATAAATATGTTTTTTCTTTGCCTCCAATTTTCCGCTCGCCGTGCTGGTCGTTTGATGAAGAGCATTTGGAATTTCTCCCAGGAGAAGAATTTCAAATGAAGGGTGTCTTGCCAGATGATAGTTTCGTGTATATGTATTATTATGCATTCAACTCTCCGTCATTATAATGAGCGCCGGCTCGCCGCTCCGCATTATTGGTGCACTTGAATTAAAATCCCCCGGCATGGCTGCTAATGACTGGTAACTCGGAGTCAGCAGCAACTAGTTTGCATCGACTCACTCGCGGGCAGCAACAGTGCTCAAATCCACCCCCCGCACCCTCCCACCTCTCTCACTCATTTCCTGTGTGTCTGTTGAAAGAGTGGAGGCACAGCGGCGGCTTGCGCAACGCAGAGAGCTCAATTAAACTGCTGTCCAACTGCGCCAAAGTAGAGCAGCGTTTGAAGAAATCTCCGCCGGTTCATCTGGAGCTGCTGATACATCGTCGAGGTCTCCATCGAGCGTGCATCCCCCCTGCAAGTGAAGAAAAAGGACTTGAACCGCACTTAGGGGGAAGAGCCACAGTTGCTCCAGGAAGGCTGTGGAGGTGCGCTCCTGAAGTGAAGCCACACGGCGGGATTTCCGAGCTGCTGAGCTGAGCGGATAGAGGGCGAGAGGGGGCAACATGGGCGCTTTGATGGTCATATTTTCTCTGCAGACTAAAGAGAGGAGGAAAAGGACGGGTATGTGATAACAAGCCGTTTTATAATGTGACAGTGAGTCAGATATGCTGTGAAAGTCTGTGAAACACTTGATTTTTATATTTGTTAAATCCGACATGGTCATATTTGGATATGTGACAAAAACTCATATAATCTTGCTTTGTCAATAAGTAGGTTGTTTTTTTGGCGTTTTCTTGCCTGGAAAGTGTTTTGCTTTCCTAAGAGAGAGTTTCTCAGAAATGCTTTACATATAAAGAAGTACACAAGATTCCTTTTGAAGAAATAGATATATACAGAGAGAGAGAGAGAGAGTATATTGTAGATTATTGTTAAAAATAAATATTGGTTCAACTTAAAAATTTGAATTCATTCAACTTAAAAATATTAGTTAACATAACGAGTGTGCATGAAATTCATTAGTTAACTAATATTTATTACGTTGAATAAACTAAAGCCAGGTTATTTCTTTTTTGCATTTGATAATCACTTAATATTGATTCTTGATTGTTTTCTGAATAGCTTTATACTGTTTATCTACAGGTTCTTCAACCCTTTTTTATATTTGTCACATTTTTATAAAGGCATTGTCAAAATGTAATATCTAATAGGATAAGGACAAACGCTTTCCAGTAATATCTCTGTGAATGGACCATTAGTGATGTGGTGCTGGTTTTTATTGGAACCCGTAGGGAATATCTGCCGGGCCATCAGCCTGTGAAATTAAATCTCATTCACCTTTCACATAATCCACATAAATCTGAAAAATTGTTTTTACTTGAGGTATGAAGTTTGGGATTTTCTGCTGTGGGGTTAGTTTGGTCTGGAGGACAGTTTACAGTTTAAAATAAAAATGCAAACATTTTTGCCACAATTTAGACATGGAATAGAACTACAGTAAGTGTAATGCATTCACATAAAAAGCATGGGCAGTATTTAGGATTTGGCCAAATAAAAATCAAGATAATAAGTGTAAATATTATGAATATTAAACTTCACTTCTCATTTTTCACATGTTGCTGACTGCAGTATGTACAATAGATCTTGCTGTTTCACTTCAGAGAAGACCTCCTGACTGCAGTTTCAGTTTCATTTGGACACGCAGGTAAAACATTTTTGGAGAGCTGCTCTGATTATTGCGGGATGTCCGACAAAACAGGAAGTGTAACTATAACTCCCACAGTGAAAAACAGCATGGCTTTATTTCTGCATAGCTTGAGTTTTGTGTGGAAAGGTCGGCCGGCTATTTAAAGGCTTACGTCACCCAAAAATAAGGAGTAGACCTGATCTGTACCTTTGTGGGATTATTTTGCAAAATGCTGCACCTTGTGTTGCTACAGAACGAAAGTGAATAGGAACTGAACTTTTCCATTCACTAAACGTTGTGATCTACCAAAGAAAGAAAACCAAATGTGTTTAGTACAACAGATGTGAGTAAATAATGACAATTTCATTTTTTTGTCTGATCTGTCATTCCAGTCACTATAGGAAGCACTATGACAGTATAGAGTTTGTTATAATGGTGGTCATACAAATCTAAATTTACAGCATCATTTACATTTTTATACATACAGGAACGGCATTCTTTTGACTCCCGTGGTTTTATGTCTCCATCAGTGGCCACTTTTGAGATAACTCAGTAATCTCTTCAGCTTCAGGACGTGGGGGTTGAAACGCAGTGACTAGTAACGGCTATATCTTTAGAGTTATATTTAGTGTTTCATTCCTAACCTATATTTTATGGATGGTTTGTGGAACAGGTTGGGAATAAAATGAATGGCCGGCCTTGGTCTTTCTCCCAAGCAATATATCATAAAGAAGACACTTTTGTGCATTGTAAGCAGAAATCAGAGGAACCCAGATTCTCTGCGCTGGGAGCTGTGCAGTACATTTATTTAACCTGTGTGTGGGATTCATTGGGTGTGTTAGTATTATTACTAACAAAAAATGATCAAATACATCTTTTTTTAAATAGTACTATGGTCATACCATGGTATTCTTTCAAGTCCTAACCATTCTGTAGCATCATAATGTGGGGTTGCAAATCCAATTTTTCGATTTGAATACAAATATTTTAATTGCAAATTATATTATCACTATATTAATAATTGGATCATGAATCATTGGGCTGCAGGATATTTATAAACAAACAAATGTCACAATGGTCAATTCTTTTTAAATATATAAGCTTTCCATTAATATGTGGTTTGTTAGGATAGGATAGCGAGATGCAACTATTTGAAAATCCGCAATCTGAGGGTGCAAAAAGTCAAAACATTGAGGAAATCGATTTTAAAGTTGTCCACCAGAGGCGCTGTATAGCAGGCCGCTGCTAAGAAGAAACAGGTTTGTTTTAACGCTCTCTGTTGGCTTAGCGCTGTAATGATGTTTTGGAGAATAGCTGAAATTCTAAGCTTTACATAGATACCAAACTTGAGTGGGTAATCCCCAGCGAGTGAAGTTTGTAGACGTGTTTCCGGCCATTTTTGTTAGCGATTTTGCTGCATCCACTCACAAAAATAAAGTTTTGATAAATTTACGGTAGGAAATGTACAAAATATTTTCATGGAACATGATCTTTACTTAATATCCTAATGATTTTTGGCATAAAAGAAAAATCGATCATTTTGACCCATATTGTTGGATATTGCTGCACTGATTTTTGTGGTCCAGGGTCACACAAATTTGCCTTTTCCCTTCTTTTGTTCTTTCTTATTTGATTCGTTTTCTTACATTCCCTCCTTCTCTCCTTTAGATTAAACATGAGTTTGTCTATAAATCTCATTTGTACTGTATATACCTTAAAGCAAACACATTTCAGTGTTAATCTGAATCCCCGACCAGGCTTTACAGAAGACCCCATGGCCTTTATTATCCAGCACTTCACTGTCTTCAGTCCAGCACAGCACGTTTCTATGTTTTCCCTTTGAAATAATACGGCAGTGGCCTTCTGTGACATTTACCAGAGCAAAGTTTTAATATAACAGGCCATTGTTATGTCAGAGTGCCTTTCAAGTGTTCTGTGTATACCTGGGTGCACTTCCATCATCAAGTGACTCATGCAAATGAACACGAGTGCGTACGTTTGCGTCCACTTACGTCCGGACAGGAGAGTATGTCGGATACTCGATGTCCTTCTTATAAGAGTGAATCCAGAGGGCTTTGATGATAGAGCTCGCCTGCTTTCAGAAACACAGAACAGAAGCACTCGACACCCACTCTCATGCTTGCCATTCATTTACCAGCCTGCCTGTCCAACATCTCGAGTGCTTCTGTCCACAAAGGCATCACGCGCCATCCCAGTACATTATGAAAAATATGCTTATACGTTTGAAGTGCCCCTGTAGACGCCAAGTGCATTGAGCAGCGGGAAATTATTTTGTAAGTACGAAGTTGGTGTCCACTTCAATTTGTGGATAATTTGTGAGTGGAGGACCGCTCGTGTGTGTTTGTCTCATAGCACTGCAGACGGATCGGATCTCGACGCTGACGGGGGGACGCTTGCTGTCATCTCAGTGTGTTTTTTAATTGATTTTGTGTCTCTGGTTGTCTGCAGGGGAGTGAATGTACTTCTGGACTCACTTCAGTTTTGGCCCTTCTGGTGTTTACACTTATAAACAGGGCAAACAGAACAAGCACGACTCTAGACCCCTGCAAAGGGAGCAGCTGTCGCGAGGAGCAGGCGGTGGCTTTATACGTGACGCCACACCAAACATTTTACAGACTTTTATGATAAACAGTTTACAGGCCCTGATTATCCATCCAGACACTATTACTATTTATTTTTCAGTTTGTATGCTAATATACATTTATATCATTTTCCTAAGCTGGAATTGCAAATCTAGTTTAATGTCTTATAGACTAAGAATTGCATTGATATACAGTAGGGACCTTTTCATTTACGCATAACTGTTTTGAAATAGTTCAAATGCGATGTAGTTGTCAGCAATTCAACCAATTTTCTATTAAAGGGACAGTACACCCAAAAATGAAAAATATGTCATGAATTATTTATTCTCTAGTTTGTATACATTTCTTTGTTTTGATGAACACAGAGAAAGATATTTGGATGAATGCTTGTAACCAAACAGTTCTTGGACCCCATTGACTACCATAGTAGGAAAAATGACAATGGTAGTCAAAAGTGCCCCAGAACTGTTTGCTGTCCTACATTCTTCAAAATATCTCATTTTGTGTTCAACAGATCAAAAACAATTATAAAGTAATTTTTCCTACTATGGTAGTCAATGGTGACTAAGAACTGTTTGGTTACAAGCATTCTTCCAAAAATCTTTCTGTGTTCATCAGAACAAAGACATTTATACAGATTTGGAACAACTCAAAGGTGAATAAATGAGGTTTTTGTGTGAACTGTCCCTTTAAGAAACCATTTGCAGTCTTACAGAACATTATTTTTACAGTTAGCATTTCTAATAAACATCTTATGAAAAACTTGATAACCATACTTGCTTAATGTATGCGAATTGAAACATTTTAAAGCAACGAGTTAGTAGAAACTATAGTATTTGGAGAGGTCTGACATTTTTAACAGTGTATTAAAAATTCACCATGATTTTGCTTCCTTCAAACCCTGCTCTTGCTCAAGTTTGCATGTGTCCCAAAATCCTGTTTTCCAAACGCAACTGATTTCACTTTACTATTTTTTCTGTCTTGTAAAACAATAAATTTGAAAATTCATGGATTACAACGATAAGATTTTAGCATTAGAAATACTATGGTGACAAAAGAGCATAAACATACTGCTGGATTAACCATTACAGAAATATAAACATTAATTTTGGTATTTATCAATACTGTTAGATATTCTGAGAATATTGTAGTTAAAAGATGCAAAGTCAAATGAAATTGTGGCGTTCTTATAGACAAGAGTCCATAAGTGCTTTGGTGGAAAGCTTGTTTTAATTCATGTGATTATCAATTGTAGTATTAATCATGAGGCTTGCATGCTTCAATGAGCTGTTATCCCCACTAAGGTGTTCCATCATGTAAATATAGACACGGTCTTAACTATGCTCGTGTAGTCATGCATGTTAAAATGTTGTAGCTTTGGGGCGGATATGAACCTCTCATTGCCCAAAGCACACATAGCTGAATATTATTATTGCTGCATGCAACTCTCTGTTGACTGTCTTCAGTGGGCAGTTTCTCATATGTAAAGTGCTTTTGTTTATGAAGAACATTCTTCCATTCTTACTGACTTTAATTACGTCTCATTTCATAATACAAGACATACAGAGATACATGAGATACAGCGACCCCAGGTGGAAAATACTGGAATAGTTCATGTCAATACAATTTTTATGTTATTTAGTTCATGGTGCATTAACCAATGTTAACAGTTTAAAAGTGTATTAACAATTAAAAACATTTTTTTACAATTTACATCAAATAATATGGGGGAAATATACACTGTAAAAAAAAGTGCTGTATTTATGCAGCCGTTTGCCAGTAAATTACTGTAGATTTATATTTATCGAATTTATTGGCAACAGTTCAAAGATTTTTTGGGGAACCAAAATCCTCATCCACTTTTCTTTTTTTCAGATTTTTGGTTCCAAGAAATGCTTGCGTTAGGCAGTTATTTTATAGTTTTTTTCTGTAAAGATGAAGACTTGTTAATGTTTAATGTTTATTTATCTTTAAACAAACTGTTGCCAATAAATGATATATATGTATATAAAACTCTACAGTAAGTTACTGGCAAACTGCTGGCATTTATACTGTAATTTCTATATATTTTTTACGGTGTATAGAGAGAGTGTTGCAATGCTTAAAGATATTCAGATGGAATAAAATACTGTTCTTTCAATCACCTGTATTGGCCACTGGGGGGAAGCAAAGTCCTTCTATTACACGAACCTCAGTTTAGTATTGTGATTTATTTAGATGATCCTCTTCTAAAGTTCACTTATGCACTTTTTTATTCACTTTGATTCATGCAAGTCCTGCAACATCTTCTGTTTTAATGAGGTCCAAAATTTAATAAATAACAATACATAGCAAAACAACAAGATATATTAGGTTGCTGGTAGCAACCTAGCAATGATGGAAGACATTCATTACTCTCAACACCCACTAGACTTTCTGGTTACAGACACATATATCAAATGTTAACAGTCCAACATTAAGACGATTAGGGACCGTGGAGGAAGAAATAATTAATTTTGTCTTACATAAGCTCTCAATGTTTTATATCCTGTTTTTGAATCTGTCTGTGATGTGGGATGCTTGAGTTGGTGGTGTGGTTTTGCCTTTAACAAATTAATGTTGACTTAACATCAACCAGCAGTCCACGAAGAATATCTATTAACCAAAACATGATGCTAAATTAAGTATTGCGTATTGTAATAATATTAGTAATATTAAAATGTTCTGAATTGATCGCTACAACCAAGAAGATCTAATTCCAATTTTTTATTCTTTTGATTTGATATAAAAACATCAAATTGTGAAAGTAAAATATTATTATTATTATAAGTTGAATTGGGGTTTAAATGGATCAGTCGTTGATACTATCCAGATTCAACATTTATTCACTTTAGTTTAACATTTGTCAGTCTGCGACCTTGCGTTTTTCAAGAAACTCATAAAAAAGTAATCATGGTGCGATCATAGCGATGACCTCTGTGTGTGCGCATGCGCGCGCGTGCGTTCTGCGGCTGTCATTAGGGTGCTATCTGTTTCCATTTTATTTGTAGCAGCTGAGATCCGTCTAAATATAGATCAAACCACTGATGGGTCCCTTTGTGTGACTCGCTAACAGAAATCACTCACACAAGTGCGCGTGTGTGTGTGTGCGTGCGTGCGCGCGCGTGTTTGAGACACAGGTTTCTTTCTCACCTGTGTAAAGTGAAAGGGGGGTGTGAATGGAAGATTCACACATGGGCATATTGTGCGTGTCGATCTCTGTATGCTTTTGTTTCCTGTGTTCTTATGGAGAAGATGCTTTAGATTTTGTAGATGGGTGTTTCGTGACCTCTGAATGTCCTCTAAGTAAGTTCAAATAACACGGCATGCACATGAAGTACATGTGTAACAGCTGAGCATGATGGGAGAAATGCATTGGGAGCTCATTGTGTGATCAGAATCTGGTTATGTTCAGTCTCAGCTTGTGTTCTAAACTCGACGTGATTGGCTGTTGGAAAATACTATGAGGTCCACAGGAAGACACTTTTTATATCTTAATACTTTCAATGTAGTTTTTGTTCCTAAATATATGGCTGCCAATGAACAATAATATCCAGTGAATTACTTGATATGATGATTATTTAATGTAAGATAGCATTATTTGTTGGCAAAAGCCATCCAAAGACACTATGTTATTGTGGCTGTGAAAGATGCTTTCTTTTCACGTTTCATGAATGTGGTGACCCCATCTTGAATTAATAAAATCAGATTGTTGTAATGAATACGGTGTGTTTAAAATGAAGACTAGTATGCATAACATTGTCATGCTGGGATTTGATGCTTATTATAATTGTATGTTTATGCTTTTTCCGAGTCCTTCATAAACATTTAAACTGCTTTAAAGGGGAACCACAAGATGATAGGTATAGGTGTATTCATTGCATTTGCATTGTCTTATGCATTATAATATTTGATTTTATATATATTTTATTTATTTTTTTATTAATTTGTGTTCAGATTTTATTGTATATTAATTATATTAAATTAAATTAAAACTTCTCAACAGTTATTGATTCTTTGCGAAGGTCTACCGGACGTTTTGTGCCAAATAACATTTGTTTATGTTGTTGACAGTCTGACAATTATGATGTTATGTCTGTCCAGATTTTTATGTATTCACTTAATTACTGTGTTATTGTTTATTTTCGCAAAAGAAAGTTACAGATTACAGCTTTGACATCGGCAAAAACCACCAGCACTTTTTGTCCAAAAATAGTGAAATAAATCACAATTTGCTGTCATCGTGACCTTGCCGTTCCTGGCAATTTTGCGAGAGGCGTAAAGCCTGCTTGTAATTTAATAGAAACAATACACCTTTATTAGCTGACAAATCAAAAGGCCTCTTGTTGGAATCAAATCACCTGCCATAATGTGATTAAAGCCATTGTAACAGGAAAAATAACCTTTTTACAACAATCACTTATCCTCCAGAGCCTCTTCGAATCATCCGTGCGGATGAGGTCATGCATCTACATTTATAACGCCTGGTCTGAAAAACAGAAATATTTTGTTGTTTTGATAATCTCACTTCTGTCATCTCCTCAATAATCATGTTGCTGAATGATAATGCCAAGAAAGCAAAACCAAAACATGACACACAAAGCCTCGCACACATGCACGCTTTTTCCAGAAATACAGTCATTGTTGGAAGTTGATGGAAAAGCGGTTTCCTTGACAACATATGGTCCGTGTGCCACTGCCTGGAGGTGTTACAAGCCTCGATGGCTTTTGTGTGAAGATGTGTTTTATGGGCCATCCATGTCAGGTGTCACAGTATCTACAGCAGAACATCTGTCTGTGACAGTGAGATAACTCTGACATTTCCAAGAGACCCGCCTGTGGATTTTACCAGCATCTCGAGCTTCATGCCCCAGTGTTGATATTTTGTCCTCGCTTTGCTTTTATTGCCATCATGTTTTGATTTTCGTTCAGGTCCCTCTTTCTCTCCCGGTTTTTTAATTTCGCTCTCCACCCCCTCGGCTCTCGTCTCATCTGTTGTGTGTAAGAAGATCCAGACACTTGGAATGATGTTAGAGGCAGAGCTCTCTGTCCGGTGCAGCGGTCAGAACATGACCTGACCCAGTCAGCATGATGAACCTGGAGGGGCTGGAGATGATCGCCGTCCTGCTTGTGGTTGTTGTGTTTGTTAAGGTTCTGGAACAGTTTGGACTTTTAGAGGCGAGCTATGATGGTAAGATTTCTGGATGCTGTTGTTCTTGAAGAATTTTGAAATTGACTTCGTGCATTTCATTTTTATCATTTATATAAAACACGATAAAGTAAAGGAAGATCTGTGGCTAGTTCTGGGAAGACAAAGAATATCATGTCAAACCTTAAATGCACATGCGGTTAATATGATGTTGATGTGTTTTTAAGAATAATTTGTAATAATATAAATGATTCATCACTTTTTTGTAGGTTGGGTGCATGTAATGTCTCTTTTGTGTTAGTCAATGAAAAGTAAACTGATTCTTATTTACTCGGAGGACACAACACTCACCTCTGTTGTGTTTTCTCGCTTGTGTGAGGTATTTACGAGTGATACAGATTAGTAGTTAACTAAGATGACTAGTTCAAACTAATTGAAATGTAACTTAATTTAATACTCCATAATGTAGATGGCAGACAAGAATGAAATGTGGAGACCTGAAAACTTGATTATGTCTTTGAGATGCAGGCGGCAGAGACAGACTTGATGGAAAAATGAATTTTAATTGGATCAGTATGTAAATAGAATTGTTTTGATAAATATAAATGTAAGTTCACATAAGTGCATGTACACGGTTTCAGAATGTAAATACAGAAAAAGAAACTACAGTAATATAATAACATAAACAACAGTACTGTAGGTTTGTGGATGCTACAACATAGAAAGTTGTCAGATTAATACACAACACGTGTTGTTTACACAAGTCACATGTTTATAGTCTTTGAATTCGGCTCATCCAATCCGAATGTAATTAATGAAAATGTAAGTATATAGTATGTTTACATTTACTCATTTGGCAGACACTTTTATTCAAAGCATTGCATTATACATTTTGTCAATCCCTGGGATCAAACCCATGACCTTGGTGTTGCTAGCACCATGCTCTAACCTCTGAGCCACAGGAAAGTTATGTATCTAAATGACATACTTCTATTAAGTTTTAGTAATATTTGCAACAAGGTTATTTTAGTTTACTAAAATGAAACTTTCAAAACATTTGTTTATTAAAATCAAATAAAATATTGGCCTAAAACTATTGGAAAAAAGTCAACTTAACAAAAGATTGAGATGTTGCCTCAGAAATAAACTGAAATAAGTTTAAATAAAATTATAATAATAAACAAACACTAAAATAAAAATAACTTAATCTTAAAACAACAACAAAACAAACAAATGAATAATAATATGACCAAAGCATATAACAAAATTGCTAAAAATGTAACTAAATTGAACATAAAAGCTAAAAATCTAAAAATAAAAGCTAATTCAAAATATTAATACAACTAAAAACAAAACTATAATAACTCTAAGTACTTCATTTTAATAAACATTTATTTGACTAAAGTCCATATTCCTGACACTAAAACCACAAATAACTAGAACCAAAGTATATACTGTACACTTTAAGATGATAATAAAATATATTTTATGTGTATTGAATTATGTTCCAGAATTGCATACCAAAGTGCATTTTAGTTGCTTAACATCTGACATTACGGTGCACCAAAGTATATCAGATGGGCCTGTCAGTACGTCCAACGTCATACTTTAAATATATTTCAAGTACATTAGAAGTTGTGTTACAAAATTACGTGCTTGGCTTTACTTAAGTGCTCTTAAAGTGGGTAGAAAAAAGAAGTCTGAGGGTTAAGCTTGTTGCATCTGAGATATATTTGACCATTAAATACATATAATTTAAATCAATAAGGGTTTAATAGGTTGTTACAAAATAATACAAGACATACACACTCAAGTATGTAGTAGGATTTGTTTGGTGGCGTCTACAATTGCGTGCGTCTACACTAGTGTATGTACTGTAGTACACAAGGTTTAACACTGAAAAACGACACCTTTCAGTTGTAACCAATACACTCTTGAGATGTTGTTTTAACACCTTTTATTTATCTATTTCCTATAAAACTGTGCCCTCACTGACATGCAGTTAAAAATAGATGCTTTTCCCAGTCGGATGCAAACTAGCTCCCTTCACCCGAGTCACCTCCTCTCTGTTTGACTGACAGTGAGTGACAGCAGCGGGCCACCGAATGACACACGTGTGATATCAAAGGAGATGAGAGCAGAGATGACGCTTCTGATATAGAGTGACTCTAAAATAGAGGAAGCAGATGCCAGATCGGGTTTTGTAATTCTAGTAAATACATTCATATAAGAATGTACAGTAAAGATACAGAACTGTGACTGCTTGTTGAGTAGTCTGATCATGGTTGGAGTGTTGGAGCAGGCCGGAACGGAATAGGGTGTGAAACCAAACGCTCGCACATGGCACAAATCAGTCGGAGATCTCTGCTTGTTTGCCATCTGCTTCTCTGTTGTGTGTCCCATAGATTGTGTTTGGATCTGTACTGTAAACAAAGAAAATCACAAATGAGATTGTGTTGTTCTGTTGAACACAAAAGATATTTTGAAGAATGTATACAGAACTCGAGGGTGAGTAAATGATGACAGGATTTGTATTTCTGGGTGAACTGTCCCTTTAAGAGATTTTTCTTTGAGCATTTTTCTAAGCAATATTCGAAGAAACATCTGAGATGAGATCTCCACCAAATCTCCACATAATTAAATACAATGCTATGATAATTTTAGGATATCAATCCTTGTAGTAACCCCGTTGAGCCACTAGGTGGCTCAATTGTACAGCTTTATATGATGTTAGTTGTGTGTCTTTATGGTTGAAATAGCAATTTAATGCATCATTTAAATTCACTCCTCATCTTCTGTTCGTTATTTGCTAGTAACATGTTCTCAAACCTGAAATACTTATGCACACATTGATGAGAAATTGGTGGGGGATTGGTTTCACTGCATGAAATTGTATTTTAGGATTGTTTTAATGTTCAAACTAGGATTTTAGATACACAGCTTTTCAACCAAAACAACAAACTACTTTGACACGTTATATCCTATATCCTCGTATCATGCAGCTCAGACAGATTTGATCTCAATAATAGACCGTAGGTGCAACCGTGCGAGTGTGTGTGTGTGTGTGTGTTTGTGTGTTTTAGAGAGAGAGAGAGAGAGAGAGAGAGAGAGAGAGAGTATCTGGTGTGTGTGTGTGCGTGCGTGCATGTGTGTGTGTGGGCGCAGGTTAATATTCTGCAGTCCAGGTTGGTTTGGGTGCTGTGAGTGAACCGAGAACTAAAATCGAATTTGTTTACAAAGGTAAGTTTAGTTTGCACATTTTGAGCATAATTCCAATTTTTAGGTCATTGAAAGAGTAAAAGCATGAACTGTGTGCTGTTTGTCATTGTATCTCATATAATCTATTATAGATCAAAACTGGGCATTATTTTGTTCATGTAAGTTCATACTATTCTGACTATTTTGAGTTATTTTTTGTCTCTGTGTTTAAAGTATAGTAATTTAATCTCTCATTTATCTTCAAACTATTTTGAGCAACCTTTTACAGGTGATGGAATAAAAATGCTCTTGACATTTAAAAGCTGCCATATCAGAGATGACAACACAATAAAATTACATGTCATTTCCTTCAAACGCATCTCAGAAATGCCAGTAACATCACTTATCACATTGAGTCACCATGTCCTGTTTTTTTAAGGATTTTTAAGTTTTAAGTTACTGATATGTGTTGCACATAAGATAGAGCTTTAGGTGTTTGGCTTCGCTGGCTTTTGTATCTCGCTTGTATTAACTTTTGCATTGTGTACTACATTTATTGTTGGCTCTTATGACAAATTGGGATGTTTCCTCATTTATATTCCATGTCCTCCTGTCAAATATCATGAAATTTGCCTACCTCACTATTTGCTGGCATCATTATGCCAATCCTCCTGCTGTTTTGAATGTTGTGTAGAGAACTTGTGAGTGTTTTGGAGGTTTTCGAGCTCTGTATTTAGTGTTTGCGAGTATGCGGATGAAAACTTGTTTGTTATTCAGCAGTACTCATGGCAGCTCTGGTTCATGAGCTTTAATTACTTACATTTCACACTGAGTGCTCTGGGGATTTGACTTCACTGCTTTCCAAATATTGGAAAGTTGCATTGATTTGCATGGTATAGCAGATACTGCTGTAAAGCCTGAAATCATTACCGACTCACTACATTTCAAGCACATTGATCACTTCAATGCTTCTCCAGTGACCTGTCATTGAGAAAAAAAAATGACACCCTTGTGGCATATACAGTACACTTCTGTTGTGGTATTGTAGTATTATCATTTCTGCGTCAGCCAAAACCTTTCACTTTAACAGACAATAAGGTGAAAATGAGGCCTTAAAAGGCTCATAACTGATAATGATAGCATGCATATATTGATTCTTTGAGATCTTTAGGTAAGTACCTTTTCATCCTGAAAATTCAATACAATTCAAATATATTCCTATATAGCTTTTTTCACAATTTTGCATTGACGCAAAGCAGCTGAACAGAAAACACATTACAAAACAAAAACTATAGAAAAGAGGAAATAATGAATACATTGTATCATAGAATCCATAGTGTTATTGCAAATACTGTGCAAAAGTAAAACAATGTTAAGGAATAAGAATTATTTCTTTAAAAATGTTAAGTAAGATTGATTTCAGTGTCATTTTATACTCTAATAAGACAATGTTTTCCTCACACACATCTCTGTAAGGCAGACCAGACTTGATAAGACTCCTCACAGGACTGGGAGGCTTTGACAGAAAAATGAAAATACGTAATCTTTCAAAAAAAATTATTTCATAACCAGCAGAAATCGAAGAATAAAGACTAAAGACGTTCACATCTGACACTTTGACAGAGATAAGAAATCGACCACACAACAGGTTCCCCATCAACACTGTCGGACATTTTACACACCTTTAACATGTTAAAGAGCCATCATGACACTCTCTGTAGATTTCACACGTTTACTCTCTGTGGTACGTTTATTTTTGTACTGGTTTACTAAATCAGTTTGAGTCGAAGCACATATGAAGTCTTTTCATTTATTCATTTGGCAGACGCTTTTATCCAAAGCGACTTACAATTGAGGAAAACAGCAAGCGATTCGTCTAAGTAAGCAATATTCACGAGAGGTGCTAGTAATACAAGGTTTCAAATACAACGTCAAGATAGTATAAGCAAGTATATAGAGAACATTAGAAAAGGAAAAATAGGGGTAAAATGAATTTTTTTTTTATTTTTTTTTATTTTATTTTTTTTATGAGACAGTTAAGTGCTCATGGAAGAGGTGGGTCTTCAGCTGTTTTTTGAATTGTGAAATTGATCCAGCAGTCCTGATGGAAACAGGAAGATCATTCCACCAGCCGGGAACGGAGAAAGAAAATGTCCTTGAGATGGATCTCATGCCTCTCTGTGAAGGAACAATGAGGCGCCGCTCGTTTTCAGACCGCAGACTTCTGGAGGAGATGTAGGTCTGTAAGAGAGAGTTGAGGTAGATGGGTGCTGTGTTAGTGGCTGTTCTGTAAGCAAGCACCAGTGCCTTGAACTTAATGCGTGCCGCTACTGGGAGCCAGTGTAGAGAGATGAGCAGAGGTGTGACATGTTAATGATTGAAATTAAACTTTAATTCTCCTAATCTCATAGTTTCATTTTGAGACTTCAGTCTGGATTTCACATATAGGGTCACATTTATTTTTTAGATTAGATTAGATTCAACTTTATTGTCATTACACATGTACAAGTACAAGGCAACGAAATGTAGTTTAGGTCTAACCAGAAGTGCAATAAGCAAGTGCAGGATATACAGTTGTGCATAAATACAGAATAAAGCAAAAATTATGAAGAATTTACAAGTGGGAATGTACTATGAACATTATATACAGATGGTTATTTACTAAAAACAGAAATTTACTGATGGATATGTACAATATAAATTAGACTATGCAGAACAGTAGTGCAAATGAGTATAAAGTGTGCATAAATGATGGACAGCAGCTATTAAGTTAAAGTAAACAGTGCAGTAGATGAGTTATTGCAATATTCAGTACATAGTACTGAAGTGCAAATGATGCAGTATATGTATAATAGTCCAGTAGTGCAAATGATGCAGTATAGTATAAATAGTCCGGTAGAGCAAGTAAACATGTAGTACATGTGTAGACAGTCCAGTCGTGTGCTTGACAGGCCTGTAGTGCAATAACAAAACAATATAGCAGCATTAAGTTAGAGGTATATGAGGGGGTTGTGGAATCAGTGGGGGGTAGAGTTCAGTAGGCAAACAGCTCTGGGAAAAAAGCTGTTTTTCAGTCTGCTAGTCCTTGTCCGGAGGCATCTGAGGCGCCTGCCGGAGGGCAGGAGAGAAAACAGTCTGTGGGCAGGGTGAGAGGAGTCCTTTAGAATGCTGCGAGCTCGACGCAGACAGCGTTTCCTCTGGATGTCCTCCATGGATGGAAGTGGAGTCCCTGTGATGCGTTGGGCGGTTTTCACCACCCGCTGCAGTGCCTTGCGCTCTGCAACAGAGCAGCTCCCATACCAGGCTGTGACACAGTTGGTTAGGATGCTCTCTACTGCGCAGCGGTAGAAGTTCACCAGGATAGCTGAAGACAGTTGGTTCTTCTTCAGGGTCCTCAAGAAGAAGAGGCGCTGGTGAGCCTTCTTGACCAGGCTGGAGGTGTTGGTGGTCCAGGACAGGTCCTCCGAAATATGGGTCCCCAGAAACTTGAAGCTGGAGACACGCTCAACAGCCATCCCGTTAATGTGGATGGGGTCATGTGTGCCTCCTCTCTCCTTCCTGAAGTCCACGATGAGCTCCTTTGTCTTGGAGGTGTTAAGGAGCAGGTTGTTGTCTGAGCACCATGTGGCCAGGTGCCGGACCTCCTCCCTGTAGGCCGTCTCATCGTTGTTGCTGATGAGACCAATCACTGTAGTATCGTCTGCAAACTTAATGATGGCATTAGATCCATTCACAGGCCTGCAGTCGAGTGTGAAGAGGGAGTAGAGAAAGGGGCTCAGAACACAGCCCTGTGGTACGCCAGTGTTAAGTGTGATGGTGGTGGAGCAGATGTGGCCTGACCTAACAAGCTGAGGTCTGTTTGTCAGGAAGTCCATAATCCAGTTGCAAATAGAGGTGTTAATGCCCAGGTTCCCAAGTTTGGTGATTAACTTGGAAGGGATGACAGTATTGAATGCAGAGCTGAAGTCAACAAACAGCATTCGTGCATAAGTGTTTTTATTGTCCAAGTGTGAGAGCACAGAGTGCAGTGCTATGGAGACAGCATCTTCTGTGCTCCTATTGCTGCGGTAGGCAAACTGGTATGGGTCCAGTGTGGACGGAAGGGAGTCCTTTAGGTGAGCCAGGACCAGCCGCTCAAAGCACTTCATAACAATAGGTGTGAGTGCTACAGGGCGGTAGTCATTCAGGCACGTTGGGCTAGAGTGTTTCGGCACTGGCACAATGGAGGTGGATTTAAAGCATGCTGGCACAGCTGCTTGGGCGAGGGACAGGTTGAAAATATCCGTAAAGACCCCAGCGAGTTGCTCTGCACATGCCCTAAGTACACGACCGGGGATGCCATCTGGTCCAGCAGCCTTTCGTGCGTTGATCCGGCTCAGTGCCGTGTAGACATCTGAGGAGGTGAGTGTGATGGTCGGGTGGTCATCTAAGAGTGTGAGCTTGGTGGCAGTTTCCTTATTGTCTCTCTCGAAGCGAGCATAAAAGTCATTAAGCTCGTTTAGGAAGACAGCATCTGTTGCTACGGGGGTGGAGTGGCTGGGTTTGTAGTCGCTGATGGCCTGGATGCCTTGCCACATGCGTCGAGGATCAGAGTTGGAAAAGTGCTCCTCTAGCTTTAGTTTGTAGCAGTGCTTGGCCTTTTTGATGCCCCTCTTCAGATTTGCCCTGGAAGTGCTGTAGGCCTGTGCATCACCTGAGCTGAAGGCAGTATTGCGTGACTTCAACAGGAGGCGCACTTCCTTGTTCATCCATGGCTTCTGATTTGGGTATGTAGTGATCTGCTTCTGGGTTGTAACACTGTCTATGGTGATGTTGATGTAATCCAGTACAGAGGAGGTGTAGCTATCTATGTCCGTATGAAAGCCACAGGTGGCCTGAGAAGCAAACATACTCCAGTCTGTGTGTTGGAACCTGTCCTGGAGTGTGGAGTCTGCCCCCGCAGGCCACACTTTGATGGTCCTCACTGATGGCTTCACACGATTGATGAGGGGTGAATACTTGGGGGTGAGGAACAAAGAAAGGTGATCTGACTGTCCCAGGTGGGGGAGGGGGGTCACTGCGTAAGCTTCAGCCATGTTTGTATAGACATGGTCCAAAGTTTTGTTTCCTCTGGTGTGACAGGAAACATGCTGGTGAAATTTGGGGAGAACTGACTTTAAGTTTGAATGATTAAAATCTCCCGCAACAATAAATGCAGCCTCCGGGTGAGCAGACTGTTGTTTACTGATGGCCGCATGAAGTTCTTTCATAGCAAGCTTGGCATCAGCATCCGGAGGAATGTAAGCTGCCGTTATAATGGTGGAAGTGAACTCCCGTGGCAGATAAAACGGTCTACATTTAACCATGAGAAACTCTAGGTTAGCTGAGCAGTGTCTCCCAACAGTAACAGAGTTCGTGCACCAAGCTTTGTTAATGTAAATGCACAGTCCTCCGCCTCTGGTCTTACCGGATTCATCTGCCGTCCTATCTGCCCGAAGTGTGTGGAGTCCTGCTAATTCAATAGCATTGTCCGGTATGCCGCTGTTTAGCCATGTTTCAGTGAAAATCATGACATTGCAGTTCAAAAGTCTTTTGCTGTGGATGATGCGGAGTCGAATCTCATCCATTTTGTTCACCAATGACCGTACATTAGCGAGGAAAATGCTG
The DNA here is from genome assembly GCA_026939265.1 of Oreonectes daqikongensis. NCBI lineage: Eukaryota > Metazoa > Chordata > Actinopteri > Cypriniformes > Nemacheilidae > Oreonectes > Oreonectes daqikongensis. The sequence continues at coordinate 581,576 of JAOTQM010000406.1, read as the reverse complement.
GGTAAAGAGAGCCGGTGCGGTGTTAGCTTTAGCTTAGCTCTTAGCCCTCCGCGCTTCCCCCGCCTTTGTTTACGATCTCGACGCCGCCGGCGAGCACTTCCGCCCGGCCGTGTAGAGTGCGTAGCATCGGGTGTTCTGGCGATCTCAGGGACGAGGCACAGATTGTTGATAAAACTTCCGGGAATGCGCAAACCAATATCCAATAGCTCATGCCGGGTGTACGATGTTAAGGCACAGCTGTTCTGCACGAACAGACCCGAGATGAGCAAGAAAAACACTGCATAAATGCAAAAACTGGAGAGACCCCGGGCCTCGCGATGTGCACGCGCCGCCATCTTGGATCATCTTTATTTATGAAACACAAAACAATTCATAAAACTACTTAATGGTTTTTTGTGCTAATCAACAGGTGCTTTGAGTAAAACTACTGCAAGAGAAAACAGGCATTAAATTATATATTTTATATTCAACAATTCAAAGATTTTTTTGTGATGTAGCCCTTGTGACATCTTTGCCCTGTCGTATGCAAACTGTGATACTCCTTATCCAATTGATTTTCCTATTGGCAGAAAATATGAGTAGCTAAATATTCCTGATAATTCCCAAAGGCTAATGTCAGAGTTTTATTAAAACCAAGCTAAAATAGGCAGGTGAAATAAAAAACGCAATGAACAGACTTTAAAAATGGCTCAAGGCGTAATTGGAATAATTAAATGAACGGCGGTAATTTAAGGGACTTAAATTATTTGCTAGAAAAAGGAGTTAATTTTGGGGGGCAAAACCTTTAGGCGGTAAGAGTTATGCCAATTTTTTTAATAATGGAAACTTATTAACTACTGTATAATGTATGTAATGTCTGTTAGGAATATTCATTTTAAACTCATGTATTACCACTTGCTTTATATCTATTACCATAATTACCAAGAGGCTTAAAAATTCATTCAGGAGCTGTGTTTGTTCATCTGTCTGGCTAGTGGCTAACAATATAACTATTGATATTTTATATATATATTATTTATTTTAATTATAATTTTTTTTATTTGTTAATGTAACATTTAAATCTTCTTAACTGAATAGCAATGCATTGGTTTCAAGAGCCAGAAGGTGGCAGTAGTCATGTATTTGAGAGAAGGTGCATTTTCCTATGAGATTTAACATGACTTTTCATGCTATTTACAGTAACGTGAGGTATATAATGTAAAAAAAAAAACAATTATCACTTGCATTTAGTTAAACCTTTAACAGTCATTCTAAACAACAAACTGGGGCTTTAAATGTAGTTTTTGTGCTTAAAGGTAGTTAAATGTGCTCTTTTTGCATCTTTTCTTTAGTTCACTTTTTTGCTTGTTTAAGGGTTATTGAGTCTTGACTGAGAGTGAACTATTGAGTCGTCCTTCGGCATCAATGTTCGGCATTGGCTGTCCCCCAGTAGATAGCTGTTGTGTAAATAATTGCATATCATTTAAAGCATGACTTCATTGCACATTGATTTTTGCTTGTGTGTAAACAGCTCTTTGTGCTACAGTAAATTATAGTGACTCGCTGTAAATCTATGAACAATGACACTCAGTACAATCTACAAAGACAGTGTTGTGAATTAAGTGAGATATTCTTAAACTGTAAAAATAAGAAAGCACAGTATGAAAGACATACTGCACTACCTTACTTAACCCCTTCCCTATCTTTCTCTCTCTCTCTCTCTCTCTCTCTCTCTCTCTCTCTCTCTCTCTCTCTCTCTCTCTCTCTCTCTCTCTCTCTCTCTCTCTCTCTCTCTCTCTCTCTCTCTCTCTCTCTCTCTCTCTCTCTCTCTCTCTCTCTACCTCTCTTGGCCCTCCCCCCACACATCTCGATGTGTTCTCACTCCACTACACATTTCACACAGAGCTCTTCGGTCGTAACTCTGGGACTCTCACCAACTTTGTTGTTTTGGGAGACCCAGATTTCAAGCGCCGGACCTTAGCCTCCCAGTCTGGATTTAGTGCAGGAGTGGAGCGGAGCACCACGTGGGTGCCTGGGGCTGCCCGGCCAGTGCAAGCCGGCGGTGGGGAGCCGGGCTGAAGGGAACTGGAGCGCGGAGGCTGGCGCGGGGTCGGGGGACTCGGGCAGGTGGCATGAGACGGAACAGGGGACCACGTTAACCGTCATGTGGGAAACGGAGGGTTTACAGACGCTCGGCATTGTGGTGCTCGTGTGCGCTTCGCTCAAACTCCTTCACCTGCTGGGTCTTATCAGCTTCTCGGAGGGTAAGAGAACGATTGAGAGAGGATTCGCTCGCTATTTAAGGATTGTATGAGTAGGCCTATTTGTGATAAGGGAAGTTGTAAGGTCTCGGCAGATTGTTTCCTGAAAGCTTTTCGGATTTGTAATGTGTGTGAGTTTGGATGTCAAAAGTGAACGTGTGCGTGTAAAGAGAGACGCGAGAAGAGCACGATATTCATGACAGCCACAAGGTTACTTTTTGAGGGAAATCGAAATATGGCTTTGGAGAAAAGTTTCAAGTGTTTACATGTAAATGTGAATACGTCTGCGGCTTTGTGCTCAGGTCGGCATTAGACTTCTGTCTTCAATATAGTTAGTGTTTTTTAAAAAAACGAGATCTCTAAAAATGTTTGCATCAGGAGATTAGAACTATGAGTTTTCAGTTGTGTCTCTTTTAAGTATCAAATTTGTCTCAAATGTTTATCAAACAGAAACAAATGAGACAATAGTTAAATACACGAAGAGCATGGAGGTGTAAAATGAATCTGGATTAGTCTCTGATGAAAAATGGTTGGTTTCCATTTTTTATCTTCTTTTGATCTCATTTACATCTAAAGGAAATATTGGAGATATTAAAGAGAAAACATATGTTTTTCATTTTTATGGGTTATTTGCTCTATTGCTAACAATAATGATTTGAATGCCAGTTTATTTAGTCTCCAACCGTCTTAAAAATTTAACAATTATAGGAGATCTTTTTTATTTTGCGTATGGTTTAAAATAAAAATTTTCCTGATACATACCCACATGGAGATACTGTACCTTCCACAGCACAATCTCTCTGTTCTATAACTAGTGGTGTCTTGAGACATCAGTAGGGTGGGTGGAGATCTTTATTCTCCCTGTACGAACCCACTCCATCCAACGCAATCCAAACCCAGTTTCCTTCCAAAACGCTTCATTTTCCAGGTGATATTTTTATCGTGGTTTCTTTTAAACGCTTCATTTACTGTCACTATTCAAGCTAATAGATATAATATGAAGAACGGATTTCATTACCGTAGTGTGTCTCTTTGTTTAGGAAACTAGTGGCTCGTAAATGTACGTTTTAGCAGTTTCTTCAGTCTTTGACCTAACATGATGTATACCATTAACTAGATTCACGGACGGCTGGATTCTGAGCTCACTGACCCTGGATCAGAGGTCTTTTGATCATTAAGGTTGAGCTCAGCACTATGGATCTCAATAAGACCAACTGCACATTGTGTCAGGGAAGATAAATACCACCCAGTTGACCTGCACACACACACACACACACACACACACACACACACACATATATACGGTGTGACTTGGGGACACATAAAGTGCTCATGTCAAATTAACAGCGGCGCCAACCATCAGCAGTGAGAACATTGCGGCCGTAACAGCGACGGTCTGAAAATGAAATTTAGTTCAGAAAGACGTCTAACAGAGATGATGATCTACGCTAAGCAGCTGTCAGGGTTTTTTTTAACTGATGATAAAACACAAGAGCGCTTACAGGCACATTAATCGAATGCCAGCCAAACACCTACGCACCCTCGGACACACACCTCAGCTAAAACATGGCAGGCCTCGATTGAAACTCGAATTTGCACAAATATAGCAAAAGTCAAATTAAGGGAGCGATGTGGAGATTTTAGCGACATCTTGCAGTGAGGTTGTGAATTGCAACCAACGGCTCACTTTCCCTTCTCTTTCAAAGCACTACGGTGGCTGACACAGGACAAAGATGTCGCCACGTTTTCCCTTCTTTGCCGAAGGAGATAACGTTTTAGCAAAACACTGTTTGTCCGTTTAGGGATACTGTAGAAAGAACTTGATGAACTCCATGTAAGGAGCTAGATAGCCTAGATAGAAATAGCTCATTCTAAGGTAATAAAAACACAACGGTTTATTATGTAAGGTCCTGCTTTTGAGATTTGGATCAAAAACAATCAAAAAAAAGAATGAGTTTGAAGTGTGGATTTTGATTTCGGTGTTGTGCAGATTTCTCTTTGGAGTGTGATTGTGAATGTATATCACAAACGCAGATAACAAAGATCAACGCGTTTGCTCTGTGATGCTTTCAAACATTTCTTTGTTTGCTTGTTGTTTGTCCCACATCTGGCTCAACCAATAGTTTGTCACACTAAGCTATTTTAAAACTTATAGAAAGTATGTGGAAAAACAAAACCAAAAGAATTGGTCCCATAGTTTGCCCATAATTTGATAATAAGTTTGTTCATGTTTTTGGAATATCTTATATAATGGAAATGTAGTAAACAAAGACAATAATGAAGAAAATAATGAATGATTAGATTGTAATTTTACTACAATAAGGTTGTAAATGTCCTTCTGGGAGGTTTAAAGCAGGAAAGAATGCTTAGAAAACATGATTTTTAAAGGGATAGTTCAACCAAAAATGAAACTTTTATTATCATTTATATACTTGAGTTGTTCCAAATCTGTTTACATTTCTTAGTTTGGTTGAACACAGAGAAAGATATTTAGAAGAATGCTTGTAACCAAACAGTTACTGGCCACCATTGACTACCATAGTAGGAAAAATTGCTAGGAAAGCAAACAGTTCTTGGTCACTTTGGACTACAATTGTCATTTTTCCTACTATGGTAGTCAATAGTGGCAAAGAACTGTTTGGTTACACGCATTCTTCCAAATATCTTTCTCTGTGTTCATCAGATTTGGAACAACTAGAGGGTGAGTAAATGATGACAGAATTTTTCTGTCTCTTTAAGGATGATTTGTTTCCTATGTTGATATAAACCAGGCTTCTTCTGGATTAGACTAAACATTTTGTTGGTGTGTATTTTACACACACATTGTCCTGATCTCTTTTGATATAAGTAGCTTTGCTGAAAAAACTTTGTAATTAACAAAACTGTTTCTCAAACTTTTTTCCTTCCTCCAAAATCCCATTTTCAGTCCATTGCTTTGGAGATAACGCTCATGCATGCGGATGATTGCAACCGCACGTCTATTTCCTTTGCTTTTCTCTTGTAATTCTTCATCAAAACAATGCCCAGCAAGTATCCTCCGTCAGCGTTTTCATGCTTTTAATTAAAGAACTCAATGTGGAAAAATGATGCCAACTAATCCTGTACACTTATTCATAGCGGCATGCAGTATTCATGAGCTCACAGTTTTGTAGTCTGAGGATATCTTCCACGACGTGATTCTCGGTGTTAACCTTGTTTATTTGCTTGGTGTAGTTGTAACTAAATTTCCATTTAAATTTGCTTCGAAAAGCCAAGTCTAATTTAAGCCTTGCTTATCTTCATTGGCAAATTCCAGGTTCCTGAGCGTCTTGAAAACGCTGACCTTTGCTTGTTTATTGCCGCTTCATTAACAGGGATGTCACCAACCCCACACTTTCCTTCGTGAATGATAGATGAGGTACAAGGAGTCTATCAGAGTCACAAAGATGTGTTGATGATGTATCTGCTCACAGACAAAGAGATCACTGATGCTCAAGTGCACCTCATTCATCTGCTCCCTGACTCTTCTTCACAGTCATTGTATTCCCCCGAATTTACACAAAATAACCTTTTCCTTCATAATTGCTTATCAGGTTTTTACAGTAAGAGCACATAAATCATACTGTCACATTTGAAGAGGTGCCAGGAGAACAAACTCTTTAATTATAGCACGTTTAGAGCTGTGTAGAACCGGATGGGAAAAACATGGCGTCAGTGTGAGATACCAGGGGACCGAATGTTACTGCGGCCAATTGTGAGGCTAATTATTCACTCCAGGAAATCAATACGCTTTCATTCAGGGTCACAAAATATCACGTTAACCTTTAGATTTGTTATTTATCTGCACCGAAGAAGTTGTTTTGCTTTATACCCTTGAGTAATGTCTTCAAAATGAGAGTTTATATATGGTTTACATTTACATTTACGCATTTGGCAGACGCTTTTATCCAAAGCGACTTACATTACATTACACTATACATTTGTACATTTTGTATAGTAAGCAAGTGGGGGTTAGGTGTCTTGCTCAAGGGCACCTCAGCCGTTACCCGCCAGACCCGAGAATCGAACCAGCAACCTTCTGGTCATAAGTTCAACTCTCTAACCACTGGGCCACGACTGCCGGTTTAGATTTGGCGATTACTGTAGGTTTTTATGATTTATAGTTATTTACTGTACCGGGCTGATAACAAAATGTATAGAGCACGTAGTCAATCAGCAATATGATATTTAAAGCAGCGTTCTGTAACTCTTGCCTCTTTAGCGCCCTCGTTGTTTAAAACATTAAACTGCAGGTTACCTTGAGTACACTCTAAAAAATGAAACAAACCCAGGTGGGTTGAAATAACCTGTAAAATGATTATATTTGACCCAACAATGGGTTAAAACAAACCAGCATGCATACATTTTAGGGATGCGTGATATATTATCGGCTGTTATCGGTTTCAGCCCAATAATAAAATCAGGCTGATATATTAAATCTGATCAATTATACATTATTTCCTCTCGTTGAATGATTTCTGTCTTGAGACCTGTTACACTATTGAGAACACATTTCTGGGTTGCACTGGAAGAACATTTATAATTGAATATAATCTATAATAATTATACCAGAATAGTTTAAAAGTTAAAGAATCTTTAACTAGTGTAAACTAGGCTTGATATGATTTTTGAAAAAAACTTGATTTGTGTGGTAAATGTTTTAAAACTTTTTAAAAGCAGTTTTTGCCTTTATTGGTAGAAAATATTGTGATACTGTGTATCGGCCAATATAATCGGCTTGTCAATGAAGCATCGGCCAAAATGTACATATCGGTGCATCCCTAGTTAATGTAAAATCCACAGGTTGGGTTTTTGCCATGAAAATAACCCAACATTTTTTTAAGTGTATTTATCTCTATGTGGGTTGAGGTGAAATCATCACTGACAGCTCAAATTGAAAATCATTATATAAGCTTATAAGGATTGTTAATGGGGTTACGGTAAGGACACTGTTTTGAGCGTTAAACACATTTCTATGCTGCTTTATATGAACACAACCTTTGAACGAATTTCACTATGAACTGAAACTGTAATATGTGAGCCACTCGGGCACAGTTATTCATTGATATCAACAGAATAATATTCTGCTTTAATAGCGTGTCACATTATATGGAGTAATTGAATCTTACATCACTGGCTTTCATCCACACACCAAATTGTCATGTGTTGTAAAATATGCCTTCTTCATAAACTGACTCTGTGACCTCTCAGCCAGACTCTTTCCCTAAAGACAATCACTCTTAGGTTTGAGACAGCCTCACAGACGGCTCTCGGTGAAAAACAGACCGAATAATGGCAAAAAGAGACTTGTTATGCTGTTCTTCTGCACTTAAAGTTGGACTTTCCAATGGTTCTGTATTACAGTGTTTTAGCATAGCTTTGAACACGAGCTTTTAAAGTTTACTGAAGCAAAATAGCCCATCAGAATATAGTTTCTGGAGCATATGATCACAAAGAATTGCTTTAGACTTTATATCTATCCCTGACCAAACTCTTCAAACCAAATGGCTTGAAATGACAGTAGCTTTCCCTAAAATCTTGTTTTCTCTAGGCTGAACATTGGGTTTAAGAACAAAGTAAGTCACTTTGGATAAAAGCGTCTGCTAAATGTAAATGTAAAGCGTGTATGTATTTGTGTTGGCTTTTTCTACAAACCTCGGTCATTACACATAAATAGCTGTCGTTTCAGGTTGTTTTTGAGCGAATTATGATTAAAGTCATTCAACAATGATAGACCCATTCTTTGTGTATATTGACCATCCATACTGTAGTTCACTAGTGTGCTGCTCTTTCAACCTTCTTTTAATCTAAAAAGTTTACATTGACGCCTTAGCCGACCGTCTACTGACAAACAAACAAACAAAAAACTTTCATTAAGAGTGTGAAAGAGCATCATTTAGTTCACCAGTTGTCTTGGACAGATTCATCCAAAAGCAAAGAAAGCAATGTGGGTTGTAAAAGAGAATTGTGATGTCAGGTTCTGTTTGGGTTCCAGCCTGAGTCGATGAATCTGGCTGAAAAACGCCTCATTTTATTAGCATCTAAACACACGGTTCAGAGCAGTGACCTGTAACAGAGACAGAACGCCTCTGATATAGATTTTGACATTAATAGGTGCCATTACAGATGAAACGGGACAGCCATTTACCCACAATATCACCATGTGTTTCGGTGAAATAAAGAAAGGCTGAATTGCTGATTCATCTGACAAACGTATAAATAGGTTTGGAAAAAATAACAAAACAATTTTTCTCATCTATAACAGACATCTTCAATAGCAATAGTCAGCAGCGGATTAAAAGTACTTCTTCAAGTCAACATTTCAAGTAGACTGACCTCATAATGCAAACATGTTGACTTAAAAAAAAAAAAAAAAAAGAAAATTCTGTCTTCATTTACTCACCCTCAAGTTTTTCCAAATCTGCATACATTTCTTTGTTTGGTTGAACACAGAGAAAGATATTTGGAAGAATGCTTGTAACCAAACAGTTATTGGCCACCATTGACTACCATAGTAGGACAAATGGCAAGAATGGTAGTCAAAAGTGCCCCAGAACTGTTTGCTTTCCTACATTCTTCCAAATATCTATTTGTCTTTAGATAGGAGAACAATATCTAAAATTGACCTTTAAATAGTATCCCAGAAAAATGAAATGCTTCATATTTGCTTTCATTCATTTAACCAATTTTAAATCACACACTTGTTATCGTTAAACATATTTCAGATAATAAAATGCATTTGGTTACAGCTGCAGTGAAGTGAACTGAAATTGAAACCCAATTCACAATGTTGTTGACCATCCATCACTGGCATTTTTGTCATTTTCTGCCTCATTACCCGTTACGGTGCCTGATGTCATCGTGTTGGTAAAATGTACAGAAACACATTCAAGTCCATCTTGGAACGGGAACAGATGCGTATCTGAGTGGTTCATTACAACACATCTGCGCAGGCTGTCAATTACCGGTCACCGTTTTCCCCGTTTCCCAGTAAAGATGAGCAGGTGGAGGTGGTCACATAAGAGCTTTCAAAATAGCGTTGCCAAAACGCGTCTGATGTGCTGCATTTCATTGGCATGCAGAAGCCTTTTTCGGGGGGTTTTTAAACTTTCTAGTTGTCTACCTAAAAATGAACATTTTCTCATTATTTTCTCATTCCATATACAGTATAAAGCCCTTGAAAGTATATACTTTAAAATCCTCTAAAACATCACAGTGTTTGATATCTTTAAATCAGCCTGTTCCTCTGTGCTTTTTATGATAAGAAATATCTTGTTCCAGACAGATAATTGGGTTCATGTTTCTTCTGTATATGTAAGAGCATGTAGTGCCTTCACCATTTGACCTTGTCAAAGTCAATATCCATAATAAAACAGCTCCAAACATTGTCTGACAGAGTCGGATAGATAATTGTATTCATGTCTCTTCTTGTACTGTATACAGTATGTACAAACATACATTGCATTTTCCCTTTTGACCTTGTGGATGTCCATAATAAAAATAGCTCTAAATATACTAGATCTCTTGGGTGTGTTATTTCATTGCTAACTCTGTTTTTTCGTATTTGACTTGTAGACTTTTTGGTCAATTTTTTTGGTCTTGTTGCCACAAGCAGGTGGGCATGTCGGAGAGCAGACTGTGAAATAGTACAGGTTTTGAGGAATCGGGTCTCTGAGGAGCAGTCAGATGTGAACAGAAAGCTATGTCCAGCCTCGTGTAATTTTCACTTGTCCGGGTTGAGGTTCATATACATTATAGATGTAAAGAGAAATGTGATGGATGCCAGCAGGAAGCAGGAAGACATAAAGTGGGTTGTAAAATCAGGCTGGACTTTGAGGAAAAAGAATGAAACTATCCAGACGTCATAATATATGGAACCATATGAACAGACTATATTTTAGCAAACTGATACAATTCAAGACTTCCTTCCATTGAAATATATATATTTTGTAGTGTGTGATTGATAGTATAGTTTTGGTTTTTGATCGATTCTTAACCAAGTAGATTTTGCTTGTTTTGTGGCATCATATGTACTGTGTAGTACACATGTATATTTTGATCTAAAACATCATTTATCTTTAAGAGTTTTGATTTGTTTGATGGTTTTATTTTTGTATTTAAATGTGATTTTTAATCATTCATTTCTTTTTTTGAGTGTTGACTTCGGTTAATTTGACACACAACTGCTGGTTTCAGAAGTCACATTACTGTGTTGTAGTTCTCCAGAATCTTATATGAAATGCCTTGAGGTCACTATACACTCGACACATATACATCTCATGTTTGATGACCTTAACAAGAATTTTGTAAGAATGGCAAAAGTGCAGCATGAAACCAAAGACTGTCATGTAATGCTTGAACTCAGTTATGGGGTGTGTGGAGTATGGTCATTTTTTATGCATGGCATGTTTAGTAGTTTTAACTTTACACTGTGATCCTACAGTTTACAAAACTCAAGACTTTATGAATGAGGAGGACTTTCCCTGAATCTTTCATTACACCTTGAAAACACTTTCAGGCTTTCAAGTCATAAACCCACAACATTGTCATAGTTCAGCACGCACGTGTAAGTCAATGATGCCTACCAGTGTTCAGAAACTTCACAATCACAGAGAGATGGTTGAATAGATATTATTGTTTGCTTAACTATGTAATCATTAAAAAGCCATCACAAAAGTTAACAACACATTTCAAATTCTTTTTGTGGTGCTGTCATTATAATACAGGCTTTACTGAGAGGCTGTTATCAGCAGGAAAGGAGAGATAAACATTATATTGGACCCGTGAAGTTTATCATTTTAAATGCAAAGAGGGTGATGACATACGGTAGAAGCCTTAAAGGAACAGTTGCTTAAGATTCAGCGGAATGATTAAAAATTAATCACAAAGGTACTTTAATTCATTATTCGTCAACTAAATCTTGTACAGTTGCTTTAGTACAGGAATATTATAACAATGATAAACTATGTCGTCTCTTGATAGACTCAATTGCAAGTCAGTGAAAGGGTCAGATAGTTGCTTTTGTTTTGTTGCTTGTTTGGGTTTACAGAACATTGTACCGTGCCAGCCCGGGCAGACTCTCAATGTGATATACTGTTGATCACTACTGTTACCTCTCTGACAAATGATAGTGAATCATTGTCCTGCAGTGTTGCCAGATACAGATTCATGCAATCTCAAATGATTTCCTTGTCAAGCGGATGCCACTATCTGCCAGAAGCAAGAGCAGAACTTCAGTGTAAGACATATATTCCATCACTGTGTCTTTTCCTGAGTTCAAAGCACTTCATGAGTTTGTGATGGATGGCGAGCTCTTCTCCACCTACACCATCTTTATGGCTCAGTAACGAGAGCTTTAGCGGCCGGATCGGCCTTGCAGACGCTTCTCGGAGATGTTGAGGTCACGCCAGTAGCGGTCACCAAATAGTTTGAGGTTAAGGTCTTGAAGCACAACACTCAAACCCTTTATATAAGTGGAGTTAATAAAAAAAATGAACACTCAAATCCCGCATGCTATTTGTGATCAGTAAGTACTTGAATCACTTTTTACCTTGAACATAAAGGTTTGGCCTTAAAGGGATTTCATTCTGTCATCATTTAAACTCCATGTAATTCCAAACCTTTCATTTCTTCTGCAGGAAACAAAAGAAGATAGTTTGAAGAATGTTGGTAACCAAACAACATTAGTCTCCATTGACTTCCTATGGACACAAAACCACTGAGACATTTCTCAAAATATCTTCTTTTGTGTTCCACAGATGAAAAAGTCATATACAGGTTTTAAACAACATGAGAGTGAATAAAAAATGTCCACATTTTATCTCTTTAAATGTACAGTGTGTGGCTTTCATACATGATTCTTTTCTAAATAGTAGAACATGGCTTAAACATGATTGTAAACACGCATGTAAAGCTTAGTTTACAAGCTTGTATTTCTCAAAAGTGTTTGAGTACATGTGTAGTAAGTTGTATGCTAACTCTGCCACTATTTTTTTATGCAGTAGTTAAAATTCATAGTTAAAATGGCCCCCGAAGGAGTTAATATGAGACTCCTTCCTTCAAGGCCTCTATAAAAATTAAAATTCATGTTCAAGGGTGGGCATTGAGAATTCATACATTTCAAAGAGTGCAACTAAGATGAAAGGTACAGGATAGCCATGAAGACTTTATTTCATCACTGCTGTTGAGACCAACAAGGTCACAATCACAAACAATGAAAGCAGACAAACTGGCACATTGTAGTCATACAAAATAAGTTGCTTTTACATTTGCTAGTATGTAAGGGCTTGGTGAGGGGAAGGTCAAACTTATTATCTGTTGTGAAATAATAGTGTGTAATAGGGTTGCACGGTGTACCGGTGCAACCTTTGGGTTACAAGTCAGACTCTCTAACCATTAGGCCACGACTGTTTTCAACATACTACGATTTGTGACATACTAATTCTATTTTCAAATACTACTAGGACGGATAGTATGCGAATTGGGATGCAGCACAGCGGTGGTTGAATGATTCACTGACTCAGTAAAAAATTGCTCCACACATTTAAAAGTAAGCCTAACATTTCAATTTATGAACATTGCTGTATAAAAAAAGTCACACATTTGAATGAGTTCCCACATGAAATATGTTCTAGTGTACTTTAGTATTTACTATAGTAAATTTACTCAAATTCCTAGACACCAGTATTTTTGAATCATGCCATAATAAATATTTTCTACAATTTATCTAATTACTAAAGTTAATACTACAAAACTATTGTAGTGTACATTTAATAAGTGTGGTAATATTGAGTATATTATAGTATAATACAGTTTACTATAATCAAATGTTTTCATCTAGATCTGTGTATTTAGGAAATTTTGGTTTATTATTTTGTAGATCTGAATTATGAACATGGCACAGCATTGTGATACTACTTGGCATTTTGATACTTAAGCTGGTATAGTATCATAAAATATGTTTATGGTATAGTGACAACCCAAGTCCATAATAAGAGTTTAAAGTTAAAGCAAATTCAGCCACTCATTGCAAAGCTCCTCCACCGTGTTTGAGGAATTTAGGGCAAGTTAGGTCATTTTTCATCCCTTAGGAAATTTGGTTTGCACAGGTGCCGCACATCACGTTAACACACATGTACTTAACCATACAACATATACAACAATATCATTACATATAACCTTTAGACGTAACCAGTCATTAAAAATGTTGAGTCCTGAATTATTTAAGGTGAAACAATAGCAATAAGGGGACCCAATAATGTTCAGGTAAAAATCTGTTTAATCCGAATCATTTATTGAAAGTTTTGAGACTGTAGTGTTATCCACTGTAGGTCTGTATGTCTGGCAGTTACCCATGTGCTGTTGTAGGATCAGATTCTTTATCATTCTAATAGACTTCACCATGAGTCAAAAAACTGATCCTGGATCTGCACTTATCAATATCTTTCGCATGAAACGACACATCCCTGCCTCTTCCTGTCAGCATGCCAGCCACCTGATGCTCTGGTCCAGCCTGGTTATCGTGGTCACACTCACGCTGTATCTCCTAGGTAACGCTTGCCTTCAGAACGGCAGTAGGCGTGGAGTTATGGCACGTCTCAAGAAGTTCTTCCCATGCACTTCTGCAAAAAAGCCGTCCAGCAGTATTCAAAGCAAGTCTTCTTTCAAAGCACTCCAATCTTTTGTTATGTTTTTTCTCTATTGAAATTCTTTTTTTTCCAAACCAAGCCCTCTGTGTCCGTCCTGTCATTTTGTTCTCATTTACTTTTCTTAACAATTTCATGTTTGCCATATTTCTCTTATTCTTTTCATCTTCTACAATGTAACCCAAAGTCATTTGTTCTCAAGCCCTCCAGCTGCCGAGCGTTTTACTGAAGATGTTATTAACTCCAGCTAGCAGTGCCCTCGGCTCCTTTCTCTGTGGTGTATGTTCTTTGAACAGCTTGGTAAAGCTTGAATGACTCAAATATCGCCCAAAATTGTATATTTTATATTCAGAGAGATTTTGCGAACATCAAATATTTAAGTAAGATCACATTGGCAGTAGTTCCACACAATGTATGCTTTTATACAACAGATTTATATTGAACAATATATTGAGTTTCAGATCCTAATTGGCCATTTTGTTTGTTTTTGTTTTTTACTTTGCAGAAGCATTAAGCTTTTGGCATTGCCAAGCAATACACAGCAATTGTTTTGCTAAATGTTATTGTGTTCTATTTTTTATTTCTAATGAACATTTATTAATAATGTTAAATAGATGTTCTTGTAGCTCAATTGGTAGAAGATTGCATTAGGATTGCATTGTATTATGAAAATGCATACCTTAAAGGACATTTACATTTATTCATTTGGCAGACGCTTTTATTCAAAGCGACTAACAAGTGAGGAAAACAGCAAGCGAAGTAAAGTGCCAGTAATACACTTTACACTTTACAACATTAAGATGGTATAAGAAAGCATACAGAGAACATTAGAAAAGGAAATATATATATATTTAATAGGAATAATTTACCCAAAATGAAAATTCTTTTAATATTTACTCGGCCTCATGTCATTTCAAAATCTTCAGCAGAACACAAAAGAAGATATTTTGAAGAATGTTAGTGACCAAACAACATTGACCCCCATTGACTTCCATTGTATGGACACAAAACCACTAAAACATTTCTCAAATTATCTTCTGTTGTGTTCCACCGAGTAAAGAAAGTCATGCAGATTTTGAATGATATGAAGATGAATAAATGATGATTGAATTTTGTGTGTGTGTGTGATATCCCTTTAAATGTTTTTGGATTAAAGCATCTACCAAATGCATAAATGTAAATATTCATGAATGGTATCGATGCGATACGTGTAGTTTCTGTTCAACATAAAGTACTGCTGTTAAAAAACGTGATAATGACGCTACGATTGCTCAGTTGGGTTGTTTTGAGATGAGAAAAGGCAAACTTTGATGTTGGTGTGTATGTCAGTTCTGTCTGGCGACTGGCTGATGAGACGTCTGTGGATCACAGGGTCATATGTCAGCCATTAGTCTTCCACGCTTCAGGTGTCACTGTAATCGCTGTGCCTCACAATAGCGCACGTCACCTTCCGTTGACTAATGCTGAGAGACTGTCCACGCCGTCATTTTATTGGCTGCGAGGCTAAGTCATTATTTATGAAAGATTATTTAGCCTTTAGGGTTGTAAATAATGTATATATTTTGTTCTTGCTGGATTAAGGAAGCTGTGTATTTCAACAGGAATCATCCTGAAATATAGACTTCTTGGGATTTAAATTTGAGCTGTAAGCTTTTGTAGATTTAAAGCTAATGAGATTGAGACAGCGAGGTGCCAGAAGTCTGTGAAGATCAGATTTATTAAACCGGGCAGATGTGGAACAGAGTGGGTTTGTTGGATTTGGATGTATGAAATTGTGAATAAATCTGTTATTTGGGAATATTTTGTGTTGCATGTATCGTCATTGTCATGTCCAGTATTTGATAAAAATAAGAAAGGAGGATTTACGCTGACATTCAGGCTGATATTTGATGTATGGGGCTGACGTTTTGCTCTTTCCTTACAGACAGTGTCGAAGATGAGCTGGAGCTGTCCGCTGTACGGCATCGACCAGAAGGTTTGGAGCAGCTGGAGGCTCAGACACGCTTCTCTCGCAAAGAGCTTCAAATCCTCTACCGGGGCTTCAAGAACGTAAGCTAATGTTCAAACGAAGAGTTTTAGTTTGACCTTCTATACTGCTTTGTCAGTTATAGATTGAATTTGGATTGCATGATAATACTTTGTTGTGAGCATTGTGGTTTGATGTAGACCACGGCAAGCTCAGCAGTAAAGCTGATATCACGCTTACTACAATAATCAGGTCACCAAAATGTCTCTAGAGTGGCCCTCCGGCACACATGTCTTCTGTCACCTCTGCTGCAAAATGTAATGAGACAACACCAAATTAACTCGACCCAAATTGTCATGTGACAAAGCATGAGAGTGGGACATGAGTCTTCATTATCAGACCCTCAGAGGAGAAAATCAAACCACACATGCACAAGAACCACGTGTGTTGCGTTTGCGTGTGTTATGGGGACTTTTATTAACTTAATGACCTTTATACTGTACAAACATTATATTCCCTAAACTTCAGCCTAGAAATCTTTTTTGACATTTTTTCCTTTTCAAATAAGCATCATTTACTGTGATTAATATTCAATTGATGATATCCCAACAAGGTAGGGGTTAAGACTTTTTTTCATCTTTACAGCGACATACATACATTACATACATTTGGTCATAGTCTCTTTCTTACGCACACGTGCACACACACACACACACACTTCCTCTCACACTCTATTCCATAGACTTCCATTGATTTTATATTAGGCTTATGAAGTATTCGATCCCCTAACCCAATACCTAAACCTAATAATCACACAAACCTTTCTGCATTTTAACATTTTCAATAAATATAATTCTGTATGATTTATAAGCTGTTTTCCCTCATGGGGACCTAAAAAAATGTCTGGTCCCCACACTGTGATGAATACCAGTACACACACACACTCTCTCTCTCTCTCTCTCTCTCTCTCTCTCTCTCTCTCTCGCTCTCTCTCTCTCTCTCTCTCTCTCTCCTCTCTTTCTCTCTCTCTCTCTCGCTCTTTCTCTCTCTCTCTCTCTCTCTCTCTCTCTCTCTCTCGCTCTCTCTCTCTCTCTCACTCTCTCTATCACTCTCTCTATCACACACCCTGACTCACTTGCATTGCAATGATGCAATTAAAGCCTGATTAGTTAACTGGTTGATTGCTCTAGGCTCCTCCCACTCCCTATGAACCAATGAAACATCAGCGAGCTCATTGTCTGCAGGTGGATTGTGTGGTAGATGAGGTTTTAAAGCTGCTGTTTTAGGTCAGTGCTGGAGTGTTTGTCTGAAACACGGCCGGGTTACACTTGTGACTTTGTCCGTCTTTTCTTATATGTGGTATTGTGAAATGTCACCCACGTTTGATCTGTGTATAATAATGTAAGGGTCGGGACTGATTTAGGGGTGTTTGGATGTTCCAACACTTCATGAAGATCAGTTTATAAAAATGGGCAAGTTAAGTGTTACGCAAAATCCCCAGTTCAGAAAGGATTTTTCTCATGAAATTATTTTTTGAACCCAACTATGAAAATTAACCATGGATTAACTATGGTTTTGTTTTATTTGTAGTGAAACTGTACATTAGTACCATAATTTACCATGATCTCATTCCAGTAACCATCACATTCAATCTGCCCAAAAAACGATTGTGAAATTTAGTTTATTAAGCTGCACAAAATGCATGCTTGGGAACAAAAGTTAACACAAAGTTTGCTGACAGTATGTTGAAATAATCTTGCATGTGATTCGGATTTTCCCTCTCAGTTGTTTTCATATGACTCGCTAAAATGACCGGTGAACTCAAACCTTTTCCCTGATCCTCTTTACATGAGACATTGAATACCATGCTCGAGTAAGCTGAAAAAAATCTTTTTGATTACAGACTGTGTGTCTAAACACTGATAATGAAGCTCGCGAGTCTTGATAATGTTGAGGAGACTTTGGCAGTTGAAGTAGGCGATGGCGCTGTCTTTAAGAAGGTAATTACACGGGGTCTCTCTCACGCTGTGTGCACAAGAGACGACCGATGACAGCAACGCTAAACAATCCCTTTTAATTAACCCGAGTTCACTGTAACAACACAACTCCCGGCGACAGCCGTTTGATGTGAAATGTTACATTAGACTAAACAACTTGCTGTAGGGCCGTTCTTAGGTACAGTAATTGGAGTGTCTGTTTCGGTGGGATGCTTTTCGCACTATTTTTGTTGAAATTTTTCGAGTCGCTTAAAGGGATAAAGAATACTGGATAAACTGCTGTTTAACCAGGCAGATCATGGAAGCGTAAACCTTTGTAAATATTGTATGCTTTGTATGAATTGTATATTGTAGTGGTGGCCAAAAGTGATATCAACTTGTGTGTGTTCATTCTTTATTCAAATATTTTATTAATGATTATATAAAGTTGTATGATGTATGCATGTTTCATAGTTGTGCTTGGAGTGGAAACTGAAGATCAGTTTTTCGAATAATTGAATGAAGATTTTAGCAGCATCTAGCGGTGAGGTTGTGAATTGCAACCAACGGCTCACTCCCCCCTCCCTTTCAAAGCACTACGGTAGCTGACACAGCACAAAGATGTCGTCACGTTTTCGCTTATTTGCCAAAGGACATAACACATATTATTTTGCATTTCTGTCTAGGATCCACCTTAATATTATACACAGCACCTTGGCAAAAAAACACAACAAAGTTTGAGTCAAGGTCTAAAAGAATGACTACCAAATATTACTATTACTATTTGGCCAGTATTTTGCATCCAGTAGATTATATTTCTAGATTATTTTAAGACAGCTGGCAGATTTTTTCCTTATGAATGCATTGATCTAAATATGTATCACATTGGTTGCTAAAGCGTTTTTGCCAAAACTGAAGAAATCAGCGTCTTGCCACTAGAATGTCTTTGAATTAAAATATAATTCTTCAATTCTTCAGCATATTATGTAATGATATTTTTTACATTTTTAGGCAATTTTCAGCCCTATACAGTATACAAAACAAATTCGGTTTAAGACACAAGTGTATTATGACCGTTTGGTGTTGTTGGGTCTTCTTAGCCTGTTTATGTCCCATACTGTATGTACAGTACTGTAGAAAACCTGGATGAACTAAATGGATCTTAGTGGATCTTACTGTGTATCAGACAACTAGATAAATATCATAAAAGAATAACATATCCTACCCGTGTAGATTTTTGTAGGTCCTAAACACCCACCCAGTTATTTTAAGTCATCTTGGCATTGATGTGATATGTTGGCTTCATCACGATACTCAGGTGTAATGCACACAGGGACAATGAGAAGTTCATTATGAGGTCAGGCCTTCATAATAGACTTCAAATATCAAAAATCTGATTCACATAAGCTTTCGGATCCTTTTAAGCATGCCAGCAAACTTTATTTAATCGTTTTTTGTTTTTTTTGGAAGAATTTAAAAGTTTGATCTAAGAGCAAACCCCCTCAGTGCTGTGCTGGTCTTGTCAAATTCTGCTTCTAGGCTCGATTTTTTCCCAGCTCAGCAAACCGCCTCTCAGTACACCAGTCCTCCTTATACACAGCCAAGGGAAAAGTGTAATGAGTTTTTTTTATCTGCCTCTGAATGCCAGAGGCTCATTTTTTTGAGTATGAGAATTTCATGTCATTCTGTTCCTCAGAGCTTTGCATTGTGCTGTTAGAAATGCCCGCTTCATAAAAATGTATTTAAGATGCTCTTCAGTGGGTTAGATTTGTGTCTTATACCTTTACATTTATTTAAAGTAACTAGAGTGCACGGATACAGAAACCAAATGTTCATTTAATCAGCATTTCTAGATATATTGTGGTCATTCTTAATATTACTTCTTAAAACAATTTTAAGACCGTACAGAGTAGGAGCTTTTTGAGTATGTGTGGTCTCAGTTGTCCCTATATTTATTCATAAATTTAGTAGAAATTTTACTTTACGAACGTTTTGGGTGAATCATGATTTGTGCGTACGAATACTCGAGACCCATTATTTTTATTTGACATTTGCGGGAATGGTTAGTAATAAAAATGATCATTTCACCTAAACACATACCTATAAATAGTAATAATAAATTCAGAAAAACTGAAAACGGTTCTCTTACTTTTTTCCGTGGCTAAGCTTCAGAAAGCACATCTTCTATGAGTTAATAAATGTCTTCTTTAAGAAAAACAAAACAAACCCGAAGACCACAAAATCTAATTATGGCTACACATCAATGATGCTGTCATATGATATTTCATCTCAAGACACGCAGATACTTAATTGTTTTAAATAAAATGAAATTGTGTTTTGTTTTTTGTAAACCAGAATCCACCTGCTCTTCCTGAATAAAGTGGAATTTTCTCTATAATACTCACTTCTGGTAATAGAAATCTCTCCTCTGTGAATGAAAGGTGTCTATAAGTTATTTAAAGTCATTATTACCTAGAAATAGTTTCACTTCAAACACACATTTCATCATTGCAGCGATTGGCAGAGCATTAGTGGTACAGCAACAGAAATCACCTTCAGTAACTAACAATTCTGTGCACCGGTGACTCAGATATAATCTCACATCACCGTCTAAATCCTGGGGTTCAAATGACACGCTTCCACCAGATTGCTTGCAAAGTCTTTTAAGCAATGCATTATAGGATGTTCCTTTGGATCATTGTTGTTTTTAAAGATCCAACATTATGATGCAAGCATACAGCCAAGCTATCCTCTTTGGATTAGGGTATCCGATGTTCCGATTCTGCTTATCGCTTCCCAGTTTTGATTGCACAGTTAAGGTAAAACATTTAGAAATCAACCTGTATGGTCATTTAGCTGCTTATTGACTGGTTTTGTGTATATATATACACAGAGCAACCATGTTTTGTCTGATTTATTACAATTTGTATTACAATAGCTTAACTACATCATGGTTAAACTGTAGTCAATATAATGCAACTGTGGTTAATTTGAAGTTCCTTTGCTTTATCACAAGTTAACACATACACATTTCTGAAAATATGCACGCAGGAATTGATAAGAGGAATTAAAATTTTAATTTCAAGTATCCGATTCCTTGCCTTTCAATTCCGATTCCCAACCCTACTTTGGATAAAAGCATCTGCTAAAATGCATAAATGTCATTTTCATTATAGTCTATAGAACCACAATACTTTAATGTATCAAAATGATAGGGTGCATGGGTCAAATGTATGAACATAATGGGACTCTTTTGACAAATGAGCAATCTTTTTTAAGTATTCTGGCCTTTGCTCATCTGTTTCTCTTTATAAATCTAAACATAATTTAGATTGCAGAATGTAGTTGCTTTCCACGATATAGTTATAAAAGCATTAAAGCTTTATTTGGAGATGAATTAAAACCATATTGCTTATTTGGTACATCTAACATTTCAAATTAGAATAGGCGGCGTCTTAATGGAGACAAGAGATTGGATTTTTATGCTCTTATTTGTTGTCTAGGAAGATGTTATGTGAACAGTGTGATTACATTTTTTTAGTGGCTAGTAAATCTAAGCATTATGATGTTCTGTTTGTTATAGCGTTAACCACCATCCGGTTACTGATGTTTTGTGTCTGTTCCGATCTTTGAGAAAGATCAAATATATTAGTTTCGTAACAAACTTGACATTTTGGCTGTGCTGTGTGCAGGTAGCAACTACAGGTTCCTCTGAATCTCTCCAAGTACATTTATTGAGAGTGAAAAAACATTTTGCAGATGAAATCGAGCTTATAGTGCCATTCAATGTTGCAGATATGATTTGGGACATTTAAGTCTAGAATGAATGACATGTGTCCTGTGCATTATACATCTGGATATCCATGCACACAATTGTTGAAATTACCCAACAGTATATCACAAAACGCCTTTATGTGTGTTTTCAGGAATGTCCCAGCGGTGTGGTCAATGAAGAGACATTTAAGGACATTTACTCTCAGTTCTTCCCACAGGGAGGTATGTGTATTTATTATTTTCTGTGCACTTACACATAGTGATGATGATATCTGAATGTAATGGTTTTCACATCACGCTTATAGAAAGATGCTTGGTTGCACCATTTGCACATATGGAAAGCAAACAGGTTTACTACATCTTATTTTGTCAGGTTAATGACTAATGACAAATCTCTCTCACACGGCTCTGTTTACTTTCAGCACATTTACATACACACACAAACACGCTGGTTTATTCTGCGTAATACTGTGAATGCACGCTTATGCAAACCCTGCGTTGTGGCGGTAATGACATTGCTGTGATTGATAATGAGTGATGATAAAGCTGTTTTCTGTTTTTATTTCTCAGATGCATCAACATATGCACATTTTCTGTTCAATGCGTTCGACACAGACCACAACGGCTCTGTCAGTTTTGAGGTAATAAACTATCCAACGTTTTTGTTGTGCCGTTTCATTTTTAAAATTGTTGTTCATATTGCGTATTTGCTTGTCATGCTATTCTGTCTTCATATGAAACTATTTTAAACACAATTTTGCCAAGACTTTATTGTATATGCATGCAGTTTTATGACCTCTTAGTAACTCCATGATATGTCTATTTATCACACTACAGGTCAAATTAAACACATGGATGCAATACTTTATGTTGACTTGTATACTTAAATATATGTCTATTAACCTAAAGCTCATTGATATATCAGCTTCCCATTTAAAAATAATAACCAAATAGAGACAAACAAGGATTTAATTCATAGCTATAAACAAACATTTCTTGCCTCCAGCTTCACAGTAATTAAAGCAAATAAGAATATCATCATCTTGTTTTTAATAAAACGTAAGAGTTTGACCTGTAGCGATTTAACTCCAGGCTTAGGTTTATTTTGTCATATCATAGCCTATTAATAAAAGTCTTAAGCACTCGTGCGGGACGTACAGCCTGAAAAAATCACCAGTTATGCGGTTATTAAAAACATTTATTTCCATTTACATAAGAGAAATGTGCAATGCGCACACTGAATTAGTGATAGCCATAATAGCACCATTAAAATACCATGAGGTGTCGTATCATCTGAAGAAAATAAAGCGGTTTGCTCAGCAGAGGAATCATGAATCACGTCTCAATTCATATTACTGTACCAACGAAGCTTTTCTCTAGATCTTCATTTTGCATGTTTGTCTTATTGCTTTTTTTCTTATGTGTTGTTGTGAACCAGCATTATTCTTTTGGCTCCAGCTAATATTTTCGTGTTGTGGTCTTGTGTTGAATTATAGGATTTTGTGATGGGTCTCTCTATTCTATTACGAGGAACGATCCAGGAGAAACTTAACTGGGCATTTAACCTGTATGATATAAATAAAGATGGATATATAACAAAAGAGGTAAGAAAGGTTATGCTAAAATATTGTTTTGGTAATTACATGTAGTACAGTACCACCAATGAAAACATCTGTGTTTTTTTGGGGGGTTGCACAGGAAATGTTAGACATCATTAAGTCCATCTATGACATGATGGGAAAGTGCACATATCCCATTCTTAAAGAGGACACTCCACGACAGCATGTGGAGATATTTTTTCAGGTGAGACTAAATAGTTTTTATTAAAAAAATATTTATATATATTTTTTAAAGATTTTATTTAATTTACTTTAATTTAATAATTGTATACAATTATAATTTTATTTTGCATTTTTATGTATTATTTTTATAAATAATAATAATAAGTGTTATTTATTTAATTCAGCAATTTCATATTTTCAAAAAATTTACCCCTACAAAAAGTTTAATCAAGTGCAGTATTATATACCTTATTTGAACTCAAAATAAAACTGAGAAATATACTTTATGTACTATAGTGTACTGCACAGGCCATTACACACTGAGTCCGAAATTCGCGTCTGAAACTTTGGCACGTAGAAAAAAACAACCTCACACTGTGTCAATCACACTCACAAACTGTGTGCCTTCGAAATTTTCGTCCGTCAAAAAAATAATAGGACCGGGTCCGATTTTCTGCGTTTTTCGCATCCGTAGCAAGCATTTGGAAGGGTGTTTTGAGAATTCAGAGCCAACATACAAGCGAGGATGACGAATACGGTAGAAACGTATACGGAAATTTCTGACTTTATATGTGCAATGGCCTTCACACTTAAAGTAATGTATACTTAAAAGCACAGTTTTGTAAACTATTTTGTAAAGTTTGTAAAGTGGGCCAATTTAGCCCCAAGTAAGTAGAAATAGTACACTTACAAAAATACATAAAGAATACTTACAATATGCTTAAGTATGCTTAATAAAATGAACATGAAGTATACTTAATTTTCACATTAAAAAGGAAGCGATGAGATTTAAGTTTTTTAGTTGTAGGTCTCAGAGTGAACCAGCATTTATTTTTTGCTATGTTTTTAGATGTTATTTTAAGCAAGAATGAATATATTATCCTCAATTGCAATTCCCTTTCCTGACATTACTATCCGACCCTTGATGTCTTGACAGAAAATGGACAGAAACAGAGATGGAGTGGTCACTATAGATGAATTTATAGACTGCTGCCAAAACGTAAGACTCACTTTCTCAACGTTTTACCCTGCATGTCTGTCATTTATAAACACACTTTTTTTTCCACGAGTAGAGCATTTCTAGAGAGAAAAACATCCTGGTGTAATGTAACTTCAATGGCACTGCTGTATAATGTGTTGTCCCGCTGTTTTCCAAACTACACTCCATTAGTCTCCACAGGTGAGATGTTGTGAAAGTCTTACCTGTGCTTGTTTCTTCCCTACAGGATGAGAACATCATGAGATCAATGCAGCTTTTTGAGAATGTCATTTAACATCTGAATATCGACTCAGCTCATATAACCATCTTTATATTCCACAAACCCTCATGTTCCCGATGACATCGATGGAGTGTAAATCCTATACCATGAACCATCATCACATCATTTTTAATATCAAAGAGTTATTTTTGTCATATCCTTTACTTGTAAAAATACAACTTTATTTAGTACAGAAATGTGCAAAATGATTATTTAAAATTGTTTTTATTTTGAAGTCATGTAAGATACATTTCATACATTGTTGCAGAGATGGATTTCCCCAATTGTTTAACGTTAACTACACTTCATTTAGGTTTTTAACATATGGCACAGGACAGAAGCATCATGAATATATAACATCGAGCGAGCATTATGAACTATTTACATGCCTGTGTGTTTGTAAAGCACATTCAGTCAGTAATAATTCAATCTTCTTTCTGTCAATAAGTACAAACATGCAGCCTTTACATTTCTACCGAACCATTCCAGAATTAACGAGTGGGTCTAGCCAAAACAAGTGAAATAAACAATGAAGAATAGTATGTTTATAAAAATGTATTTAAAAAAATATATTTACAGTTTTTTATTTGCCAACTAGAGTATATACTATTATAGATTGAAAGCTACAGGTAGCACTTCAAAGCACATCTTGTATTTGTCTTAGGGATTACAACACACACAACAATGCTGCTTTTATGTATCTTTATTTCTAAGTCCTTGTAAGAAATGTCACATGCTGTTATGTTTACATTTTTTGGCACTGTATCACTGTTCTCAGAGCAGTGGAATGAATATTTATTTATTAGGATATCAAGCACAGCAGGCTGTTCGGTCTGTACTCATACGGTATAAGGATTTATTTCATTTTCTGCTGTGACCCTCAGTATTTGTGTGTCTGCAAAGAACGTATATTAAAGTCAGAGGAATGTCGTGTCAGTCTCTCTCGTCTATGAGGCCGTATAGCTGGCTTACAGTGTCGAAGATTTTATAAAGCTCATAGCATGTTATGTACTTCGTTTATTAAATCTACTTAAAGTTGCTCCTTTAACCACACTGTTACAACAAATATTTAACTTTGATCAAATTGAAATGAAAGTTATTTGATAAAACACATCTAGCATTATACTGTATGTAGATAGATCATACTGTACATGTCTGTCGTTGCCACCTAGTGGTAAATCCGCTCCCTTACAGTAGATAAAATCATTCTTTATTGAGCAACTTTGGAAATTAAATTGAGATGAGAACACATCCAACATAAACTCAATTTTGACATTTTCCAGCATTGTTATAATGTCAGCTTTCTTTAAAAACTGCAAGTGTGTTCTTCCATTTACTGTAACCTGAAATGCAAACATCTTTCTGAAAACCTGGAAAGGGAATTTTAAGAGAAAATCTAAAGACAATGTGTGAGACAGTACATATTTATTTATTTATTACAGAAACATTTATAACTGTATAAACATGCAGGTTGGTCATCAGATCGAATTGAAATTAATATGGGTTTGTGTTGGAAGCCAGAATTTATTAACATTTCTGATCTATTTTCCACGCTTTATTCGCTCATGTTTATTTTCCAAGTTTTGCTCATTTAAACTATGCATTAGAATAAGCATTTCATGTTTATTTATAAGTGTGTCATTGCACGCTCTTATAAAACACTTTATGTAATCCACAATTTATTCATTTTGCAACTTGCATGTTCGACTCATATTAGCTTATGAAGCTGAAGAAGAGTGCATGATGTCCTCTTTTTTAGAAATTCAGTGCCTTTCTTTGTCAACGCTCATCCCAAATATATCTCAAAGAGTCAAACGCGGCTTATCTCAAACACTGGATGACCTGTAGTTTTGTGTTTTTTCAATGCAGTTGCAACATGATTCTTTGTTGGGTCCGTTTCTAAAAACCAAGCCTTGTTTGTTGCACTTGAGTTTCTTTTTATGATGTAGAAATTTCCAGTTGAAATTCTAAGAACAATGAGACACTGTAAGCGACAGCTGCATGTTTAGTGAGCGAAGGCATCACAGATGGCTAGAGATGACTGGAGCAGATCTAGTGCTCAGTGTCCAAATCTCATGCTTCTATGTGAAACTATAGATGATTTGAGTTTTGTAATATAGAATCAATAAACCAATCAGAATGTATATTGTATGATTGTATTCTTTATGTCTCATATGTTTTAAAGAATGCAGACAAAAACGTAAGGTCAACAGGGCTGCATCTTTATTGAAAAACAGCTGTATAAAGGTTTTGAATTGAAATGCACATGGCAGGCTGTCCTTGGCGTCCGAAACTATTCATTTCTTTGACCATTCAGATTCAAAGCAACTTATGAGCAGGTACAAAGACTGAGTTACCTGAGATATACTTGAAGGCTTTACAATTCATCTCAAACTGTAATAAAATATACAGTATGCGTCCAGAGATGCACAGTTAAGTCAGGAGAAAAAATAAGGCAAATTAAGCATAATAATCGCTCATCTCAATGCTATGTTGGAATTGCTTCAAAGAGCAAAACTATGAATAACAAATAACGACTGACATTACCTGCAAAACAAAAATAAAGGGCCATTCCACCTTTAGTCAACATCAGTATGGACGCAAATGACACGTATTTAATGCCTTTTTATAAACGCTGCCAACATAAATGCCAATAATAAGAATAAAGAAATTATGTTGAAAAATTGTGGAGTGTCCCTTTAAATATCCTGCTGTACCAGAAACATAAACAAACAACATGTAAAAATGTGTGATACGCAAAATCACATCCAGTAAAAATTAAAACAAAGACTTTATATAACAGACATAGATGTTGATGTATAGATTTTAACTAGTAAGAATATACTGTATGCATGGACTTTTGTATTCACTACTAAATACCAAAACGTTTAATGACTAGATTTGGATTTTTGTGTGATGTCCATTCCTGAAGTTATATAAATAAAACTAAAGACCCAGTATTAGCTTGTTCTAGCCATAAAGATGTCATCTATTAATTTAATAGACACAGCACGGATTTTCAACCCCCCCAAAAAACCACCTGTTTATACTCTAATACACGCATTACAAGCCGGTTTTAGTTGATGTAGGTTGATTTTGGTTTTAAAGAAATGTTTCTCTTTGATAGACCTTGAAATTTGGGAGATCATTTCAGAAAGACACCTATGTACGGAACATAAGTACATATACACACTCAACTACAGAAAAAGATTTTGGTCATATGTTATAGGCAGCTTTACATGTTTAGAAGAGAAGGAGGCTGTCTGGTATCATCATCATGTGTATGTCCCTCTGGTTAAGTAAGTAGCTGTCTGATCTCGCGGTGGACGAAACACAAGAAGTCCATGTAAGATGCCCCTCCGTGAAGACCCTTATCCTCCACCAGGTGCTGGCGGAACAACATGTCTCCTCTGTCTTTCTGTTTCACAATCAGCAGCTGCACACAGAGAAATGCAATGATTACATGTGCAACAGTAAAACAAATATTACACATTTCAATGACAATACAGCCAAACTAAATTCATCACAATTCAGTATGCAAAAATCAATCACAATGATGTCATCGCTGTTAAGTTTTAAATGCTAAACATTCTATAGAATCAAGACAATAAGAGATTTGAGATTTTAAAAAAACTTTCATGAAAATTGAACATTTTCAAGTTTCAAAAAAACTAGAGATACATAAATATACACTACTGGTCAAGTTTGAAAACACTTATTCATTTTTCTATATTTTAGAAATAAATCTAATCAAAGGTGTGGAATAACACAAAGGGACGTAGGAGAATTATGTTATGACTAAAAACTGATAATTTAGCATCTTATATACTTGTATTAGTTTAGCATGTAGTCCCCTTATACTTAAAATTTGCAGAAATGTCCTCTTGTAATTTTAACAAGCAACTTCTTAAGGTTGAGATGCTTTTTAAACAATACTTAAGGAGTTCCCATCTATTCTGCGCTCTTATTGGCTGTTCTTTTTTCAATATTCAGTCAAAGTCATCCGTTTCAAAGACATTTTTATTAAATAAAAAGTAAGTTTGAAATGAAAAAGGTTTATATTTGCACAATTGTACTTTTTATCTATGAAAATCACTTCAGACATTTAAGAATACATTATCAGATGTAAGATAATGCAAGACATCTAAATCAAGTGTTCTAAAACTTTGGCTGGTTCCACGAAGAACCATTCAGTCAAAGGTTCTTTTAAGAACCATCTCTTTCTTATCTTTTTATAATCTGAAGAACCTTTTTTGCCACAAAGAAACTTTTTTATGGACGAAAACAAAAAAGCTTTCCTGTAGCTCAGTGGTTAGAGCATGGCGCTAGCAACGCCAAGGTCATGGGTTCGATCCCAGATATTGCACACATCCGGAAACATCCGTGTTCAATATAAATGATTTGATGATGCAGCAATAAACCAGACTGTATTTCTAAATGCATGTGTTTTTGATTTAAAACATCAAAACAGTGATCGATTTGAATAATCACTGTTAAATAAGCATGTGACAAATATCAGTATCAATAACTATTTGTTAAAATCGGTATAGGCAAAAGAGTGATCTTATCGATGTATCCCTACCAGAAACATAACATAAAGGTCTGAAACCCATTTCTAACTATACTGGGGCCTTTAAAAGCAACAGAGCAGATAGATAAGTAAGCATGAGCTGTACCTTAAGGGATTTGGCCCTCTGCTGTGAAATGCTGGAGATGATTGAATGAAGTTTCCTGGAATGAGGATTATCCAGCGCCGGTAATGATGTCTGCTGTAAGACAATCACACATCTGTAGTTATCATCACAGCACTGATGTTCATTCCCGTTACGAAAACAACTGAACAAACAGTCGCTCGCTTGATTAAAGCAACATGAGGAATGAAACAATAGTGTGAAGTGGAAAAAGTTGTTGATCACAGTTAAACCTAAATGTAGTTCTAAACGTAGGTTCGGGAAGAGCCTAAACATTCATTCCTGTCAATCATTATTAAGAGCGTAAGTGGCAGTCTCCGTGCCGCCCAAGCGCTAGTTCTCCCGGCAAAAATCTTTAACGAAAGTGTATACGTCTCATACCCCTTCTGTTGTCAGATGGCCCAGAGATGGCACATTGAAGAGATTCTGGATCAGGTCGGGTGAGCAGGCCTGTCCCAGCCACAGGAACATAAAGAGGCCGTTCTCCAGCAGAAAGACGCCCGTCTCATTGAGTCGCTCCTCAGAACAACGCAACGCTTCTGGTATTGACTCACTGCTCACATCCATATTGTGCTGAAAGAGCCAGAGGAGATGTTTGGTGAAAACTGCAGTGTTCAACATTAATGATGGAAGTACTTGTTTTATGTGAATAACTCACCATTGGGATGAGCCGGGGGTACAGCAGGATCTGGGTCTCCTCCACTCCCATACCCATAACCATGAGTGTGTGAAAGACCCTGTCGTCTGTGGAGAGCTCAGTACTGCTTACTAGAGATGAAGTCTTCAACAGACTGTTCATGTAGACTGGGAACACCTTCATCGCATCCGGCAAGATAAGCTACAAGAAAAAAGAATACATTGCATATATGTATGCAGTAATTTGTCTAATTTTGAATATTAATAACCTTTTGACTATTATTAAGTATTCATAAAACTCACTGTTTTTTCCAAAGAGATCTATGCATTTGGTTGTATTTTATAGTAAAACCAATTTTCCCTATTTGACCTTTTGCCACATCATTTTGTCAAATAAACATCTTAACCATGTTGTTCTCTGCATTTGGCTAACCAGGCAATGAAAGCAAATGCCATCCGGACATTAATTTTGGTCTTTACTGAAATGCAGTGATACAGTACATGCACAATGAGGATGATGCTTATATCTTGACAAATGTCAACACTTTTTTCTTTTTAGTCAGCATTGATGTGAGGTTTGTGAGTTACCTGGCTGGCGGCTGAGGGACTGGCACAGTTCTTTCTGTAGCAGGCCAGCATGTGAGCGGTCTGGTTGACCAGGATTTCCCTCACGGTCTTCAGTGGCTGGCTGAGCATTGCCCGATACGCTGGAGGAGAACATTACCAACTCAATAATGCATATATAAAAGGAGAAAGTGTAAAATAAACATTGCAAATAGTTTTGCAGTAAGTGCATGTGCCGTCTGCACAGTTTTTGCACCGGATTCAATATATTAAAGCTGCAATCCGGATCTGTGTCCTCTGACATCGCCATCAGGTCCTCCGAGATGTGGATCCCCAGGAACTTGAAACTGGAGACACGTTCAACGTGATGGCGTTGAACGTGTCTCCAGTTTCAAGTTCCTGGGGATCCACATCTCGGAGGACCTGTCCTGGACTACCAACACCTCCAGCCTGGTCAAGAAGGCTCACCAGCGCCTCTTCTTCCTGAGGACACTAAAGAAGAATCGGCTGTCCTCGGCTATCCTGGTGAACTTCTATCGCTGTGCAATAGAAAGCGTCCTGACCAACTGTGTCACAGTCTGGCATGGGAGCTGCTCTGTTGCAGAGCGCAAGGCACTGCAGCGGGTGGTGAAAACCGCCCAGCGCATCACAGGGACTCCACTTCCATCCATGGAGGACATCCAGAGGAAACGCTGTCTGCGTCGAGCTCGCAGCATTCTTAAGGACTCCTCTCATCCCGCTCACAGACTGTTTTCTCTCCTGCCCTCCGGCAGGCGTTTCAGGTGCCTCCGGACCAGGACCAGCAGACTAAAGAACAGCTTTTTTCCCAGAGCTGTCTCTTTATTGAACTCTGCCCCTCACTGATCCCACTGCCCCTCATTTACTACTACACTCTTCTCTCCCCCCTCATTGTACACCTGTCTTCACTTGTTATTTGCACTAATGGACTGTCTATACATAACATTTATGTTCATTTGCACTACCAGACTGCTCATTTGCACTGCCAACTGTTCATTACAGTACCGACTGTTTACTGTTTACTATGCATCTTGCACTCCTACACTTTAACTGAAATATGCAATAACTTCTTCCATTGCACTGTTACTTCGATAGCTTCTGTCCATAATTTATTTGCACTACTCTATATTTATCGCACTGCTGCTCACCATAGCCTAACTTATTGTATACAGCCACCTGTAAATTTCTGTTTATAGTAAAAGCCATCTGTACATTGTTCATAATACATATCCATCTGTTAATTTCTGTTTATAGTAATAGCCATCTGTATATCATGATCATAGTATATATCCATCTGTAAATTTCTGTTTATAGTAAGAGACATCTGTAAATCATGGTCATAGTACATTTCCATCTGTAAATTACTTCTGTATATTTATTTATGTAACTTATGCAACCAATGTATATCCTGCACTTGCTGCTATTGCACTTCTGGTTAGACCCAAACTGCATTTCGTTGCCTTGTACTTGTACATGTGTAATGACAATAAAGTTGAATCTAATCTAATCTAATCTAATCTCTATTAGAAGCATACAATTGTAGGTTACTTTAAATACTTTATGTGGGCTGAAGAAAAATGACAACCTGATATTTCCTGTGAAATCAGACCTGAACGCTCAACTTCAATCATTAAAGAAAACAAATCATCTGATTTTATGAACTTGCTCAATAGATGATTTCATCATATGCTTGTTTATGTCGTTGATACCTGATTATAGTTTATTTTTAACCAGAAGTTATGCATTGCAGCTTTAATTTTGAAAATCAGGTGACTGCACAATAACAAATCAATCCTGAATGTTGAATATAATGTGCACAGTGAAATTCGCTATCTTGCAGGTGGATTTTGAGTGCTTACAGAAACATCTGTCCACTGCTCCATTACTGCAATCCATTAGCTCAACATTATTTAGGATATGAACTGTGTTAAATGCATGTTTAGACTAAAAAACACCTGAGCTGTTTGTGCTATATTCGGCTGAAAAACCACTGAGAACTGCCAATATTTTTGACATTTGAGAAACTGGACCACATAACTTAAGTAGCATGAGAACATTTGTAGTAATAGCCAAAAATACATATTTTATTTATGTCAAAAATCATTAGGATATGAAGTTATTAGGATTGTAAATTTCCTACCGTAAATACATCAAAACTTTATTTTTGTGAGTAATATGCTATGCTAAGGACTTCATTTGGACAACTTTAAAGACGATTTTCTGAATAATTAGATTTGTTTTGCACCCTCAGATTTCACATTTCCAGTCCTATCCTCACAAACCATACATCAACAGAAAGCTTATATATTCAGCTTTCAGATCATGTAAAAATCTCAAATTCTTTTTTCAGTTCAGCGTTCTTATTTCAAAGATCAAGTGAAAGGCAGTCACCTGACTTAGCAAAGAAGTTGATGAGGGCGTCTGTCTCGCAGCTTTTGTAGAGTTCAGACAGCTGTGAGGTGCAGTTCAGACTGAGGTTGTGAACTCGCAGGCGTCTCTGTCCGCTGACGGTGGTGTAGAGCAGTGCACACTGGGAAACGGCAGAAAACAATACAGAGAGGTGTGAACACACATTTGTGTTCCTCAGGTTCACAAAATGGTGAATCAGTCTTCCTATTCTCCCACAAGTTCATCAATATATATGTACACAA
This sequence comes from Oreonectes daqikongensis, assembly GCA_026939265.1. Lineage (NCBI taxonomy): Eukaryota > Metazoa > Chordata > Actinopteri > Cypriniformes > Nemacheilidae > Oreonectes > Oreonectes daqikongensis. The sequence goes on along the minus strand of JAOTQM010000406.1, from coordinate 548,357 downwards.
ACCTGCATAACAGCTCCGGACTCCTCGCTGAGCGTGTCGTCGTGTTTAAACTCGACAGTCACGGCCTTGTCACAATCCACCGCGGCCATTTCCACATCGGTGGTGTTGTTCATGTAGACGGCGCCGAAGAAATCCGTGGCTCTGAAGCCTTAAATGAGAAGTGCAAACATACAGTAAGAGTTGTCTTCTAGTTAGTTTAACTTTATATTGTGTTTAGTCTGAGAACCCCTAGGGGTCCATCAATGTACTGCAAGGTGCCCATAAAGAAATAAAATAAAATACATACAAATTGCATGTAAAATCTCAAATCTATGCATACATTTTAATAATAAGCTACATTTATATTAAATATATATTATATTATATTATGTAATATATATTTTTAAGTGTAATTAATCTGTCGTAAACCTTTAACAGTAGTTGAATATATATTAATTATGAATGCTAATTATGACATATAAATTGCATTAATGGAAAGGGATAAAAAAGGGATACAGAGAGAAAATTTAGCTTGGTACAGGATGAATTACCTGTGCCAGTACGGACACGCATGATGGCATCAAATCCAATAGGCTTCTCCACATCTCTCCTGAGATCACTGAGAAAATGCCGACCGTCAACCTCCACCTGATAAAGAAAAACCATGCTTGACCACAAGAGGGCAGTAATTCATTACACTACAGACATTTAAAACTACAAGCAGTTTCTTGCTTATGTTTGATTTGTTTGCACTTATGTGCAGGTTTGTGTACCTGAAAGTTGCTGTACTTGTAGACCGAGCCCCCAGTATGTGAGGGCACATCACCCATGGTGGCCATATCCACATATTGGTTGGGAAACAGGAAGAGGTCGACACAACAACCCTGTGCTACACAATCTTGAACCAGCTGTTCATACACACCCCGCTGAGACTGGAACAGAGTCTGACAACAAACCATAAAGATTAAGATTTATTACAGCTAATTATCATAGACTTTAACAACATTTATTAATCTTGGTGCATGTTTATTTCTATATACAAATTAAAATTTCTGTGTGTTTAACATTTTCTGGGGGGTTTTCATAATACCAAATACATTATCTAGTTAAAACTCAATTTAATATATTGTTTAATATACTGTATTTACTGTATATTTTCTGGTCTCACAACAACAATGATCTTCTGTTTAGTATATTTTTATGTGCAAATGCATGTAGCTAAGATTTAACAAAAGGAAGAATAGACCCACACCTTCTCTTTTTCTGTGCCAACTAGTTTTCTGTCATCTCTGTTCTTGAGTTTTCCTGGAGCTTCTGCTGTTGGGATGGAGGAGTGGAAGATGAAGAGTTTCCCACTGCATTCAGCAGCCTGACCAGAGAAACAAATAACAGGAGATTAAATCCTAAAAACATATATATTAAATATATAGATATTTTATTTTGTCATATGGATTTATTGGGGCAGGAAACAGTACAATGTGCAATTGTTAAACATGATCCAAACAATGAAATAAAACTTAAAAACAGTTCACCCAAAAATATTCATCTGTCTTTATTCATTTACCTTCAGTCTTAATGTTTGGAGGATAGTTCAACTAAAATATTTTATCATTTACTTACCCAAATCTGTACTTTCTTTCTTCCTCAGAACACAAAAAATTATATTTTCAAAAACACAAATAACCAAACAACCTTGGGCCCCATTGAGACTCATTGTATGGATACAAAACCACTGAGACATTTCCCAAACGGTTTTGAAGGACATGAGGTTGAATAATTATGACATAATTTGTATTTTTGGGTGAACTATCCCTTTATTATATCAGAAAACAATATGAGATTGCATTAGTAAACGTTAAAGCTTTTTTTCATTTTTGAGTGAACTGTGCCTTTAAGGTCAGGGGCTGAATGGATGATTAAACATCATTTGATCATTAAAAACTTAAAAAGATGCGAGTCACTATGAAATAACCACATGTTTATCAAACAAAGCCTGCTAGTGACATGCGGTATTGAAATGCACTTTTGTACAAACAGCAAATAAACTGGGAAAGTGAGCGAGCAGATGTACTGACGCAAATGCCATGCAGATGAAGACATTGTTTAGTAAATAATTCAGCTTTTGAGATTCTTTATTTACCTTTAGAGCCTCTACACCAGCTTGAATGACAGGTGCAAAAACAGTCTCACTCTCATTTGTCTCAGCAAACATGTCAGGGATTTGATCCAGAAGACTGGGAAACAACACAGGACTTTGTTTAAAACATTATTAAGATATTTCTTTTATTACAAAGACAAGTCAGGATTGAAGTAATGACAGAAAAATAGGGTGTAAGTATCTTATTGGTAAAATAACCCTACTTGTTGATAACTGCTTGAGACTCCTGGAAGTTGACAAGGAATCCGTCGAGCAGTGGTACAAACATCTCAGCCACATCAGAGACCAGCATCATCTGTGGTTGTGCCAGAGCGCTCTTCACATTGTAGAAGTGCAGAATCTTGTTATATGTGACGAAGCCCACTTTGATGACTGAGCTATCTGCTCCCTCCTCTCTTCATAGAAGACAGAAGAAACACACAATTCTGAATTTTTTATTCACATTTTTTTTTCAAATGCAACTTAACCAAAGATAAACATTTTATGTGAAATGTGTGCTAGTTCTCGTTAAATTGCATGACATTTTTTTTTCAATGCAATGACATACATGTATTAAGTTATTAATTCAAACACTGAATGTCAAAGCTGCACTACAGTTCAAAAGTTTAACTCGCATCATAAAAATAATAGAATAATAGAAAATTAATCAAAACTATAGAACACAAATGTAACTATGAGAATTATGTTAAAAAAAAAAAAAAATCCCACATTTCTTTTTATTGAAGAAAATTTATTTTTCTTTTTTTTGAGTCATAGTCATCCATAAATTGTAAAAGTGTACTGAACATTATTATTGTTTCATTTCTAAGTGTTTATCTCTTCTTTTTTGCTATAAAGTTTCTGTAAGTTGCTATATATTATGCTTTTCACTCCACTACATTTCATAAATAAATGTTTTTATCCTTTAATTCTGAAGTACATTAAAATCTAGTACTTTTTTTTACAATGTATTTTTTACTTTTAAAAATACTAGATTTTTAAAAATGCACTTTTAAGTACTTTATTAAAAGTAAAAAAGGGTTTGAAAAAATACTGCACTATTATAAAGCATTAATCCTGTTTAACTCCACTACATTTTACAAAGTAAAAATACCCTCATAAAGTACATATAGTTGAAAAATGTACTTGAGTATACATAAAAACAATAGAAAGGGGGTCCCTCACGAAAGGATCATCTAATTTTCGGGGTCCTTAGCATCATAAAGTTTGGAAACCTTTGTACTGTAGCACCATGTACAGTAGTAGCTGACATCAGGCCAATAAATAAAAGCATTCCAAATGGACGCCTGTATCTGGAGTTTGTAGCTTTCTATGGCGACTGTAAAACACGGTGATGGCGTGAATCATTCTCAGTCCATTTATGCCAAGTTTGTCATTAAACCAAAGCCAAACCGCTTCTCTACTCGCAGAACAAACCCTAACAGGCCCTAACAACTCTGCTTCAATGTGGTTTTCATTAACCGTGAGCGATCTTGCAAGCAAAGCCAGGAACAGAGGAGAGAAATCAGATATAACACCGCAGGCTTATTTGGAGCTGTTTGGAGAGTGAGGTCAGCTCCCAAACAAATAAGGACATACCCTTAGGAGCGAATAGAAGAAATACACGGAAATATACATGTTCCCCAGAGGTGAATCAAACGCTCACCTTTCAGCTGGCAGTCATCCACACAAACAGAATAATGGGAGCCATGTGCATGTGAAATATTTCAATTCTTGGATATGTTGCAGGACTAGAGCCGGTAAACCTTTTCACTCTCAACCCTCACAAACATCCTCCTGACTTCCTTCAGGCAGGCATTTTCTAATGATGAGATGTTGGAATTGTTTTGTTTCTCCATATTTTAGTCTCTTGTGCTCCTGTTACCATATTTGGCAGGGAAATGTGGATTCTTTTACATTCCAGGCTGATAGTAGCGGAGATGAACACGTGTTGATCCTGAACAACTTGACTCTACTGACCCTCTAAGACAAACACCTGGAGTGTCAGTGTATGAAGTGAAAACCATCATACGGGACTATAAATATACCTTCAAAACGCAGGCGCAAGTGAGAAGTTACTTACTTGGGAAGTCGGTCAAGCAACGTCTTCAACTCTTGGCATATAAGTCTGACAAGTCCACTCTTGATGTTGGTGTAGGAGACATCGATCATGAAGATGTAGGCAGGAGGGTTTGGAGGCTTATTGTTCTTGAAGACAGAAAACACCATCAAAGATTAAACATTAGAGTTTGTGAACTTCAAAGTGTGCCGTTTCGTGCTTCGTTCAATTTCTCGCTATTTTATATTCTTAGTAATAATCATGAACCCTGAGGAAGTAAACTGCAGATTTGTCAAATATGTTGGTCTTGTGCCAACCACTCATTGCAGGCGTAAATGGCCTATTTTAACTTCCTAATGTAAACTTCCTCCAAACAACATGGACAGAAGAGTGAATACAAAGACTTTTAGTTTTACAGCAAGAGAACGCTTCTGTCAGTTGTATTAAACACTGCTCAGACAGATTTCATAATAATAATAAAAACAGCTGAGAGAAATCAGATCGGGGATTATGGTGTTAGGCAGGATGTCAGCCAAAAATATGCAAAGAATCTCTTTAGTCTGATAAGATGATTTGAGATGACACACTTTCACCTGCGCTTTTCAATAAAACTTATTTTACAACAGAAGCATGTTTCAATGAATAAGTAGAAAAGACAATATATGTCAATTCAAACTCGTCCCTTTAAAGGGCTTTACTGTGAGCATACCATGTGTTATTCCCAAGGTTTATTGTCTATTCCTAAATAAAAAAAAATGCAATGTGACTGCCAGGAACAAAACGTTTTTCAGATGTTTCATCGGGCATGCTGACCCCATTAAGACAACCCACAGTGCATTACATTCCTTAAGGTAGCATTTAGATTTAGATCAAGACATATCCGCTTTTAATAATAAACCTTGCTGGTATAATAAAATCAGATTGTGGCTAATGTACCCTCATAATAAAATATCTGAAATGTGTTTTTAATATGTGTGCCAAATATATATACACATCAACGCCTAGATCTTGTGTATATGTCTTCAATGTGTTGTAAAGTTACCCTGCAGTAATCCAGTGTGGCAATGAACTCATAAGAGCCCAAAGACAGTTCTGGTCTCTCATACAGATCCATTCTTCTCCCCATATGGTCCAGATGTTGGAAATACTGCACTGGAACTATGATGATAAAAACACATAAGTTTGTATTGCTCTGTCATTACTATGGTATGTTTATACTAGGGCTGTCAAACGATTAATCGCGACTAATCGCATCCAGAATAAAAGTTCCTGTCTGTGTACTGTGCATATTAACTTTGTATTTATAAAAACAAATCCATACATGTATATATTTAAGAAAAATATGAAATATAAAAATTAATAAACATTTAAATATAATTTCAATTATTGGTAAATATAAATAAATACATTTAAATATTTCCTAAATATATATAGGCCTACATGTATGTGTTTGTGTTTATAAATACAAAATAAATATGCACAGTAAACATACATCTATTATGTAAATACAAAATTTTATTCTGAAAGCGATTAATCTTTTGACAGCCCTAGTTTAAACATTATCAGAAAGGTTTTGGTCCTATTTAAATTTAGATAGATTTTTCTTTTTAAAAACATTGTTATTGTTGTTTATATTTTCAACAGCATTATATTACCATTTGAGCTACAGGAACACTAAATTTGGTCAACAGCATGTTTTAATTGAAATAACACTTTAATAAAAATGTATTAAGCTCTAATACTATTAATGTGTGTGCAATACGAGGTTTCCAGCAGTATTAAAATGAGCTTTCAGTACCAACCTTCATTGACACAGCTGCAGAAGACACACTGATATCGTCGTCCTCCGTCAATAAACTGCATGTAAGGGCACATGTAGGCCTTACAGCGATTGCAGCGGATTGGTCCGGCCTCACCATGATTTACAATGTACAGAGGAGTCTATAGAGGACAGAGAGAACAAATTACAGCGAGAATGAAAAATATGTAGGTGACAAATACACAGCCTGAATATATATACTTATTAAAGATAAAGAACACCATAAATATATGTAACTCTGACCTCTGAACTGTTCAACAATGTACAAAATATAAATGTATTGAATATGGATTCATTCATTTCTGATGTCTCTGATCTTGGCTTACAGATTCTGTAATACCATGCAGTTTAAAGCTAAATTAAAGTACTGTGTCTTTAAAAAAAGGACAGATTTTTTTCTTCAATTGAAAGTACAAAGCATTTCCCTGACATCTTCTCTGATGACAAGAAAACTAACACTAACATTTCCTAATAAGGCCCTGAACCGTAAAAATGTGGGTAAGACAAGGAAAGATCCCGGAGTTAAACACGTCTTAAAGGCATGAAAGCCACAACTAAACTAGCAAACAAATAACTAAAAGGACTCGTGAATTAAACTTTAAACATTTTCCAAAAACAGTATTTTTCAGGAAAAAGACTGGACAACAGTGGAATCCAGTTCACTCAAATATTAAACTTTTCTTCATCTGCACTGTTGTGCATTTCATCTACACTGGTGTTTATTTAATTTACACTGTTGTGTATTTCATCTGCACTGTTGTGTATTTCATCTACACTTTTGATTTATTTTTATCTGCACTGCTGCTTATTTCACTTGTTTGCACATTTATATCGGTTACATATCCCTTGCTTGTAAAGTTGTTTTGTGTATATATATAGATTTCGCATTTATCTGTAATTTGATATATTTTTTGATATATGTTTATTCTATGTTATCTGTATGCACCTAGGGTCTGAGAGTAACGCAATTTCAATCCTCCATTTGTATGTACTGTACATGTGGCAGAATTGACAATAAAAGCTGACTTTTACTTTTTTGACTTTTACTTTTCTCATAATTTACTCACCCTCATGCCATCTCATACGTATTCAGAATGACTTTCTTTCTTCAGCTTAACACAAACTACAGTAAATGTTTTTATAAAAATATCAATCACTTCACTTCAGAAGATATTTATTACTCACTGGAGACAGAATTTTGTGTTCAACTGAAGAAAGGAAGTAATAATAACCTGGGATGGCATTCTCGAGTATATCTCGAGTCTTTTTTGGGTCAACTATTCCTTGAAGGGACACTACCTGACAATAAACCTCAATAAATGTCACCTACCTCATTTTTGGGCAAAGAAGCAAAGGGTTTGATAACGGTAGCCAGAGGCACTTTGCACTGCTTTGCGAGATCAGCCGTGCAGGGGAAGGAATATGTTGTGCATCGCATGAACCTTGGGCTGGCATTCCCTAAACATGGCAGACAGTTTACTCTTTTAAACCAAATCATATTTCATGTATCTCATAATATCAAGCGATATATGTAAAGCCAGTTTTTGTGTTACCTTGATCTTGTACCGTATAATTCGTGGTGACCAGCGGGGGCACCTGACCTCTGATGTTTGTGGCATACACTTGACCTCCTCTCCTAGCCTGGTCATCTTCAATCACTTGCGTCTGCAAACAGTCAATGCACCTTATAATATGTGTATATATATATATAAATAAATACATTACAATACAGCTTTTTCTGCTCTTACCGTGCTTGGAATAGAGTCAGGGTCCAGTTTCTTTTGAGGCGGGCCTGCCATTTGGGCAGGACCTCCAGGGAAGCCTCCTGGGAAAACACCAGTTTGTGGGCCTGCCATCTGTGGTCCTGCCATTTGTCCACCAAATGAGCCTGCGTGCATACAATGTATTTTTGAGTTTGAACACATATGCCACTAAAACCAAATGTATCAATTGAAGGTGAACTGTTTCTGCACCGAACAGAATTGCATCACCCTCAGTTTTTACCTGGTTGCTGTGAATAGCTTTGAGGTCCAAGTGCTTGCGGATGGCCGCCCAAAGGTACACCTGGTCCAGGTGGGCCAGCCATTCCCATTGGTGGAGGTGATCCCATTGAGGGTGGCTGTTGTCCTGGTGGAGACAGTGGAGAATGTCCCATTGCTGGTGGTGGGGATGTTTGGACGTTTTGAAATGGTTGGGTTGCCGCTGCGCTGGAGGGGGACTGAGGGGCGTGCATGGACCTTGGGCCTAAAAAGCATGTTGAATATGGGTCAGCAGAAACTACATGCAATCTTTCTCAAATCCACTTATGAAATGGCATCTTACCATATCCTGCAATGTTCATAGCACTCATCTGGCTGGTCATCTGTTGAGTTGGAGGAGGGGCCTGTGTCATATGACTCATTTGATTGGTCATCTGTTGAGTTGGAGGAGGGGCCTGTGTCATATGACTCATTTGATTGGTCATCTGTTGAGTTGGAGGAGGGGCCTGTGTCATATGACTCATATGATTGGTCATCTGTTGAGTTGGGGGTGGGGCTTGTGCCATGCTGTGATAAGCACTTTGAGGAGGTTGCCCGTAAGGAGACATGGAAGGAGCGGAGGCAACAGGTGGATGTGGGAAACTGATGGGGAAAAGTTTTTAAAATATTAGCAGCTTTGTATTATGTAAGAAAATGTAATAATGTTTCAAAAGTAGAACTAAGATTTACCTGTGGGCACCATTCTGCTGAATGTGAGCTCCGTACTGGCTGGGTGCTGGTGCTGGGGGCATTCCAGAAGGAGATGAAGCAGGTGGTTTCAGCACACCTAGAAAAACAACATTCATTTGACATGCAAACAGTAGTATACAAAAAACTATGAATTATTTGGGAATAATTGTGTCTCATGAGAAAATCCGGGCAGACTACTTCTACTCGGTTATAAAAAGAATTGGCTATTTTCTCTCTGACTATTAAGCCACTCTCTCTTTTCTGTCTAGAAGAAAAAAATTGAAGAGCTCTTATTTGTGGAAGCAATTTTATATAAAGAATAAAAAACAAACTCTTATTTTCTAAAGGGTACTTCTACAGCATAAAGACAAGAAGAGACTTGTCAGGAAGCAAACAGTAAAACAGAAGCATTGTACCTGTAGGAGGGGCAGAATAAGCCTGAGGTGGAGATCCATAGACCCCATAATGGGACTGAGGTGGAGGGTTTCCAAAACCAGTAGAGTATCCCCCTATTCCAGCCTGGGCCTGGGAGTATGGAGGGGTAGCAACATAACCCTGCTGACTCATCATGCCGTTATTCTTTCATTCCAATCAAGAACAAAAATGGTGACCTGGAACTGGTAACATGAAAAGAAATTTGAAAATCAAATTACTTTACATAAAGTTTGCGAATTCATTTTTGCCAAGACAATAACTTTTAGTTCTTAAATCATAAAATATGAACTGGCTATAGCTACTTTAAAAGTACCTGTTGCATTTACCACAAGAGTAACCAATACTCTTGCACAAGAGAATGAAGGCCAGAGAAAAAAATGGTAAGGTATGCTTAAGTTAATGAAAGGTTTTCTCTAAAGTTTACCTAATACTATTACCTCAACCCTATACACGTGTGATCAGGAACTTTGACACTGAACTGTTTAGAGATAAGAGACGTTTATGATAACACAATCGGCAATGAATAAAACTCAGAAAATTCTGGTTTCACTATTACATTCAACCTTCAAAAAAATATTTAGGCCTCTTTTTTGGCTTACAGATGTTCTTCTTTATAGATATATAATTATAGATATACTCTTAAAAATACTTTTATGATATTTATTATAACTGAATAATTATTATAATGTATCACATTTCTGCATAACTAACACACACATTTCTCCTCCGTAACTTCAGGCCTTATACAAATCCCACATAACATATGTAACACAAAATAGATTCTAGACAAACTTTAATGTTTTATTACATTATTGATAAGCATCTTTAATAATCTTCAATTGAATGTTTTATTTTTTACAACATAGACGCCGGACTGTTCCTCATCTATGTTTATAAAAAGTGGCCTGTAAAGTTTTGAGGCTTCATGACTTTTTCTTTAGTAAAGGCCTTTGATATAGGACACTGCAATATGTCTCATTTTCATCATGAACTACAACGTTTAATCAACGTTTAGATCAATTAAAACAAAGACGCTTCAATGATTCATGTTTTCAGTGTGAATGTACAGTAGGCTATACAGTATCAGCAGCCACTGCCATGGCTGAACTGCCACGTCAAATAACGGTATGACGGAGACCTTTAATGCACAACAGCTGACTTTACAGAATAAAGTCCATTCAAAAACACTCCAGCACATGCAATACACAAGATCGATACATAGATAAGGGACGCGCGTCTGATGCCAACCGATTGATACAAAGTAACGTTTACTGAAACAGACGGAAACTGTCACATCATGCAAACTTTTCATTTAGCCTATCAAAAGATATATTAGAAAAATGCATTCAAAGTAAAGCCGACATTAGGTAATATTGTTCTACAAACCTGTCGTCTGTTTTCTTATTAATACATGACAATAATAATACAGACTTACCTTAAAGAAAATTATGATCCGGGCGTCCCTTACACTGCTGATGTTGAATTGCGTGCCGAGAGTGCCACGTCAAACTCCAGCACAGCGCCGGTGTCTGTGTATCACCGCGTCACACGGCAGCTGCCTCAGCGCATGCGCGCTGGACCTCACAACCAGCGTCCCCAAGTCTCCACACTCGCACCACATTTGCACAGCCAATTACACGAGACCAAATCCTGTCTGCTTGAATAAAGGGAAACTGATATCTCCAAAATTACTAACTAAGGTCACAATAACACAACATATTTCCAACTAAAAATTAAACCTCGCGTCAACTGTACCATAAATTCAGTTTTGTGAGCTCAGATTGTTTGGAAAAACATTTTTCACAGGCTGCTAAAGCAGCTACGCATGCGCAGAAGCTGGCAAGCGCCTCGCAACTCTCAGAGCCCCTCCCCCAGGGAACCATTAACGATTGATGATTGGCTCACTTTACTTGAAGGCGGGACTTCCTTCGCTAAATCGCCAAGTGCTGATGTTGCGCTTGTCCCCTATGATAGTAAAACAACTGCGCTATCTTGTGAAATATATTCTTTGCCACAACACGTCAGCAAGGATGCAGATGTGCGTAGCAAACGCCATTCCGTTCATTCTAACGTTTAAAAGAACAGCATTTTTAAAGTTAACTTGCACTATTCTGAATAGGAGCTTCCTGAATATTAAAAGATAGAGAATGGCAAACAGAAAAAGATGACATCATTCAAATATTCCCCCCATTTGGGACATAACATAACATAACATGAACTATTAATGTAGCCTAAATATTTTAATGGGAAAACAGAAAAGGTTTTATATACATGATGGAGCAAAACATGTTCTACCCAAGTTGAATTAAAATAGGTCTATTGTTGTAGCCTACCTGTTTTAGATTTTCCTGGTTATCTCAAATATTTACTGTTTAAGAGTGACCTGTGGAATAAACATGTCCTTTGGCTTTGTGGTGCTTTGGACCGTATTCATCTGTAGTTTTTATATAATCCTGGAGGCCTTCTTCAGTCACTTTAATCCTTTATGATCTAGATTCCTGCTTCTCAGCAAATTATTACTTCATTACTCCAAACTAATGTATGAACAGTGGCATGTTAAATATTTAAATACTTCCTAAAAACATTTTGAGCGGTGCCTCTTTGGCTCAGGAATTGTGAGAAGTCACTCAGTTGATACTAAAAACTTAAAATTCTCATAGCATGACAAAATGTTAAGCTATTAAGAAATCTTTGGCATAAAGTCTTGGGTAGGCTATTACTAAGCCAAAAATAATTCCACTCTATAGTGTAGACCGGGGCTAGTCATCATAGTTTTAAATAAAGTAAAAAAAAGAAAAACGTAACCCTGATATCAATATAACTATTTACATGTTCACATGATCCTAGTGTGGCTTTACTCTGTTTTTTTCTTTACCCAGTAGTCTTAGTTATAATGTTTGTTTGGAGGACAGAATTAACAACATTCTAGTTTAGGACAAATTATAAACTTTTTCAGCTTTTTTATTTTCAAACACTAGCTAGTTAGTGTACAAAATAAACTAATTCATCTGACTGTATTATTCAACTTGTTGGAAAATGTCAGCATGGGCACCCCCTTTTTTAAACAATATGAATGTGCTTATCAGTCACATGCAAACTTTTCCACAACCAATCCATTGGTACAAATGTAAAAATAGGTTTACCATTTTAAGAATCACATAAGTGTAAGTCACAACATTGAATCTACCTTTGGGTGGTCGTTTCAATATTAAACACAAGTTTTCTAATAAAAACGCATTAGAGACCCGTAAAACCCGTGAGAACGAAGCGGATAACGCTCCACAGGAAGGTCTCTGAAAAATGACGCCAAAAGAGGGCTGGACTCCAACTATTCTGGTTTTACACCCACTGAAGTTAGCCTCAGATATCGAGAAGGAGAAAGTTCATCTCTCGCAGTCTGGAGGAGAGCTGCAGGAGGATGGGCACTGGAGATTATGTGTGCGTAACGCTGCGCGGTGGCGCGCCATGGGGCTTCAGACTGCGCCAGAGCGCACAAGATCCGCAACATCCTCTTCAGGTGTACAAGGTGAGACGCTTACGATCACTGCCCATAATGTAATAATGGCTTAAACTATACGAAATCGTTGTCAGAGACCTGAAGATACATGTTTTTGGAAACCATGTTTTTTAGAAAGTTTTCTGTGTTCATGAGATGATTTTAGTTGAAGATGATAAAAATCTTATATCTTGTTCCTAGATGATGTTGGGCGGGTTTAGGATACATTTGAATCAGCATTTGTATGGTATCCAGTTGGTTGCCTATGGTTAAGCTAAATTTAGTCCAGTTAATGATGCAGTTATATAAGACCACAGAACAATGACACAGTTTTTTTTCTGGGTTTATGTGCAATGTTGTAAGCGGCTGTTGAGTTGTTTGCATGATGATATACTTAAGCAGCCACCAGCGTAGTTTAGGTTGGCCAGTTTTGCTTGATAAATGTTTATTGGCCAAGCTGTTTTTCTTTAGGTGGATTTTATATGAAGTTCTGGGCTGCGCAGGCTCTGCCTGTCTCTCAGACTTGAGCGAGGGTCCTTATATGGTCACAGCAAAGCTAACAAAGTTTGCTGGCCAAGTTCAGACTATCTGTTATTACTCCTGTAGTTATCATGAATCTAAACTGTTAGTGTTGAGGGACTTTAACTATTGAGATGTCACAGAGTGGGAATTTATCACTTTTTTAGATATGAGTAAGTGTTGTGACAGAAAACATGCAGCTTATAATCGAGTAGTTCATTTTGATGGACCGTTCCCCCTTGAATTTGTGCAAACTTCCTCAAATGTTGGTCAATTGTATACATTTGTGGTAATGAAATATAGTATTTTGACACAGATTATTAAAGGGATAGTTAACCCAAAAATGATAATTTACTCATCCTCTTGTCATTGTCAACCTATGAGTTTCTTTCTCAAATGAGTAAATGATGACAGGATTTTCATTTTTGGTTTAACTGTCCCTTAAAGTTTCTGAGTTGAATAGAAGTCATGTTTTACGCAGAGTCTGTTAGCAAACTAGGAAACTAATACAGTACAGATCATGGGTCAAAGTAGTGCTGTAGATTTATGTGACATGATCTCTCATTAACTATCATTTTGTGTTACTTTGTTGACCCAAATAGCCTACTAAAAAGTTAACAAATGAATAAAAAAAGCTAAAATATCAATGTTAATGGTTATTAAAGAGTTGAATTAATAATAATTTTTAATAAAAAAATGTTTGTAACCAAACAACACTGGCCCTTACTGACTTCCATTGTATGGACACAAAACCACAGAGACATTTCTCAAAATATCTTCTTTTGTGCTCCACAGAGGAGTCAAATACAGGTTGTGAGTAAAATCTCTTTAAGCAGTTAAGACAGTTTTCCTTTTCAATAAAACAATTTACAATTCAATAAAACAATAATAGCCATTTGAATGATCGCAGTGCTTAAAAAGTCACCAATTGAATGATTAAAGGTTTCTGTACTCTCTGAGTAAAAAACTTAGAAAACTTGGTAATGATATTAACCCAAAGTAAAGGTATAACATTGTGCTGTTTAAATGATAAAAAAAGAAATATTTAAGATAAAACTTTATTGGATATATGCAATTTACAAGAATGTGCTTACTGAGCCCAGCCAAAAGATGCCAAACGCTAACAATACCTGTTGGTATCCCCTTGTGTCCCTAACCCTTACATACTGTTGCATACAGTGACAGCTGCCCAATACCGCCCCCTGTAGATAAATGTGTGCTGGTGCTCTGTCAAAAGAATTCCTTTGAAATAAAGAAGGCCATGAAAGACACAAATGACCATTTCAGGGACCTGGAGTGGATTCATGCAGTCATATGCTCATATAAATACTTCTGAAATTAGCTTATTCATGGGTTTTAAACGAAGCAGTATGTCAGGGTTTATTTTTGACTGATACTGATACTGTAACAAGTTACAGTGTTGTTAGAAAACTCTCCAAACTTTTATTTTCCTTTGTGTTTTGAATTATTTTAATACAATGGCAGAACTACTCACAAAGAGACTCACAAGAGTCCTTGTGTCATTCAAACCATGTGGAACACAAAAGAAGATATTTTGAAAAATGTCACAGTGGTTTTGTGTCCATATTGAAGTCAATGGAAGTTAATGTTGTGTTTGGTTACAAACATTTTTCAAATATCTTCATTTGTGTTATGCAGAAGAAAGAATGTCAGGTTTGGAATGACATGAGAGGTGAGTAAATCATAAAAGAATGTACAGTTTTGGTGAACTACCTGTATCCCTTTAAGAGAAAATTAAAGGTAAATCTCTTAAGTTTGATGTCAGAGAAATCTTTTTGATATCAGCTGTATTTATGTTAGATTTGTCCTCATTTATACAACACTTTTATCCGAGTGGACAAATGTTTGCCTGCACTATG
This sequence comes from Oreonectes daqikongensis, assembly GCA_026939265.1. Classification (NCBI taxonomy): domain Eukaryota; kingdom Metazoa; phylum Chordata; class Actinopteri; order Cypriniformes; family Nemacheilidae; genus Oreonectes; species Oreonectes daqikongensis. Next base: position 533,325 of record JAOTQM010000406.1, on the reverse strand, counting down.
AGTTGATAATATCACAGATACTTGCCTTCTCAGAACTTCTCTGTAGAGTAATCCCTCTGCTCGTCCGACTGGAAGACATAACTTTTACCTGACTCTGACGATTTTTTTAAAGAATTGAAAGGCAAACTGACCACAGAAACGTGTCTAAAAATGTATGTAACAACAAGCTGTGAAACACTATTGCTGATGGACGTTTGTTCATACTGGAGTATATTTCTATCAGGATCATGAGGATTAAAACGTGGCAAACTGTATGTGTGCATATACCTGTGGTCATTTTAAAGCATGACCAAGTTTTTCTTTTATTCCTTGCTTTTCAACACATATGCACATGACATTGAGCAATTGCCTAAATATATTTTGCAGGTTTAACATGGCAAAAACCTTTAGTTCACTAAACGTCCTTTGTTTTGATTTATGACATAGACAAGAGGTCTTAATGTGGGCCAAGTGGGCCCACTGCGGGTTTATTTTGAGTACAAATTTATACCGTCCCCTTTGAAAGTGCAGCTACAAAAATATTTGTACAATGGCCCGTTAGATATATGGAAAGCTTCCAGCAATCAGCAGTGATGAATTGTGCTTAACCTTAAGCCATTTAAGCCATTTTCCCCCCATGCACCTCTTTGAAACAAGAAAAATGTTAGTGCACCCTTACACCATATACTGTAAATAATAAATGTGCAGAAACTTCATTTGCTCTCGTGTATATCTTCTACACGGCAGATCCGTTACAACTGTACTTACCGTTACAGCACAAGTAGGCTATATATGCACAGTTAATGTGGATTTAACAACGGAAACCTGACAATCAGTGGACCACCATGGTTCATTTTTACCTGAAATGTCTGTTTGATAATTGTTGTAAGCTGTGGGGGAAAGAGCCAAGAGGTATGTGAGATCTTTCCAGTAGTGAGGTTTCCAGCACATTGTATTTAATCTGTGTGGGTATGAGAACAAACTTATTGTTGACAATAAAGCTGACTTTGACTTGACTTTGATTGTGGTTCCTTTTCCACAGTTGTACCATAAAATGAACGTTTGTTTGACAGATATTCTGTCTATGTAAAAAATATCTCTTGTGGTTCAATCAGAGTCGCTTTTAAACCAAATAAAGATTGTTTATGATTCGTCAAATATGTTTCATTTGAAAATTATGAAAAAAATCATATAGGCTATTTTACAAAATGTATTGAGGCTTCTGATACGCTTTCGAATTGCACGAACAAAGGTTGTTTTCTCTTCATTTAAGCACTTTTGGTATGAATCTTGTATATCTGGCATTGCAAATGTACTGGTGCTATGTTTATTTTATTAACAGTTAAAGAATTGTTCATACATCTGTAGTGTGTAATCTGTATACATTATAAAAACCTCAAGTTGTCAGTAATTTCCTGTAAGTCGCAGCACATTTAAATCAAATTGCATTTACATTCCTAGTGCCATTACACATGTCGGACACCAAAAGTTTTCCCCTCCTTTTTTGGAAAGGAAGTATTGTTTAAATCTGGTGGCTCAGTCGCTCTCTTTTATTTGAGAAGTGATTATACAGACTCTGTATCTCTGTAAAGCCCTTATATGGAGAACAGAGCTGTAACTTCAATACCAACAGCTTTAAACGGGTTTCCTATTTTTAAAGACTGAACAAAATACGATATTATTGCTCAGTAGTTGCTATGTTATTTTAAGTCAATTCTAAAGGGTAAGAACAGTCTGCTGTGTTAGCAACATTTCTATAATCTGGTAATGTATTTTACACATTTTGTACATTTTACCATGGCTGTGCAAGTCCTACAGGTATGGATGTAAATGTTTAGATCTGCAAACAGATCTGATGCACAGAAGTTGCACAAAATGTCTTTTTTGATCGGCTGAACACTGACCTCTAGTGACGAGTAATAGGAAATGCAGAGCTGTCTTTAAGGTCAGCCTTGATTATCTCATTATATTATCTATGACACCAAAATTTACACCAAAATGTCCAAAAGTGTCCTTATTTCAACAGTATACATGCTATTCATTATACTTCGTTAACGTTTTTACTCATGTAATCTGTTATTTGACCACTGATTATCCTAGCGGTTATTTATTTAAGTCACGTGACGCTGGGCAACGCGTCTTATAGTGGGCGTGGCCAACGTGAGGGGGAAACATGGGACGCACACTTTATTTCAAGTAAAGCCAAAAATGTTTTTGTTTTAATAAAACAACTGAAAAACAGCCGCACAAACATTCGGGATGGAATTAATCCTTATCCAGAATCTTATGGAATCGAATCTTATCCAGTTTCTGCAAATTATATTGCAGATTTAATTTCAGGTAAACATGTTGATGTCTCACACTCGCCTATGTAACGTTAATGTGTTGCCGACGTCTGTATCTAAAGGCATTATAAACCAACATTCTGTTTGTGGGACAGTATATTTTGTGATACTTGATAGATACTGTTACTTGATTTATTTGATCTTGTCGTCGATCTCGGCCTGTAAAGTTTATGACTTGTCATTCATATTGTTTAGTAGCAGAGATGTTAGTAGAAACATATCTGTACTCACTTACATGTTAATAAACAGTCAAATCTCAAAAACATTTTTTTTCTGGTGCATAGGCCATAAAAACATGGATGCATGCAAATGTTTCTTTGAAGTTGAGCATGTGTGTGCGCATGCGCGTTGAGCTGAGGTATAACAAAAAGAAAATCTCAGGGCTCTTGGTTGAAACTATTCCAGCACAAATACTGTTCTTAAGAGACATGATTTAACATATATAGTTTAAGATTTATCTTAGGTGATTAATCTAAGAAGTTTACTTTAGGGGAAGTTATTTATTGCTTTGATTGTTATATAGTCATTATATAATGCTACCATTGTGGTTGGGCATGGCTGTCAACAGGGGCTGCTTACACAAGGTCATCTTGGTATTCAGTGTTTTTGCATTTTTACAGAATTTAAACATGTTTACCGAAACCATTATAATTCAATATAAGCAGTTATGTTGTTTGTTGTGTCCTGTGCTGTATTTATTGTACACTGCACTCATTAATAAAGACAATTTTAGAGGAACAATTGCCCTGTGGAGGATTTGACCTTTTAGCAGATTTGATTTATAATGGACTTAAAGTTTATGATGGCCTGATATAAAATCTTACGTTGAAATGCTTATGCCAGACTGATGGGGCATATACCACTGTTTAGTCATTGGACATGCAGCTGTTGTGATTTGTGAAGTAGAGATGCTTGGTCTAAATTAAGATGCCCAGTCTCTTAAGAAAATAATGGGATTATAGATAATTTTCTTCCACATACTGTATATTTACATCATAGAAAAAAATTAGGAGACCATTTCAAAATGTATGAATTTATTTATAGGCATGTGTTTAGGAAAAATGTACAAATTTCTTCCGAATTTCAAACAAAAATATTGTTTCTATTTGCATTTATTTGCAAATAATGGAAACTGCAACAGGTCTGCAAAGAAAACAAGCTCATATTTTAAGCAATACAACAGTAATATTTGTATATGTATTTAGTAAAACTACATGTATTTGATTTTTATCACAGTTTTCATGTGTCTTTCACATTGCTGTTGGGTAACTTTGTCACTCCTAAAGTTTGATTTTATTGAAATTCAACAGACACTGGACAATACATCAATTCATCTATATTTATGAGAATAAATTAAGAGCATTTGCATGATTCTCCTGCATCTCAGATGTTTCTATTGAGAAAAAGAGCCAATAATCTCTCAAATATCTCCATTAGAGTTTCAAAGAGATCCATTGGGATATGAAAGCAATATAGTAGTTTAGTATTGATGTTCTAGTATAAACTATTTTGTCCAATACTTAGTTGTCTCTTGTACATTTATATTACAGATCATTGATCCGAAATATAAGACATGTAAAACAGGATGTAACCTGTTTCTGCAATGCACCTTTCTCAGTTAATTGCCTTTTTACCCAAATAACATGTTCATCTTTTTTGCATTTATAATGAATTAATGTCTTTATTTAGTACAAACCTCAAGTCTGTAGCTGTCCTGATTTTATAAATCAATCTGTGTTTGTTATCTCTCCAATAGATAGAGGATGACAGCCGTGCGGCTCTGGCGGGATTGTGTGAGAATGATGAGTTGTTGTCAGTGAATGGCAAGTCTTGCTCTAACCTCAGTCTCTCAGAGGCTATTGATCTCATTGAGGACTCAGCTGACTGTCTACAGCTGCTTGTCAAAAGGTACTTTATTGCTTGGACAAATGTGTCTTGGATAAATACTGAGCTCTGGTTACTGCTGACATCAAACTTGAAACGTTTCAATGTATGTTTTCTCAGAATACAAAAATACATGGGAATATACTTCATTATATGAAAAGCAGCAATTCCTTATCTATTGTAAAATAATAATAACTATGTATTTTTCTGTATATTTTCAAATGTATTAAAGTATTTAATATATTGACAGTTTATATGTTGAAAAATATATTTTCTTTGCAATACTTTTTAGATTTAACTGAACTTTAAAGCCTCATCTCTCAAGTCACAATGGATCTTTTGCATTGAATTTATTGGTTATTTTAATTTTATTGCATAATTTATGAATTGTCTTGTTTTATTGTTTGGCCTGACATTTAAAATAGACAGACACTCATTCATTTATTTCAAATCAACTACGTTTAAAGGTTATTTTTAACTTAAAAAAGCTACTATGATCTCTTTCCTGTAGATGCTGTAGCCAACCTTCAAAGAGTCTTAAATCGGTTAGTACCACATTACGGATCCCATCCCCATCCAATCCTCATGACCCACAGGAACTGTACACCTCTGAATCCCAAGTATATTATGGGGAAACAGACAGTGATGCTGAGTGTCTTGGGACTCGGTTGATCCGAACCCAAGTTCAAATACCTACTTCTAGGAATAAAGCTAGAAACAGCGTTACCCAGAGAGGTGGAGACACCAGGATAGAGGTGACACCAGGATCTGTGGTCGAATTGCAACTCTCCCTCTCCAACACCACCCTAGACGAGCCACATTGTACATCACTGGGCAGTGCTAGTGGAGTTGTGGGAGACCTACATAAAACGACAAATGAGAACTTCACTACATTTACTCCAGGATTCCCCCTCTACATACCCCGACAAGACCGGCAACCCCTCGGGCAACGGGGTGTGTTGGTTGGCAAACCCCCTGCTTTGCAGAGACAGGTGGAGGTGACTGTACAGCAGATATGTGGTTCAGAAAAGGAGTGGGCAGATTTTCCTGGAGAAGAAGGAGGGCACATTGAAGAAGTTCCCACCTCCTCCTCTGTGTCCTTTGGACTTCCCTCAGAGGAGCGCGACTCCGAATCGGAGCGGGAGGTCAACCATCCAAACAAGCACCGGGCAAGGCACGCCAGTAAGTACCATCTAATTTTCATGATGTTGCTTCTTATAGTGTCATAGGGTATATGTTTGCATGAGTACTTTGGTTATAAATATTACATCAGTTGATATCTGCCGGTCTAGAAAAAAAAGCACTGACCACACAATTTATGCTAAGACTTTAAGTTTCTTTATAATCTATGTTAATGTCACTTTATTGCTTCGCTGTGAATATTTATGACATTTTTGCCATTCTGTTGTAAAACTTTAAATATGTGTTTGTTTAGTTTTTAATTATATATGCATGTGTCTCATTATATGGTTGGGGTTTATATATTATGTATATATGTATATATAATATGTTGTATACTTTTAAGTTTTAGATTTATAAAATAGAATTGATTCTCTGAGTAGCTGTGATTGGATGGGGGTTTACAGGGTGACATGACTGGTGAAGTTAAGAATAAAACCTGGGCATGCTAATGATGCTTGCAGAAGTGCCATTTGACAGACACCAGCATGTGCGACACTGGCCTGTTACCCGATCCTTAAAAATTGGCCATCTTAGCAGTACTGGAAATGGGAAGCACTCGTCTATCACTATTTTCACCCTGAGGCTGAACAAATGAGAATCAGACACTAGACTGTATTGAAAAGATTATCAAAGACATCTAGAAGGAACATTGTGTCTTACTTCTACAGCCAATGTGTTGCCTGTAACATGAAAGGGTGTTTTAACAGCGTTTAATACTACACATATGGGCTTATATTAGCACCCTGGCACTAGCAAACCCAGACATTGGCTATTTTTACTTTCTTTGTCACTGGCTCTGCTATTGGCTTAGTGTAATGTTCTGTAGAAACAGATTCACAGCTGCAAGTGACTTATGGTAATGTCAGGGTGTTATACATGGATCAGAGATTTAGTTAATTGGTGACCGTGCTTTGGGAATTGACTTATTAGGTCACTGTGAATTATGTGGGACTTGAGACGCACAAATTCCAATTAATTGTTATATGTACAGCGACATAATTTTATTAGAAGTGAAGCCATGTTTCACTTCAAATACAAGGTTGAATGTAAATTGTTATTTCTTAAATGAAATCAAACAGCGTGTGGAGAACAATTTTACTGTCATTTTATAGAAAATATTTTGCGCATGTATTTTAACAAACAATTATGTATTTGGTATCACTTTATTTACAACTAAAGCCTTGTGCACACTGGGACGATAATCGCGCACGTTTATCGACGTTTACTGCCTTGTGACTAAACAATGTGCGCCAATGTGAGTGTGCACACTGGGTTTTTTTTATTAAGCGCCGTCTAATGTCAGGGAATTAATTTGCATGTTCACTTGGCTCATTGCCAGTGAAAATCGTTTGGGTATGAACGTCGAACACGGTCTTGAAAAATGCTGGCGATAAGCATGCACGATTATTGTCCCGTTGTGCACAAGGCTTTAGATAGCATGACGTCTCAAATGAAAAGATTTGTTAGCTGCTCACATAACACTGCTATTTTTACACATCATATACAGTTAACTAGGCCACCAGGAGCAAGCGTGTGCAGTGTCCTTCCTTTATGACCTATACCCTTAACCCCCCTCCCTTTTTGTCAATTTTAGGGCTCCGGCGTAGCGAAAGCCTTTCAGAGAAGCAGGTAAAGGAGGCCAAGTCTAAATGTAAGCGTATCGCTCTTCTGCTAACTGCTCCTGCTCCCAATCTCAATAACAAGGGAGTGTTGATGTTCAAGAAGCATAGACTAAGGGCCAAGAAGTATACACTTGTAAGCTACGGTACTGGTGAGGACGAACCAGATTACGAGGACGACAGTGAAGAAGACGACAAGGAGGCACACGCTGTTGAAATCACCATTTTAGCTGCCGGTGAAGCAGAAGTTGATGAGGATTTCTTCATCAATGCCTCGGGCCAGAAAAGCATTGTGAATTTTGACTGGGACACGGGATTACTTGAGATAGAGCGCAAACTTGACAGCCAGCAGGATATGGAAGCGCTACCTGAGACCAAGGGTAAAGGAGTCCTCATGTTTGCTCAGCGCAAACAACGCATGGATGAGATAGTAGCTGAGCATGAAGAATTGAGAAGTAAGGGGATTCCCGTTGAAGCGCAGCAGGTTCCTGACACTCATCAAATGTATCAACATAGCGATGAGCGCACTTACGTGCAAGAACATGAGACCCAGAATTACATGGATGTAAATCTGCACCACAGCATATCAACTCAAAAGCAGCAGGAGCAGCAGCAATACCAACAATACCAGGAACAATATTATCAACAGCAGCAGCAGCAGCAGCAGTATCAAGACTATCAACAGCAGCTGCAGTACCAACAACAGTATCAGCAACAGCAAGATTATCAGCAACAAAAAATGTATCAGCATTTGCAATCATACAATCAGCAACAACACTTCCAGCAGCAGCAAGTGCAAGAGTATTCACATCATATGAATGGCATGTTTGATCAGCAAATGAACGAAACACAGGTATCAGTGGCAAACAGGAGTGCCAAGCCATTTTCGATTGAAAATAGAGTGGCTGCTCCATTTTCCCCCACCACAAGTGCAGATAATCAAGAACAATCTGGGTATTCTTTGGGACAAGGGGAACAGATTGCTTCCCGTGATGAGCGTATATCTGTGCCTGCCATCAAGACTGGTATCTTGCAAGATACGAGGAGGAGAACTGCCAATAAGCCTATGTTCACATTCAAAGAGTCTCCCAAGGTTTCACCCAATCCTGAGCTGTTGAATCTCCTTAACAAGGGTAACAGGAAAGCAGGTTTTGAAACTTGCCCAGAAGAAGATTATTTAAGTTTAGGAGCGGAAGCTTGCAACTTTCTGCAGTCTCCAAAGGTAAAACAAAAAACTCCACCACCGGTGGCTCCTAAACCTCACATAAACCAAGCCTGCCCCCCATGGTCTGTTCAGCAGGAAAGTACTGACCAACCGATTCCACAGCAAACTGAAAATAGTGTCTCAGCACCTGAAGCTCTAGCGACTGATGTTACTCCTGTCCCTGAAATGGCTGCCCCGACAATTTCTGAGGATCTCAAACTGGCTGCGGAGTCCCAGGAGGATTCACGTGGCACGGAACAACTTACTTCTAGTAACTCATGGAAGCAACCAGAATCTCCAATGGAACCAACCCAGCAAACAGAGACTTGGAGTGAGAAACAACCGCAGCAGCAAGTTAGTTCTTCTCAAAGTGTCGCACCACCTCCTGTGCCATCAGATCCATCTTTGAGGTCATGGGATCCTGTTCCAGCCCACGGTCACCAACAGCCTCCAGTAAGTGCCTGGGGTCCAAATGAGGTCCAACTGCAAGTCCAATCTCAAACCCAGTCTCATGCACACTCACAGTGGATGACGCAGTCTCAACGTCCTTCAGATGTTCAATTGCAAGCACCTGCTGTAACACAATCTCAGCCCTCTTGGGTAACACAGACTCAAATTTCACCCAAAACCAAACCCCAGCCACCATTGCAGCCACAGTCTCAAATTAATTCTTGGGCTCCAGGTCCAAATCAGTCAACACCACAACCCCCTTGGTCCCAGCCACATGAGTCAGCCCAACCTTTTCTCAGTGTCTGGCAACAAAATCAAGATCATGTACAGCCATCTTGGGCCCAACAACCGCAATTCCAGGAGTCTCAGCTAATGCCATCTTGGACGTCACCCCCTCCGCAACAGCAACAACCTGTTTGGGTCTCTCAAGTCAAACCACAACTGCCAACACAGCCACCTGCAAACGCATGGACCCTACCACAAAGTCCAGTCCAAGCACCGTGGTCTCAACAGACTCAAACACCTCCCCAGCCCACATTAATGCAGCATCCCACAAATCATTGGGAAACAATGCCATCCCAGTCCCAACCACAGCAACAGTGGGCTCAAGAACCAGCTTCTCCACAGCATCCTCAACAAATAATGAGTTCTTGGACACCAGGGCAAAATCAGATTCAGCCATCCTGGGCTCAGACACAGCCTCAAGTGCAACCTTCATGGGTACAGAAACCACAACAGCAGGCATCACAGCCACTTGTTAGCCAGTGGACACCACCACAATCTCAGTCTCAACCTGCTGTAAATGCTTGGGCACCCCAACATCAACAGAGTTCAATGAGCATGTCCCAAACTGAAACCCAGAAGTTGCCTTCACAACCCATCAAGCCTTGGAGTCCTCCTCAGAACACCCAGCCCACTCCTCCACGCCGAATGAACTCTTACGCAAGTGGGGCGAAAGTATCATCTCCTGCTCCACCAAGTAGTACCATGTCACCTGGTTTTGGTTCGGCTTTTGAGATGCCAGCCTTGCGAGGAAAAGGAGCTGAACTTTTCGCCAAGAGGCAATCTAGAATGGAAAAGTATGTTGTGGACTCCACCACCGTACAGTCAAATAAGGCAAGACCATCTTCACCATCCCCTTCTTTGCCAGTCTCATGGAAATATTCACCCAATTGTCGGGCTCCCCCTCCTTTGGCGTACAATCCCATTCATTCACCATCATATCCGCCTGGTGCCATCAAGCAGCCTCCTTCCTCCAGCCCTTCGATAAAAAACAAGAACAAAGGCAAAGAGAAAGATAAACCTGCCCCAAAACCTCTTCATGCTATTGATGTCATGAAGCATCAACCCTATCAGCTGAATTCCTCTCTTTTTACTTACGGTCCAGCAGCAGAGAAGCTTGCTGCAGAAAAGGAGGCGGCTGATAAGCTCGCTGCTCAAAAAGCAGCTGAAGCCCAGGCTCAGGCCCAAGCCCAAATTCAAGCCCAAGCATTAGGTCCTCCAATTCAGAACCAAATTGCATGTAATCAAGGTCCTCCACCTTATGGTTTTATGCCACAACATGCCCAGCAACCTTATGGGGTGGCTGGTCAGTCACCCCCCGTGCATGATAGCCCTTACCACCAAGTGCCTCCTAGTACATATCAGCCTAACAATTATCAGCAACAACCGCATCAAGTTCCATATCAACAAGAATACAACGCCCAACAATCGTACCAGCAGCCTCCATTAAATCCTTACCAACAAGCTCCAAGTCCTCCCTATCAACAGCCCTCTCCACCTGCCTATCAGACAAACCCTAATCCAGTATATCTAGCTGGTCCTGCATTGTCTTACCAACCAGCCCCCAGTTCCTATACTGTACCATCTACTGTGCCAACCTTCCCAGTAGCAGCGAGGGCTGATTCTGCCACAGGGGGCAGTGTTGCTATTGCTCCGAAGCCCAGATTTTCAGCCAAAAAGAGTGCTGCCCAGGTGTGGAAGCCAAGCACGGCTGAAAATGCTGAAAAATAGTCACGTTACGGTGATCTTGCTTTTTTTAAGTGTTGTTACCTTTAAATAACAGAGTGAGGATATGGTATGGTACAGTATGTAGAACAGATAAAACTGCTAGAGGCAGAGATATTTCCACCTTGAAGATTGCTCTGCCAAATGTATTTTTCTTTAGGCCTGTACTACTACAGGTGAGGTGCTCTAGATCCTATTCATCTAAAAGAACTACAGCGCTATATGTGTTTTAGACATGGTCAAAGGGAATCAGTTAATGATAGAAGAAAACGTGAATGCTTAAACCGTTGAAAAGAGAGAGGTAGGCCTAATGGTCAGTTATGAGGGCCACTGAGTAAATATATAATATTATATAATTAATGTGAATTTACAGTTTCTGTAATATTGACTAAATTATGTTTCATTAGAATATAAGATGATATTATGTACTATCTCAGTGGACAGACAGAAATAAATACTGTATATGAACAGTCCGAGGATAATTAAAATGTGCAGGTAACTAATGTATAACCGCAACTGACTGTGCCAAGTAGAGCAAGTGGATATAAAACAGATTTAGGTGAACATGAAGTGAAGTTCAAATTCTTCTGAAAGAGAGAAATGAATGTACTCCGTATGTGAGTTGTTCAGAACTAGGTTAAATATATGTCACAATTTCAGTGTGTAAAAGCTGGGACAGAGCTCTTAATCTGTATTTTTATGACGATGAATAGACTTACTATTTTGTTTGTTTGTTTTATTTTGGGGGAATTGCCTTTAGCTTGTTTTGCATTTGTTTTTTTCCCAGCAATTTTTGGCAGAATATTAAGAACGTCAAATAATATATATTCTCTGATGCTATATATAAGAATTACTGATATAGTCAATAATAGAATTTAAAAAAATAAACATTTTCAACAAATTGTTAATTTTGATTTTGAATGCTGTTTCCTGATTATTTTTTATTTCTTCTTATTTTTTGTGTGTTATTTTCTTCATAGTGCACTATTTGTAAGATATACCACAGTGCCATTAAAATGACTGTCCTTCAAGTTTTGTTTGCTTTTCTTTACTTTTGCATGTTCCTCTGTCACTTCCATATTTCCGTGCATTACTTTTGCACCTTCACCATTCTCTGCTTCCACATTTCACTTTAGTTTAAATACTTCAATATATTAGCAGCTTTGGCATCTAAGGGCACATACAACAGGCTTTTGTACCAAAGGTAAGATTTTAAAGTTTAACATGCTCAATATATGTATAACATATAACTCACATACATACACACACACACACATATATATATATATATATATACAAAACTTTATTATGCTCTCTCATGATAAAAATCCTGTTCACCTTTGTTTCCTTGACATAAGACTTGAATCAAGTAAGCCCATAAACATGCCAGCAGTATGAGCATTGCTCTAAATATGGGCCTGAGTTGCATCATACTTGCTAAGTAAGACATACACGTTTATAACTGGAGAAAAGTGGCAATGATTTAAATGGATGCCCTGCAAGGCCTGGTCCAGGAGCTATATTTAGAGAAATGTGATCTCTTGTCCCATGATCCGTAAGTGATGAGAGGTTTGTGGCACCTGTCCCTTGATATCAGTTTAGACTTGTTCATTTATGTTTTAATAAAAAAATATTCAATATGTTTATTTACCCCTTTATTTCATTTCATTGTCCATATTAATAACATTTTTGTTAATGTTGAATTTTTAGTTTTAGCTGTGTTTTCCATGCCGCATAAAACAATAACTTTTTCAAAATTTGTTATAATTTTTTTTTATTATAAAGACAGTGTTTGAAAGTGCTGTTAAACTTATCAAGTCAAACGTAGTGATTGAAGAGCCCTGCAATGTCAAACCTTAACCAGCTGGTGGCAGCATAGTCTTTCTTGTTCAGCTTTGTTGAGTGCCATCTTGATTTTCTCCCTTTCGGACACCTAGCAGAACAACAGTACAAGAGAAAGCTGGTAATAAAAGATTTTAATTGAGATATTCAGCCATTACAATGATATTCAGAATCTGCCCACTGCAGATAGCTAAATGTTGTTTTGGAGAAATCTCTGACCAAACCAGTTCACTGGAGAAAACAAACCAATTTCCAACCAATCTTAGACACACAATTACTCATTTGAATTGATCTCATAAAGGCCATTAAAATGAAATAAAAAGTAAAATAATTTTTGATTTTTTTTTAGGCACTTCGGAGTTCATCCTTGTCACCACCTGTTAGACTTCCAGCAGTGGGTCTGAGCCCAAGGTCAGTTTCATCTTCTCCCTCCCCAAGACCTGTACCACCAATGGGGCAGACCACCCGGCCGAACAGAGGTCACAAATCTCCCACCCCCTGGGAAGCTGCATCACGCCACCCACTCGGCCTGGTGGACGAAGCCTTTGCGTTCCTGGACATTCAGCAGTCGATTGCCTCCAGCCTGCGCTATGCAGCACAGAATAAGATTTTACCAGAACCTCCTGCCGAGTGGAAAGCAAAGGTTGCGTATGAACCTTTGCTGAAGTGCCAAAAAAATATTTTGAGTCAATCACCCTTGTCTTTTCTATCCCCAACTAAGAGCTCAGCATCAGCACCGGCTGGTCCCGTCCCGCATGGGTCGCCATTTAGACTGCGTCCGGCCCAGAGGTCGATGACAGAGGAAAATCTCGATCAGAAGGAAATGGGGCCTCATAGATCGAGATTCTACAAAGATAGCAGCACATGGAGGCGTTAAAGGGATAGTTCTCCCAAATATTCGGGCATCATTTGTTCATCCTCATGTCATTCAAAACCTGTACTTGGTTTTATGTCCATACAGTGAAAGTCAAGTAGGGCCAGTGTTGTTTGGTTACCAACGTTCTTTGAAATATCTTGTAGATTTGTATTGACATGAAGGTGAGTAAATAATTGCATCCCTTTAAGTTAGGGAACCTATTTGCAGGCCATGAAAGTGCAATGAATAGAGAACGGATCTTGTGCGTAAAAATGAGTAGGTTGAACATAAAAGCAGAATAGAAAGTTGTTGAAACAAGTTGATTGGGCAAAACGTCAGAAGTATAAGTGTTGTGAGTGTTTATTACATTTTTGTGCATGATAGTAAATACAGTACATGCTAAGCTAATAACAAAATAGATGCAAAAATGGATGCAAGTTTCGTATTTTAAATGCATTAAATGAATACAGCTGTGTTTACGCGCTACAAAGCTTCAAATTAAGCGAAATCTGTTGAAACACTAAACAGCAAATAGTGCTTGTTACATAAGCTTGACTTTAAAGGATTAAAATCACTCTCTTGTGATCCAACATGACCCTTTATTTATGACACGCTGAGATGCCTAAGACTTCATGCACAAATGCACTCTTAAAAAACATTTACCACATGCAGAATGTGTCACGTAATGAACATTCCTTACATTGTTTTGCTGTGATTGTAGTTATGAATCAAGTGTTTGATATTTGTTTGAGATTTTAAAACGGTTTGTGCCGAGTTATGTAACAAAGTAGTCTGTGATATGTGAGTATTTCCTTTTCTGTGACAATGTTTCCACAAGAGGGTTTTCAGTAAACCTCAATTTGTAAGATGTTGGTCTGCACATTATGCATTAAGATATTGGTTAAGTCAATTGCATCTGAAAGAAAGAGAAGCAAACCGTTTGTTTAAGTGACTTTTCTACAGTTTATGTATATGGATGACACAAGATTTTGTGATTCTATTAAAGTAAAAAGTTCAAATATCTCTGCATATAGTATTTTATCAAATGCTTTTTGGGCTGAACAATATTCTGCATGGCTTGCAAGAGATCATGGCTGAGAGATGTAGGCCTATTTTCAGCCCTAAAGTCTATAACAAGTTCATGTCTTGTTATATAACAACAGTTGGGAGGTTTGGCTGGACTACAGAGCTTGTACAGTGGTTGTCATACATCTGAGCTGACTTTGAGGGCAGAATCATGTTCAAAATAAGGGTTTGCAATGAATCTGTCATTTATTATATTCAGCAAAATTAATTGCATTTAATCTTAAACATTTACATACAAAAACTATAAATGAAAGTTGTCAAATGTATACAATGACTCCAAAAAGTATCTTGACAATTAAGCCACATTAATAAGGTATTCATGCATTACATAACAAAATGACAGAAACGTGGAAAAATGTAGTAATGATGCTATGAACAGTTTTTCTTAGCTATTTTATGTATTAAAACATGTTTACAATGCTACAGTTGAAGCGTATAAAATGAGGAAAACATTTGTAAGAAACTTTATTGTTGTTAAATTACATCCATATGGTAAACTACACCGTTGTGAATATGAGAAGTAAACTATTGCCAAAATAGCTCAAGTTAGTTTTGAGGAAAGTTCTACAATTATTTGTTTGTGGCTGGGCTGAGCTGGTAAATCCCACTTGAGTTAAAATTTTGTTTTCTATTAACATTTTACTTTGAAGTCTACCATTCATTTGGGAGTGGAAACGGTTTATAAATGTAATATATGATGTTGTACAAATGTGTGAAAATATATTTTACATACAGCCGCGTAAAAAATAAGAGACCATTTCGACTACCATTTTCATGTTTTGGAATTTCTTGTTTATAGGTATGTGTTTAGGTAAAATTATGATTTTTGTTTAATTCTGTGAACTAGCAACAATAGTTTCTATTTGCATTCATTTGCAGAAAATTAAAACTGGAGAAACAGACCTCAAATACTGCAAAGAATATTTACTGTATATAGGCCTATATGATGTAATGTCAAGGTTACATTCCCATTTCTATTTTAATTTATCCACTTTTAGACATTTCTAAGATGCAAACCCCATCACAGCCCAGATCCCATGCAGAATTCTCATTAGAAACCATGGGCCACATGTTGGCTGAAAGAAATCTAGTCGATTTGGACCCCAAGTGTGACGCTCTAATGAATGAACTGTACAAACACAGTGAAGTCATCTCCAGAACAGACACCTACTATCTCTGTTACACTCAAAAGTGTTAACGTATGTGTTTGTGTGCTTTCAGCTCTATTTATAACTATATGCTGGTCAAAACGGAAAGACTAGCAGCTGGACCTCCCTCTAACACCCCTAACTCTTCTCAAACACCCCCCACACCACAACGCTTGGCTAGAGACCCTCAGTCCTGGTTAGGGAGCGAACGAACACAGGTAGCATTATCCAGACTGACTTTAGAAAGGATACTGACACAACCTGACACATCGCAGGTAAGGACATCCTGCCGCAAGTGCTTCTTTTGCAGGGATGTGTGTATAGTTGAATGTGTTCAATTTCATGAAATGATTCATGTTTCTATATAAGACAATAATAATGATAACAATTCTGTGTAAAATATTTTTTTATTACTGTATAGCATCCATTGATGTTGGTCATGAGTGTGTTGCATGATATTGTTATTTAAAATAATAAAAATGTAATGTAAAAATGATACGTTTGTAAAATGTTTTAACATACATATTATGTGGTATTGTAAGAAAAAGACTAATTGCTTTCTTGGCTTTTTTGTGGAATATGAGGTCAAATTTAAAGAAATTGATAAGTTTTTATATCCTCACTAACAATAAGGTACCATGCTTATGACTATGGTATTTTTATTCATTGTCATACTTTTGAGCACCTTGCAAATACAAAACTACATGATTTAGTACCAAGCAAACACCACAATACTTTTTTGTATGGGCAAAAAATGTGCCGTCCATATGACATTTTAGACATTACTTGGACAATATCATGGAAACAACAGTAATATATGTGAACACAAACTGCCACCTTTCCAACAGTTAAGATTTGCATAGTGTGACATCACCCCCTATGGCTGTGGTGTCTTGTCCGGTCGGGTCTATATCAGGCATATTGATTCACAGGACCCTGCAGAATAACGCGAGCAGCGCTGCCTTCGCTCAGACGTCACATTTAATAGCCAGAGGTTATTTAAAGGCATGTGCTAGTGTCAGCTTTTCAGCAGGTATAATAAATGTCACCCACCGGACTGTGAATGTGTATAAATGTCCCGTCGGATCTGTGTCGTTTGATATGTGAACCGGTGTGAAAGTGTAAGCAAAATGTGCATTCCTTAACTTTGTGTTTTCAGCATGTCTCAACATTCTCTGATGTCTACGCAGGAGCGGAAAATGCAGGCGGCTGCCATTTGTAGAGAGATCCATGCCACTGAGGGTACAAGCGATGAATCATTGCAATCCTTTAATATTGTACATCACACAACAAGAGAAAATAGTCTGTAAATTGTATTTTTTCTAACTAATAAGCACTGTGACAAAGTGCTAAAAAGTCATTTTACTTTGTAAAAGTAGTAAAAAGGCTCATTTTTTATGAGACAGTTTTAACAGGCTTCTTAAAGGTCCAGTGTATGAAATTTAGCAACATATGAGGTTGCGAATTGCAACCAACGGCTCTCCCCTCCTTTTTGAAGCTCTACGGTGGCTGACACAGGACAAAGATGTCGTCATGTTCTTTGCCGGAGGAGATGACATATTTATGAAATGTGCTCTTTAGATCAGTTTGTCCGTTTAGGGATACTGTAGAAACAACATGGTGAATAAGGTGACCCTTGGTGTATGTAGATAAAAATAACTCATTCTAACATAATAAAAACATAACGCTTCACTATGTAAGGTCTTTATACATCTCTGAAGACATAGTTATGTATATGATATTGCATTTCTGTCAATAGATACTGCTTAATATTACACATTGCACCTTTAAAATAAAGATCTATTTTTTGAATAACTAGCTGTACAGCTAAAAATACAACTCCATAGTGTATTACTACGGACTAATCCTTTTGTACAGTAGTTGGCTGTTTGAAGTTCTATTTCAGGGAGCAGAAAACTCATTGGTTGGCGTCTGAGTGCAAGTCGGTTCTTGACAGCTGTAAGAAAATACCAGCGAGATACATTTTCATCCTTTGATATGTCTGTAAGATCTTTCTGAGTGACTTGCATAGGGTCTCTGGTATTGACTCATTTTATGTCATTGCTCAGAACAGCTGACTCTTGTATATT
Organism: Oreonectes daqikongensis; assembly: GCA_026939265.1. Lineage (NCBI taxonomy): Eukaryota > Metazoa > Chordata > Actinopteri > Cypriniformes > Nemacheilidae > Oreonectes > Oreonectes daqikongensis. The sequence continues at coordinate 515,633 of JAOTQM010000406.1, read as the reverse complement.
CGCTGCTGTTCTTATAATCCAGAACACAGTTTACATTTATGTATTTGGCATTAATGCAAAGTGACTTACAATGCATCAAAAAAATACATTTGATCAGTTTGTGTGTTCACTGAGAATCAAACCCACAACCTTTGCACTGCTAAAGCAATGATCTGTAATTCGGCTACAGCAACAGTAAATATAAAATAGTCAGGTGAACATGTTTTATTAAAGATTTAAAATAAAAACTCATAAATACTCTAAAATGTGTATTTTATGAGATGAAGGTATAGAGAGCGAAGGAATATCAGTGCTGCTGGTTAGGTGTTTTTTGGCAACCAGACACAATGGTCCCTTACATTACCACTCACATTACTTTAGAAATAATAAAAAAGGACACATTCATTTCAATATTGACATTTACACAATCCTGAGCTACTGTATATTGTAGACCAATACAAAACCTGCGGCCACATAACTTTACTATAGTAAACACTAGAGTATTTTTTCACACTTTAGTGTTTTTGAACTTTACTAAAGTAAATATTTAAGTATAACATCAATTTACTTTAGGCCTATTGTTAATAGAACACTACAAAATACGAATTACTATAATATACTACAGTACGCTGTACAGTAAATACATTTTAAAATGATGTGAACAGACTTTTACTTGATTGATTTTATAAAGGAAATCTGCGTTACTGAACGCGTTGAATGTACACATTGTAAAATGTGTTGCTTTATGAAGTTTGCAATTAAAGATTTGTGGACCTTTTTGTTGTGTTGTGTACACTAACCAACTCGATCACAGAGCCAGAGATGGATCTGGGGAAGAAGGTTAGCGCACCAAAGGAAATCATGTTGGAGGAACTCTCCTTGGCATCAAACAGGGGCTCCCGTCTCTTCAAGATGCGTCAGAAACGCTCGGAAAAATATACCTTTGAAAGCATTCAGAATGAGGCCAACACACAACACAGCGTAAGTGTTAGCACAGAAGATCTGATTACAAGTTGGCAACACATTATACAGAATACATCAGAAGTTTTAGACAGAAACATTACACTGGCACAGGAATTCAAATGAGTGTTTTTCCACAACTTTACATTTTGTAAACACACATAGTCATGTATGTTGTCACGAAATCAGAGGCCGTCCTCTTTGAAATTCTATCGCAATTGGTCATATGAGACGCAAGTTTTAAAACACAATCACCTGACCACTTGGTATCAGATCACCTGCGAAGGATCCTAATACTGTAAACAGGGAATATGATCTATTAATGTACCTTTTTTGCAATGACCATCCAAATGTTTTCCCAGAACAATGCCATTTACCCAGGACCAGACATTTTAAGTAATGTAAATGATCTTGGAGACGACCAGGCACCAAAAACAGTCAACACACCTTCCAACCCTGAGAATATCGCTCCAGGTTAGTGTAACAGAAACACTTCCACAGGATTACGCAGCCTTACACGTGTGTTAACATATTTACATTTCAATAGTGAAAATCGAAATTTTATTTCGAATATGCTTTAAGACGACCCATGTGTATACAATTCTATTACTATTTGAAAAATACAAAATGGCACATTTATAGAGATAAATGCTTCTATAAAAATGAGGTTAAACACATTTCATTTTAAATTAAGAGTATGGTACAGTATATATATACAGCTGTTTACATGCAGTTTTCACCTTTTGCATCTTGGCCAGCAGATCCCTCAGTGACTGTGGTGTCCCTACAGGAAGCTTGATAATTATTTCCTGTATCTTTTTAAGCAGTGGCACAGTCCACGATAGCATCTTAAACCAATCTTATCCTCCTAACTCCCATGACCTGATCTGACCCTTCTAGATGAAAGATGAGCACACATATGCAGCATGTCGGGCTATTTTAGTGGCTTTGAGTGGATTCATTTCCAGGGTGTGTAAACTAAATATGGTATGAAGACAAGAAGTTACACAGTGATTTTGATTTCTTTGACATCAATGAGATTTAATGGAAAGCAAATGGACACGTTTGCTTATGTCTCCTGTCTCAGATATTTCTTATGAGAAAAAGACCCAGAAATCTCAGAAATGGCCCCATTAGAGTTTCAGAAGAGATCTCATGTCACAAACTGAGCTCAGATTTGCCATGTCTGCAATAGTCAAATTATTTCTTAACAAAATTACCCAAATTTAGATGATCTTTATCCTATTCCGCTTTGATATAGTGTGCATATTCTATGGTATACTGTAATAATTCAGTTTAATTCTATGTAAAGACTTTCGTTTCTTTGTTTGACTCTGAGAAGTTTTTTTGAAGCCGGCCAATCAGCGTTCAGCTTGCTAGATCAAAGAAACACTTCAAAGTTTATGGACCATACATCAGGTTGTCCATAAATGTAACCCACAGTCATCACGTAGCAGCTGAGAACAAATCATTTGAGAATTTTTCCTCCTCCGGCAGCCACTCTACATTTACATAAGACGTCTCAATGGGCCAAACATTTCCCCTCGCTGTTAATGATTCTCTCAGACTGGTTGAACTGGTTTGACTCTCAGATCTTTAAACACATGCATTTTGTTTCTCTTTCCTTATGAAGGAGACTGTCCATGAGGGGGATACGTGACAGAACACCCGCATTACGTAACAATGTTTTGGGCTTGTCGGCCCTTGCAGTGAAGAGTGTTTGAGGGAGACTCAATTTGAAGGGACCCTGCCTCCATCCACAGCATTTTGTATCACTTTGGAAAGATCCGTCATTAAAATTATAAAACATTAGTGCGGTAGCATTGTAAAGGTATAAAAATAAGCAAAAGATGAACTGTGATATATTATTATTATATAGTTTACTAAAATGAAAACTTTGACAACATTTATTGAAAGCAAATCAAATACTGGCCTAAAAATTATTGGAAAAACGTAAACTAAATGAAAAATGATCAGAAATAATGTTTAAGGCACTGAAATTATAGTACTAATCTAAAACTAAAATAAAAAGGAATTAATCTTATAGCAACAGAGAAAATAACCAAATAAATAATAAAATGACTAAAGTATATAACAAAATTTACTAAAATTAACGTAAAACTAAAAAGCTTTACATAAAATATTAATGAAACTATATAATAACTTTGACCGCATTCTTGGCTATGTGTATCTTTGACCTGTAGATGTCTCTTTTGTCGATGTTTTTTTTCTCCAAAGGCTACAGTAATGGTTCATTTCATATTATGTGCATTTTTCTTTTTATCTGCCTGTTCGGTATCTTATTGTAACACTCTTTAAATTTCTTTAGATTGTGTTTTTTCAAGCATTTGTTTAACCAATGATTCTATTTAAAAGAAAAGTTCAATAATTTCTTTACCCTCATTTTGCTTGAAATCTGTATATGACTCTTTTTTTCTGTGGAAGACAAAAGAAGATATTTTGAGAAATGTAAATACAATGGGCGTCAATGGGGGTCAATGTTGTTCGGTTACCAACATTTTTCAAAATATCTTCGTTTGTGTTCAGCAGAAGAAAGAAAGTCATACAGGTTTGGAATGACATGAGAATGACTTTTCAATGTTTGTGGTCAGTGGACCATCTCATGGACGTCTTGTTTTCATTCCACCGCTAGGTTATGGTGGTCCTTTGAAGGATGTACCCGCAGAGAAATTCAACAGCACAGCTATGCCCAGATCTTATCATTCTCCTTGGGAGCAAGCTCTTATTAATGACCCCTCTCTGGCTGATACACTGGTCGCTCACATGCCCGAACCCGAGCCCAAACATGAGATACCTCAATACAAGAGCTTCAACAGGTTTAAATGACTGCTACATAATGTCAATAATGGTGCTGTATTCATTGTATTGACTTTTATATTTGTTAATGTTTAATTCAAGGGTTGCAATTCCATTCGGAGGCTTTGGCAAGGCACCCAAAGTCGCTGTTAAACCTCTTGATGTGGATCTGGCCGTTCCAAATCCCATAACACCTGTAGCTGACCCCGTCATCAAACGGCCCACGTTCAACAGAACAGCATCAGGTTGGGTTACTGACAGCGTCCCCTTGAGGCTGTCCAATGTCCACCTGGAGCCCATATCATCCATGTCTTCCACATTTGTCCCAGAGTCGGATGAACTCTGAGCATTGTCCTTGTTTTTGTGAGCTTCATTGTCACTGGAATGCAGGTTGCACTTTTCTCCAAATGTTTACTGTCACTAATATCCGTCAAATTATTGATATTTCTTCGAGAGAGAAAAAATGGCTTGAATATAAACATAGGTAAATACTTTATTAATTCCATAAGGAAATGCTCAAAAAAAAAATGTTTTTCTCATAAAGGATTCTATACTAAAGCATGCATGGTACCAAATATTTTAACAGATTTTAAGATTTATTTGTATTAAATGCACCCCAAACCCATGAGCTCTTTGCCAAAATATGATTATTGAGATGTACTGTACATATACATGTAAAAATTACTAGTGACATAAACACATTTATGGACATTAATAAATAAATAAATAAATAAATAATAATACTTGTAATGGAATGCATGCACTGTATTCTTGTGCCACTGTTTGCTCACTATCCTCAAGGTTAAAATTTCCAGGCCTGACAAATTGAATCTGTTTCCCTGACAGCTGAGATGAGCGATGAGTCCTTTGACTTTTGGTAGCCGCGCTGTCTTTTGCATCAGGCAGTCATGGACGCAGCACATGTTGGTCACACTTCACTGTACCGTGTAATTCAGTCGAGAGATTTTCTTTATGTACAGTATAATATTTTTAAAGGTTTCTCAAGGTCAAATTTAAGTTACTTTTGAACTGTTTGCTAAGTACACGTCAGCAAATTGTTTTGTATGTCGTTGCAACTGTTTATGAAACTATAAGTCTTGTCCCACAACCACTGACAGATGCATACCGTACCTAGATTTAAAGTTCCCCACTTAGCGCTGGGGTTTAGAAATGAGGCTGTTCCCATGTCAAGGGTTTTGAAACTTTCTTTTAATTGAAATCATAAATCTGAGCAGTTGAAACACTATATACATTCAGTATAGTGGCAAACTCAGACTGCAAGCAGCAGCTCCTGGAGAAAAGCCAGTCAATTAGCTCGAGCCTGCTAAGTCAGAAAAAAAGATGCTGATCTTCAGTTGCATGCCTTTGGGTATTTGTTGTGTAGATTGCAGATTCAGATTATGGTGGCAAATAAAGCCCTCTGGGGCTACTCAATGGTCAACTCTTCTGAACAGATTTGTTTGTTCATCGCTGCAAAATATTATCTAGGTTAGTTCTTATAGTTTTGATAAATAGGTCCAACATTTCACCCGTCCGTCCTAAATATGTGATAATATTTGGTGATTTTGAATATAAAACAGGCCTATAAAGAAAGTCATACATGTTTGAAATGACAAGAGGGTGAGTAAATGATGACATCATTTTCAATTTTTGGATGAACTATCCCTTTAAAATATGGTTAAAACAAATATGCATGCCTTTTCTTATTTTTCATTATGCAACACAACATATACTGTACAAGACATACAGTATCTCACAAAAGTGAGTACACACCTCACATTTCAGCAAGAATTTTATTTAATTATTTATTTTATTTATCTTCTCAAGGGACAATATACTATAGAAATGAACATTTTATATATTTTAGAGTAAAATGTTCTGCTTGTATAGCAGTATAAATTTACTGTCCTCTGAAAATAACTTAACATACAGCCATTAGATCAACATAACTGCCAATAATATAATGAAAATCATAATAGGCCATAGTTATAAAATGAGATTTTAGATATAAAGAATTTTTAGGCTACAAAATAATGCAGAAAGTTCTAATGCTCATAAATGTAACTGCACAGTTGTGCAAAATAAATAGTATGCCTAAAACCATTTTATAGTACATTTATAATTAAAGTGAATATTTGGGTTTTAAAGGCAAAATGTTGTCATTAAATTAGGCACCTCGATTGCCAAATTAAATGGCAAAAACAGGAAACAGTCCTGATTGCTGTCGGACTGCCTGAGATGTTTTCTAGATGAAGAGCATCTTAGATTTTCATGGCCCTCTAGGAGCTTCAAGTTTCTTTGAAACTGTTTATCAAGGGTTGGGCTGAACTGTCTTTTAACTTTTGTAGCCCAACAGAGTGTGAAAATAACTTCTGAACGCACCTATTTTCCCAATGGGTGTGTTTTTGGAGGAACAGAAAGCAATAATAATCATAAGTCACTACTGTAAAAAATGCAACTTAAAAATCTTAGTTAACATAGCGAGTTTGCATGAAATGCATTAGTTAACTAATATTTATATAAGTTGAATGAATACAACATTTTAAGGCAGCCAGATTACTTATTTTTACAGTGTACAATAATAGACAACTGGCCAGATGCAGAAAGATCTTTCTATAATGGCAGATTTAAAATTGATAAAATGACTTTTAAGGAAAGTAGTTTTGGTACAGCTCCAATCTACGGATAGCAAACCATTTTTATGCTTTTATTATAAAGTAATGGTGCTCTACACTACACATTTAGGTAAATGTTACTGGTCATTTGAATAGTTCATGCATAAAGATGCATAGAAATGTGCGAACTGTGCACAATATAAAACAGTATACTGCAGAAACAGAATGTTAGATTTTATGACATAGAAATGAAAACTTGACGAATAACGAATAACATCCTGTTTAATAGTTAACAAACTATCATCACATGCTGCCAGTTGCTGTTTCAGGTGATTATCACACAATTAACCTCATAAGCTAATGACTGCTAACAACCAGCCTGCGGTCTGAACTCTGAATGGTCACAGCAGGTGGTCAAACAACACAGAAGTTGGCAGAATCAGAAAGAGTGCCGGTGCATTGTGGATCCAAAATTGGATTGGGATACAACGAAAACTATCTAAAGGTCAAGAGCAGGTCGCTGAGAATGTGGTAGAAAGGTGTAAAGGTCCTTGCTGAGCATTAATGGAAGCCACACGTGCGGGCGCACTTGCGACCACCGTGTTTATGTCATCATTGTGACATTGTGAGTCAGCACTGATCTCTGGCACGCAGACGATATATAAATAAACAGAATCTGATTAAGACCAACATGATGCAAAAGGCACATAACACTGGAAACATTTCAAGAGTTTAGATGATGTCATCTGATGGGGCTATACAGGATTTCTAAAGGGTTTTCTAAATAATTTTTTCTACAAAATATTTCAACAGAATTCTACAGGATTTTTTTTTAACAAGCACTTTTTAATATGTTTTATTGGTTAGATATTGGCCAAACCAAGTGAAAAACATAAAGGGTGACTAAAAATAATGATTAATGAAGAAAATAAAAATCCCTAAATATGGAGATGCAAGGTTTCAGAAGGACAGCAGCATTATGATATTAAACTGTATACAATTCTTAGATACTATGGTGTTTTTTGAAAATTATTTCTATTAATATTTTATTTGATATCAATTGTAGGCTATTTAATAAGCAATTTGTTGAATTTTATTGCACATTGATTTTATTAAATAAACAATTTGTTGAATGGTTCATGTAACTGTCACATTTAAGTTTAGCCAAGTAACGGTTCTTCTACTGGTAACCCAAAATAATACTGACTACACAAACTTTTAACTTGCTAGCTAATGTCATTTACTTGTTATTTCTTTTGCTTGTTAACAGAAATAATCTGCAGGGACTCTATTCTTTGCAGATGTTAAGGTTGAGCCACAAAAGCGTGCATGCGCAGTAACGTTTTTTTATGTTGTTGTTTTGAAAGCGTCTAGTAAATACTAAAGTATACAGTATTTTTCCTGTGGGGGCAGACGTAGGGACATCTTCATTCTTCTAAACATGACACTGAACAAAAAGTCTCAGTCAAACGGTCTCTTGGGCGGTCCTTCGCCAATGAAAGCTGCAATGAAGTCTAGACCTTCTGTCGTCTGTCTGAAGGTCTGACTGCGAGACTACCCATAATCTCACGTTTTGAATCATTCTTCTAAAGAAACTATATTGAGAGTAATGAGTATAAAACCTAATTGTCTTGCAGGCTGCGGATGCTATATAAAAACTATGCAGCTTTTCTTTAAATTGTTTTTATGGAAATTGTATCCTCGGGGGTCCCATTAACCATAAGTAACTTGAGTCTAATACACTTGGGGTTGCTGTGGTCGATAAAAGGACATGAAGACGTGTCACTAAAAATCCACACATTATTCTGGAGAACAATGGAAACTTTACATATCTTTTGCATTTCCCTCATTGCCCTCAATTCAACGTTGATGAAAGAGAGAAGCAAAATGTTAGCGCGAGACTTGTTCCTCCAGCAATGTGTTAAAAATGTGTCCCCACTTTGTCTCCAGTGTCAATGGAAGAAATTGTTTCTTATCCTAATTGTCAGAGCCAGTTTGTCTGCCCTAACTGCCAATATATCAAGACAAGCATGTGATCTTTTCAGCGAGTGCTAATCCTCCCATGGCTACAATAAACACAAGCAAAATACATCACAGTCACCACTATATGAAGTAAACCCACAAATTTTGCTAATGCTGTTAAAGATAACATTACTCCAGAGCTGCGGTGAGTTTGTGGAAATATGTGACGTAGAACACAGACTTTAAGAGAAAAGATCAAATATGAATCATTATCTAAGCCAGGTCAACATAAAAACTTTCCTGTGACACATTTTCTACACTACACACAAATCTGATTTTAATTCTTTTTTTTTTGCTGATGTCACTAATCCCTAACATTTTTCAATACCCCGTCATGTCACATGAACACCCACCTGATATTATTAGGTCACCGCATTTTCTCCTTGTTAATAAACACCAAACAAGCTTTAGAGGAGCATTTGGCAATACAGTTCTCATTTCCAAACCAAGGTCATAAATCAAAGATTACGTTCCTTATATCAACACAAGCAGGGTGAATGCACAGCCCAATTATTTTGTGGACTACAAATGGACTACATTGTTAACTCTTTCCTCGCAATCATGTTTTCACTGTTATACAGTAGGGGGTGCTGGTTCAGGCTATATCTGAAACAGTACATTTAAAGATCCATTTATGCTTTGATCATCATTTTAAATCTGATCTGGGACGAAAACACAATTTACTCAATTTTACTTTTTGTTCAGAATGTTGTGTTTTTCCACATTCAAAAAGAGGCAGAAGCAGATTCTCTGTTTTCTCATTTGATTTGTATGTTCAAAATATTCAGAGGGCCATTTTGTGAAAATTATCAGTAATTCTTGCACTAGCTTGGCAGGGAAAGAGTTTATAAAAGCACTGATATTAATGCTGACATGAGACATGTTCATTTACACTTTAATGTACAGTAATAAATACTTATACAATTAATGATCAGTAGCCATGTTTTAAATCAAAAGTGCAAGGTCCATTTAGTAAGTAATGAACTTCTATAGTCCATGTCCTTATTATTATTATACACTTGGGTCTATATACTGTACTTACTGTATGAAAGTATATGTGATCCAGATGGAGGACGATTTGGTTCAGTGCTACTGTTTTCAAGGTCAGGCTACCCTGCACTGTGTGCTAAATACAGAAAGGTTTTAATACTGGTTTTAAGACATTTTAAAGAAACAGTATACCTAGCTAACAAAATTATGTTCTAAAAATGTTTTTGACAACATTCCTATGAAAATATAGTATTTCTCAATGTTGTAAACGTTTCACTAACAATGTTAGAATAATGTTTATATAACAGTTAGAAATGATATATAATATTGATCAAATGCATACAGGGAATGTTAGCCAACGTTACCTGTAAGCTGGGTACTAGACAAAAAGTAATTAGAATAGAAAAGAATGCATTGACTGCTCAAAATATTCATATTGGTTTAAGCCTATTTAACATGAAAATAAACTGAATATAAAATGTATGTTCATATGTTCTTATTGTAGTGTGTTCACTTAAACAAAAAAAAACCTTAAAACTGTTTAACACAATGAACATGCAACCTGTGATCAGTCTGTGTAGTATTACTGATTACTGTAAGTCATTACAAGACCTTGAATATGAGAGGAGGAAGCATTATGTGTTCCTCGGGGAAATGATTTGCAGATGGAAAATGCATTGTCTTTTGAATGGGCTTTTCAAGTACTTCCTAGGGAAAGGAGTGTCCCATTCCGATACACTGTGACCCCTCTTAGCACACTCAAATAATGTTCCTGATTTCCTTTCACACTCATTTGTTTACCGTACAATGGTCATCGTGGAATATGACAGAATGGACTAGTCAAATCCCAGTATAACTTCATATGATTTGTACACTAAATGTATCATTCACCTTTTCAAAAGGTATTTCACAGCAATGAACAATCAAGATACACCTACAATGAGAATGAACTGAATTAAATGGTTCAAATAGAGTTAAATTATTTTCCCTCCCCATCTTTTTATGTAACAGGATTGGACAGATGGTGTCTAGATAACAGTGGTCTTACATCACATTGCACCAGAATACAGCTTTCACAACATCACCAGTCCAATAAAGGTGTAAAGCTGACAATAGGCCTACATAAATATCCATCAAACTATACATGAAAGAGGGGGAAGAAGTGCCTTGCATGCATTCTGTCTATACTGTAAACGGCCTGCTATTTCAAAATAAAAGTATGTGAGACCATGGCTTTGTCATGTTGCATGTTTAATTCAGCAGGTGTAGATGCTATAATGTGATAAATTGTTGTTTTGCATTTCAGAACTATAAAAAGTAGCTTTTGGCAGTTAATGACTTTAGACTTTAAGGAGTCTAAATATCTTATAAACGGTTTCAAAGCAGCAATGTAAACAAACGCTACCATTTCAAAATTACATAACCCATCAAAAATTCTTTATTTAATACAATTATTATACAAATAAAATATTAAAATATATTAATATAATTTAAACAAAACACAGTTAAATTATTAGCCACTGTAGCCAGACCGATCAACAAACACAGACTGGAAGTTAACTTCGAGCCAAGATATTAATTTGCAAAGGAACTCCTATAGAGACTAGATATAATGTTAATTATAACATAATGTTAGTTATCTGTAAATCTCTGTTTATAGTAATAGACATCTGTATATTATGTTCATAGTATATATCCATCTGTTAATTTCTGTCTATAGTTAGAGACATCTGTAAATCATGGTCAGTACATTCCCATCTGTAAATTACTTCTGTAATATTTATTTATGTAACTTATGCAACCACTGTATATCCTGCACTTGCTGCTATTGCACTTCTGGTTAGACCTAAACTGCATTTCGTTGCCTTGTACTTGTACATGTGTAATGACAATAAAGTTGAATCTAATCTAATCTAATCTTAATGGTATACTCAATTTAAAAAGGAAATCAGAGGATGCTCATGCATACAAGGATTTATGTAACGGAAGCAGAGACCCCAAGCACTTACAGAGACAAAACATCTCAACACAAAATATCCTGAAAAATAAAACATACACAAGATGGCGTGGACTGTGTCTGACAATGACAATTTCTCCTTCACAAGTCTGTGCTGGTGGAACAGCCTTCCGAACTCTGTCCGGTCAACCACATCTCTCACAACATTTAAGTATTCTTCTGTCAGTGAATGCTTGACAAGTAAATATTTAAAAAAAAAAATACTAACCCTCTCTCTCTTTCTATCAATAGGTTGTGTTAGCACTTTTATTATTGCCCCTGTATGACATTTTGCTTTATTGCTTCCTAATTTCTCTGCAAGTTGCTTTGAATTAAAGCGTCTGCTTTATGACTAAATGTAAATGTAGACTATTCTAAATTTTGCAGTGACATTCCCCAGTGCACAAAAAAGTGCTAAAGAGTTCTTCACCGCTGCCATCGGAGAACCATTTTTTGTTCCCACAGAGAATCTTACAATTAAGGTCCTCAGAATAACTATTTATTTCTTACATTTGCCTTTTTCACTAGCTATAATGAAAATATTTGCAACATAAAGAGTTCTGTGAATGGTAAAGGTTATTTGTGCCCCACAAGTGATCTTTTAGAAACCTTTATTTTTTAAAGCACCCATAAAACGAGTAGTTGCAGTGTTCGGACCAGAAAGTGTGAGAAAGCAGAGGAGAGTGTAACTCCTCCCTCCCCTCCTCCGTGCTGCATGAGTGCTGGGACAGACTGCGGTGAATACTGGAGTGTAGAACAGAAGTGGGCGGGGTTTGACCTCAGCACCGAAACCAGCTCTAATCCAGAAATTCAGGTGCCTGCAGTCAGTCAACTCCAGAGCTCACTAGGCTACTGTCTGTGAAACACATACGGGACTGCTGCGGGGACCTCTCGATCCACTGTGTGGCGTTTTGGAGTAACTAAGAGAAGGTTGAAAAGAAAATCAAGGCATACGAGCTGGCGATTATAATGTTACGTCTGTAATCTACATCTGAGGAGTCTGTCGCTTCCGCTTTAAGAAGAACCTGCAGTTTGACGGCGAAATGGGAATATCTAAACGTCGTTAAATAGTTTAACTGGAAACTGACAGGATTCGAGGAATACCGCTCGTGATTGTTGGTCGTACGGTGAGTAGATGTGCCACTTGTCATGCTTGTACATTTTGTTTTGATCAAACTTTCCTTCGCCATGTTTCAGTTGTCAGCGCGCATGCGCGGAAATGCACCTGGATCAGGTAGATCGGTCTTATCTTCCAGGCCGAGAGATTTAACAGCAAAACTGACCTTTTTTATAGCTTTTGTATTACTGAGTATTAGTTTAGCCTATCCATTTAGATAACAAATCCATTTTGGTTTGTTAAAATGTTACCTATTGAAAAATACATAATGTTATACGATTCGAAGTCGTATGGTCTCATTACACCATGCTTTTTTTTAGTAAACTATGGGGTAGTAGAAATGATGGTCTGTCAAAGAACGGCAGCACTTTTATTATAGTAAAACCATGGTTAATTTTCTAAGGGGTGCTTTGTTTTTAACATTTATAAAAACTCAAATGAAAATATGCTATAGTTAAGACACATTTACACGTCATTAGCATAATTTAGGTGTAGCCTATCTTTGTTTACATCACTTAGTATATTATCATTGTTTTTATATCTAAATGATTTTTTTACTTAAAATATAACGAATGAATTATATAATAGTAAGAAATAATAAAAAAGTTGATTTTGTGGGTTTAGATTAGTTTAATGAGAAACTCTTTATATTACATTATACTCTTTATAATGACTACATACGTTTCCCCTTACGAATATTAATCATGATTTTATTACAGAAACTATAGTTAAATATGGTATTTGTAGTAAAATAATAGTAACCACAAATTTACCATTGTCTTACTGCAATAACCATCATATTGTAATACAGATGTAATCAGTACAACAAGAAATAATAGTTTCTGCATTTCATGAAATTGTCTTAAGGTGCATTATCCTATATAAGTAGTTGTATAAATTCAATAGTATTACTGAATATAGCAGAATTTAAAACAGTGAACATCAAAGTAATTAGCACATTAAGAATTGTTTATGAAATAGAAGAAGAGTGATGCGTGGATGCGGATGTTATTTATTTGTTTATTCTTGGCCACAAACATTACAGCTGATTAAATTGACTCCCATTAGATCTCTGCAGCACAAGCATTTCATTTGAATTTGATTCAGCTTTTCATTGGCTCATAGTAAGTTGTCAGAAATTAAAATTGCAATTTGCTTTGATTATTAGTTATTTGGATATTTATATATCCATAACAGATATGAATGCGGTGTTACTATGTTGTGTTGCTAGTTGTTTGTTGTATTGTGTGGATGAACAAAATTTCTTAAGCATCTGGAAGTTGACATTTTCATGCTTATTATTTCTCTGTTGTACAACTCCCCAAACCAAAGCAAATTAGAGACCGTGTCCTGCACAACTTTCTGTCTTCCACTGTCTTCATTTAATCTCAGATGACTTCTGTCTCACCACCTCCCATTCATGTAATCCAAATTGGCCATAAAAATGACTTCAGATCAGGTCGTATAGGTACGCATTCACCGCTATATCCTGTTGCACGATTCTGCAAGGTGTTTCCTGGTGGAAATAAATGAAATAGTTCAGGGAGGAGTTTCGTGGAAAGCTGCTTATGCAGATCAGGTTCGTACCACTTGTTTGAACACATCCTTCAGCTGCCAGAGTGCAATACGAAGAAAGTTTAAGGGTGTGTATGTTTGTGTTGCGTGATGCTCGTGTATGTGTGAAGCACACATGGTGTGTGTGTGCATCAGACGAAAGGCTATGACTCGTTGTTCAGACATAGCAATGATGTCATTTGTGAATCACCCTTACAGACATTACAACATCAGTGTTCTTCTTCAGACTTTAAATGGTCTTTTGTTTAAATATACACACTTGTGTAGTGTTAACTGGTCCGATGTTGTCACAATGATTACAATGATTCATTCTGTGTTGTTGGAATTCACAAAAGCGTGGCACTAGCAATGCCAAAAATGAAATGTTTTTGCGATTGTCGTGATATAATCACTCATAAAGGGTTTGACAGATACGAATGGTTACTGTAAGTGGTAAGAGATGTTTCGCTGATATCACTGAATCGAACAAAGACCCTTGCTCAGCGTATTAGCCAGCTACTTCATTTGTTATTGTTTACAAGGAATCCTCTTCAGAACATCTGGAATTGTCTGACTAAGCACTGCACTAATAATGCATGAAGACGCTGAAGAAACTGTTGGAGGAAACTCAATTTTTCAGTTAGAAAATGAAAGGAAAGAGAGTTGTTGCCCGCATTGTGGCTTTGACATGTATTGGCGAGCTGCAGGGAAGAAAGGAAACGTTTAGGAAGTCGTGTATGCTTCACAGAGGATATTCCACTTCAGTCACTGACAAAAAGTTTTTGCGCTAAAAAGTGGAGACTTATTTTTATAAATCCTGTTTTTGTTTAAGAGGTTTATCAGCGCTCAGAAAGTAATCGTAGTTTGTGTCTTTAATGTACGGGAGTGATTTTGTGACCTGTTCAGTGTCAGAGCGCTGCTGACCGTGCGCTGGAACGCAATGCATGGCCAACAGGAAGCCCACGCAGGAAACGGCCGCAGCATTGTTGCATGAAGCCAAAACAGCATTCTCAGATCCTCGGGGAATTTTGCCGCTCCCTCGATGTTGTTTCAGGATTTTAGGAGCGTGTCGCGTTTCGCCTCGGCAGTGTGGCCCACCAGGGATACGCCAGTCTTATTTTCAAAACTGTGTATGAGAAGAGGATATTATTCTTCACATAGTGGTGACAGTTCTTAGCACATGACATCTGTCTAATTTTAGGGCTGGGTTATAATTTATTTGCGTAATTAGATATCTGTCAGCCCGAGCAACTCTTTCTCATACATAATTGTTCTCAGATTCCTAAAGAAGTTAGATGTTTTAATTTCTCTTACAACATCATGATACACCGGCTGAACTATCATGACATTGCAGGCTGGGATTACTGTAGATATGTGCATTGGTTTGCATAATATGTTATTGCATGATGAATCGTACCGTGGTTTTGTCATTACTCAAATATAGGAATGTGTGGTTTTATCTGGGTTGTGTTACAAGTGTAGTGGTTAAATAGCACCGGTTATGATTCACAGCTTTCTGCCTTGTGTTTGTCATATGTCTGCTTTTCTGAAGAAAATGCTGAAAATAGCTACTTTGGTGGGTCAAATAAGTATGTGTCAGCAGCACACTTAAGGCAACAAAAGATGTTGATGTTCCGATGTTCTCATAAGCTTTTAAAACTTTGCCACATTGTTTTCAAGATTTTGAAAGTTAAATGATTATAAATAAAAAATAGGTTTTGACAGTATTGGCAGAAATATTCCTGTTTGAAATTTGTTGTACCAATAAAAGTTTTATATTACATTTTCAAGTGTTATATGATGTAGTAAAATGTATTTTTGAGTAATTTACACCTGTAGGCACTTCATTAGCCTGTAAATTTCTTCTCAATTGGCCACAGAGGGATCTGTACTTTAGCATAGAAAAGATATTAGTAAATCAAAGCCCTGGATTTAGATCACCCTGAGCTTTGTATTGTAAATGAAGGGGTTATAATCTTATAAAAGAGCTCAAATATCCAAAGTAGGTCCTAATTTTATTTGATGTGTAATATATTCAAGACTAAAAATATTAACTAAGTACTGTATAAGCATTTTGAGAAAGAGAAAGACATTTCTTTGATGTTGGTCTTCGGTCTATATTAAGAGATTTTAAGAAATAAAGACATTTTTACAGTGTACGTATGTGCGTGGTTTTAAAAGGAGCAAGTAGATCAAAGCTGTAATGAGAACAGGAATTGATGTTATCCACATTTCAGACATTTCAGGTCTTTGTAGAAAGGGTGGGAATATCCTTAGTTACATCAGCTAAGAATCAACTGGTCATAATAGCAAGTGTTTTTTAACCTAGACTATTTATTAGAGTATATTGTTTGTTGTTAATATATGCAAGTAAATATATTTGAACATGAATGAAAAGGTTGTTTATTCAGCAAAAAACAATGGAAAACATGCTGGATTGTTATTTTCCACAAAGTTTTTGGCCATATTGCTCACTCAGTACTACCTTAAAGTTATATATTACAGTGCCACATATACAGTAGGCAGCGTGGCAGGTATTTATGCCATGCATTCTCTCTCCCTCTTTCTGCTGCCTCAACCTCGCTTGCGCTGCCCAAGTTTGTGTCATGCTGGGATAAATGACCATGACCGCAGGCTCATGAGCTCAGGAGAAAAACCGTCACCCATAATGTCAGCATTTTCCGCTCTCCAGCCTCATCATCACCTGATTGTGGGAGCTGTGATTCGCTCTGCGACACACTGCTTCCTGTTACAGAGAGTGATGATAAGACTGCAGATGACTGTAGAGGTAAATGTGGACTTGATGTCTGTTGGCTTCTATAGAATTGTGAGGTGATTGAGTTCCTAACAGAAGTGGTCGTGAGTCGTGACCGTGTTGATGTCATTCATTGAACTATTCATTAGTATATTCATACTAAATTAATTGTGCTTTCTTGGGGAAATTAATATTTCTTTTCTCATCTCATCATGTCATCATGCACATCTTGTTCTGTCTGTTTAGTTGTGGTTGCCCCAAGCACATTAATTTCAGAAAGGAAGTAAGATGTTTACGTCTAGGTGCATCTCCAGGGTCGAGCTCTGAGCGTAATCCTGAAGACAAGAGCTCTTTAGCAACGCTGTGGCTTAAGTGATCAGACTGGAATGCAGTTGCTATGGTACACTGGGTACCTCTGAGCTTGTAGGTCTTGTTGCCTAGTTTGCCTTGTTTTCTTGCAGTTTTTTTTGTTGAAACCCCTATCAAAAATTATTTGTTGGGTTTCTGGTCAAACTGTGCTCTGTTGGTCACCCTACAAGTGAAAGTGACCTATTTGTCAGATATGGTGACCCATACCCGAAATGTGACCTCTGCATTTAACCCAACCAGTGAATAGTGAACACACATACACCGGGAGCAGTGGGCAGCTATCACTGCAGCGCCCGGGGATAAGGTGCCTTGCAAACGGGGGTAAGGTGCCTTGCTCAAGGGCACATCAGTTGTTACCTGCCGGTACTGGGAATCGAACCGGCAACCTTCTGGTTACGAGTCCGACTCTCTAACCATTAGGCCACAACTGCCCCCTACAAAGCTGTTTCTAAATTGTTGGAATACCAACGTGGATGAAATGCTGTCAGACGGGTTTCCAGTTGCGTCTGTGTGCAGACCTGAAAACTAAATTTCCTAATTCATTCTGACATTGTGCTTTTATAAGACATCAAGTGTCTTCTTGGGCAGTAATTCATTTACATTTACATTTAGTCATTTAGCAGATGCTTTTATCCAAAGATTAGGAATCAATAAAGCGATATGTCATACAGGGGTAATAATACAATAAGTGCTAACACAAAGTCATGAGTTTCCACAAAAGCCAGAAAACTACTTATTGATAAAAAGAGATAGAGGGTTAGTATTTTTTATTTATTTATTCGTCAAGTATTCACAGAAAATATGTGTTTTAAGATGTTGTTTGAATGTTGTGAGAGATAGATTCCAAAAATTCATTTAAGTTTTTAATGTTTTAAACTTTTCATGCTATGAAACATTGCATGTCTGCTGTTTACGTTTACGCAATTTGCAGATGCTTTTATTTGAATGGCTTTTCTTGGTAAAAATATATACATCATATATTATGTGACTGAAGCTAAGCTGAGCAAGAACCCATAATGGTAAATAATCTCCCACCTTTCTTTTTTTGGCTCATTTCACCAAAACGATTCCACACACAGTCTCTGCCAAGAACAAACCATAATCCTCAAAGTATGTCTGTGTGTTAGTTTTTTCATCTAATCTTGGTTCTCTGTGTTCTATTTTACTTTTGGTATTAAAATAATGTGTTATTGCAGCATCGTCTCATTGAAAACCCTTGTATGTGAAGTTTATCTTCTTCCGTTTTGTGCACATCACTAAATAGGTCCAAGTGGTATTCATGAGGAAAAACTCACCCGGCCCTTATATGCATCATTCAGGGTGGTGTTGATCAATGTAAACTCATCTCCACCATGCTGAGGTGTTATGGGAGTTGTCAGTGCACTTGTTTAGCGTGGTTGTTAGGTGGTTGTTTTCTCTGGCTCGCTAAGGCATTCTAGTCTTTTTGTAGTTCATTCACTTGGTGAAGTATTAGCACACCTCTTTTTAGCAAGAGGTGTGACTTTGCTCATAGCACACTTGCTAAGCTACGGGTTACGTGTTTAATGTCTTTATAAATACTAGTGGTGTACGGATACTTCTCTAAGGTTCAGAATGCATGTGACCCAAGGGTTTAGGGCTGGGCGATATGGGGACGATATGTATCACGGCTCACATTAATTTTACATGTATCGGGCGCTTGTGATATCACAACGGTTTCGATTCTGTGTTTTATGCACAGCTCATTCGTGAACTACGGCTCTTTGATCAGTACTGCTCAATATGAAATCACTACGAGATTAAGACGTTTATAACGTGCATTTAAACACAGCATCTGAAAGTGCATCTAAACATTTGTCAAACCTCATCATTATAAATATACTTTATTACACGATATATCATCCCAGACCTACGTGGATTAACTGTAAGTTTATTCATAATAGAGTAAAACATCGTTTTAGCGCGCTCGCTCCCTCTCTTCAGTAGCTGAATGAGTACAATAAGTGCGTTCTTGCTTTAATATTAACTTTAACTTTACAGCTAAAGTTTATGTAATATTATGTTGCGTCAAAGCGAAAAATGACCCAATCCATGACCCAAAATCAACAATATGATCGGAACCGTGAGTTTTGTATTCTGTTGCACAACTAGTCAATGCATCGACAAACTGTTGTACTTGTAGTACTTGTAATGACAGTAAGCATTGGCAAAATGAATGCTGAGCAATGAAATATAAAAAGTTTCATTGCAAGTTTCACAAGCTACGTTCAGCTTAAGCAACTACTGCCATTCAATGTCATACATGAAGTGTTACATTGTTGTCAGTTTGTTTCTGTTGAATAAACACGTATGCTCTCATAGTATACATAGGTTGTTCAATGGATAGTCATTACGAAAAGTTAAACAATAACTTTTCCAAGCTGACCTACTGACAGTTTTCGGTATAGCCACGCCTCATGCGTTGACACAAACGCTCTGTTTTGATAGTTCAGGTGCAATAAATAGAAGTGGCATTATGCCCATTGCACATGCAGAGCTCTGTGTTGTGTTTAGTGGCTCGAATTGAAGGAAGCAATGGACATCTTTCAGATTTCTGTCTATTTTGAGTTGAAAGAATGTAAAATTCTTAATGGATTTAAAGATGTCCTTTCTGTCCACAGGTTTAATTCTGTTGAAACTTAAGGCTGATGTCCTCAGTGAGAGATGGATGAAGGTTGACTGATTCTCGCTGACGCCTCGTGTGCTTCATAACTATGCTGCAGGTCTCCAGAGGCCTTACGGCCACAATAACCCACAACAACCCGCTGAATTCCCCAGCCTCACCCAGGGAATGATCAAAGCGTTCTGTCCAGGACATACACTTCACAAGACCTCTTTTATACGGGTCAGTAGCTTCAATGCATTACTCATCGATTGATTTTGAAAATGGATCTTAAATACTTGAGTTAATTCTTTATGCTATGCCTCTTCAATGTTAAACAACACTTTTGCATTGGTTAGTGACATTGCATGGTTTTCTTCTAAAGAGTTTAATTCAACTTCACCGGCTTTAACAAGAAACTTAATCTACAGGAAGACAGAAACCCCAAAATCCAATGGCATGGGTCAAGTTCTTCAAGAGACCGGGGGGCAATCTTGGCAGATCGTACCAGCCCGGATCTATGATGTCTCTGGCCCCAACCAAGGGATTACTAAATGAGCCAGGACAGAATAGCTGCTTCCTCAACAGTGCAGTTCAGGTACTTTATTAGCCCTAAACCAAAGTTAGCATAACAATGTCTTTTTTTTTTACTTGTTATCAATTGTTCAATTCAATTCAATTTTATTTATATAGCGCTTTTCACAATGAGTATTGTTGCAAAGCAGCTTTACAGGAGAAAGCAACAGAAAAAACATAAGGTAAAAATTATTAAACCTTTAAATTAATTTAATAAAATAAAATAACTATAAAACTATAAAAGCAGTCTCTCGGTGAGCAAGCCAACACGGCCCTGTGGCGAGGAACCCAAACTCCAAATGATAAATATATGGAGAAAAAAACCTCGGGAGAAACCAGTCTCAGTCGGGAGGGCCAGTTCTCCTATGACATGTCACAGCTGTACTAAGTGACTTTGATTAACATTATAGAGAAAACGATTATCATAGAGAGCCTATTAAATGTAATAGGGAAATAGATTTTGTTAAATTTGTTATAAGGAATGTTATATGCAGAAAACGGAACTGTGATGGCATAATGTAACTGAATTGTTGTGTGTGACAACACAAATATATACTGCAGTATGTACTTTAGTAGAATCTACAGTGCAGGAATTTTATTACAGTTTATTGCATAGTAACAGTAGTGAAATTCCCAAATACTTTTGTATTTTTTTACCTTAACATAGTATCTTGGAATTTTACTATAGTAAATGCTGTAATAAAATGTATTTACGGAAAAATGTTTTACAGTAAAAAATATACTTTAATATTTACTGTGGTAAGGTTCAAAAACAATAAAGTATACTATTTACTGTAAAATGTACAGTACTGGAATTTTATTACAGTATTTACTATAGTAAAATTTCTAAATACTATAGTGTTTTTGAACCTTAACGTAGTAGATTTTACAGTATACTACAGTAATTATTTGTTTATTTTTTCCACTGTAGTTAAATACTGTAATAATTACTGTAATGTACTACAATTTACTTATGTATACTACGGTAAAAAAAATTAAGTATACTATATTTTCATTTGGGGACATAGTACTTTGTAGTACCATAGTATAAATATGATCTTTGTTTTTTATAGCAGTTTTAAAGTGTAAGTATCATAATATCCTTGAAATTACAGTTAATGCAGCGTGTAATGTTGCTGTGTGTGTGAATGTAAGCAATCTGACAAGTTGTAAAGCCGAAAAAAGGAGTCGACTCTGATTCACTTGAACAAGTCGTCTGACTTAAATTTCATTTCCGTGACTTATTTGCATCACTCTGTGCAAAGCCTGCATGTGTTTTGCTTGGACCGCCCACAAAAACCTTGGTCAGTCAAGGATTAATAGTAATAATTGTTATTATTATTAATAATTATTAGAAAATGAAAGCATGTTTACGCATGTACGTAAACTTGTTGTTGGACACTCCATAAACCTAAGAAGGGCCTTAAAAATGTAAAAATACTTAAAGTATAATGGTATTACCAACTGATACTTTCACTGTACCATGGTATCACTAAAATACATTTTCCTAAGTGCAAACATGAACATAATAACATGGGGCAGTTGTGGCCTAATGGTTAGAGAGTCGGACTCGTAACCAGAAGGTTGTCGGTTCGATTCTCAGTACCGGCAGGTAACAACTGACGTGTCCTTGAGCAAGGCACCTTATCCCCGTTTGCTCCCCGGGTCGCAGCAGTGATAGCTGCCCACTGCTCCCGGTGTATGTGTGTTCACGACTTGAAGTGTGTGTGTTCACTATTCACTGGTTGGGTTAAATGCAGAGGTCACATTTCGGGTATGGGTCACCATATCTGACAAAAAATAGGTAACTTTACACGTCCTCATTACTCCTTTTATGAAATGTAATATTCATGATACTAACTCGGCCTTCACATTAGATTGTCATCTCCTCAGTGCTCACTTAGACAGCACCCTAAACAGAGTTCTTACACATACCAAATATTTACGGCACCCTTCTGTAGCTCCACCCATCAACCCCCAGGTCTCGCTCCAAGGGGACGCTGTCATGCTCCCGGCCTGTCCGCCAGTTCCTGGAAGCTTTTTTCCCTTGAATGGGCTTGCCGACATTATGATTGAGTGTATCTCTCTGTTATCTTGTTCTTGTACTCATCACCGTGGAGTGAGGTCATGCTGACGGTATGCTCAGACTAAGTTGTCTGGGGCCAAAGGCAAAGACACATTGCTGGTCCAAACACACACACACAGCTCTCATCCCCCATCAATTGTCAACATAGTCTCATTTCCCTTAAGCTCAGTCCGGCGAGCAAGGACACTGAGTCATATTTAACTTCTAAGAGTTTTAGGAATAAAATGACCCAGGTTGAAGTAAATGGCAAAGAAAACATGGCTGTCGGATATTCAAACTAAGATATTAAAGCCCTGCACCGTGAGAATATTAAATATTAGTCTTTAAGTCTTAAAATGTTGACTTGCTAGGTTTTGACACAGATCTTGAGTATCAACATCTCCTAACATCTCTTCCTTGCATTAGGTTCTATGGCATCTCGATATCTTCAGACGGAGTCTTCGCCAGGTTCCAAATCACTATTGCTTAGGGGACTCCTGCATATTTTGCGCTTTGAAGGTATACTGATGCCCAATCAAGAGATTTAACCATAATAATGTATTTTGTGCAGAAAGTCATAAAGTCTTGTTTTGTTTTTTGCAGGGAATTTTCTCTCAGTTCCAGCAGAGTCGAGAGCGAGCGCTGCCTTCAGATAACCTGCGCAACGCTCTGGCCGAAACCTTCAAGGATGAACAGAGGTTTCAGCTGGGCTTCATGGACGATGCTGCCGAATGCTTTGTGAGTGTTTGTGTATGTTTGTGAGTCAGAAACAGAAGAACAGACGGCTCTTTTACAAGTTTTAATGTGTTGGTCTATTTGCTCTGTCTGTTTTCTGACCATTTTTCTTCCCCCCCCCATTTGTATGTATTTATGGTCCAGCCCAAATGCATTTAAAGGGACAGTTCACCCCTTTACAAAAACAAACACAATTCTGTCATTTATATCATTTAAAACTTGTATTCCTGTACTTTCTTTCTTCTGTAGAACAAAATAGAAGATATTTTGAAGAACGTTGGTAACCAAACAACACTTGACTTCCATTGTTTTGACATAAAACTACAGACACATTTCTCTAAATATCTTCTTTTGTGTTCTGCAGAAAAAGCGACATGAGGGTAAATACATTTAGATTTTTGGATGATCTATCCCATTTTCCACATATCATATTACAGTCCTTTATATACAAATGAAAGCTCACATGACTATTTCAAACACTCAAAACCGAGTTATCACGTGCAGTTTGCATAGTGTACACTTCATAGAGTCTAGGTTGCATCAGCATCCTAACGTTTCATTCGCTGGAAAGGCTGATGTAAGCATGTTGGCTCTCAGCCGTGTGTGAGATTTCTCTCAGGCCACCTAATTGCAGTAAACCTGCTTAGTGCTGGGACCTGTAATCATTTTCTGTTTAGCACAGCAGGACTATAGAGAGTCTGTCATTACCTCAGTAAAGATCCATTTACAGTACTACCCTAAACAACACAATCAATAAAGGCTCTCTATCAAACCTGAGGTGCAAAGGAGAGACAGCCAATAATGGCTTTTGTCTTTTTCCTCCACGTTGCCCTTTTGTTGTGATGTACGACTAGACTGTACAAAACAAACCGTATTCTTAATCTTTACTGAAGAAACATTAAATTAATCTTGCGAAAGGGCAGGTGGTGGCAGTGCTGTTGGGGTAAATGAATGCGCCCGCGGTTCTCAAATCTGAAAGGGTATGTTTAAGCAGATAATAGGCTTGGCGAAAATTACTCAAGCTTAGCGTGCGTTCGCTTAATGCGAAAGGTATCATTGTACCAGCCCAAACAAATCTAATCTGTTTCTCGGGTACTGTGAGTCAAGGAAGACTATGGCAGAGTAACCATTCTTTTTATTGTGAGAATGGTATAAAAATGTATTGTTGTTGTTCTAAACCTGCAAGAATTTCTTTCGTTTCTATGTAAGACTAAATAGCAAAATGAGTCTTTAAAAACACTTTGTAGACAATATGTGATGTTTTGGAACAACATTTGCATTTTAAATTTGAGTATTTAGCATATGCTTTATCTAAAGCAATTTACAAGAGTGAGAGAAACACTGAAGAAATACATTGTGGTAATATAATATAAAAGTATGATATATAATAACGAAGAAATATTTCACAGAAAATAAATGAGTTGCCTGCAATTGAAGGCATACTTTGTATTTTGATTAAATGTTTGATTAAATAATTGTGGTGCTGTAAATCTCTCATGATTTGTGTTTGTGTTTTTTCACAGGAGAACATCCTAGAAAGAATTCACCTGCACATCGCACCTGATAGTGAGACGGATGCCTGCACGTCCAAGTCTTGCATCACTCATCAGAAGTTTGCCATGACGCTTTATGAACAGGTACTTTTCTGTCTGACACGCGCACACAACTCATGTGAGTAACAGAGAATTGATCACTGTCCTACGCCGGTGGCTTTCAATCATCTGGGTACAGTGGGCGGATTACACGCAGGGAATACTAATGCTGGGAAATGTACACTTTGCTGCCACCTCCTATGGATACATGGAACCAAAAAGTATTATCCACTGAAATTAAAATGAAAGTTTTTTTTTTCCCTTTTATTAAAAATATGTTAGCCTTAAATGCAAATTTAGAAAATATAAACATTTTAAACTTGACAGAAATTTCATGACATTATGCTACACTTCAGCCTCATGTCAAAGTTCTTGTCCAATCAAATGTGCTTTAGAATATGAAGAGTCCCGCCCCCTTAATTGCAGTGGCGCGTCATATCAGCTACGTGTTTGCATATTTATTATTAAGGTGAATAACGCATAGTGCACTAGATATGAGTTAGGGTATGATTCAGACAGTGTAAACCTGTTGTATATTGGGATGACTGAAGCCTAATTTCGAGTATGCGCTGGTTAAGAGACGCAACAGCACATAGAGGATCATATGCGCCGATCATAAAAAAAACAACGTATCTGACCTGTTTCAAGTCTACACAATTTGTTGTCATTTGATATGTTTCGCGCTACATGCATTTTCTGTTGAAGTTACATCAATACATTAAATAATACTGCACGTTTCAAGGCCATTAAGTGGTCTTTAAATGTTAAGCTACTGTATCTGACAGCAATACCATTTTACTTGAATACTGTATATGCACACCACAGTACACATGGCACAAAGCAATCACTGTGGCACATGTTTTAAAACATGATATGTCCATTCCACATGAAACAAAAGATGGTTATATAACCATGAGATATAAATAACATGTATCGTGTTAATACCAATGCATTTCAGTCAGGCTTGATTTTTACTTTGCCCAAAATAGAAATGATGGGTAATTCCCATCTGAATTATTTTTACATTGGTTACATCCTCACGTTGCACATCATAGAGCTTAAGTGATGTATGAGTGTAAAAAAATAGATTGAGACATCAATTACGTCACATTGTGTAATTACGACCGTACATCATGTATTATAGCAGAAGTGACTAGCAATGAATCACTTTGTGTGTAATGAATCACCGAGTGTGTGTTCCTCTTGCAGTCGGTGTGTAGGAACTGTGGTGCGTCCTCCGACCCCCTGCCCTTCACAGAGCTCGTGCACTATGTGTCCACCACGACCCTCTGGTAAACATCTCATCCAAAAAACATCCTTTCTTAAGAGGCATTTTGTTTATATATTAAAAACTGATATGCATGAAGCGAACTTGAACCATTTTATTCAGTTCTCTCACATTTATTAGTCTTTTTCTGCTTCTCTGCTCTTCAGCCACCAGTATTATGATAGGCGAGATGAACGGATGCGCCCGGACATGTTTGGAGAGCTGCTGCAGGCCGCCAGCACTGTCGGAGATCTGCGAAACTGCCCGGTAGGTGAATCATACCTGGGCGTGCAGATCCATGTTGCTTGTTTTTGTCATGCTTTACAAATCTGCTTCATGGAAGCAGAACACTTGTTTGAAAACACTTACTCACTGTTTATTTAGATTTATTCCCACATTGTAATAGTAGTAAACTTGTCAAAACCATAAAATAACAAATTTGTAACTATGGGGATTATGTTATGATAAAATACATCCAAAATAAATGAACTTTAGGTTATATTTTAGTATCGTCAAAGTTGTCACAAGCTGTCAAAGTTGGCTAGAAATTTGTACTCTTGGCAATTTTATTACCAAACTTTTTCAAACAACATCGAGAGAATTTCTCTCTATACTGTGCTAAAGTGATCTATTTAAAAAAAATATTTTGCCGTGATTATATTGAAATACACAATTCAAATTGAAATGCACACCTTCAGATTAAAAGATTTTTAAGATGATGAGAAACATTTTTGTAAAGTGTGTCTAAACTTTTGACTGGTACTGTATATTAATGTTTGTTACAATGATGATGGTCTGTGATCACATGCAAAATAATGAAATGTTATCAGGAATATAAATTCACACACAGTGTTTTTCATCTTTAACTGCATGAGTGCAGCATGTGATGGAAAGCAGTCGGATGAAACATGAGGCTGTTTCTATCCTCTCACATATCAACACATTCTGCATTTTTAAAGAGCTAGCAGTAGGAAGTCACATGGTAATACAGTAATTGTGAGAAACAGCAATACATGCGATCTCGCATCTCACTGAAGTAATGCACCGAACAACGTTTGTTCACAAATAAAATCTTAGTAGTATATAAACACTTTTTAATTGCAAAGTTGTCAACGTAAACTGCAGTATTTTAATTTATACTGTCAACAATTATGTAAAAATTTGGAAATTAGCATGGACTTTATAGAATTTCCTAATATTTGATATGGCCCTTTTTGCTTAAATGAGAGCTGGACTCCAAGTTTGTAAAATCACTTAACATGGATCATGTGTGCTTAAACAAAATCAAGTGCATGTTTTTGGCTTCACAGGGTTTCTCTGTTTCTTTAACATAAATAGGAACCTAATAATTTCCCTTATTTATTCTTTACCCCATTAATAGAGCGACTGTGGCCAGAAGATGAAGATCAGGCGTGTGTTGATGAACTCTCCAGAAATAGTGACCATCGGTTTTGTCTGGGACTCAGACCAGTCAGACCTCACTGAAGATGTCATCCGATCTCTTGGATCACACCTCAATCTCTCAGGGGTAAGAATGCAACCGTAAATATTCCCAAATGCTCTGATCCACCTGTTTAAGTTTATAATTCAGCAAGATACTTGAACCTTAAGTTTATAATTCAGCAAGATACTTGAACCTGTCCCAAAACATCACAAATATAAAAGTGCTACGGTACAGGAAATCATGAGACTGCTGTGAAGAACGTCTGTAGTTGTTTTATTAAAACGACTTTCAATGGTTCTTTCAATTTTTAAATAGGAATAAGTCATTTACTTTTCTCAAATGTACAGTTAGGATATCAGATTGTAATGCCATGATATATTCTGATATACCATGGTACTGAATCATTGCCTTATTGTGCTCAAGATACTTCAAAGTATACCATAAAATTGCAATGGTACATGTCACAAACATGCTAGTACTTTTTTATGCTGTGCAGAGAATTAGAAGACCTGAATTTATGAGAAACTGCTGATCTACATGAATATGTTAGCAAATATAAATTTTTTATGGGGACCTCCTATAAAAAAAATCTAATTCCTGAACCTTACATGAATATGTCATTGGAACCCACCATTTAGATTAAACGACTATAAAAAGAGCTCCTGACGTCACCGCGGTTGCTCCTTATGTTTTATTTTTATGGTAGCCTCCCAGCTGGCGTCATTGAGGCTGATTTATATGAGTGCTTGAGAGCATATGTGCAAGATAAAGCGGGAGTTTATCCTCTTCATAAAACTGCTGTTGTGTAACTGCATCAGATGCCGGTTAGCCCACGCTGGATGACCAGAAGCCGCTTCGGTGGAAGGTCACTTCTTTGATCACCGGTCCAGTATGTGGGAGTATGCAGCTGTGTTTAAGATTTATTTACCACCTGCCGCTTTTGCGCAGATGTGCCGGAGCGGATGTGTCTCTAAAGTAAACCAGATTACTGTAACTTGTTGTCTTGGTATCAAAACCTACAAGTGATCAAGATCTCAAGTGCTTTCTTGTCCCCCTATTAAAACAAGTGATGCAAAATAGCGTTCATTCTTAACGCCCACAGTACCTCCCTCCAGCATTGGATTAGTCTCAGTCGAAACCCCCTGGACGAGTACAAAGCCCTTAATTCATTCCCTGCTTTTCCATGTGATGGTGGAGAGGAAAATAGCTTCCCGCCTGCGTGGGATCCATTGTTTCACGGGCGTCAGAAGAAAACCAGCTATTCAGGAACCGGGGTGGAGGAAGAAGTGTTGGTTATGCAATAGCTGCTTTTATTGAAACTTGCATACTTCTGAAGTCTCTGTCACCTACTTCTTGTTTTTTTGCTGCTTGACACAATGATTTTATTCCTAGTATGACAGACTTGCACATAAGTTGCCTAACGCTGTTTGCTTGTCTTATGGTTTGATTGTTTGTGTTCATTTGTGTGTTTCCGCAGCTGTTTTACCGTGTCACAGATGAGCGCGCAAAGAAGAGCGAGCTGCTGTTGGTTGGCATGATCTGTTACTCCAGCAGACATTACTGTGCCTTTTCCTACCACACCAAATCCTCAAAGTGGGTTTTCTTTGATGATGCCAATGTCAAAGAGGTGAGAAAGTCACAGAAAATCAGCCACCAACTTTGTGTTTCAAAAGAAATGCTTGACCAGTTGAGCTACACATTGGTAAATTTAGTAATAAATCGTAGAAATTGCATATGTCAGAGCTGTGCTGTCTCATTCACTGTACTGTGTGAACAAAAGGCAACCCCCTTCCCCCCAAAAACCCTATAATTTAATATTATTAAATATAATTTAATAATATATTATAATTTAATAATAAAATAATTAAAAATAAAAGAAATTTGGGTGCATTATAGGTCAAATGAAGGTGCATTAGGGAGAAGATTTGTTTTGCAATTATATTAATGTCTCATAAACAAAAAACATCTTACATCAAGTATTTTTGATATGCAATAAAATTTTAGTTCTTTATATTTTGGGATAAAGTATGACCTAAGGTTGAATTATGAATTTTTTCTTGTATTTTACTTTTCTAGTAATTGAAATCAAATAAAATGTTTGTATGAAAATTGTATGAAAAACTTTTAAATGATCATTAGAAATTTCTAGTAATGCCTCTTCAATAAAGTGAAATAAGTTTAAGTTACTAAATTATTAACTGAACATTTAAAATTAAAAACTAAACCTGACATAAACATGAATTAAACTTATATAGCAACATAAAAGATAAATAAAAAAGGACATAACTAAAATATACATTTAAATTAAATAAAAACTAAGCTATATAAAGCAACTAATGATAACTAATAAAAAAAAAAGCTGATTCAAAATATATTTAAAAAAAACTACAATTAAAATATATTAACCCTCAAAATATGCAAAGAGGCAAAGAGAGAGTTTGAATCCATTGTGGCTCTTAAGGCAAAATTTAAAATGTATGATTTTGTCATTTGTGTAATATTACTACGATATCGGTTATCAAGGTTATTTATATCACTGTTATCATCAATACCAATATATGTTGTGACACATCTTATACCCATCTTTTAAACTTTATTATATAAATACTTCAGGCTGTTTAAACATCTAAAAAGTGTGTGTTGTGAGATGCAGTGTATGCCTTTCATCTCTTCATCAATCTATCAGTAGTGTGGGGCTTGTGCTTGCGTCTGCACTTCAGTTCTCACTGGGCTAGTGGCGCCCGTTGCCTACTGTCAAGATGGATCACCCCCACACAAACACAATATGTGCACTAGACATCCAGCTGCCTGCTGCTAACCTACAGCAGTATACAAAGCCAAAGCCCCTCTATGTAATGTAAACACTATAGACATGCTCTTACATTAACATGTTCTCTCATACTTCGTTAGGACAATAAAAATATTATATTTAAATTGTTATTTATTATTTAGGTAATCTATCTCTCTCTCTCTCTCTCTCTGTCTCTCTCTCTCTCTCTCTCTCTCTCTCTCTCTCTCTCTCTGGTGTGTTTCATTGTCTCTCGTCCGTTAATTAAGAAGTGAAGGTCCATCTGTTTGCCTGGCGAGTTCTGCATACAAATCCGTACCTGAACCATCCCGAGGCATACATGCTTTCATGTTTAATTAATTCGAGCACCTTAGACGCTGAGTTAAACCATGGTGTAGTTGTTCACTTTTTACCATTAATTTGTATGATAGCTTTTTTTTGTAAATTTACAAATATAATAGCCAGTTTTCATTATGTCATAGGTGGGAACCAAGTGGAAAGATGTGGTCACCAAATGCATCAAAGGTCACTTCCAGCCCTTACTTTTGTTCTACTCGAATCCTGACGGCAGTGCTGTGACCACAGAGGAAGCCCCGCGGCCCAACAGCACCAGCAGCACCCAAAATAAGAGCTCAGTCAATGGAGACACTCCAGGTACAAAACTACATGCAGTAAAACTAGGGATATGCGTGCGTGCGTGTGCTTGTATGTGTATTATAACATTTTGTAAAAATAATTAATTTCTAATGGTAGCTGAACAATGGGGCTCAAAATATACTGTAGTATTGCAAATATTGTAATACTTGCAGGATTAGCATGTTGTGTTTTTTGTCTTCCAAATTGTATTGATATGATCTTGGAGTGAAAATGACAGTTTCACACTGACTAATGTTAGTATCGATTGACAACTATTGATCACTGTTTGCTATTTATAGAGTCAGAACACAGTCAGTGATGTATTACGATGCTAAACTAATGTTGGCCATAAAGATTTGGAAAAAAACTTCGTCTTTAGCCATTCGTTTCAGTAGTTGAACCTCTAACTGTTAACTGTAAACTCAGTAAGAAATAAATATTTATTTATTAAAAACGTTTTATAAATGTTTCAAAGCAACAACATAAACAAACGTCACTGCGCGTGCACGCTTTTGTGGCCCAAACATTTCTGATAACATGCCAAAGAAATAACAAGTAAATGACACACCATTTAACAAATTGTTTATTTAATACAATTAATATACAATCAAATTCAACTCATTGTTTATTTAGTAGAAATTTTATACAATAAAATATTAATATAAAGTAATTCTTATATAAATTAAATAATAAATAAATAGTTATTTTATGAATATACTAGTAATAAGAAACTCTTGTGCATTCTCACTTTCTCAGGTACTCCTATACTGGGTAATAAGAAGTTGGAATTGACTCGGGAGAACCTGACTGCGTTCTTCTCGAGTCACGGTACTCTGAAGCCGAAGTCTCAGCCGCCCTCTGTCTTCAGTCGTGGCAGTAACCAAACCAGTGGTGGCAGAGGACCGGGTAAGACAAACCTAAACAAACTACAATTATATAAATCTACTGTATACAGCTTTAAGTGTATGGTTGAATTACTATATCCCACAATGGCTTACTGATTACAACTAACACTGTTATTCACTATGTGGCATTGCAAGATCTCTGTAAAACATAGTTTGTTTTGTTTTGATTGATGTGATTTTCTGCTTGAGAGGTCTGATACAATTTTGACCATACTGGATATTCTTTGCAATTGTTATGCATGCAGTCCATTGTAATTCAGTGAGCTTAGCTGCTATTTATGACATAATTTTCTATGCATGCTTTGTGCTTTAAATTCGATTAATTAAGCAGTCCTAGTTTCGGTACATCATAGTGACAGATATTTATTTCTCTTTAAAGAAAAACAAGACTCCAGCATGTCCTAAAAACAGAAAACGAATTTCCGTTACCTTGATTTACCTGTGTCAGACCTCATACTTTTTTCATGAACGACGCCGTGGCCAGAATGTTCTCTGCAGGAGGCAACACTGTTCCCCTGCAACGTATTTTAATGCCCGGAGGATCAGACAAATGCACGGTGTGTTTGCACAGAGATAGACAAGAAAGTCATCATTCAGACGTATTACCTTTTACTCCAGAAGTACACATTCCACTCTTAATACAAACCATAATAGCTTGATGCATCTCTCTTTTATTGTTCAGGTTCCTCTAAAAGCTCTTGGATCATCTTGGGTAATGGCTTTCTGTCCTCGGGCAATAAAGATATTTCTTTTGGCTCTGAAAATAGCTGATAAAGCCGCGCAGAATGACTTTTTCATCGTAGTCTGCAGCAATTTGTGAGCGCAGCTGCGATTTTAATGGAATGAGACAGTAATTTAGTGCCAGTTTGCGCATTTATTTCGTGGATAATATAACATTTGTTTTGATGGTGTTGTGATGATATGCAGTAGCTTCATACTTAATGCCACACATAAAATGTATTAGGTTATTGCATGAAACGCAAACAAATGTGCATCTGTAAACAAATTATGCTTGAGGTTTTCTGTGCCATTTTGTTATCCCCCTTAAAATCCCAGTGAAATTAAAAATTGCAATTCCTATTTTTTCATGAAATATTTTTAATTTCTCAAAATATCATCTTTATTTTGGGATGAACTATCCCTTTAAGTGTCCAAATACTGGTCACTGTAAGCCACTGTAAGAGTCAACTTTGCAGTTCAGTAGGAAATCTTCTAAGTATGTTGTTGAATGTCAGATGTAATATCAGAGTGATATGGGGATGTTTTTACAGCTGTATGAACCTGATTTGCCTCTTTCTCTCTTTTTATTTACTGTGTTTAGTAACCCCTCACACTTATATACTATTGTGAATAGGGCCGAGATTTGGAATGCCTGACTGGGTATTGCTATGGGACCCTTAGCTTTTCTGGGAAATAGATTAAAAAAATTGTTCTTGGCTCTTTTTATTCCACTAGCTACAGTATGACCTTGATTATGAGACTGCATCGTGTTTAAGGGCAAGAAATGTCTCTTTCATTTTCACTGTCCACTCTCTTTCTCACTCCCATGTAACACTTCATTGCTTTTCTCCTTCAGCGCAGCAATAATCTGAAACACACACACACACACACACACACACACACACAGTCCAGTTATGGTTCTTGTGCACTGCTGTCCTTCCCAGAAGCCTCAGGGGTATATTTAAGTAGTGCAGAGGCCACACTTTCTCCCACCATCCCCAATAATTCTTAACTTCTAGTGTACTCTGAAGCTTTATTTGAAGGGTGCTGCATATGGATTTTACAGCAGAGCCATAAAACAC
Source organism: Oreonectes daqikongensis (assembly GCA_026939265.1). Classification (NCBI taxonomy): domain Eukaryota; kingdom Metazoa; phylum Chordata; class Actinopteri; order Cypriniformes; family Nemacheilidae; genus Oreonectes; species Oreonectes daqikongensis. The sequence goes on along the minus strand of JAOTQM010000406.1, from coordinate 482,029 downwards.
GCTTGACACCTTTTTTTAATGGCCGCATTAACATTTCAAAATTCCTGTATAGAAAATCCCGCTACATTCAGACTGTGATGTATGATCGTTTATAGTTTTAGATAATGAATTCAGGCTATATAGTTTTAATACATCCGTGGGACCTTCGTAACCGTAGAATCTCATTCAGAGGGGAGCAACGCTTGTAAAGCAATACAATTTGTAAAATGACCACAGTCCTGATGAAAAGTAGTGTAATTGTGGCAATGTACTGTTTGTTTTTACAGTGAAGATGAACTTTGATCCGAAGAGTCGGTTCAGAGAGATTTTGAGGGAATTGCCGAAAGAGGGACTTCCCATCAACCTTATAAAGAAGGATTCTGACAGGTCACAGAGCAGACCAGAAACACTGAGACAACGGGGTAAGAGAACAGACTTGCTGTAAAAATACATCATGACTAAAAGGAGTAAAGATTTTTAAGTATACAACCATAAGTGCTTTTCTCCCAAACCTTTTAATCGACACTACATGTCAAAAGTTTGGAAACACTTATTCTTACTTTATTTATATTTTGTTCCACTTTTTATAATATAAGTAAACTCATCAAAACTATTTTGTGTCTTAGCATCTTCAAAGATGCCACCCTTTGACTAGAATTAGCAAAATCGTTCTCTTGGCATTTTATCATTTAGCTACTTCAGGTCTCAACCTGGAAAACTTTTTAAATTGTGTTGAAGGGGTTCCCATCTATATAGGACTCTTATTGGCTGCTTTTTCCTTCAATATTTGTTCCAAGTCATCCATTTCAAAAATATATTTTTAATAAAATGTTTGTTTTCTAATGAAAGAAATTCTGCAAAATAACATTTAAGCACACTCAAGATTTAAGCATTTCCAAACTTTTGACCGACGAAAAACCAAGAAATTTTAATGTAGTGATTTACAGGGTTCCGATCAAAATTCTAATTCTATATTTTTTCTTAAATGTTAATTTATGAAGTTTAGAGAAGTTAGGAATGTAATATTTTCCTGAAAAAAAGTTGTAAGAATCCAAATTCTTGAAACAAAAGCTGTCACAAATATCATCTTAAAGTTAGGATTGCCTCATGGTTGTTTTAAATATCAAAAGGTAAAATGTTTTAAATGTATTTCAATACAAATGGGGTGTGTATTATATTGAGCCAGAATCATAATTTTGACATTGAGATACTTTTGTATTGATATAATAAATAAATAACAGAGACAGAAACTGAGAGGGTCACAAAAATTATGGCGCATTAATACACAAAACGTATTATAAGAAATATAATATTATAATGCTTGCTAACATTTTAGTTAACATGGGATCAGTAATGCTGTTTAACATATCACATGCATTTAAGCTATATATATATATTTATATATACACATAAGAATGTGAGGTGTTTGCTACAAAAAAGTTTATTGTATAGATGAATATATAGTTACCTTACGAACAGGAGCGTGTAATCATTGACAAAACATTCGTAATTTTTTTTCTTATGAAAAATGAAAGAAAATATTTGAGAATTCTTAAAAAACGTAGGAATCGCACTTATGAACATTCTTACACACTTTCTATAATTTACCTTAAGAACAATCTTACATTTTAAGAATGTTTTAAGAACTGTTTTGTGAATCCGGCCCTGGGTCTGGAAGTCAGTAAAATTAGCAAAATCCTAAATAGTCATGTGACTAGTTTTATTTTTTATGTTTATTTTTATATTACCTCTTATGCATTATGAATATGCAAAATATTATTTTACTGATGTCTTAGCTTGTGGTTTACCCAAGCAGTAATATTCACAAAGTGCTTTGCATATCTATAGTCACTTTTACTCTTTTGTGTTATGTAATACCCCTTTAAAGTCTTAGTGGTCGTCTTTAGACAAGCACAGATTTATGGTGGTGACACTCTGAGCTTTTAGCAGAGCTTTGGAGTGGAATAAACTCACCCAGTGTGATCTTCTGGTGCTTATGTAACCTGGGGTCAGTGAGAAGTGTCAAAAATCACAGATTACCTCTGACATGATTCCACTGATCTGTGCGACTGTGTCATAGCCTGTGCTGGCCAGCAAGCTCTACCAATGCATGAGTGGTATTTCCTAAACATTTATATATATATATATATATATATATATATATATATTTATTGTCTTTAAATGGAATTATGCAACAATGTTGTCATGTGACGCTTAAAGATGCTAAAAGCATCGCTCAAAAGCTAAATGTAAAGAAGAGGTAGGTGCAAACAGAACATTACTATTTAAGCTGGTGGCTTGTTAAATGTGTATGCGTATGGTCATTTCTAATGGCTCACCACACGGGTCATGTGACCACCATTACTATCTCATTAAATTGCTCATAAGCAGTAAAGTCATAGTTTGCAAGCCACGCTGCTTGACTTTCCTTCACCCTTGGTGAGCTGGTACATGTTACATGGTTTACTAGTGGCTCTTTGAGCCTGCAAGCGTGTAGATCTTTGACCGGACTGCCTTCTCTTGTTGAGAGTTAACTATGTTGGCTGTTTGAGAATTCATTTGAGAAGGCAATTTGCATTTATAATGTGTATTTTTTGTGCAAGACAAAGCTGCATTAATGAAATCATGTTTTTAAAGCATAGCGATGTAGTGATCTTGGCAATGGGGCACAAGAGCATTTGAGACATGCGCTGCTGCAGAATGCCTATGCCAGCCCATTAACAGTGCCAATATGAGCAGTGTTGTGCCCAAAAAGAGTCACACTTCACTTTCACGAAGAGAAAGGTCAAGCGGGCTATTGGTGTAAGGGTGGGAGATGGATGGCTTTTTACCTGTAGATCTGTAAATTATTAACAACATATGCCCACCTGAAATGTATGTAACTGTGTTTTTTCAGATTTACCTCCAGAGAAGCCCTATTCCCGTTCATTGTCCCCTCCTGAAAATGGTTTCAAGCATTTAGAGTCTCGGCTCTACAGCAGTCAGGGCAGGGGCCCGACAAGGACCGAGCGCTTCCCTGTTAACAACACTCACCCCAACCGCCAACCGCGTTCCCAATCCCAGCCTCGTGTCCCGGTCCATCCCCCCAGCGCCGGTCACCCCCGGAGGTTAGATCCCTGCAACGGCTACGACACGGACAGCAGTCAGGACTCTCGCACCTATGGAGGTTCCCGCAGCCGATGGAGGCCGATGCGGGAGGCGCTCAACGTCGACAGCGTTCTTAAGAGCGATGGTGATCAAAACTACCACAACTCTCGCAGGCAGATCTCGAATCAGGAAAGCGGGGAGTTGATGTGGAGTCGGTCCGAGGACCGCAAACCTAAGAGTTTAATGACCATCTATGAGGATGAACAGAGACAGGATATGGGCAGCAAGAGCTCGCTGGAGTCAGAAGGTCGGCCGCCTCCGGAACAGGAAAGGGTCAAAGGAATGGTCAACAGTCTCGGCTTTCGAAATGATAACTGGAAGTTCCAACGCACCGAGTCCGGATACGAAAGCAGCGACCGTCTCAGCAACAGCTCGGCTAACCTGGACTCTCCTGTGGTGGAGAATTTGAGCAACAAAGAAATGCACTCGATACCAGAACTGAACACGGCAAGGTAAGAACTAAATTCTTTAAAATATTGACAAATTTACCAATAGTGTATGTGTTTGAGTTCAATGTGTGGTCTTTTTTTAGGGACTACCAGCGGAGGTATGAAGATTCAAAGGCAGACATCTTACCTTTGTCCATCTTTTACGGTAAACAATTTTCTTTGCAATAAAAAATGCCCGAGTAAAGTCATATCAAAAATAGCAATGTGGTATTTTTAGCTTCTGGAGAGATGGAAATAGATTGTACATAACAAATATGAGTCAAAGGGTTGGAGTGTGTGTATTCTCACCCTGACAGATCTCACCACGGAGGCTTTGGGCCAATTAGACCCCTGTACATAGTGTTAATGTCAAAGAAAAGCTTTGTCAAACTTCTGCAGCAATATAAGATTAAATAAATGTGGGAAAAGTTTGGATTCAAAAGTTATATGGTACGTGATGTGTAGCAATCATGGTAGTTTATAGTAGAATAGTTTCACTGAAATAAAATGCCGCTTTAAGATTTTATTAGATCATGTGTCCATTTTTAAATGAGAATCACTGATTGTGAATTACCAAATAATACATATCAAAATGCTGTCAGGGAAGTGGCATTTGAACACTCGCCCAAATAATATGCCAACGTGTGCCCGCGCCGCCCCACCATGGTCCGTTATCAGACAGATAAACAGCTGAAGCGATGGGTGCAGATGGGGTCGCGCTTGAAGACGAATCATTTGTACCGCTTGTCAGCGCTGAGAGGGGCTTGTGCATGAGTGTGTTGTGATGGTCGGGTGGGGGTCTGTTTACCCCAGCTGAAGGTGCTTTATGGGGGCTTTACGGGCTAAAGAAGCAGAAAGGACAGCTCTGAGGGACGTGTCCTCTGTTTTCACTGCAGTGTTGGCGGCCATAGGGGGTAATGACCTAACATAGTCTTCTGACATTAAATGAGTGCCGGATTTAAATGGTGGATGAGCGTTTTTTTGGGATGTTTATAATGTTTACGATTTTTTTTTGGACTTGAGCCTTTTTAAAGCAATCTTGAGTTAGAAAGAAATCAATTAAATTCAGAAACTTCCCTTTTTTTTTAATACAGTTGCAGTTTTAATATTGTATTGACAGCCTCTTACAAATGTGTGAATTTGGCATTAGTTCAAATACAGTGTCGGCTGTTTATTGCCTCTCAGAACGCACTGGCCTCATTTTAGTGGCTAACTTGAATCCTTTTGAAAAGAGCTAAAATAAGATTGAGCTAAAGAAACTTTTTTTAATACATATACTCTTACATATACATTTCCCCTAAAGGTATCTATACACTTACTGTATATTAATGTCATTATATTAGATAAATGCCTATGACTGTAAAAAAAAATAGTATACAAATATTATCTAAATATTTTAATTTACAAATAGATAACATTACTATTTTATAGCATGTTATCTGGCATTTTTTAAATATATTTTTAATTATATCCATCCATACATCATATTATGTATTGTCTTATATTGTTTTTTACACTGAATGTATGGTTTTAATTATTATTGCTGGTATGGTAATAATTAATAATAGTCATTATATCAGCATTACACTAACAAAGGTTTAAATGCTAAAACAATCGATTGTAAGAACGGTTGAAAAGGGAAGTTAGTTTTGATGTCATGGTTTGACATTACGGTTAAACATTGCCATTATGTAACAAAAAGTTTTTTTTTTATGGCGATCGTCTATTGTCCTCCACACTTGTTCAGTGTTAATCCTGTGCTTCCAGTTCTCAGTGTGCAGGCTGTGCTCAGTGTCCTGTAAGATGTTTGAAAGGTCAGCGAGAGCTGCTGAGCGTTCAGTCTCAGCTAAACAAACTTCTGACTGTTGTTTAGTTTCCCTGGTTATACAGACCCCTGCCATTCTGCGTCTTTATAGCATTTGTGTTTCAGGGTGTAGACGCTGTAAAGGCCAAGATCAGAGCCTGTCTAAACCTATTTCTACCTGTTGTAAAAAAGTCTGATTTTTCTCGATGATATTTGGGTTAATAACGTTCTTTCTACTTACACCACGTCTACACCGGACGTGATGCGATAAAAGACATTAGAAACACATTAGAACTAATCATTTACATTTTGTCCACACTGGATGCGGCGCAGCGTGCCGGTCACGTCTGGTGTAGACACCGTGTTACTCTGTTACATCAACACTTAAATGCTGCAAATCCTCAAAATTGAATCAGGAATGTGATGCTTCTTATTTTGAGAGGAGCACAGTTTGTTTTGATATTAGGTTTTTTCTCCAGTATAGAGAACATGTGTATGGCAGTGGTCTCGTGCTGAATCAGAGTGTTGAATTATGGGTAGAGTTTGACACCACTCCTTTAATCTTATCTGCTCCACAGCAGAGATGTTCTGATGCTTCAGAGATCTTCTAGTGTCTCCACAAACAACGGCCGTCCGTGTGCTCATTTCTTCATGTGTTTAGGATTTTAGCAAACATAGCAACACAACAAACAATATTATTATTACTGCATTATATAATTGAATGAATCATAGATAAAGGGAATGGAGGGGTTATTCATTCATGGGTTATTCATTCATGCAGTGTTTTAACTGTATCATTGTGCAAAATGCCTTTTAAAGGTGCAATCTTACAGTATGACATCAGATGGTGATGGTAGTAATTGTTTTTTAATTATTAAAATTCATTTTTAAATCAGTTGTATTTAATCCAGCCGGAGCAACACTGGGCTGTATGGTGTTAGTAGTGCTTAACAAGGCAAGGACAAGTACAATATAAGAACAAAGTGATTTTCAGATAATGAAGTTGTCCACCGTAATGACATTAAAAAATGTATTTGCATTACCTAACATTTACAAAGGTTATTTTTTTATGTTAACAAATACAACTTCTGATTTTAAAAAAAGTTTTAGTAAATGTAAAGGTTTTAGTAAATTGACATCAAAAATTGTTGCTTTATTGTTCATTGTTAATTCATGTCATCTAATGTCAACAAACTGAACCTTATTGTGTAGTGTTACCGATATGTGTTTATCAGCCTTCTAAGATTGCAAGTTCTGGGCATCAAAAGAGATTCTTTACATGGGGCTTACCAGCTTTAACATGACAGGCCTTGAAAAAACAAAATATAGTCTAAAGTCCAATCCTCTTATAATTGCATGCTGGCAAAGGGATTAAGTGTTAATGCGCTGGGAAAAAATCAGAAGGAAAAGCAATGTGTGTTAATGCAACACACGCGCGCACACACAAAATCGCAGGGTCTTAAGATCAGGACCAACTACTGTGGCAGAGATGAACAGCATCTATTATACATTTGGAGCAAAGTATATGACTATAGAACTATTTTGGCTGTGTTTTCTTTTAACACTTTTCATTTACTTTAAGTAGGCCTATAACTGAAATTGATCAGGTTTAGTTTCCAGACATTGTATACTATTATTTATTACTAGTATTTACAGGGAAATTACACAACCACTATTGTGAAGTTCTGTCAATGTTTTAAGTACTTTTATTAAAGCGAATTTCTCTACTATGTTTAGTTGAGACACTTAAAGCGTGTTGTGCAGTGCCCCCTAGTGTTTGCAGACATATTCATCTTATTTAGATTCTGTCATTAGTGATTATTGATTGTATTTATTTACTGTTGCTAGGTTAAATTAGACCAACCCAACCATTGGTTGAAACAACCTAGCAATTTTTACAATATTGAATTTAGGAAAGCATCTTATTTTCTTGCCCAGTGGATGGTAGGAAAAATTACTTTAAAATATCTCATTTTGTGTTCAACAGAACAAAATAATGATAAAGAATGTAGGAAAGCAAACAGTTCTGGGGCACTTTTGACTAACATTGTTATTTTTCTTACTATGGTAGTCAATAGGGTCCAAGAAGTGTTTGGTTACAAGCATTTGTCCAAATATTTTTTTTCTGTGTTCAACCAAAGTGAGTCATTCACTTTTTTGGGTGAATTATCCCTTTATTAAAGTGATAGTTCACCCCGAAATAAAAATTCTGTCATCATCTTTCCTGTCATTTCAAACCTGTTTGACTTTATTCAGCAAAACATAAAAGAAGATATTTTAAAGGCTCTTTGTAACCGAACAGTGCTACCATGCTTGACAAATGTCTTGTTGCGTGTGATCTTGTTCCTAGCATGCAGCTGTGCAGTCATACTTACCAAAATCCACTTTGATTATGAAAACTTTGCTCTCTTCCCCTTAATATCCATGTTTTCTTGACTCACTGCCCACTTGGCATGTAAGGAGCACTACCCCTTGAGCTCATTATTTTCTAGCCATAGAGAGTTGACACGGAGGCCGGTTTGAACTGGATGGCCTGCTTGCTTTTGTCTGGTTTAGACTCCTAGTCCCCCACAGAACTCTGGCCGCCTGACACCCCGCTGTGATATTCCTTCACCGAATCCAGACAATCCTCCAGCCCTGACCCTGTTATATAACATGTCTGAATTTACAGACTGATCTCGCCGGTCGCAACACATCTGTCAGAATTCAGTCTAGCTTGATGTGAATGCTTGCCATGTTTCTTCAGTGCAGAAATATTTCAACACTTTGAATTAATTGTATTAATAACTCTGTAGACTATATTATTTCTATATGTATAACATTTACATTTCGATCTTGTTAGGTGACCATCAAAAGAGAGCTCTGGATCACTCCACGAGTCCTTATGTTCCACGGTAAGCTGTTTAAATATCACGCAAATTGATGCATAATCTATCACTGTACACAAAAATATAAATACAAGTTAAACGATGATGTAGAAATTCAAGAATTTCTAGAAAATAGTGGTCCTTTAAAAAAAGATCTTAAACTGATCCCATGGTCAATGTTGCATATACAGAATGCACCAGTAAAAATCATGTCATTTAAAAAAAAAATAATCGTCATTTTAAATGTTAATACATTGTGAATATATATTTATGCAAAATTGTTATAGTTTGGGTTGATATTTTGTGATATTCTTACATTTTTACTGTAAACTTTCACAAATGATTTAATAAATAAATTGAAAATAAATATTTGAATATTTTTCACACTACTACTACAAAATGCTGTACACTATCTACTGTTGAGGTCAATGTTTTATGTGTTTATTCAAGTGCCTTCCATATGGGAAGTTATGTGTAGATATTGAGTAGTTTCTGTGGTTTTTGTGACCGCAGTTCTTCTGGGTAAATCTACACCATTTTGTTTCCTCCTGCAGAAGACAAGCGTTAAGGAACAACCCTGTTAAGGAACGGACTGAAAATGCTACAGCAGAGCGAGTAGATGTAGTAAATGGGAACCACCCCACCCCACCTTATTTTACCAAAACCAGGAGCTCGGAGTGGAATAGCTCGGATGACCTCGCCGGCCCTTTTTCCGAGCAGGAGGACTCCTCCTCACGCGCCGGCACGGCTCCTCACGTACCCGCTCGAAAATCATCTCACGCCACAGCTCCACCTTTACCTCCCAAACCTCACATTATGAGTTCAGAGAACCGGCGACGCCTCGCGCAGGATCCCTCTCCGCCCAGCCCTAACCATGTTCCCCGGAACGGCTCGGCTCTGTCCCACACCAGCCTGCAGAAGTGGCTGGATAACACATCCGAATCGAACATGCTCTCATCAGACACAAGCTCGAAATCGGGTTCGTCTGATCAAGAGAGGAACGATCTCTCGGCTAGCGAGGGGGAAGAGAAGTTTAACACTGCTCCTCGGACGGGCTCTCCTGGCATTCCCAACACATATTTTTCTGTGGATAACTGCATGACGGACACGTACCGTGCCAAGTATCATAAAAAGAGACCTGCTCTTTATATGGTGGCAGGAGATCACACCTCATCTGGTGAAAGTGATTATGGGGACGTTTCACCAATTCCCTCTGAAACACAGACGACACAGCACTCCAGAGCGATAGCGGTACCAGGTAACGTCACACCTGTATTAATATGTAGAAGTGGGCGATATAATGATTAGTTTGTAACTACAAACTGGTTTTCATTTCTGTTTTAGTTACTAAACACCAGCATTTAATGTTAGTTACAAAAACAATACTTGTTTACTCATGTTTATAATGCTACAGAGAGAGAGACTTTTATTTTAAATTATTAGTATTTTCTTTTTTATAATTTATTTTGAATTTTTATATTTTAAAATGAAATTACAAATCATTTAATTTAATAATTTTATATTCGGAATCCAAACCTTGCTAATGTGTGTTATGTAGACATTCACTGTGTCCCACTTTGATACTATTCGTACTGAACACTATTCAAAATAAAATCATAGCATGTTGAAATAAGTATCATTAAATTACCCGGATGATTTGCTATTTTTAGTAAAATTTCATAGTGCACATACATGTACACTTTAACGGCAGATATTACCCAGAATTCACTGACGGAAGTTTAGTGACACCAAACAAGTGATGTTGCACCAAAATAAAAATTTAACTAATGTTAAACATTGCATAAGAACTAATGAATGAAGCTGAAATGCAAGGAGATTTATTTTGATGTATGCCATTACACACATTAGTATTTCTCTTGCATACTATTTTGCTACACATAAGTATGTACTGTTTATGTTTAAAATTATACTAAATATTCAATTAAATCATTTGTATTTATACAAATTATAGTAAAGCAGCATTACTGCAATGTACACAATATGATTATTATATTTATTATTATTCAATAATGCAATATGAAATCATTTATATTTACCACTATGCACTTGTACTGTGTTTCAGTTCATGTTGCCAGTAAATCCACAGCAAAATGGAACCCTGTTTCTGTGAAAGGCTTGGACGAACATGGCTACCTATGACAACACATCTCATCTGTGAAATACATCCTCATGGAAACGAGAATATTACATCCCTCTGCCTGTGACGTACGGATCAGTGGACTTCAAATTGCCTTCTTTTTTCTACATTTTGAAATTATGCATTTGAAAGAGAGTATATGGCAGTGTGGATCTTACGTTTGCACATTTTAAGCCAAAAGAGATCGATGTTGCATAACTTTTTTCCTGAAACACTCTTTAGACTACTTAGATCTTTGCTTTAGGATGACTAACAAAACTAACACTGGAAGAATAAACCGTACAAAAGTGCTTTTACATAATAGAGTTATTTGTGTTGATGCTCAGTGCTTCTGGTTTACGCTTGAATGGTTTCATGGTTTTGAGTATGAGGGGGGCAGGGCTGTTAAAATGTATATTCAGAGAGTGAAGCTGCTACACGTATCCATGTTTAGAAAGAACTGCCTTTGAAAAGAGAACTGAAGCCTGTCTTAATATATTTGATGGCCTTTGTTGGTTTAGATCTTATTTTCTAAGCACCCGACCACTTCGGATATTTGCATCCTTCTGTTGAGCTCAGTATATTTTGACAGATTTTCTTAGACGACACTGTAAGATGAAATATATGATCACTGAGCGTGTAAATTATAATTTGGGCACACCAAAGTGCATTTGGTTTTTCTTTTCAATTTTGGAACAGAACAAAGTTGTACATTTGATATTTTTGTTTTGTTTGTATAATGTTGTTTTGTATATTGTTAAGCAGACACCACTAAATATAGTGCCTTATTTTGTATGTAAAGATGGGATGAAGGTGTTTTTATCTGCAAACTGTAACTTTTTTAATTCTTTTGTATAATGTAGTTCATTTCGGTTGAATAAGATCTTTTAATAAACTGATTTATTTAAGCATAACATCGTTTTCATCTTGGTTATGAATTTACTATAGTTGTCATTTTGGACCATGGTTATTATAGGGCATAAAATGCAATACGTTATTTTCTTTTTTAAGTCTTAAGTTTTAAGTTTATTTGGTTGTATATTATAAATTAAAACTTCATCACAAGTACAAGACCTAAAAAGACAAAGTGAGATTTACTTTTAGCAGCATATTTTATGCCTTTGAACAATATTATGCATTTTTTTACTGCATATGATTTACAGTTACAGTTACTGTAATTCATAGCAAAGAAACTAAAAACATTAATAGTACATTTTCTAGACCCAAAATGTATTCTGTAAAAAGTATATTTAATTTTATGTTACATTTTAGTCATACAGTATTAGTCATTTAATTGATTTTTAATATTGCAATGTAATTTCAAGATAATCTATACATAAGATCAATTCTATGCAGGTATTTACTGTTTGGTTCCATAATATTTATAATATCAGAGCATACAGATCACATACAGTAAAATATGTACAGCAAAGGTACAATACAGTATTTCAAGAATAGAATATATTTACATTAAATGACAGATGTAGTTACAGCCATTGACAAACATTTCTTGTTTTGTTTTGTTTGTCATTTTACATTTTACTGTTATTGTTACACAACTAATATGTGCACTTAGTAGTCGTATGTGTTCAGTTACATGCCGTATCCTCTCGGGTTATGATTGTGGTGCTTAGATTTGGTGTTGCGAGCCTTGACTTATGTTTTAACATAACACACATAGCGATGTCCTTTTCCTTTCTTGCAATCTCTTATCTGCCATTTGATTTTCCTCCAGACTAGGACACACTTTCTTGTTCCTTTCGTTTTTTTTGGAGGGTTCCTCCTCCAGTTGGTGTAAGTAACAGGCTCTCCACCGACCCACTCCCACCTGCCTTTACTTTCACGGTCATTTAGACCTGTGGATGATAAGAGCGACATTACTTAAAGTTTGAATTGGAAGTATTATGGGATAATAACATTTTAACTGCATTGATTGTACTAAGGCCAATTTATGTAGAAAACAAATTACCAATCCAAAAGGGTTTTCTGTCACCGAAGTCCCAAAGCCAGTCCATATCGGCTTTTGACAAAATACTGACCAGGTTTCCATTAAAGCTTAGGGAAAATAAGCATTCGGTTGCAAGTCAGGTTAGTTATGAATAGTCTTTATCCGTATTAACACCTTTTATGGAGTTCTCCCATTGTGTTTAATATCTTGGATGATTAGATTTTCTTAGATAATCTTACTTTTCTCTGCACGCCCGTGCTGCTCCGTTCCATGTGGCTTTGCGGTCTGTGCTCAGAAAGTAACAGTAGTTGTTGTGGTACGTCCATCCTGGAGAACATTTCTGTGCTTTTACAGTCTGGATACATGCACAGGAGAGATCATCTTATAATAATAATAATTCACCCAAATATGAAATTCATTTCTTCACACCCATGTCTGTATGACCTGTATGACCTTTTTTTTCTTCTGCAGAACGCAAAAGACGACATTTTGAGGAATGTTGGTAAGCCAACAACATTGGCTCTATTGACCTCTATTGTAAGGACGCAAAACCATTGAGACGTTTCTCAAAATATCTTCTTTTGTGTTTCACAGAATAAAGAGTCATATACAGGCTTTGAGGGTGTTCTTATGTTTTTTTGGGGTGAACTATACCCTTAAGATCATCATTACACATTGTAAATATTAAAGTTTTATGATAATAACCTCATTAGTAGGTGCCCAGGGTCTCCAGGTGTCACCGCTACAGCGTAAGAGTTGACCTGAGCTCTCATCGTAATGGAGAAAGCCGGTAAGTTCTGGGCTACACGGTTTAGATGAGATCTTCTGTAGACATAAACAAATACGTATTGATTTAACTGAGGTCAATTTGCATCTTTTTATCTTCTGCAACATCATGTGACAAACAGCAAAGTATCTGGGCAATTCCAGCATTATGGATGTGACACAGAAACACTCAGATAATGTGTTTGTTACTAATATACTGAACAATCTGTTGATATTTTACTAAACCCTTATTATTAAAGTTTAAACATCAGAATATCAGTTTATTCACATGTTTTGAATATGGATGTGACAAAAAAGGACACAGTTTTTGGAGAGACAACAACCGTTGTAGGATTTATGTGAATTAAAATGTTCAGACCAGAAGCAATAATACCCGACAAATGGAGAAGAGATGCCTCTTCATAGAACAAGTTTCTTATTTTAATTTTCATATACCCATTTATAGGAACGTTACGGATGTGACAATCCTGAAAATGGCACTTATAAGGAATCATGCACTAAAAATAAAAATATGCTTTTGAAAACACTAAGAGAGACTACACATGGGTATTTGAACCTATGCTGACATCTGTGCTATCACTATAGTAAAAGTATAGATTTTGTTTCATGGTAAGGTTGACATTTGCATGGAATTGCCCTAATTTAATAAAGGAGAGATGTAGATTTAAGTTCACATATGCAACCAAAGCATTTGGTACTGTGACATAAGAGATACTAGGACAAAACTAACCTGAGTTGCAAAATGTGAAACTTGAGTGTTTGTCTGTCTGATCGGAACAGAACGCTGCTGCCCCCTGCTGGTCACTTTCACTTGAGCTTTTCTGCCTATTACAGAGGCTGTATTGTCTTCTTCGACTGCCATCGATATGATCCCGTGATACTGGGAGTATGGAATATAATATTACTATTTCAAGGTGTATTTCAAGGAGTTACACATGAAAAAAATATTCAGTATGTGTATCAGAGGTTTTGAATACAAAACTATCTTAACCTTAGACATAACCTAAAGTAACTTCATCTGTAGAATGTGCATTTTAAATATATTTGTATTCATCTTACTTTGTAAATGGTATCAGATCCTTGTCGAATGATTTCCGAAGGTTGCACCTGTGAATCAAAGTTTTAAATGAGTGTTCTGAATACCCATTAATGCTAATAAAACGATTGCTTATAAACGCACCACTTTGCCATTTCCATTGAGTCTGAGTGTTTTCTTTGTAGCGGAGGGAGTCTGTACTATTACATCACCATCTCCTCTGATATATCCCTGAGAAAAAGGCAACACCTCCACCTGGATTGAGCCGTGTTCAGGGTACGATCCCAGCTTCATCTCTGAACCCTGAAGGTCAGTGTTCACTTTGAATTTGTTGTCAATGCATTGCCCTTCCGAACAGATGACAATGTGATAAAACACGGCAAACAATTGCGACACTTATACAACAACTTTACAAGTGATGTTTTATAATAATGCAACAAAAAACGAGGCGGTTTCATCAGACTATACGCCTGGGCATAACTTCCGGTCTGTGCGATTGGTCTGGCTAATATTACCTTTTTATATGCATTTATATTCATATTTTATTGTATAATAATTGTATTAAATAAACAATTTGTTGCATTTTATTGTATAATAATTGTATTAATTAATTTGTTGAATGGGTCGTGTAACTGTCGTATTTAAGTTTATCCAAGTAACTGTTCTTCTACTTGTAACCCCAAATAATACTAACTAGACATACTTTAACTTGCTAGCTGATGCAATTTACTTATTTATTTACTTATTTATTTTCTTTTGTACATCGTGATTTATCTATTCGTTGCGGATGTACTACCGGAAGTTAAGTTTGCGCCACAAAAGCGTGCATGTAAGGTAACGTTTGGTCATGTTGTTGCTTTTAAACCGTCTTATAGGAGACGTTTATTTCTTACCATTTTTGTCCATTATGAGGATGGTGGCTTTTGTGTTGCCTCTCAGTACAGCAGCCACTGGGAATGCCAAGTTAACCTCAAATTTCTCCTCAGCCTCTTCTAAAGAGTCCTGAACTATGTCTACTCTCCATACTCGACTGCTCACACCTGGGGGAAAAATAAACTTTTTATTTTTTATATTTGTTACATCTCAAGCGGGTTCTTCCTTTAAAAAAAAGTGTAGTTCACTCCAAAAATGTAATCACAGAAGATATTTTAAAGAAAGTTTGTAACCAAACAACATTGACACCCATTGACTTCTTTTGTATAGACACACAACCACACACATTTTTGAATGACATGAGGCTGAATAACTGTGTGAATACATTTAAATTTTCGGGTCAACTTCAGGAGTTAAGATGAAAATGTACCTGGGTCGAACTGAATTAGAGATGAGGAAGCAGGAATAAAATCTTTTCCAGCAGATGCTGTTAGTTCTTTTACCTACGGGGAAAAATAATATTAAAAATGCTTTTAAAAAGTGAATGAATGAGCCAAATCAATACACTATGTGTATTGTACGGTTATACCTGTACGGTTACAAAAGACGAGTCCTGTGTGTTTCCTCTCCTCTGAATGTTTAGTGAAACTGATCTCTGACTCTCACATATTACATAATCTGTCATGGTCATTTCCACACTAGCCCAGCTGAACTCCAATCTGCAGACGGGAATGATATTAAACACTGTTTTCTTTATGATTTTTTATTGTTTTTTAGATTAGGATGTACTGTAGCCTACTTGTGAGAGGGTCCGGTATTGCCCATAGCATCAGATACAGTAAACTCCAGACAGTCAGTCAGAGCATCCACAGCCGAGTTTATGATGTATATAATATTCCTCCTGTTCAGGTCTCTTTGAGAGAAACGCTGCCTTACAAACTCACCTGCGGTTTATGATAGAAAATGTCAAATAGATATACAATACACATATTTCAAAATAAGTGGTTTAGAGTCTCACCATTGGTTGAATTTTCCAGGTACCCATGATAAGGCGCTCTGAGGATGTGGTAAATAAGACGATCGTCTGGTGAGTTTGTATCCTGAGCTTTGAGCTCTCTGGATGAAATGAAGATCCCATAACGTCCATCTTTCAGCACCTCTACTTTCCACAGAGTTTGAAGCGATGTGATCTGTGGTGCGGAGCTGTCTAGAGCTTCAATCTGTGGTGGACATGCACATAAACAACTGAAATGCAAATTTCTATTTTTTAAACTACATCAGTAAATAAACAACTAACTTGTAGTGTGAAGAAGGAAGGCTCGGTTTGCACTTTTCCATCCAATAGAAAGCCTCTGTCTGTGGTATCAGACGCTATGAACCTGAAGCGATCTATCCGAGAAGCTCCACCCGAGTGTCTGTATGCAACATCCAGATCTTTAATATTTTTCTGGGTAAAATTACTGCCTGTGATCAGCACATGTCCCTTCAGGAGAAGCTGGCCGTACTGGGGAGTTTGGAGCACTTTGTAGATCAGGGCGGTGGGTGGGGTGTCCGGGTCAGACAGGAGCAGAACATCAGGAGATAAAGTTATGGTGGACCCCTCAGGAACCTGCAGACCGGCATTCTGCACAAGGGTGGGCAGGATCTTATCAGTCAGTTCCACCAAGATCTCCAAGTTTCCATTGCGGGTTGATTTGCCATTACTGACCACAAACCTAAAGACAAATTTGCCAAATAGAAATTATAAGCAAAGACAACACATCACTAACCATTAACCAAAAGTATCAGTAAACATTATGCACACTGTAAAAATGATTTGTGGTTTTAACTTCAAAAATGAAGTTGCCAGGCTGCCTTAAAGTTTTTAGTTAATTCTACTTTAAAAAAAAAAAAAAACAAATTCTTGCAATAACTAATATTTTTATGTTAAATTAACTCAAAATCAGCCGAGTAACTCAATTTTTTAAGTTGAAACAACAAATCAATTTTTACAGTGAAATATCATTAACCTTGATACAGTACACAGTACTCACAAATGCAGAGGAACTCAAAAAGTAAATAATACAATAAATATAAAAATCATAATAAAAATAATGCATTATATATTACATAAATAACATTAAGCTTTTTTTATGTGTTTTTCTCTTTGTGACAAGGAATTGTAAAAAAGGTTATTAAATGTTTCCATTTAAAGGTCCAGTGTGTAATTTGTTGGAGGCTCTATTGACAGAAATGCAATATAATATACATAACTAAGTCTTCAGAGGTGTATAAAGACCTTACATAATGAAGCGTTATGTTTCTATTACCTTAAAATGAGCTATTTTTATCTACATACACCGCGGGTCACTTTACATAGAATTTGCCATGTTGTTTCTACAGTAGCCCTAAACGGACAAACTGCTCTTTCGGAAAAGAAGTGAAAACGTGACGACATCTTAATCCTCTCACGACTTCCATAGTGCTTCAAACGAGAGGGGTGGAGTGAGCGATTGGTTGCAATCCACAACCTCACCACTAGATGCCACTAAAAAAATCCACACAGTGCCTTTTAAGTAATTACTTCTCTATTATTAACTTGTCAAAACTATGGAATAACACTAATGTAACTTTGGGAATTATGATGTGACAAAAAATCTAAAGTGTTACATTTTATCATCTTTGGTGTAGACAATGGTTGTCTAAATGTTTTTGAAATGTACTGTTGCCATTTTATTATCCAGCGTCTTGAGGTGTCACACTGAAATGCTTTATATCTTTTCTGAGCCTTTATTGGCTGTTTGTTTTATTGGCAATTTTGTCCATGTCAACTATTTAAAAAAATAATATTTCGTTTTCTATTGAAAGAAATTAACATGTTGGCACAATTATATTTTTGTGAACAAAACAAACATATTTTTTGTAAACAAAGGTTTTTAAATATTATATGTTATATATTTGTATTTTTTAGTACATAATCTATGCTGATATTAATGTTAAACAAGTGTGGAAATCTGGACAGGATGATTTTCACACACATTCATTCATTTAAGTCTCTTCCAAAAATGTATGCAAATTATAATTTAGATCATTGAGAGAAATGCGACTTAGGAGTGGTTTATAATATCTGAGTGCTTACTTTAGTGTCTCTTTAGGTGAATCTGCTCTGTTGTCATGAACGTAGCACACCAGGTTTGCAGCTACATCCAGCTGACTGAAGGACTGAATCTGCACACCCGTGTGTTTGATGTACTCCACGTGTCCGTGTGCTGGAGGTACAGTGATGACATACAGAAGTTCCTCTGGTTTATTAGTGCCGTCCACAGCCAGTAACACATCTGTGGTGAGGACCACACGCTCCCCACGACTTGTTTTCACAGGATTCACATACAATACTATATCTCCTAGAAAGCAATTACAGATAGATGGGTATGTTTTGTGTTTTGCTCATTTTTAGCTCACTTAAAAATCTAAACTTTTTTCATGCATCATATGGATCTCATGGTATGCTTCAGCTGGAAGTAACAACTCACCTTTCTCTAGTTCATTGACAGTAATGTGGAAGTGCTGAGCCGGAGAGCGGTTTTTGCCATCGGACAGATGGAAGACAAAGAAGTCAGTGGTACGAGCTCCGGGTTGGCCGGTGTGAAGGTAACGTAACAGGTTCATATCCAAAACCTCTTGGGAACAATTAATTCCTGCAGATAGAGACACCCAGTCTGTGCCTGCCTAAAAAACAACAAGAAGGAAAAATGACATTTTAAATGTGGTATTGTTGTATTATTCAGTTAAGTATGTTTTGGCATAAGGTGTGAGCTGATTTGGCCAACTATTGTAATTGTATTAGGTTGCAATATGATTTGTTCAACACTGAATTACAGTAAATAATGTTTAAGGTATATACTCTGATAATAATGATTCATATAATTTCTAAACTACATATTCTGTATTTGCCACTTCAAGCAATTTACAGTGCATTTGGGGTATACATTTGACCAGTCCACACATTCCCTTGAAAACAAAACCCATAGCAAACTAAACATTTTTATGCGTCCATTTTTCTTTGCAACACACATTAAATAATCTTAAAGATTGGTCTTTCTTTAGTGAGAAGTCTGTATGTACATTAATGACACTTTGGCAAAAATATGATGTCATTTACTCAACACTGGCACACCTGGCACTAGGAATGGGGCGGTTTCGACGTATATCACGGTTTAAAGGTTTTAGTGTGTCACGGTTTCAGAACAGGAACTAACATATGAACACTGACCTTAATCTGTAGGATGCCGTGATTGGGTACAGTCTCAAACATGTAGATGATGTCACAGGAGGGAGTGTCTTTATCTTGGGCACTGAGAACAGCACTGGAGATAAGTCTCGACTCCCCAGCTTCAAGCTGAATCCCAATGTTCCTAAATGAAAATAAAAATACTAAATCAGACAAGTAATACATTTGTGATTTTAGAAATTCCTGCATCAACATCCTTGCTTGATGGTTCTGGAATAACATTGCAACCAATTGGATTAATGTAGTGCTAAGAATTCTTTTCAACCCTCCATTTCCCATTGATTTTAAGGAACAAATGTATAATGTATTGATGGATAACATGGTATTCATCTTCATTAATGATACACAGTATATGTTACCGTATGATATGTGGCTCCTCATCATTGACCGGCAGCACTTTCACATGCACGCTTCTCTGGAGCTGGTGTTTGCCATCAGAAAGCTGAATGATGAACATATCCGTCTGACTCTCAGAGTCATCATGCATGTACATCACACTCATACCTGAGTAGATGAATATGACTTTATTATCTGATATACTGTATGCATCTCATTTATATTACATAGTTTACACATTATATGACTAATGTTTACACATTACAACTTGTGCAACTTGTCTGTGTATAATATAATAAAAATAAAACGATAAAAACTGACAGATTTAGAGAAGCTGAGAGATATGGGATATTGATCAAAAAATTGAGTTGTGTAAACTTAACAGTTGCGCAGCAGGTTGCCTTGAAATTGCAAGTTAATGGTGGGGTTAGTATTTTTTTTTAAACTGAGTCGGGCCGAGTACCAGAACAATCTTGTAGCCAAGCAAGCGGGCATTAGAAAGACTGTAAAAAGAGCGATGTCTTATTTTATTACATAGAACTAAAGGGTCTGTGGATTTTAAGTATAAAAAGAAGGATAAAAGTCAGGCAGGAGCTAATACTATATATTAATATAATATTATAAAGGATTTCCAGCATTAAGATGCATTAAGACACACGGTACTATGGCGAAGGCCTTTAGCAGAGATACACTAGCACCCACGATACTATGTATCTTCGCTTATTTTATTTATTTGCATTATTATTCGCAGTGGTCTAAGCTATGATAAAGCTAAGCATTTCATGCCTGCGTTGCGCAGCAGGTTTGAGGGTGGAGCAATGCAAGAAGAGCATGTTCCTTTTGCATAGTAGTGTGTTTTTTTGTCGATTTTAAATAACAATAACAACGTTTTCAGAAATCGCTTACCCCGCCTTTAAGTCAACTTTTTATTTTTACTATTTGCAGAGCTTTAAAAAATGCAGTACCTTTCCTCAAATCATCCATGGTAAAGTGTTTTATTGATATCTCAGAACTGTTGTGAAACGTCACATCGTTTCCATGTGCCGCACCCATGATGGATCCGTGTTGGGGCTGCTGGATAACGCTGAACGTTAAGCGGTCTTTAGGAACGTCGAGATCCACCGCATCGATGACAGCTGGGTCCAACACTGTCATGTCTCCCTCTCTGACCTAAAAGACAAAAAAGCATTGTGATCACACACATGAAATGACTAAAGCGATTCTACCCACACATAATACCAAAACATGAAATAAAATGTGATAATCCTAAACAATAAAAAGTCTTTAAGCATTTTCCTCAGACTGACCGTGATGTTTCTAGCCAGGAAGTCTGGAATCTCATCATTGGTCGGACTGATGATGATGTAAAATGGGACTGAAGACGACTGCTGTTTTCCGTCAGACACACGCAGCATGAACTGGTCAGTAGTGGGCTCCATCCTCTGATGTCTGAATTGGACATAGTTAATGTGTCCGTTCAACACATCCCTGTAAGTAAATGAAGCTAAAAGATAAACAATGTTAAATAAATACAAAATCTAATATCATTAGCATTCTTTTACTATGTTTTTATTTAACAGCTTGAATGAAATGTCAAACACAAGATTTCACTGACCAATACTGATTCCCACGTTGCTCTTTTCAAAGCCAGGACTGGGCAGAATGTTCTCGATGTATCCAAACTGTGGAGGTGAAACCAGGATGAGCTCCAGATCTTCCGGACGGGTGTCCTGGTCTGTAACTCTTAGATGGGTCGCTGTGATAGAAGCTGATGTTCCCTCATCCACTACAAATAGTTCTCCTGATGTCAGACCAGAAGATACATTTATCACAGGAAACATAAAACAGGTGCTAAACTTTTATTTTGTAAAAATATGTACACATACAGAAGCCCCAAAATGTACTTGGACTGAGCTATAATTTTTATTTAGCATTTATTTAGATATTTTTAGTGTATTTATATTTATAATTTTCAAAAATTCTTTTTTTCATTCATTTTAGGTTTAATTAGAATAATTTTGTTATGTGCTTTTGTCGTCATTTATTTTTAAATTTAATTATTTAAAATTATTTTCAATTTAATGTTAATGAATAATTGGATTGCTTTCAATTTATTGCTAATTTAGCATTTATAATTTATTGTTTAAAAAAATGTATTCAAATGTTTTAATAGATTTAGTTTTAGTAAACTATAATAACCTTTATTTGGACACATAAGATCAAATTAAAAACAAATGGTCAGCTTTAACAAATCCTAAAGTTTTCAGGTTGATATACAGTTTATTCAAATTTGGAAGCATTGACATTAAACTGGGACATTAAATGTATATTTTTTCTTACAGATGCCACTTGATTCAATATGTTGTTATGGCATAAGCATTTCAGACATCAAATAGTAATGGATTAGATGTCCAAATACCGACAAATAAAGCATGTTGTTCCTAATATCAGAAGGAAATGTGTGTCCATTACCAGCAGCAATAGATGGAGGTTGGTTGTCCACAGGATAAACGGTGATATTAAGATCATAAAGCGGCAGGCTTTTTTGTCCTCTGTCATCACAACATGAAGGAACTGATTCTCCATCGGAGATCACAAACGTAATGATGTCTTGGCGAGGCTGTAGCCCAATCTCTTGTCCTTAAGTACATAACAAACATAAAATTAGTTTAAGTGGGACAAAAACAGACCTTGCTTTGCTAGATCATTGAAACAAAATCAATGCATGTAAATTAAAACACAACCTTAAAATATCACCTGTGTGCCTATAGGAAATGACACCAGCAGTTACATCCGCTTGTCTGAAGCGATCCACAACGATGCCTTGTCTTTGAACAACCCCATAATATGGTTGCCGGGCGATCATATACATCAGTGTGCTGTCATCACTGTCAGGATCTGTGGCACAGATGTATTCTAAGGTGATGACCACTTCTTGTCCCTCCCCGCAGGATAAAACCGGTTTTAACCCTGGTACTAGAACTGGTACCTCATCGTTGACCGGTGTCACCTGTCAAAGTAAGTTTGACTTTTTTATACTGTGTCTGCTACATCGAATGCAATGCAAAAGTATAGCAAGATAAATCACTGATACCTTGATATGTAACACGAAGTCAGCAGTATTTATGCCATCAGTGGCGATGAATTGAATATAATCTTGTTCTGTTTCAGAGTTGTCATGTTGATACCTGATCAAGAAAGGTAAGAAAAACAGGCTAAAGATAACAGAGTAACACAAATCTGCCATAGCAGAGCTTTATCTATTTAACATGTTTGCAACAAACTCAAACAAACTTTACTGTGGTAATACTGTGTTTTTTTGAAATGCACTACAGTATTTCTTAGTTACATAAAATGGTTCATGAATACGATTTTAACAGGGTTAACAAACCTGTATGACTTTCTTTCTTCTGCACAAAACACAAAAGAAGATATTTCGAAGAATGTTGGTAACCAAACAACATTGACCCACCCCCCTTTGACTTCAGTTGTATGAACACAAAACTACTGAGACATTTCTCAAAATATCTTCTTTTGTGTTCTACAGAAGAATGAGTCATATAAAGGTTTTGAAAGACGTGAGGATAAATAAAAATATGTTATAGCATAATATTAGCATCTATCGTACTTTATATTTAGGATATGAGGAACCACATCTGACCTAACTTTTAGGCTTTTCAGATTCCTCATTGTGAAAATCAGGCCTGGACTCATGGGTTTCCCGTCTAGATAAATATTTCCACGCTGAGGTTTCTTCTTCAGCTTCACATGCAGAGAGTCCTCGAGCGAGTCCTGATCTGTTAAACGCAGGTGATCTTCGGTCACCCAACACTCTCCCCCCTCATCCACCGTCAGCTGCTTCACATGCACCTAAACATGACAGAAAACACCTCATACATCATATCATGTATGAGCAACACTGTCATGTTTGTAAGAAACTGGGTCTCAACATAATGATGTGTGAAATGAGAAAGTCATCCTTATAATCCAAGGCATTCCTATGCAGTCACTAAGGTGTTTTGAATACTAAGCACATTGATGTGCAGCTAGGACATTGGTAGTTGTCTAAATATCCTCCTGCAATGTAGCTAAATCTGAGATTCTTTTCATGAAATAACACATTAATAGAGGTAATACAGTAGCACACCTTTCCTCAATAAGCAAAAGGGTTCGACTCTTGGGTAATGCAAAAACTGACAGAAATATGTATGCAGTGTACGGTTAATAGAAGAAGGATCTGCCTAATGCATACATGTAAATCAAAATGTTAAAATTAGATTTTCCATTAAGCGTTAATGTAGATTTTTCTGGATTTGGTAGATGTACCTCTGGTGCCAGGTTGTCCACCGGTAGAACTGTTATGTTGAAGCAGATTCCAGTAGTTGTGCTGCCTTGTTTATTGGTCACTGACAGGACAAACTGGATGTGCTGGCGGTAGGGTCCAATGTCCCGGGTTGGTGGCATATAAGCAACTTTCATGTAGTTGACTGCATGCTATAGGTGTCAGACACAGTTTTGTCAAAGCTAACTGTATAAATAAAATACATAAAAAGCTGGAAGAATACTTACATTTTATGCTTTAGCCAGCAGTATATACAGTAGTGGTCAAAAGTGATGGAAGAATTGATGTCACGTTTCAAATATATTATAAAAGACGTCTTAAAGATTTTGTATGCATGTTGCCTATAGTTGTGTTTAAAAGTGTATGCTGAAACTGAGCTTTAATAATATTGTAGTCAATGTATGTTTTTCTATACATGTTTTGTATGTTAGAATGAAAATTTTTTCTTTGATATTTGCCTTACGAATTACGAATAATTTTGTCAAATAATTATGTTCACCATATTTTCTCCACTTTGTATCATACGAATATTGTATAAATCTACCTACCAAACATCACTTTTTGTCACTACTTTACATGATATGTGTACGGTATATATTGCATTTACCTGGGTGAAAAGTCTTAGCATTGGGGCATTTGGCTCTTTGTGAAATTTGGGGATACTGTCAACCAGAAACAACCTTCCTGCATCAGACCCCCTATAAAGTAAAACATACATGTTAATCTTATTAACTTTCAAAATTCATGAATGTCTCTTGTGGGCTATACAGTCTCCTGTATTAGATTGTGAGCTGAGATTTGTACCCGTGACTGTAGCTGTAGAAGGGTGGGGTGGTGACGGTGTATGTGAGCTCACTGTCTGGTGACTCCAAATCAATAAAATGCAGCTGCTGTTTGGTCAAGTAGATGACATCTGTCTCATTGACAACCAAGTGCCTTATTGCACCCGGTGCTTCTTGTGGAGGTTGATCAGGGACGGGCTGGACTTGTATCACAATCACCTGCAAATATTACCTTTGTTAGAGAACAATTCCAGCACAGAAGAAAAAGAGATCTCTGTTGGTATAACATTTGAATTTCTTGTGAATAAATAACCTTAATCGATTACTAAAGCACTTCGAAAATGCTGGGTTGTTCCAATACATGTTTCTTAAAAAAGGGACAAACCCAACCATTGGTTTAAATAAACTGGGAAATGTTCATATGTGATGCTGGATCACAAAACCAGTCTTAAGTCGCACAAAAACATTTGTAGTAATAGCCAAAAATACATTGTATGGGTCAAAATGATCATTTTTTCTTTTATGCTAAAAATCATTAGGATATGAAGTGGATCATGTTCCATGAAGGTATTTTGTAAATTTCCTGCCGTAAATGTATCAAAAGTTTATTTTTGTTAGTATCATGCTATGCTAAGGACTTCATTTGGACAACTTTAAAGGCGATTTTCTCAATATTTTTAAATAGATAAAGTTTTAAATAGTTGTATATCGGCCAAATGTTGTCCTATCCCAAACCATACATCAATAGGAAGCTTATTTATTCAGCTTTTAGGTGATGAAAAAATCTAAATTTCAAAAAATTGACCCATAAGACATATTTGACCTAACCAATAGAAAGAGTTGAAACAACCCAGAATTTGGGGTAAAACAACCCAGCATAAGTTAATTGAAACCCATTGGGTTTGTGTATATTTTACTCGACTCACTGTGGTAAATCATTGTTCAGGAGATTACCTGAGGGTCTGACAAGTTTGGAGGATCGTGAAAATCAGACAACACCACCTCAAAAGAGTCCTCAAAAATCTCATTGCCTGAGTGCCGATAATAGATGATGGAATGGAAAAGGTCTTTCTGAAGAAAACGGGTCACGGCGTAACCTGTGCAAAGAACACCTCATTGTGAATGACCACCAGAACTGTAACAAAGTATAGTAAGTGTTTTTATGTGTGTTTCAACTAAAAATGCTGGGTTGTTGCTATGCGTGGTTGGGTAAAATATGGACAAACCCAAATGTTGGTTTAAATGTCCATATTTGACCTATCCATGGGTTGAAACAACCCAGCTTAAAGTAAATTTAACATTTTCTTTTCATTTTTCACCTGTAATTCCAGGACCGGGCATCTTCATGATTTCTCCTGCCTGAGGAGGTCTGGTGATGTTGAACATGATATAGTCATCACTGGAGTCCATATCACAGGCCTGCAGGATGGATCCTCTCAGAAGAGCAGTCTGACCTTCAGAAAGCTCCAGCACCATGTTGGTAATAAGGAAAGGTGGGCTGTCGTCTTTGGGCAGGATGTTGATGGGAAATTTGTGCCTAGTTTGATGCAAACCATCGGTAATCCGGAAGACAATGTAATCTTTAGTAGTGTCGCTGTCATCGTGGTGGTATCGTACCACACCTTCCTTAACATCCCTTACAGTGAACATGAAGCTTTTCCCACCTAAGATAAATACAGAATTTGTATGAAAGCGGAAAGTTAAGCGTCATGGACATAAAAAAAGAATTCAGCTGGGCAGAGATCAAATGCATTGCAAACCTCGAACAGAAAGTCTTCCGTGCTGAAGGCCGTCCACAGTGATGATTTTTACCGCTTTCAGGTTATCGTTGTCAACAATCTGCAACTGATCCCATGTGATAGGACGAGACTGACCTTCCAACAGACTGAGACCTGTTCATATGACAGAGGATGAAGAATAATATACATCCATTTGAAGTAAGACATTAGATGTTTTTTGTACTGTGCCCTTTTACACATTTGATTGATAGTACGCTCAATTAATAACATGATTTTTAAAAACTGATGCTTATTACATACCCATGTTCCAGGACACTCGAGGTGCATTGGTATCAGCCGTCCTGACGGAGATGTGTACCATCACAGGCTGACTTTTCTCAAAGTAGAAATCATGCACCTCAAACTCTACCTATAGAAATGAACAATAATTATACAGATTAGCATTTTTTAGTTTGTAGTGCAAAAAAATGGTTGTTAGTAGTTTTGGTTTGATCCACTGACATATCAACAGATACTACTAAATAGAAGTATCTGTAAATGAATAAATAGTAAATGTTTAGAACCTCGTAGTTCCTCCGCTGCGTGTGGCTGGAGTTTGGCGGCTGGTAGCCGATTAGCATGTCATTGAGATCCATCCAGGTGAAGGAGGAGATGGGTTTAGTGTGGTCTGAAAGATGAGTAATAAAGCCCTGAGAAGGAGACTTTGTGATGTTGAATACCAGCCTCTGCTTGGGTGTCTCGTCATCCTCCGCATCCAGCGTCGCCGTGGAGAGTGGAGTCAGGATGAACTGGTCCACCTCCAGGATGAACATAGACATGAATGCAGGTTTGGGTGGCTGATTGGTCACAGCATCTTTAATGGTTACTGGGATCCAGGCCTGTTCTGACTGGAGGGTAAATGGAGTCAAAATGAATACATTTAATCTGCATTAATGTGAAAAATAATTGTTTATACCTGTATTATGCTTCTGCTCCGAGTGTCAGTGAGGTCCAGTCGAATGGCGATGTAGTCGATATCCGGAGACGGAGGGTCAGTGTGATGGTATCGAATGCCCATCATGAGGAAGTCACCACAGGGTACTTTTGTGATTTTTACCAGTTTCAGACCTTTTAGACAGTCGTCGCTTTTACAATGAGCTCTGGCTTTGTTATCTGCAGGGTGGATTAGACATTTAGATATTTCTCATTGACTTTCTCTGTTGAAGTAGGTAAACCATTTGTTTGTTATAGTTTTACCCAGCTGTCTTCGTAAAGGAACAAAGCTGTCAGGTTCATCTCCTCTCGGTCCGTCTTGTATCTCGGGTTTCCCGGTGACCAGTTGACCATGAGCGGGTAGATGTGTCTCCAGAGTTGTCACCTGAACTGTGCATTCAATATTATGACGATGCTCATAGTGAAAGGACACTATGTTACCATCCAGAATGTTGGAGAGGCCGTAGAACTCCGGTACCTCCAGGTTCTGTGGTCCAAACTTAATAACATTACAGTCAGGCTCCATGATTTCAATGTGTAGATTGAAGATCTCGGTGTAGGTTTTTGTGTCTGTAAATCTAACAATAAATCATTTCAATAAAACGCATTATTGACGATGACTATCACAATGAACTTGGCATGAAATAAACATACTTGTATAGGCGAAGATTAACAGTATCCTCTTTTAAAATTGGACATCCATTATGAGTGTATTTCACTTCGTCGTCCAAAAAGTGACAGTCGAAAACCTGTCAGGTGTGAAACAAAAATAAAAATGTTAGTCATTGTAGTTAATAAAGGAAAGGGAATGCAGTTGTTATAATCACGTCCAATAATGTAAAACATATTACATATAAGCACAAGTCGAGTTTTGTAATATAGACGCAACAACATAAACAAACATGCACGCTTTTGTGGCCCAAACTTCCGCTACACATCCGTCCCTGCATATTATTTCTGATAACAAACAAAAGAAATAACAAGTAAATGACATTAGCTAGCAAGTTAAAAGTATGTCTAGTCAGTATTATTTTGGGTTACCAGTCGAAGAAGCGTTACTTGGATAAACTAAATGCGACACCCATTCAACAAACTGTTAATTTAATGCAATTATTATACAATAAAATATTAATGTAAATTAATATTATGAAAAGAATTATAAAGTATAGGTAGTTATATTATTAGCCAGAGCGATCAACAAACACAGACCGGAAGTTAACTTCGGGTATTTAAATAAAGAACCAAGACATCAATTGTCCTGGGGCGAACATAACTTTTGGCCACTACTGTATGTTAATAAAAGAATACACTTTGTACACTTGACTACTACAGTAGGACAAAGAAAAGCATAGTCACATTGAGCTTTGACAGCTTTCATCTTCCACTTCTCTTGGGTCACAGTTACCACCCTCTAAAAACAGATGTTGGCCATGTTCTCAGATTGATGACTAGCAGGCATGTGCCAGGTCTGTCAGAGGTTATCATTTTGACAGAACAATGTGTTGATGACAGACCTTGCTGACTTTAAAATAACACACAAGTGTGTTTTCTCTTGACAAAGAGCTACAAGCCACATAATAATGAAACTGAAGTAAAAAACTGTAGTAAATTGCAGTATATTAAAGTAATTGCTACACTTTATTACAGTATACTTTAAGGTTTTTTGGGGTTGTACAAAGACCCATTCAGTAAAAGGTTCTTAAAAGGACCATCTCTTTCTTACCTTTTTGTAATCTAAAGAGCCACAAATATTTTAATCTTTTTTTAAAATCTTTTTTACCACAAAGAACCTTTTGTGAAACAGAAAGGTTCTTCGAATGTTAAAGGTTCTTTTTGGGACCATTTAGACAAAAATGTTCTTCTATGGCATCGTGAAGCACCTTTATTTTTTAATTGTGTACTAAATATGTAGTGAAATAATAAACTGAAGTACACTTTAATATTTACTATGGTACAAACACTACAGTACCTAGACATTTTACTACAGTTTACTACCGTAAAGTATACTACAGTATTTTTCATGCTGAGACTATTGGTTCATATTTGATTTTGAGTTAAATTCCTATTGAAATAATTGAAATCTGATGGACAAAACAATGAGAAAAGTGGTTTGATGACATGACAAATGTCCTACCTGTGGATAAATTGTGCCGACCCGCTGTGTAATAGGTTCGTTCAACACGACTTCCACCTTGCATGCATCTTTTCCTCTGGGAATATGAAACTGAAGGTCTCTCTCCTGTAGAAAGACAGACTGGCCTCTCTTCACCTTAAGCCTCTGATTGGTCTTCACCAGAGATCCCTGAATCTGGTGTAAAAGTCCCAGAAGGAGAAAAGACAGAAGTGTTCTGTCCTTTAGAGTCATTCTGTTGAGTTTGTGTGGATCAGGACCTCTGATGTTTCGGTGGATGTGAGGGAATGGATGAACCTGCTTGGGTTGTTTGGGTTTGCTCTGTCTGATGAATGTTGTTATCCAAAGTCATCTCCACTCTTCCTTAATGCTGATTGGTGAAGGTCATAAACATAACTTATTAAACATCGGTATCCGATATATCTGAAAATATAAGGAATTGTAAAATATGTAAGGGATAATGTACAGTTCGACAGCAAAATATAATGAACAAAATTATTTAATTTACTGTATATCTATTTAAGTTTTATTTAATAAATAAACTAAACTGTGTAATTGTAATTGTTTGTGGAGTGATCGGGAAACAAAACCACTTCCGATCCCAGTCCCACAGAGGTGATATGTCAAAGGACAGGATGACCTTTGACCCCAGGCAATCCTCAGGCCCTGAAATAAGCAGTAAGGAGATGAATCCTGTCTCATCTGTCAGCCTTGAACACTTTGCTAAAGAGGGTTAATTTTTCCACCTGCACTTATATGACCCAGTAAATACTCAAGGTCAAAGCTCAAGGGCATGAAAAATGGTTTCCACCTTGCAGCTTCATTCAGCCACAGCCTCCGATACTCTTTTCATTCATTGCTATCATTGAATGCAGTTATATGATTCAAACTAATGGATTTACAGGCACCAAGTATCTTACATTTATTTCATCACAACAAAATTAGAAATAAAAAAATTTTTCTTACAAATCTGCTAAATGAAATAGCCTTTACTTTATTTTAGAAAATCTATACTTCAAAACATCTGGAATCGGTCCATCTTTGTTTAGCCACTAATGTGTTTTCTTTTAATGGCCTCTGCCCTTTTCTTCCTGCTGTCTTTATCCATTGAAAAACCCAATTATCCAAGATTGTTCCATAGCCTCGGGCACAACAACAGCCCTTAGAGCCTTTCAAAGCTTTAGAAGCAGGACGGTCAGATAGAAATCAGTCTGTTTTCTTAGAGCGGCATGAAATTTCATGGAGGTACAGATAGGGTCTATTCAACATAAAGACCACAGGTATTTCTAAAAAAAATACATTTTATAATATTAATATTGTTGTGCAATAACATGAGGACATTTTGAACACCCTGACCAAGACCACAGTATCTAAAGTGTATATTAGTGTATTTCACAATGTGTAAAAGATGACTCCAGACACTTGAATGAATGATCAGATAAATGATCAGACATGATGAAACAGACGATCACAACCAGGGTTTAGTTGACTTAGGTTCTAAGACATAAAACCAAGTGATGGTCTACTTGCTGCTAACTGTTTTCCGACTTCTATAGCTTTCAAAGGAATGTAAAAGCAGAGGTTTACAATGTGTCCTCTACTTATATTAGGCTAGTATTTACCACAAGTGGTGCAGTTTAACTGGGTAGGGGCAAAATTTGGGAAAATTTGTTTTAGAAAAGTTAAAGGGATGGTTCACCCAAAAATGAAAACTTTTATCATTTTAAACCTGTTCAACTTTTCTTTCATCTGCAGATCACTCATGAAGATATTTTGAAGTGTTGGTAACCGAACAAAGGTGGTACCCATTGACTTCTATTGCACGGACACCGTATACCACCATTGTTTGGTTACCAACATTCTTCAAAATATCTTCTTTTGTGTTCTGCAGAAGAAAGAAAGAAATGACAAGAGGGTGAGTAAATGATGACAGAATTTTCATTTTTGCATGAACTATTCCTTGCATATGGCTATTGTGTGTTGCAGAAACTGTGCCAGAATTTAATTTAGTGTCACTTTGTATCAATGCACATTTGCATTTATCATTTGCATTAAAAATGTAAAAATAAAAGATAACAAAAGGTTAAAAAATAATAATAAGGGATTTAACTTGTCATTCATTATGCAGAAGTGGAACGTCTTAAACTCTTAATGGAAGCCTGATATTTGGAAACAGATGTTGTAAATACAGTATGTTCCCTGTTCAATTCCCAAACCTATGTTTAGCTCTCTTCCAGTAAAGAAACCTTTTGCTTTTCTTTCAAAGCACATGGTTATGTTGAGAGTACACCTGGATGTCCTCATGTATGCACCTTAGATCCAGGTTAGGGTTAGAGAAAAAGGAAAAGAAGAAAAAGAAAAGCTGTGGTTTATGGCATTTAAAATAACTTTCAATCGAGAGGTTGTATTTTACAGAGCATGCTGTAGTAATACCAGTATAAACCATCTTTAATTCTCAATGATTGTACTTAAGTCCTTTAGTCACAAAAAAGATAAACCACATTCTCAGACAGTTGGCTTCTTGGTCTGAAATGATTATACTTGCTGAAAACAATTAAAGGTCTGTATCACAAGAGAGCTGATGTGATAACTGATGTGTCTTGGATCAGGTACAGTTATGTAATGCCAGAGACATCACAATAGCGTCACTCATCGCAGCTTTAGAGACATAAATGAGATGAAAACTGTGGTCAAACATACCAGAAACAGAAAGAATCGGGTAAACAAAAGGTTCGCAAGGGCAACAGACAGTTTGGCTACTAAAATGTTCCTTAATGTGTATTGCCAGCACCTATAATGCCAATATAAACCTAAAATGTCCTCCAGGAAAAAAGGAAATTTAATTATAGTTAAAATTGTGTTTTTAGGATATTAGTTATCTCAAGGATAAAAATGACTTAAGACTTCATGTAAGTTACAGTAATGCTTCAGGCCAAGGATGTCCAAGCAGGATTACAGTATACTGTACATGTGTTTCTCGGGTTATTTTCCCAAAAACCCAAATTCGTGTAGATTAACACTGGAACTTTTCACATCAATGAAACCCACCCCTGACCAAACGCTCCATCAGTCCAGTGGGTACAAGTCAAGTAAATATTTGATTCTTCCCAATGTCCTTGTGACTTAAGAAGCTGTTTATCTGCTTTTGTTTAGTAAATGTATTGCAACTGGTATAAATCAGTGCTGTGTTATCTGGAAGAAAACTTTAAACAGACCTTTCCACAATGACCCAATCTGATTAATGACTGCTTGATCTCTATTGTGTTCTGTGCTTGTCACGTGCACCACATCAAAACCTTCGGTGCATTCCCAACTCTCCGCTGGAAGTGTGATCTCAGTGTCGACAGACTGTCAACATTGTTTTCAGGACATGATGCAGCATGTTCTACAGTCTATGATTATATGTTTCACCCCTGTATGGGATGTTTTCTGCAGGTTTGAAGCAAGTTCAACAGACTGTTGAAGGGATTGTTCATGGGTTCAGGTAAACACACAATCGTAATTTCCTCAATTGTAAGTCGCTTTGGATAAAAGCGTCTGCCAAATGAATAAATGTAAATGTAAATGTAAATGTAAATGTAATGAGGCTTGACTGCGATAGGTTACAGCCAAAGTGCACATTTGAGAACTTCAAGGCAAAAGAAAAAATCTGTTTAACTCTTACTTCCACGTATATATCTGAATATAGAATGATGTCATCAGGATCTCAAAACAGCTGCTGGGCTCAGATGTAAACATATCGCAAACAATTCATCCAGTGAGAAGAATATTTAAAATATCAAAGCAGACCGATTGTGACTAACTTTTAAAAATTATAAAAGTGTTTAAACAACAAAACACATTAATATACACATATTTGACAATCGGAATTTCAGATATTTCATGACATAGTTAACAAGTTTGTGAATATTTTGAATAAAAAATGAAAAATTACGTAAAAGCAACACATCAGTCATACAGCTGCTGTGGCCCTGCGGTGTGTCACGTGACGGCATGGAAATATTAAAGTGATACGTTCTAACGGTCGCCTTGAAAATAAACTCATGCCGGGGGGTCATTTTGAAAATTTTAAACTTGCGTGTGAAAGGGTTTTGAAGAAGCAATGTGGACATTTTAGCGGAATCTAGTGGTGAGGTTGTGAATTGCACTCTCACTCGCTTTGTTGCTGAAGGAGATAACATATTTACGAAACGCGCTCTGTAGAGCAGTTTGTTTGTTTGTTTAGGGATACTGTAGTAACAACATGACGAATTCCATAAAAAGGGGACCTGCGGTGTATGTAGAAATAGTTCATTAAGGTAATAAAAACATAACACTTTATTATGTAAGACATAGTTTTGTATATTATATTTCATTTCTGTCAATGGATCCTGCAAACTACTAAATATTAAGCACCTTTAAGTCTCATGCGTTTCAGATATTTCTCCTGATAAAAATCTCAAGAGTTTCAGAAGAGATCTGGACAATGTCATAAGCGAGCTCAGATTTGCCAAGTCTGTCAATATTATTAAAGATTTTGATATGAACTTAATTTGACCTATTTCACCTTTACAATCTACATTCATATTACACCTCCATATTCTGCATAGTTTTTAACAATTGTCTCATTTATTTATATTTTTAGGAGAATGTATGAGTTGAAACATGAAAAAACTCCACCAGATCTCCTGAGCTATGAAAGAACAACATCTGGGCAATAAAACTTCAAAACTCTGGGATACTTCATAACAAAGTAAGTTCTTTTCAAAAACAGATCAGTACACTATTCCCCATTCTCACTCTTATAATTATAAAAGAACAATTTAGTCTTCTTCAACTAGCAAGTATCTTCTACATTATGTTTACTAAAATGAAATTGTGACTATATCAAAACATTAGATAAACACAATGATATTTAAGCAGTCAGATATTCACCATTTACAGGCCATCAGGACTCAATTAAAACCATCTGATTTAAAGTATGAGGTCACTGAGGTGTATTTAGTGATGGGACATTATTCTAGTAACATTGTTTGTTCATCATGATGAGAGCTGAGGGATAAGAAGATCAAGTTTAGCCAAGATTCCCATCCTAATGTTTTTGTGTAGATACAGAGGTCATTAAGAGGCTCCAGTCAGGAAAGCCCAAGGCAAACCGGGTGGGTGGCCTGCACCCTACTGCACTCATTCTGCACTCTCCTCTGCTTCCATTCAAACATGTGGGGGCAGTTTTCCTGTCATCAAAACGTGACAAACTCAAGAGCGAGAGAATAAAATGTGCAGTGACAAAATGTGCCGTTCCTAATTAAGAATAGAAGTTGTGGCTTTTAACCTCTGCTCAGAAAAACATCTTGAGAACAACGCTAAACATGTGCGAACCAATTTATATAATAGTCTTTTTTTGGTAGCACTTGACAACAGTGTTAAATATGTATTAGTAAACCGTACACTGTAAAAAAAAAAAGATTTTTTCTCATATTTTTTTACAGATATTTCTTGTATTTTTGAAATACGGTCAAAAAATGTAAAATGACAGAAAAATACCACAAATTTACAAGAAAAACATGTAATTTAACAGGTAAAACTGTTATTTTATTTCTGTTTTTAAACAAGATTTTTTTACAGTTTATTTTTGAAATACGGTCAAAAAATGGGGAAAACTATTTATTATATGGGACCTTGGATCACAAAACCAGTCTTAAGTAGCACGAGAACATTTGTAGTAATAGCCAAAAATACATTGTATGGGTCAAAATTTGCCATTTTTTTAAAATGCCCAAAATCATTAGGATATTAGGAAAGACTTCATTTGGACAACTTTAAAGGCGATTTTCTCAATATTTAGATTTTTTAGATACTATTATTTAGATACTGTCAGATTCCTGAGTTTTGAATAGTTGTATCTCGGCCTTATATCCTGTTATTTTTTACAGGAAAAATGTTATTTAACGGTTTATTTCTGTCGCTCCAGTTGACAGAAATGTCATTTTTTACAGATTTTTTTAAAGTATATAAATACCGTAAATGAACATTACCCAAGATTCTGTCCCATAATTAAAATCACAGATGAGATTTCTTCAATATCTTGATTGTTTTTTAAGACATCAATAAGATTAAAAGGAGAGCAAATGGAAAATGAAAGTGTGCCAGATGTTTTTCTTGAATAATACCCAGAAATCTATATACAACTCAATATATTAGGCTATTGAAGATTTCAATATGAACTCAAAAATATCTCATCAAATTGACCCAAATCCAGATTATTTACCTTTACAATATATTCATTTTACAGGTCTAAACTCTTAATGTATTTTAACAATCGTCTCACTTTTTCTATTTTTAATTCTCCTAAGCAGAAACATCTGAGACTAAAATCCAAAGACCGAGTTCTGAGATATTGTTCATGTTAACTATTGCATTAACTGAGTGTTAAGGTATACGGTCTTATTGTACATTAACACTACAGGAAGTTATTAAACCAGCTGTCTTTAAAGGTGAGGCAAAGCAAACTATCATTTCCCTCCACTGCGCTCACTGAAGCATGCAATTTCTAAGTCACACGGGAAAAAGTCTAGCGTTCCTCTCTTTACAAGTGGCCATTCTCTACTGTTGGGAATGAGTAGAGACCCTGACTGGAGCCAGTAGAAATCCACTGCCTTTCCTCACAGCACTGTGCACTGCTTCTCATCTCACTAATGACAGGGTAACAAGCAGCCAACTATTTCCAAAGCAAAGATGAGCAGAGGGAAGGGGGGGCACAGCGGCGTCTTCGCTCTCTAAACAGCTTTGGCCCCCATTTGGCAGCATACCAGCACAGCCTTCCTCGAGTGCTGAGGACTACCAGATAAAACAAGGAGTTTTGTTATCAGATCGGGTCACTGTTAGTCTAAGCTTGGTAAAGTCTTAGAAGAGGTTGTGCCCTAGTTTGATGAGAGATGAAAAATGAGAGAGATGTTTAAAGCAACTTTAGTTTGACCTTGATGAATCAATGCTGATTCTGAGAGAAGTAACAACATTAGCATCTATTTCACAAGTAGCAAAGTTAGGCAAGGGAAAACTTAGGAAGTTTGAAAATAACACAAACTTATAAGGCTCTATCTGACATTTTTGTCCAAATTGAGTTATTCCCATATTCGTATGCTTTAACAACTTATTTACATTATGTGATGTTTTTTCTTTACGTTATATACATTTTGAGAACAAAAGGGTTTTATCTACAAAGTCAAATAAAAAAAACTTTGAAGTTCAATATCTTAAAAGTGTTCAGAATGCAGATGAAATCTTATAATTCTAAGGTGACAAATGTAAAAAACTATGTGATCAATAAGTCATGGCAACATATTTTTTTACATTAACTTACAAAAATAATTCAAGCAATTTCACCTTTTTAATAGTTTTAGCTTTACTTTATAGAGTATTTTTGGTGACTTAAGATCCAACTAAACCAATTTTAGTAGTATAATTATAATTATTTATATGTTTTACTAAACCAATTTTTATTGTGAGTTGAAATGACTTGTAAAGCAAATTGTATTGTATTGTATTAAACCTAATCCTCGTGTAGTGTTTGGGACCCCATTTGTTAAAAAAACAGATGATGTGATCAACCTCAGTCATTTATATTTGTTCAACAGAAGTATTTTCACCCATATGAATTTTTTTGTACAAAAACGAATGTGATTTAACAAAGGTAAATGATAAATATTAACCATATAATTGTAATTGGGATAATGTAAACATCTATTTTTATGGCTTTTAAAGCCAAACATTGGCTGAGTGAACTTTTTAAGTTGTTATCTCAAGAATGTAATATTTTGAAAAAGATATCAATAAACTACTGTCACATACATTATAAACACAGAGTGAAGGTTAAAACATTTGTAAGTACAAATACACAAAATAAGAAGCTAATGGGTTATAGACTGACTGCATCTATTTGGTTTTAATATTAACTGTTACTAACTATTCTTGACTAAACATATTGAGCCTTTTTAAAGAATACATTAATTCAGTAATTCATCCTTCAGACTGATTGATGTGAACAAATGATCTACCAGTTGGCACTGGTTATATATACAGAGAACATAAGCAGTTGATCACACATGTTCTTACCTGAAATGCACTTTTCACTCCACAACTGTTTGTGTTTTTCCTCTAGAGCTCCACTATCCCACAACACTCCACCGCTCTCCAGTCGAGCACAGTCCACACAGTCCACAGCCCTGCACAGAGATGGACGAGAGACGGAGGAGGAGGGTGCTCTGAAGAGGGGGTGGGATCGGAGGCGTGGGGAGGAGTGAGGTGGGGTATGAAGAGGCGCCTGACAAGTGAGCAAAAAAATGCAGAGGCAACAGAAATGCCAACACAAACAGAGCGAGATGAAAGAAACAACACCATTAGATAATGAAAGATTGTCTTCCGTCAAAGTGTCTGTCGAGATGACACCGCTGCGAAATAACATGTTTGTTCAGAGAGATCTCTAAAAGCATTTTCTAAGAGTCTGTAAATAGTTGGCAAATTTATTTTTCAACATTTTAAGATTTAGGGTTGAAATAGGCTACAGCATATATACAGTGGGTTCCACACTGAAAATCTGGTAGAAATGTAATATTTTAGTTTAGTTTAAAAGTATTTTTTAGGTATGACATACAATATCAAATAACATTCTGCACTCATTTGGGACATTTGACTATGTTCAGATTTGCAAATTATGGATCATTTATGGCTCATGACTTCAAATAAATAATATATTAAAAGTCCATATGTACAAAATATATAGCCTAGTAAACAAAAATGTAGTCGGTTAAAGTGTAAATTCTACATAATGCAAAATTCATGGTTAGGTTGGCATTGGATATTCTGTAAGATGCAATGAAAGTGCAACTTTAGAAACTTAGTAAAAGTAAAATAAGTTGTATTTATATAAAAATAATTTTCTTTAATCGTTTTAGAGATAGTATAGCCAGATTTAGAAATGTGTCTTAATCTAATTTTGGGCAAATAATTCGCTATTAATGCTGAACTACAATAGATTTGTTTCTGTTTGCTTTATTAGAACAATAATAAAACACAATAACCATCCCTGTTTTCAACACTGTAACCTTTGACCTTCCAATCACCATCTGTTAATCTTTGAACTCAAGTTTAGTCTTCAAGATCTAACTACAGCTTTAAACACAATAGTTTCTAACTGTACAAACACGAACACACATATTTCACTAAACCCAGCTGCATCCCATTCCAAACTAGTATGTTGTTGTTATTGGCACATGTACACTTTAGGTACACAACACTGTTTCAAGCTATAAGTGGAACCAGGCCCCCCAACACTGATAAGCACTTTAAATTCAGTATTTGCTCTTCGGTTGTGTAACACTGTTGACATCAAATACATTTGTATGTTAACAGTTACAGTATATGAGGGTCATTCACAAAGAAATGTCATTCTAAAACTAAATTTTCAAGTTTCACCAATAATCTGTAGGTGTTGCGGTATAGCGAGTGTGAAAAGACAAATAGGTCAATGTGAAGTCAGGAAAAGTTTTTCCATTTCAGTCAAGTTTCCATGACTGCACAGTTTTCAGTACACAAGAATTAAACTAATCCCTCCTGAGAGTCATAACATAGATTCATTAAAGGTTGTGGTAAAAGTTTACTTTTACTTTTATTATGATCACCATAATAGAATCTATATTTTATTTTTCTCTTATTTTAATTACGTTGTTAGAGTTTAACATTTTTTTTTATCTCTATGTGTTCCTTGTGTGTTTGTTTGATTCAGTGAGTACACTCTTAAAAATAAAGGTGCTTGAAAGGTTCTTCACAGCGATGCCATAGAATAACCGTTTTTGGTTCCACAAAGAACCATCTCTTTCTCATCTTTTCATAAGATTCAAAGATCATTTTGTGAAACAGAAAAGTATGAATGGCATCAAAAAACCTTTTGAAGCACCTTTATTTTTGAGAGTGTATGGCCAAAACTAAATTGTCCTTCATGGATAAGTAAACTCATGTTGTATTATATTCTATTATATTATAGATAAATTAAGGTTAACACACTGTAATAACACTATAATTGTTTATATTTTTACTGTAAATATTTACCTGCTAATTTGTGAAAGCCGCTTCGTTCCTGGCAAATTTCGGGCATCATTTTTACTATTGAGAGGATCAGCATCTCTTTGATCAAAACATGATTGATGATTAAATGTAATGCTTATAACAGCATCTTTGTAATCGGATGCACTAGAAAGTATTCATTACACATACACAACTATTCTTTCTTCCAAGGTCAATAAAGCACCAAGATCAGGTGACATTAACTTGAAAGCATTTGAACAAGGAACATAAATATGACCTTTGAGTTTGCCTCGAGGCAGAGAGATCTCTGTCAGGTAAACCTTTCTTTCAGGATAACTATGAGGTTTAGCATAAATGTTTAGGGAAAACAAATATACTGATCATTGTTATATGCTGATTTTTTTCTATTCAAACGTTTCAGGTGAAATGTTTCTACACTACATTAAAATGTTTATGTTACCTCATGTCAAGTAGAATGCTCTTTAATTGCAATAAAATAATTCATAAGTATTATTATATACTGTCTGTTCATGTACATTTCACATTTATGTTTATTTATATTCTTAAAACAGATTTTAATATTTTGAAAGCCTTGGGAATGTGGATAAAAACATGCATAACGATAAAATTAAAATCATTATTGGTGAATCTGCAAAAATATTTTACATTTTTTACTATTACACTCAAGTTTTTGCTTCCGCAAGTAAGTTTTTGAAGTTGGATCACTTGGTCTTAAGTAGCAGGAGAACATTTGTAGTAATAGCCAAAAATACATTGTATGGGTCAAAATTATTGATTTTTCTTTTATGCCAAAAATCAGGCTATCCCTGAAGATATTTTGTAAAATTCCTACCGTAAATATATCAAGGCTTTATTTTTGTGAGTAATATGCTATGCTAAAAGGACTTCATTTGGACAACTTTAAAGGCAATTTTCTCAATATTTTTTGCATCCTCAGATTACAGAGTTTTGAATAGTTATATCTCGGCCAAGTATTGTCCTATCCTAACAAACCATATATCAATAGAAAGCTTATTTATTTATTATTTTATTTGTCAACTTTCAGATCATGTAAATTTCTATTTCATTTTTGTTGTCCAAGGTCACATATAAGCCTACATAAACGTAAGCTGTAGCGACATCTATTGGTCACATGTGAATTGCAAAAATAAAGTTATAACCAGGGGCTTAGTTGCATTGTGCCAAGAAAATGTCAAGCATACAGAAGCAAACACGTTCTTGAAAAGTTAAAGTGTTACTTATTCAAATAAGAAAAGTTACTCTGAACGAAACAAGTCTGTTCACAGTAGGCCTACTAGCCAGGAAAACTGACAACACAATGCCTGTCAAATGGAGTGTGACATTCCGAAGGCTGCAAATGCTTTTTCAGTGTTTGCCTGTTGGCTTCATGGGCTGTGAATCCTCCCCACCCACTAATTACAAAGCTTGGGTTCTGTTGTCCTCGCTGTTTGCTGATCTTGTTGTGTGGTAGAATTACACAGCTTTCCTCAGACATTCAGTGTTCGCAGAATGAGGTTTTTTAAAGCACTTTCATGCTATCTAGTTGCTCTTTTAGGAATATGTGGACTTCGTGGTTTCATGTCAGTGGGTGATCTAGGGGAGGAACTGGAGAACAGAGACTTCAGCAAAGCGATTTTGGAGATGTTGCATATTAATAAACTGTCA
Source organism: Oreonectes daqikongensis (assembly GCA_026939265.1). NCBI lineage: Eukaryota > Metazoa > Chordata > Actinopteri > Cypriniformes > Nemacheilidae > Oreonectes > Oreonectes daqikongensis. The sequence continues at coordinate 440,707 of JAOTQM010000406.1, read as the reverse complement.
ACGCCTCAACAGGCAAAGCCACACCCCTATATGAAGCAGGTGTACCAGTTCCTGGACACACAGGTGAGAGAGCTGAGCGCTGCTGATGGGATGCTTGTGCAGAGTTTCAGGAGCATTGAAGGTAATATTACGTGTCTTTTCTTAAACTTTTTCATTTTTTTACCTAAACTGTATGTATGTAGAGGGTTACAGACAGTGACAACAACAACAACAACAACATAAACAAGGCTATGTGGCCCAAACTTAACTTCCGGTAGACCTGAATGCAATGAATCAATAACGGATTCGTTTTAAGTTAATTTAATACAATTCATATACAATAAAATATTAATATGAATGTAAATGAAATATAAATAGCTATATTATAACCGAACAGACCGGAAGTTAACGATCTGGCCAGCGCGTGCATCCGATGACGTCTATCGTACTTCACGGTTTGTTATAAAATGTGTGTGTGTGTGTGTGTGTGTGTGTGTGTGTGTGTGTGTGTGTGTGTGTGTGTGTGTGTGTGTGCGTGCGCATGCGTAATAATCTGAATGATGTATAATATCAAAATAATATTATAACAGATAATATCATATTAAAATCCCAATTTTGTATAGGCTACATATTTCTTTATAGTAATGTTTATTGGATGAAATGCCAAATGAATAAATAAAAAATGTAGGCTAATGTAAAATAAAATGTCTCATTTTACAATATTCTGTGTTATTAATAACTATTAGTAGTAAAAATGCTCATGTTTTACATGTAATTCATGTATGAAACCTGTTACATTGAAACCTGCTCTTTGTTTCAATCAAGATTCAAGGTATGGTACTCCAGGTTGGATCTGGTTCAACATGTCTCATCTCAGCCCATCAATGAGGGTTGCCGAGCTGGTCCTGCTGAGGAAAACCCTTCATCCCAAACCCCTCAGTGTGACAGTCACAGTACACAGTATTTCACCAGAAACAGGTAACCTGAGCATTAGTGGCCCTCTCGTGGAGGAGGTATTGAGTTTGAACCAGTTACCTCCATCAGGATACGATGTTTTTGACGTGACCGCCGCAATAACCCAACACCTGCCCCGCTCAGACGTCTTGGGCTTTCAGCTTCGCTTTTGGGACGAGAGCGGCAGCTTGGTTCTTCACGAGGCCCTCACGCAGAGCCTCTACTGCCTGAACGGCAGCTCTCTCAGTCAGCCGCTCTTGGTGGTTTATAGGGCCAAATCAATGGATTTACACCAGAGCGCCGCAGGAGAGAACCCTGAGCCCAGACAGAGGCACAACTGCATGGACAACTCATATAACAAAGAGCGGATACAGCTGAGGCATTTGAGACGTGCTGCTCATGCTCCCTGCAAGCTGCATGTACGTCATGTTAACCTTCATTCAAGCCGGCTGAGCCGATGGATACTACAGCCATCTAATTTCAACATCAGTATCTGCAGGTGGGATTTGTTTACTTTTCATACATTACGATCATGGTGTGTAACGCAAACAAGTTATGCCATTTCCTTTTTCAGAGGTATCTGTTCGAAAGAAATGTCAGCGTCATCCATGACTTTTCAAAGACACCACACCGAAAGTGATTTACTTCAAAGGTACATTTGACCTCTTTTATTCCCATCTGAGTTATTCATGAAATGTGAGTCTGGATGACCTTGAAATTCTGTCTTGAAATATTTTCCAGATCAAACTGCATTCCTCAAGGGCTGTCATCTCTGCTTGTGATGTACAGCATTGACACTTCTGACATTATTATAAAGGAGATAAAGGATATCAGAGCTAACAGATGTGTGTGTCTGCCAACTTCTCAGTAAAAAGACTTATAATGCTTATAACTTATAAAGACTTATAAAACTAATGCTTTAGTTTGTGGATTTGTTGATGCGTGTTTACCTAAAAACAGAGGTAGTACCTTCAAATAACCTTATTATTACTCATATTAAAGGCATTATACAATTAAAAGCGAACAATATATCATGTTATGAATTTTTTTCCTATACTTATTTCTTTTTAGTAATGCTTTTTAGAATGAAGGGAAAACGTACTGTAGGTGAACTTCTGGCCACAGGATGTCACAAACGAGCAAGGATAACTTACGGTCAATGTCCATGCAATGCTATTGTAAATAGGTTTTAGTTTTCATGTGTTTTTTGTTTATTGTAAATTGTGAATTTAATATATTCTGTTCAATAAAAAGTATTCTCACTTTCAACTGCCTTTCAACTATATTCAATATCTACAGGCTTAAAATTAGCAAGTTTTACAGACATGTGATTAACAGAAATGGATTGAGTAAATTAATCTCCCATATTTCTCACCTTGTTATACTTTCTGGAAATGTATTATTGTAAATAATAAAGACGCAACACAATTTTAAAATCAATTATTTTCCGTATCATAACATAAAAGAATAAACATTCAAAAAGTCACTGAATATTTCGATGTGCCGAAAAGTCTGTACTAAGTCTGTTCTCCCATCAAAACTGCGACTATCTAAAAGTTTATAAATAAATTCTAATACAGTACTAGGGCGGGGCTTTATGGTGAGGAACGACTAAGAGCTGCTGATTGGTTAACAGCGCTGTCAATCAGAAGCACCCGTGTCAAGCCAAAGTCCCTTTATGGAAGTCACCCCACAAGGCGGCTATATTTGCACCGCCTCCCTTCAGCTAATTCAGTCATAGAAGACCAAGTCCTATCTACTTAAATAAGGGAAGACCACTATCTCTAAACTCTCTATCTAATACTTGTTACCAAATATTAAGCTTTACATCAACTGTACCATACGTTCTGTATCTTAAGCTCAAATTTCTTAAATAAATACACTGATCCAGCTACTCCGCATGCGCACATGTATACGTCACTACAGCTTGATTGATGATTGGTTCGTATTCCTGGAAGGCGGAACTTTATTCGCTAAAGCGTTGCGTTGCACCCTTATTCATATAGCATTGGATTTGCGTCATCTTGTTAAAATCTTTCATCTTTGGCCAAGCGTAGAAAAAAGCGACGCGAGTTTCGCGGCCGTTATTCCGGGGAAAGCTGCGTTAAAACTATCAGCTCTGTTTTTAATGACAGACGGCGTCGCGTATCGTTTTATGACATTCAAGTGCGCTGGTGAAGTTGGTCAACATTATGTTTCCTTTATGTGGATAATAACACTACCTGGAGAGTTTGTCATCGGTGTCCTAGGAACGGAATAATTCCTGCTTCGCGTTTTATTTGTGTCTCAAAGATGATGTCAGGAAAGCATTACAAGGGTCAAGAAGTCAGCTGCTGCATCAAATATTTTATATTTGGATTTAACATTCTGTTTTGGGTAAGAGCACCGTACGCCTTTGTTCATAATAGTTATTGCATGTGGATGGATGGCATTTCGCTCGCGTAATCCGCGCGTTACGTTAAATTCCTTTGTTCGTTTGTTTGCAATGCGGATTTGCGATTAAATAATTGTACTATAATTTTACGACTGTTGTGCGTTGATCTGACAAAATGCGCTATGAAAAATGTTTTGGGTTGATCTCAGATGTTTATGATAGCAGCCTGGTCAAGTGCGCTCTACAGATAATCGGCTTCACTGTAAATGCATTGAGCAATAATGCATCTGGAACTCCGGACAGCGCTACTAGCTCAACACTTATGGGTCATGTACAGTATGTTGGAATAAATGTAATCAAGTGACAGAGATTATCTCATGACTTGAAAATGCATGTTTTTCAGCAATGAAATGTCATCTATCTCTCTTTTATATATTTAAAGTCACGTTCATTACACATTGTGAATTATTTATATTAATAATAATTTATAGTTATTAGTAGGCCTACCTCTGTAGCCTATATTTTAAGAAGTTAAAAAGATTCTAGACATATTTATAAATGATTTTCTTATGTATAATGGTAACAATAAACATAGTTGTAGTTTGGTGAAAACCATGGTAAAGTTCTTAAATGTAAGATAATGTTATTATTTGTACTATTTCTCCTCACTATGGGCCAGATTTACCAACAGCTTGCAGCAGCGCAAACGGCTCTTTGGGCGTAAAAATAACTACTGTCGGTATTTACAAAAGACGCGCACTGAAAATTAGCGCTGAAAAGCGTGAAAATAGCAGTTTTTGCGTCTGACTTTATTGCATATGCATTTGTAGGAGTTTCCTCTTCAGATGCAAACTTTATGGGAGGAGATTATTTAAATAAATCACTCAACGGGATTTATATATGCGCAAAAATGCATCAACCTATAAATCAACCAAAACAATACTTTAAGCACCAACTGAAGGGCACATAAGACAGCTGTAGAGAATAACGTTTGTAGTGTTTTACATAAGTTTCTATGTTTCCCAGCACCTATACAGTTTTGTGTTGTGTTCAAGAAAATAATAATGTTCGCAATGACAACACAGTGGTCTCTTTCTTCAAATCCTCACTGGGGGCTAAGCACCCCCCCCCCCCCCCAAGAATAAAATCCTAGAACCGCCTCTGCATTGAACTTGTTATTTATCGTTATTGCAGCTGGCTTGATCTTTAAGTCAAAGCACTTCTTTGTTTCTGCTTGACATTTTCCTGGCTATACAAGATTTTTCCACTAAGGTTTATGTCATTTCCTTTACCTTCAAGAGTGTTTTTTCATACGTCTATGCTGGCGATGTCAGGAATAATGCATAAGAACACATATAACTATTAAAAGGTTGCACATGCATATGTAGACAAACCCTGGTTTAAATTAAGATCGATATTGTCAATATTTAACCCAAATATCTAGACACACAGTGTACAAATGACGTCTAAATGTGTAAGTCAGGCACTGATATGATTTGCAAATACTGCACAACTTATTGAATTTTATTTTTAATATTCTTGTTTAAGCCTTGGTACAGCTGGCTGTTTTTAGATGAATCATAGTAGGTATTTGTCTCGAATGTATTTATATTTCACTGATTTTCCATATCATGACTGACCCTGGTGCTGATGCCATAGTCACGTTGTTAGAAGACTACATAAACAATGCAAACTAATGGAATATCCATTTATCCATGTATTAATGCACAATCATGTAGAAAAATGTGTGTGCAGCTTTAACGTTACAGACAACATGCCACAATGTTTAAAAAGCTTGATGTGTTCTGGTGTCGAACTAAGTTGGATGAACATGAATGGAAGCTTTGTATGCCACACAACTTCTGTCTTTTGTTCTAATCAAATCCAAGAAACGAAACTGTCCTTCATGGTCTCTCCCTCTATTGAAGCACAGTTTTGCAAATCAATAGAGATCTAGTTTCTTGTTTTTTTTCCTAAATTTACAAGAACGCTGCTGTTATAAATTATATATTCACAATTTACGAATAGCTATGATTTAAAAGGACATTTATAATTGATATATCCTTTAAAATCGTATGCAGTGCGGTTGTGCATTCTATTAATTTTTTTCTCAAATGCATAAAAATAAGTTATAATGGAATAAAAAAAGTTGTGTTGGTCCCCATGCATGGGATGCCAAGGTTTCCATGCTCGTCCACCAGCCGAGATATCTCTTCTAACAGCTATTCATTTCATAAATGTGTTTAGTGTGAAGTTGCTAAGATCTTTTTTTAGTAAAGAGAAGTATGTGGGGACACTGAATCCACGATTCACCCACATTCATGCACACAAGAACTCTTGTGTGAGACGTAATCGCGTGCACAGTGGGATCACTTTGAAAAGATGGAAGAATATAAGGGAGTGGATAAGGCAGTGGAATCTGACAAAAGGTCTTGACCTCTCTGAAATGCACAAAAGTAATAAAAATGCAATAGTTCCGTTCTTTACTTCCTTTTTAATTCTCTATTTTTATGTTTTAAAGGCAACGGGAGATAACATGGAAATGACCAGCTGATCATTTGTTCTTGTTTCTTTAAGAGACAGTGGTTTCAGATCACAATGAATATAAATAAAAGCGCGTATGTCCTTCTTTTGTTACCAAGCATCAATTCATCTTAAAAATTCCAGGAATTGTAAGTCATTTCTGTAGCAGAACAGTGGCCAGTGTCATGACTCGCTCCTCCAAAAAAGTATATATTCAATATTCAGATCTGGTCACTGTCCAAGCTTTGGGAGTTCCTCAACTTCACTTTCATGTTTTGGAATGTATTTTGTTCTTTGGGCAGAATGCTAAAATTACTTTTGATACTGTGGCTGTAGATACACCACAAGACTGTCCTGTCACGGATGTGCTAGTGAGTCGCATCATAATTTGTCCTTTGATATTTTTACCATTATGTTGTGTGTGGATTGCGATATGTACAGCTGTGCTATTGCCCTGCAAAATTAAGAGAGAGAACGAGAACATATCCTTTGGCTAAATGAACAGTATAAAATATGTCTGTATACTATATGGCCTATATGTCTATATTTATAAAAATAATAATGCCATCAAGGCAACAGTATATTGTAAATTTCCAGTTGATATTTTTCTATTTGTGACCCTGGATCACAAAACCTTAAGTCTTAAGTATCACAAGAACATTTGTAGTAATAGCCCAAAATACATCGTATGAGTCAATTTTTCTTTTTTTTCCAAATCATTAGGATATGAAGTAAAGATCATGTTCCATGAAGATATTTTAATATTTCCTACCGTAAATGTATCAAAACTTTATTTTTGTGAGTAATATGCTATGCTAAGGACTTCATTTGGACAACTTTAAAGGCGATTTTCTCAATATTTTGATTTCTTTGCACCCTCAGATTCCCGTTTTAAATAGTTTTATCTCGGCCAAATATTGTCCTATCCCAACAAACCATACATCAATCGAAAGCTTATTTATACAGCTTTTAGGTGATGTAAAAATCTAAATTTAAAAAAAATTGACCCATAAGACTGGTTTTGTGATCCAGGGTCACATTTCTAAAGAATTTCTGAACATTAGGGGGAATTTGTCATTCCATTAAATGAGGACATAAATCTCATGGGAGGAAGAGCAGAATGCAGAAACTATGTATGTCAGAGTGTAACACAAAAGAAAACACTTCAAATTTGAGAAATTGTTTCTCCTTACGTCTAAAAATTATGACTTAAGCTGAACAAATCTAACAAAAAAACTTTCTGTGTTTTTTTTTCTCTGATGTTTACTGTTAAGCTGACATAGAAAGGATGTTTTGCAATGTGCCTCGGTGAATAGCATTCTTGCTTTATCTTCTGATAGACTCAGATAAGGAGTTTCAAGAAGAGTTTTGCACAGAGATGAAACTGTCGTCGTCTTGGAAGAATGATGGAATCATTATTTTTCATTAGTTGCGTTATGAAGAATTATATAACATTCAATACTTTGGGAATCCTAGATTAGATCTTTAATCTACAATGAATCAGCTATAATGTTCCTTCTTAGAAGCTCATCTTTAATTTGAGCTTGTGACTGCTGTTTCTCAATTATTCCAGGTGCATTCACAAACCTGGACAGTTTCTTTTTACCTTTTAGTGCCAAGTTTTTATTTCCATACTCTCTTAAAAAAGATTCCTAAGGGTTTAAAAAGGGTTAAGATTTTGTTCCTTAGACTGCAGGGGAACCCAAAATTGATCCCAACTGAATAAACCCGACTGTTGGGTTAAATTAACCCAGTAAATGGGTTTAGACAACCCAACATAGGTTAATTTATAATTGAATGGTTGTGCCTTTTTCACCCAACACAGGATTGAAAACAACCCAGCATTATTCTATGCATTTTTGTATTCTAAACATGACTTCTATATACAGGATCCAAGACTTGCTCACTAACACTAAAACCTATCTTGACAATAAATGCATTTGAAGTTTATTCATTAACATAATATTTCTCTTGTTTTGTAGTTGATGGGAGTGTCTTTCCTTGGAATTGGATTGTGGGCATGGAGTGAGAAGGTGAGAAAAACATAACTGTATTTCCAGTCCATTTATTAATACGTAAGTTTTAAAGGAACAGTTCACCCAAAAATGAATATTCTGTCATGAATTACTCACTCTTTAGTTGTTCCAAACCTGTATAAATGTCTTTGTTTGGTTGAACACAGAGAAAGATATTTGGACGAATGCTTGTAACCAAACAGTTCTTGGATCCCAATGACTACTATAGTAGGAAAAATGACAATGGTAGTCAAAAGTGCCACAGAAGTGTTTGCTTTCCTACATTCTTCAAAATATCTCTTCAACAGAACAAAAAAAATCAAGTAGTTTTAATAGTCAATGGGGTCCGAGAACTGTTTGGTTATAAGCATTCTTCCAAATATCTTTCTCTGTGTTCATCCGAACAAAGACATTTATACAGATTTGGAACAATTCAAAGGTGAGTAAATGATGACAGAATTTTCATTTTTGGGTGAACTGTTCCTTTAAGTTATTTACAGTAAGTGAAAACTATAAAATATTTGTAGATTTATGCCTGCTGTTATTGAATTACAATTGAAACTGCTGCTCCTCACTATCTCGTCTTTAGGGCGTTCTCTCTAACATCTCCTCCATCACTGATCTGGGTGGATTTGATCCTGTTTGGTTATTTCTGACAGTAGGAGGTGTGATGTTCATCCTGGGTTTTGCCGGTTGTGTCGGAGCCCTGAGGGAAAACACCTTCCTGCTCAAATTTGTACGTGTTTAAAGCTTTAAAGTTCTACATTTGAAGAGTAGGACATAGTAGATACTGGCCTAAAACCAGAAGAGAGCACTTATACAGTATACAGTACCACAGGCTCAAAAACAAATCTAATAATTTACTCGCTCTGGTACAGATAACCTGTCACAAATTACACACCCACACAAACCTGCAATTAACGGCTCTATAATGGCTTCTCCCAGTTTTCTGTGTTTTTAGGGATCATCTTTTTTCTGGAGTTGACTGCTGGTGTCCTGGCCTTTGTCTTCAAAGACTGGATTAAAGACCAGCTCAACTTTTTCATCAACAACAACATACGAGCCTACAGGGACGACATTGATCTGCAGAACCTCATCGACTTCACTCAGGAATATGTGAGCATCATATCACAAATAAACATGTTTTGTATTTCATGGTGTGAGAATCATTTTAGGATGAAACATTTAGAGACTACACTAGAAAGACAAGTGAAAAGAGAAATGAATGTGTGTAGATACAGTATGTGTACAGAAAAATTAAAATTAAAACACCACAACATATAGCCATAGACGTGCACATATAGTTCCTATAGCAACACAGTTTATTGCTATATGGTTCACTGCTCCTTATTCGCTGTCAACACACGCCAGGCGGTTAATGAGATCTTTTTCTACTTAGATTTCACAGTTTTTCATGTAAGTTTTACATTTGTAAGGAAACTATTTTGTTATCATTATCTATTGACATGAACTATATTTCCAACCCGTTCTCACGGGTGGTGATGTCAATCCTACAAAAAATGTATGGTTATAAAAAAAGTCAATGATAAATCATTTGTCTAAATTCGTACAGACTTAGTCAGATATGTGATTTCCCTGCTGACCTTGCGTGAAACGAAAGACAGACACAACAAAGTACTAAATGTAAACATTTAATGCTGATGTCATGGCTTTCTCTGTTTATTTCAGTTTATTGTACTACATTAATGTGTATTAAACACATACAGTGTAATCCTTTGTATAAATTAGCTTTCAGAATCGTTCTATATAATTCCAAATTGTTAAACATTTAATAGTTTTTACATATACAGTATCAATACCTTTTGAATGCAAGTTGTATGAATAAAACACTTCATAAATGTTGTTTATTGCTAATTAATGATGCAAATTCAATTACTTTACAGTAACAAAAATGCATTACGTTTATAGAAATGTTCACTGAAAATGAATTTAATCCAGTTTATTTCTATATCGCTTTACACAATTTTGCATTAAATGCATATTACATTTACATTTATTAATTTGACAGACTTACATTTAGGAGAGCATAAAACATTTTGTCAACTCGCTAAACAATACCAATTTTAGTACAAATTAGTCCGTGACAAAAAAGAAATGATGAAATATATAGATTATTGCAAAATATGTCTAGTTTGTAATCTGACTATTTTATTCATATCACTATTAGGCAAGTGTGTGTTGCAGATTTACCAATGTAAAGCTGATTCAGTCCTGATTCTATTTTTTCTCTGACAGTGGGAATGCTGTGGAGCATTTGGAGCAGATGACTGGAATCTCAACATCTATTTTAACTGCACAAACACCAACCCCAGTCGAGAAAAATGTGGCGTGCCCTTCTCCTGTTGCACCAAAGATCCAGCGGTAAAATACTCTTACTACAAACATTCAGGACTATACCATGTTTTTCACGTGAATATATTGGTATATCATGATATTACTATTCGAGACAGCTGAGACATGTTGATAAAATAAAAATTATCTTCTTGGCATCATTTGCATGCCACTATTGTCATGACTTAAGAGTGACACTGAAAGCTAAAGAGGAAAGTGTTATTGAGGAAACAAAACAAAGAGTAAAAGAGGAGGAACGGAAGAGAGAATATAAAACAGGATCTGGTCTACGTGCGCTGAGTAAAAAATAACTCTTAACAAATAAACATCTGATGACATTAAAAACTTAGGTTACGAGTCTTTCTATGAATTAAGTGATTTATCATTATTGCATGAGTCTATTGCTGACTCTAATACTCTAAATGTACACATACTAAAAATGTGTATATTTAATAGAGAAGGTTTTTAAAATGAACTAGCACTCCTTCCGTTTTTGCTATTTCTGACAGCTATTTCTAGTCTTATCTCTTCACCACACTGGATTTTTTCTTGGCAGCCAACATGTTTTCTTTAAGATGATGTGTGACTCTAAATTCTGTGTAATTCATCCTTTTTTCCAGGAGGATGTTATCAACACACAGTGTGGTTATGACGTTCGGGCTAAACCGGTGAGTAACACACCCATCTCATTCTTTTTAACTTTATTCATGTTGGTAGGGCGAAATGATATTTCAACTAGTCTTATTTTAAAGAGATTATTTTAAAAATTTTGTCATCATTTACTCAAACTCTAGTTGTTCCAAATCTGAACAGAACAAAGAAATGTATAATGAAATTTTTCCTACTGTGGTAGTCAATGGTGGACAAGAACTTTTTGGTTATAAGCATTCCTCCAAATATCTTTTTCTGTGTTCATCAGAACAAAGACATTTGTACAGATTTGGAACAACTTGAGGGTGAATAAATGAAGACAGAATTTTCATTTTTGGGTGAACTGTACCTTTAACAATATATATGTTATTAATGCAACAGCATTTTAAAAACCATTGAGAGATTGTTTTGTTGTGACAAACATCCATAATCATGCATTGACTTGCTTATACTAAACAGAACTCATATCCTTCATCTAAAACGTCACTTTTTATTTAGTCTTGCAAGTGATCAATACCTCATTATCATTACATTATTATCACTATTCAATGCATCATTTAGCATTACCATTTGGAGTTTGTGATATTTGTAGCCTTTATATAGCTTTTGGAAATTATTACATTTATTTTCAAAATGACAAAAAAATATTCTGATCATTTTTCACAAATTCCAAATAAAGTTTTTTATTTGTATTTATTTGCAAATGGACAATCTTGTCAATAATAAATAAATGCATTTCTTAAAGATGTATTGTTTTCAAATCTCGAATACTGTAAAGACTAAAGGTTCATATTCTATTTAGTAATGTTTGCACAGTACTGATAAAGAGTTCATGCGTCTTTGCATTCTCTCAGTCACATCGCTGTTGGGTGACTTTTCTGGAATTCAACCAACACTGGCCACAATACATCTAGAAATGGCAATTTGGAGTAGTCTCTTCATTTTTTCCAGAGCTATGTGTGCAAGAGTTGTTGTCCTGATTTTAGACATTTATTCCTTCTTTAGGAAGCAGAGCAAAAGATGTTCATTCATGTCAAAGGATGTGTGCCGCAGTTCGAGAGATGGCTGCAGGAAAATCTGACAGTAGTGGCTGGAATCTTCATAGGTATAGCACTGCTGCAGGTGAGCTCTGATCTGCCGATGATCGCTGGACTTGCTTTTTATATATAACTTTGTGTTTCTCTTCATTAAAAATGATAATATATGTTTACAGATATTTGGAATATGCCTTGCTCAGAATTTAGTGAGCGATATTGAAGCCGTGAGAGCCACCTGGTGAGAAAATGCACACTCATTCACAGACGTCTTTATCTGCATGTTTGCATGCTGTAACCGCACACACTTGTCCGTGTCGCCTGATTACACTGCAATGTCTTTTTAACATCTTAATTCACAGTACATGAATGAGTTAGAGCTTCACAAGTGCTGGCCAATGTGGTTGTTATATTGGGCTTATAGGAATGCCTTGATAATAATACAGTCTTGATTTATTCTGCTTACAAGTGTCCAGTAATATGGATAAAATAAAGCGAAAGGTATCACAAAATAAAAGTAGTATTCAACCTGTCATTTGATCTCAACACATCCAAAATGCTTTTTAGCTACTGATATGATTCTTCATCTCATGCATTTATGGATCAGAGTTTAAATTTTTTATATAAAACGTAAAATTATACTCTGCATTATATTTCTGGACTGAAAATATAGCTTGCTCAATTCATGTAATTTTTTCCCAAATTTTGAGAAGTGTCATCTTCGGGAAGAAGTCGAAAACAGACTGACTTGTCAAAGTTGTTTATGTTCTCTCTCAGGTTTAAACGTCTAGACGGATCGATTTGTTTTATTGTATTATGCAGTGTTTAAAAAGTGCAGATATAGACCTAATACATATTATCATTACACTTAGCAGATGCTTTTATACAAAGTGACTCTCAATGCATTCAAGCCTTACATGTTTGTTTATTGCATCAGAACTGTCACTGCACTGTCAACGCAAAGCTATTGTTAGATTTGTCGTTTTAAGGGTTCATACCTCATGACACCCCTGCCGACCCCCTCTCCTCTATAATCATAACCACGCCAGCTCACTTCACTTCTCCTCCCTCATGCTTTTGGCAGGGTGCCGCCCCCCTCTTACATCGTCCGCCGCCCCCCGCCTCACTCCAGCAAGAAAGCCTCAGTGTACTCCTGAGGGAGGCACTCGCCCGGCACGGTGGATGTGAAAGTATGCTTGCTTGTTTGGTCTCTGGTCTCTGTTTTCTTCTAGATTAACTCGAGAATGTTCTCTCAATGTCTTCCTCCCATGACCGTAATCATTAATCTAAGGTCAAGGCATAAATGAATAAAATGTCTTGGTAATATTTTGGTCTTGAAATCAGAAAAGATCAATAAGAAATTAAATAGCTTCAGGCTGCAATCCATAGCTTTTAGAAATAAATACAATTATTTATTAAGAAAATAATGCTGTGCATGCACACGTTTCTGGACTGCACTTAACTTCCTGTAATCATCCACAAACAATACAGTGCATGTGATAACAAGCACACACAAAAAATGTGTTTCCTCTCCAATATTTTGAATTTGGACTGCGATACCAAACTCAACCACTAAATCCCATACTTTTTTTTTTTAAATGCGACAATGTTACACGACCCAATCAACAAATTGTTTATTTGTTGAATAAAAATGCTTAATAAAATGAACAGGACTGGACTTTCTTTATACTTTCTTTATATCTTAACCTCACAATACCAGACCAGAGATGTCACAACGTCTTAACCCTTCCTATTGCTCCTTCAGTTTCTCTCACACTTCTAGTCTTATTTCTCTAGACTGTGCTGTGTTGTGTCCTGCCTATTCACCACATCTCTCATTATAACCTTGACATGCCAGGTGCTCCTTTAACCCTTCATTCCATCATCACACATCAGCTGTGTTCAACCTTTCTGAGATAAATACAATCCCACTGTATTAGAACTGTGTTTTTATTGTAAGGTCATAAAAAAGATTATACTGGAAAAAAATCTGTGGTTTGGTGATCAGCAAGCTAAGGTCTTAACACTGGATCTCAACCTTTTTTGATCAAAGGTGAAGCCCCCCCATTCACAATTTCAACTCAAAAAAAGATAATAAAGATCTAGACCTTGGCATAACTAAAAAGATGTTAGATTTTAGCTTAGTTTAATGTTTGTTTGTAATATTCCTGGATGTTTGCTTAGAGCCCCTTGGTTGATAAACACTGTCTTTATGAAATATTCTGGGTTCATCTTAAACTCTGTCCACAGCATCTGTGACATGCAGTCGATTACTACAGAAAACAACTTTGAATCATACCAGAAACAAAGGAAATCTGCCACAGATACTGTTTATATATATTTTAACCCAGAATATTTTTGGCCTTAGACAAAAGAACCTGATGTCTTATTTTTCTTGTATGACATTCATTCATCATCTCTTCTCTAATGCAGTTTGTTCACATGAAGTGGCAGCTAGTCATTCAGACACTCACAGGTAAAAACAAATCTGATTTATGATTAGAAAGCGTATTGATTTAGTTGGACATTGTCTGTACTGCTGTTACTGAACATGATGTTTTCTCTGTGAACAGATCTATGCCAGTATGTTAAACGTAGCAGCTGAGGAACACAAGATGCCAAGTGCACTGGATTACAAGTGGGCGTGGATTTCATTTGCACCATCTGTAAATACTTTTCTAGAGCGTTTCACGTGTCGATATGTGTCATAATTGTGAGAAAATGTCTGTCTGTGTAACCGAACGTGAAGGTGTTTAAGAGGGTCTGTGTTTCATTTGGCAAAATGTGTCTCATGATATGATTTTGCCATCTCTACTAACCTGCACTCAAGTAGCATTATATTAGATCTTACACTTTGCTGGTTATTCACTGGGATAAACATATTGATTTGAAGAAAATCTCATTTTGTTTTAAGGTAATATTAGGGCAAACTGCAGTTCTTTAAGGCTAACATAGTCAGGAATTTATTTCTATACATTTCTATAAAATGGCACTAAGCCCTCAAAAATTAGTTTTTCATTCACACATTTCTGCTTTCTGAAAAATGTACCATAACAGTATTTTTATGTAATTAATTGTAATGTATGAACTAAAGTTTGTTGTAAATATCAGAGTGTTATTTTAGCACTTTTGCTAACACAGCTGTATGGTAAAGCGCTCCATAATGCACTACATGGCACTTGTATGTTATTGTACATCACTAAACTGCTTTTAACATACTGTTTACGTCTTTATTTTCTGGAAGGGTCACTCTGATGCAGTGCATATGTTTTGAAACTTTAAACATATATTAATGCTTATAATAAATGGGGAGTGAATGTTTGGTCTTAAGATCAAATAAACATGTTTTATAAGTCTGAACTTGTCTTCCACTGTTTTGCTGTGTGGCCAGATCTTTAGGCATCATGCCTGGAAAGTTTTGTGTTATGTGGTAACCTTGAAAACCTAAATGTATCGAGACAAAACGATTGTTATTCAAATGAATATATTTACATAAAGTTTTATAATACCTTTTAATGGGAAATCGCCGTACAGAAGAGAACTGATGAGCTCACAGAACAGGAAAACTTAGTGTACTAGTTAACCAAAAATTGGTGTACTTCAAGTTAATTTTAATAAGGAAAGCCCACTTTTTAGTACATAAAAGTGTACTTTTAAGCATATATTGTGTAACAGTAATCAACTTTAAAAAAAAAATTATCAGCTACTTTTTTGAGAAGAAAATAAAAGTATACATTCTTATTTTTAGTTTAAAAGCAATAATGGCAGCCACTCAGACCAAATTGTTGTTGCATTACAATAAGTTAAGATGGAAAGCAAATAATACTAGTTGCTTTTTCAGAGCCAGTTTAGACGACATCATCCGTCCTGACATTGATAGATTTTTGGCTTGCCATGCATCACTTTGCCACTGCCGATGACCAAGTTTTTTTATGTATTCACCTGCTGACACTTAAATAACATAGACAATAGACATATGAGGGAGTAAAGGTTTATACTATACACTTTAAAAAGTCAATTGTTTTAGTTCATCATCTGTTATTCTTAGTTCCATGTTAGAAATCAAGAAATGGTAAATGTTTTAATGTCTTTTGACATATAGTCAGCTCTAAAATATATACAGCCACGGAAAACATTTTCTGAATTTACTACTTATGGGTCTGTGTTTAGGTAAAATGATCATTTTTGTAAAAATGTATAGAAATGATCATTTTTGTTTTATTCTGTGACCTACTAACAAAATATTTCTCAGATTTCAAATATAAATATCGTTTCTATTTGCATTTATTTGTCGAAAATATTTACAGGAACAGGTCAAAATAGCTAAAGATACTCTGTATTTTTCAGACATTAAATACTGTAAACCATTTTTTATTCAGTTTTAAGCAATACAACAGTAATATTTGTACATGTGTTTAGGAAAATTGATAGCAAATACTGTATATATGCAACTCCTGAGGTTTGACTTTGTTGAAATTCGACAGATGGCCACAATACATAGAGAAATGCTGATTAAATGAAAATTTGGAACGGTCTCTTTCCGCAGCTGAACATTTTCCACTATAATAAGCATGAATTAAAGGTATATAGTTGACAAATAAGTTCAAATCAAGGCAGTAAAGAATTGTCACCAGCGATTGTTTTAATAACTTTAAATCTTTCAAATGTACAATTCATCAATGACATTTACAACAATAACTTCAGTTTATATTGGTAAGGTTGTTACTTTAGATATACTGGATTGCCATGTGGTTCCTCAAGGGTACAAATATAATAAGAACGTATTAACCTGACATAAAATGGGCACATAACAGTGATGTTCCCAGTATCAGACATGCAGGAAGATGCATGTTTTTAAGATACTGGACAGATCGACATGCAAAAAGAAAGCTGTACCACAGCATCAAACATTCACGAAGAGTTTTCTTATTCTATTATTATTTGGATACTCCGCAGAACGTAACAGCCGGTATCTGAAGTTGATTTCCCACAACGGCAGATACACACATGTACACACAAAAACCTGTGCCAGCCCTTACACATCAGCAACACACGCGTGTTTAAGCAGATCCAGACATTGTTAACAGGGCCCAGCCAAACAGTCTTTATCTTCAGTCCAGACCCAATGAGACAGCGATGCCACAGAGGACCACAGGGGGCGCCGCGCTGTATCCGACCCCCCAGCATCCACCAATGACAGCACTGGCTCGTGACATATTGGCAGTCATGCTAGTCACTTCCTGATCAGGAATGTGTTTTAGGTTAGTTAAACTCTTTTAATAATGTCACGTTTTTATCAATTTAACTTTAAAATGAGAAAAATCTCCTTTCTGAGGATGTCGGCCTTAGTCCTTGGTACTACCATGACACATTACTTGTTCGTGATCTATTTTTGTAAATACAGCAGACTAATGATATGGATTTAGCTCTTTCCGGTAAAGTGACTCCATGGATATGAATCGAGAAGAGAACCAGGAGATAAAATATGAAAGGATCCCCGCCAGTCCAGAGGTCTCTCATACAGTACAAACACATTTTGATCTCTACTCTTAAATGTATAAGGAAAGGATAAAGCAGGGAAAGGAGGCGGAGTCAGGCATCAAGTGGGCGTGGCTTGAAAGGATGTATACAGATACATCAATAAACCGAACGGTTAAAAAAAACATGCACAAGTTGGTTGGGTAAGATCACGAAAGCCTTATTTTCACAGCCAACTTCATTTTTTACTTGTTTTTATGTTTTTGTTAATCACAGCTATGGTCTTTAAAAATTGGCTGTTCAGGTATTAATCTATCGCAGAAGGTCGTCTACAAAGTATGGCCGCCCTGGGGTAATGCATCTGTATGTTTGGAGCGAGGGCCTGGAGCAGGGAACGCAGCATGGACAACAGCTTGGCACATGACAATGAGAGAGATGGTGTGTGTTTGTGTGTGTTCGTGCGGATGGGAAGCAGGCAGACAGGCTGAAGAGGGAGTGTAAGCGTCTTTTAGCTCTGTGCAGTTAGCCGCTGCTCTGTGAGTGACGCCTGGTGGGCCACCGTCTTGTTCTCATGCGAGCGTAGACCGGAGACCACGTCGATGAAGGCCAAGCTCTGAACTTCTTTATGAAGAGGTTCTGAGATGAGAAAAGAAATGTAGAAAATGTATTAATTTCATCATTTTAGAGCAGTGCTTATAATCTGTGGGCTATGGCTCCCCCGGTGGGCTGTAGCGGGATTACAGGGGGGGGCCATAGCATGGTGTACACTACTCATCAACAGACCTCAAAGAAGCTGCTTGATAAAATGAAAAGAAAACATTTCTAGGCAAAATGTGACCACACTAAAGGTGCTAAAATAAAATAAAAATTTAGTTGCAACATAGTTCAGATATAGTCGCAATATACCAAGGTTATTTTAGTTTTACTAAAATTAAAACTTTAAAAATGTTTTTGTTTATTAAAATCGAATAAAATATTGGCCTAAAGATTATTGGAAAAAAATTAACTAACACAAAATTGAAATGTTGCCTCGGAAATAAACGGAAATAAGTTTAACGCACTAAAATTATAAAAAATAAACTTTAAAATTAATTGATCTAATATAGCAACATGAAAAATGAACAAATAAATAATAAAATGACTAAAGCATATAAAATGTTGCTAAAAATGTAACTAAAATTAACATAATAACTAAAAATCTAAAAATAAAACCTAATTTAAAATATAAATAAATAAAGTTAAGATTAAAACTATAATAACTCTGCAATATACTTTCCTTTGTTTTATTTCATAATTTTGATGAGTTTGGTGTTATTCTAAACTGTGGAAAAATATGAAGAAGTAAATGAGAAAGTGTTAAAAAAAAACTTTGACCGGTAATGTATGATAACATAAAAATACATATACAAATACATAAAAATAATATATTTGCAAAAAATGTTTATATCACCTTGCTTTATTAGAATATTTGAACATTGTGGTAGTGCATATCATTCACAAGAAACCCAGAAACCCTTACAAACTGATAATAAATGTTGATCATTTTCTGCGATGCGAAATTTTAATTAATATTTTTCATCAATTTTTTTTAAATCAAGACAAAACATATGAGGGCCTTTGTGTTTTTGGCATGTTTTTGGGGGCCTTATCCCTCTGACGTTTAGGAAGCAAAGCATTAGATAACACCATAAACTAATTTCAAACATTTCTTAATGACATTTCTTTGAATGTTTGTTGATTTAGTTTAATTTTTGGGGGGTTAATTAAGTCTTACCTTCCGAATGCATTGAGTTTAAGTTTGATATGATAGAGACTCACCTGATCCCATTACAGAGCAGATGAGAATCATAGAGTTGTATTTGATCTCTGGTGCGCTGCGCTCATCTGTTAGCAGTTTATGGAGAACCTGCACCAGATTGGATCCAACAAAATCCTTCTCTGCACAGTCTGAAAGCAAAAATGATAGACAAACGACTGAGCTGAGACATTTTTTAATTAGATTAAAATACAAACCAGACAGAAATTTGGAAGTGTCTCACTTGGATATGTGTGTCTCACTAAAGGTTTGGTAAACAAATATAACATTTATTATATTATTATAATATTATGCATTTACAAAACAACAATTATATTTACAAAATCTATAAAAAGGGGCCTGCAAAATGTATTGTAACATCTAATGTGAAAAGAATGCACCCAGGATGCTCAGATAACTTTATTATTACTATTACTAGGGAAATGTTTTAGACGCACTTATTCTTTAAGTATCAGACTTTTAACTTCATCACACAAAAGATTAATTCAGGTACCTAAGCCCATGTTATGCAATTCATTTCAATAAGAAAAGCTTTCTCTTGAATGCAATCTTAATGAATACTTGTATGAATCAGCGCCTCAGAAAAAGTCATTTTTATTTTTTTTACCAAGGTCAAGACCTGCGATGAGTCCCAAGGCCACCAGAGCTTCATTCTGCATGATCATGTGCTCACTTGTTGCCATGGTTATCAAGTGCTTAACACCTCCACCTTGTATGACTGTTCGAACCACGTCCTGTTCGGAAACAAAAGCAGTCAGAACCTTGCAGAAATGTGAATTTGTGACTGACAGAAATCGCACTACGCATCTTTATAAAATGAACTAGTACTGCATGTGGGGCATAGAAACGGACATCGAGTTACTAATAAAGGTCTTATAGTTCATGGCCTGTTTAGTGACGGCGTGCCAAATTAGGATGCGGTAATGTACCTTAAGAAAAATATATCTAAGAAGATTTGACAGTATGACAGATGAGCGCGTGTAGAGTTTGTTCTGACCTTCGACTTGCTGTGTCGTATGAGAGCAGACAGCAGCCGGTTCGACTCTCCCATCACACCTGCGTGATCTTTAGCTTCACACCACTCCACCAAACGCTCCACAAGCTTTGGGTTCGTCCCCAGCTGCTCTGCCGCGTCAGCTGCAACACACACATATGTCTGAACATACATCTAGAAAGCATATAAGAAATAAGTGGCATATTTATTTGCAGTGCATTAAGACCCGCTTCCAACAAAACCAATAACTATGAGGATGAAGTCGTACATTAAAGAGAAGCACTGAAGTCACTTTCAGTGTTTTTTTAGCCAATGAATGATAAAATACTAAAGGGCCAAACAAACTCTATTTTAATTTAAAGGTCTTGCAGGTATTTACATTTTACATTTACATTACATTTATGCATTTGGCAGACACTTTTATCCAAAGCGACTTACATTGCATTACACTATACATTTGTTTTTGAGTATGTAACCCATGACCTTGGCGTTGTTAGCGTCATGCTCTAACCACTGAGCTACAGGAAAGTGAGCTGAAATTGTGATCTTAGAATAAACAACAGTATCGTTATTGGACGCTGTAACGTAATGTAGCTATGTTTATGTTATCGTTTTTGTTTGTATCCCTTTACTTCAAATGCAGCTTGCATTCGTTTCTTCAAACTGAGACGTTTTCTTTGTAAGTGATCACATGTCACAGATGCAGTCGATAGAGCTTAAATTGTATTAACCCTGGCATGTTCTTTTAACACCTAAGCTATCAATGAGAGCTCAAACTATTGGCTTGCCACCAATATAAAGCAATGCAAATTCATCCGTGGCAGATCCCTCGTGTGCAGATCTATAGCTATTAAATCACAGCATACCATCGACCCTTTAACTCAATATAAGAAAGAAGCTAACAAATCTGAATCTCACGATGCTTTCTTTGACTGAGCTAAACATCTGCAGGTGTAGGATTTGTAAGCAGATCAATATTAAGCTTCAAATTAAATATATATATCTAACCAAACAACCTTTCAATAATGTCAATGCTTAAAGTTTTGGGACTCAAACACTGCTAAGACCATTTCTTAAAATTGTCCAAATTCAGCTAGAAGTATGTGACTCACAACAACTGTATTATTCTGAAACGCGGGCTGTGAATAAATACCCTGTGTGTCGATGAGCATCCGTAACGTTCCCAGCAGCTTGAACTGAACTGGAGGCATTTCAGATTTGAGAAACTTCAGCACAACATCTGACACACCAGCCGAGAGCATCTTAGATTTGTTGACCACTGGAGAGAACATGCAAATTCATTACATTCAATGTTTTCACAACACATTATTAAAATGCTTACATATGTAGAAACAGTAAATAATTTAATGTGTGAAATTTCAGACAGACCTGGGATAGCTAGATTTCTCAGAGCGCTGAGAGCCGCGTGTTGGACCGTTACGTTTCCCTCATCCACATGTCTGTCTAGCAGTTCCAGAAGCTTCTGTACAATACCGGTGTCTACCATGTGAATACAGTTCCCATCTGAAAAAATTAATGTTTATGTAAAAGGCATTACAAACATAAACATTGGTTACATGTACTATTTATGTTCCATATAACCAAATCCAAAAACTATTATTGTTAACTAAAACATTCCTGTTAGTTGAAATCCAATAAAATGTACGCCTAAATATTATTTGAAAATTAAATGAAAATGAGAAATGTTGACTATACAATAAACTGAAATAGGTTTTAAACAAAGGCACTAGATTTATTAACTGAAAAATGTTTAAAACAATAAATAAATCAAACCTGAAAAGTAACAATAAAAATAAATAAACTGACAAAAGTATATAACAAAATTGCTAAAAATGTAATTCAATAGACAAATAAATAAAAATAAAAGCTTATTCAAAATATTTAGACTACTGATCTCAGCTACTAGCTGTCAAAGGTACAAGCGCTCTTTTGTATTTACGCCTGGAATGTGTAAACATCCAACGGCTACAACGCTGATGCCAGAAAAAATACTTTATAAAAATGCAGTGGTTTGTATGAGAATATTTTATTTTTATTCTCCAAAATACACAATGCAAATGCAGACTAGGGCGAACAAAACAAGATGTAACAGGGAAATAACAATAAACGTGCTGATAAACAATACAATTAGAAGGTTTTGTATTTCATATGTACGAATGTCTGCGCATAGTGCAAAGTACATTTGAAAACTGTTTTCAAATTACCATTGCGGGCAAAGTTAGCGATGGCGAGGGCTCCAGCTAACTGGAGCTGATGGTTGTTGGAAGGCACCCACGAAAGAACCCTTTGAAAGACGCTGCCTTTCCCTCCCTCGAACAGCTTCTGCATCGATTCATCTATAGAAGAACAGATAACACAAGACTGTAAACACAACTTTCTACAACAAACTCTGTCATGCATAGACTCTACGCATAATGAAATAACACAAATTACAGAAAAAACCTTGCCGAGCTGATGACAAGCTTAAAAGACTAGTTAAAACCTTAGTATTGACCAGTATAAGCTATGGTTGAGTCGTTTTCTAATGAAGAAATAAATGAAAATGCAAAGCACAAATTCAATGGGTATCTATTCTTATTTGTGAGGTTGGATCAGGTCTCACGACGCATATGAACATCTCGTTCTTGAATGCAAAAACTTCCTGGATGCAGAAAAGTCAGCCTGATCCATAAAATATTCAACTCGCGTTTAATATTGATGAAATTTAATGTACATTTATCAGAAAAGCCAACCATTCCTTCTCCAAGTAAAAAGATGTTTGACAAAAATAGCATTTCCATCAGGTCCTTATTATTTATTAATATAGGCCGTATTGCTTCTTTAAATAAAAAGTCAATGACTCCAGTTTTAGCTGTTTTAGCTTCACATGCTGCCTTAAATTTTATGTACAATCAAATTTGCTTTAAAAGTCAACTTTTATTTACTTTTTTTGATAAGCTCAAGTAATGTAAAAACAATAAAAAATGTAAAAGAGTTAGTTGTAATGATCTGTCAAGTCAATTTGATTGTACTTAAAAATTTAATGAAGCAAAAAATGTGCTACACTGAAGCTATTTTAACTTTCTGTAAAACTTCAAACCGTTTAATTATTTATAAAAGAGCTGATCATGTCATGTGGGCGACTCAAGTTCGAATCCCGGATTTCCCGCCTCCTGTACCCCTCTCTCTTATCACATTGTTCCCTGTCTCGCTGCACTGCACTGTCTGGCAAAAACCTATAAAAAGGCACAAAAAAAAAAAAAAAAAGGGGTAATTGTGTACCTCCCAACAGCAGAAGGACCATGAGATCAGAGGCCGTCTTGAGCTGAGCCACATCCTCCTCTCTGTCACCATCAACAGTCTGATCGACCACCTCCAGAAGAGACTCTACCAAACCAGCCTCCACCAGCTGAAGCTTGATCACATCTGTGAAACAAAGACAGAAAAAAACTAATAACATCTAAAACATTTCATGCATGTTATTATTTTGCCGGATATATGCATTTAAACTTATGGGAAAACAGAGCAGAAACATTGATGAGTCACAGTGCACCAACTCATTTTGACCAATCAAATGCTCTTTAGAATTTAGAAGTCCCACCCCCTAATACCACTTAGATCCAACTACATTTACAATTCTGCATTTGACAGATGCTTTTATCCAAAGTGACTTGCAGTGCATTCAAGTTATACATTTAATTATCCACTTTCCTTTTTCCAACAAAAAATGGACTGAATAACATCTTATAAACCAAAAATTATGTGACATAAGTTATAAACATAAGTTATGTGATTAACATTACATCATGACACACTTTCCAAAACACAAACCAAAACTATAACATCATGGCAGTAGACATTTGAAATATAAAACATACAGTTTGATAACACAATAAAGATTATAATAAAGATAATTGTGTTCTCTACCTCGGACAAAAATAATTTTGAACTATTTATGCATTTTATTGCTTTTCTGCTGAAATTCTCATAACCGTAACACGTCCTGGAGTGCATTATATGTTGTCATTTAAACACAATTGAATGTTCTACTAAACGTTCTCAAATGTCAAAAAAAAACATTAACAGAATATTCATGTATAATAAAAATGAAGAAATAGTGGAGGAAAGAAGCATCCATGACTGATATTCTCATCCTCTGTAATGTTTTTTTAAAGACGGTTTATACACACACACACAATATATCTACATTAAGTTTGATTTTATGTAACGAAACACATCTACTAGTACTTTTTAAATGGCTAACAAGTTAACAAATTGTTTTATATTTTTCCAGTTAAAAACGTAATATTTTCTTATCACACGACTTTTTTCCTTCTCACTACCGATACAGGTAGTTTTTCACATTTAAAGAAATTCTACATGTATAATATTCTATTAAAATATAATTCATTAATGTCTTATTATGTATGATTAATAAAAACTTGCTTAGGCTTCATGGCTTCACTTGTTTTTAGCAAAACATGCTATGAGATTGACCGTTTTAAACGGGTACGGTAATGAGAATTTTTAAGGCCTTTTTGTGTTTTTTTTACTTGCGTTAAACTGTCAGTAAAAGTTTAGAAATGAATGCCTTTAAACATATCATATCTTGTTTTAAATGAATATAAAGGAAATTTGTTAATACAAGTGTTTTTAAGAAAATCATGTGATTTTCCAATTGCACAAAATGTTAAATATCCAAATTGAGCCAGTGAACAACCCTGAGGGAAATATTTAGGCCGGGTGGATATCTGAGGTCAGACATATGGCTCTCACGATGCATTTGGCTTGTTATGAAAGCCCCGCAGTGTTCAGGTACAGCACAGCTCAGCCTTTCTTTCTCTCTCTATCATTCACACACATACACACACGTGGTCACGTGACTCCGTCGGATTCGCCCGTAGTGCTGCGTAGTGGCTGTAAGTAGGCCGTTGTCTTGGAGACTGGAAGGATGGGATAGCGCCTCTGTGCAGAGAATACTAACAAGCCGAGCGATGCTATAACAGCACGCTGTCAATGCCGTCTCCCACGCTGCTCTCTCGCTCACTTCATCTCTCTCACTTTCATGAAAACTAACGTACATTTTTACTGTTCAGAGGGTCTTTTTATAAATTACTGTACAACATATTTCCCTCTTCGCCTAAAAGAAAGCTTTTATAAGAAATACAATATAAATGCAGCAAGCTTTGCTTAAAACAAGTAAAATAATCTGCTAATGGAACAAAATATTTAATAAATAAATAGACTTCATTTTCAAGGCTAAATAATAACAGTGTTTTCTTATTCGGCATTTTCGTCTCGGTTTTCATTAGTCATTTAGACAAAACACATTTACTTGGAAAATTGTGTATGTTTGTTTTCAGAGAATATATGTTGGATAAAATGTTTGCTAAATGAATAAATGTAAAATCTTGAATATAATTCCAGCTAGGAGCAAATAAAAACAAGACACTAGTAATGCAATATTGAAGAAATATGCTATGATAATGCATTTGTAGTTTGTTAAATCAATTAAGATTATACTAATATGTATTTTAGAAAAATTATATAACCATTCTGGGAAAAAGCTCAAATATTGACATGCAACTTGAAATATTAAAATCATTCGGTTACTGCAATATGCATATTTACAACATGTCTATATTTTCTGTTTTTAAAAGACTAAAATACTTATTAACAAAAGTATTTTTGCATCTTCTTCCTTCCAACACACACTTCATACAGATCATTCAGGTTCTGCCTCCTCTCTTTCAGCCACACACTTCAATATGATGTTAAACCGTCACACAAGCTCAGACAAAAAGGACAGCTGACCACGGCTGGCAGATTTACAGGCCAGACCACAGCTGTCAGCAGACCCCCAGAGCTCTATTTTTAGGAAAAGATGTTGGAGCCAAAGGCAGAAGAGATGAGTGATAACACTTATTAACCAAAGAGAAAAAAAGCAGAGAAATCTCACACATCTGCTTAATTGTAGCTTTCTTCCCCTCATGCCTGAGAGCAACAGCTTGAGTCTCTGAGCGTTGAGACATTTCCATCGCCAAACCATATAGGTTATGCATTATTGTTATTAGAGATGTCACTCTTTATAGCTTGCTATAGCCTGGCTTTGATGTTCTACTGTAGAATAAAAATAAAAATAAACAACAATTCTGCAAGCAGACGTCATTTAGTACGTTCAATGTGTGGTCATTCAATTTGGTCATAATCACATAGATTTAAGATTATCGCATACACTTTTCACAAAATCCAAAAGGGCTCACTTCCTGTTAGGTTTATGATGTCAATCAAGATAATCGTTACAAATGAACATTTGTAACATTTGAACCTAAATACAACATATATAAAAAGCTAACACGAGGCTATAAACAGACACTTTGATTGCTCGATATCAACATCATCTCCATCTCCAAACTTTATTAAAAACGTGTTCCCTGGTAAGTCATTACTCCGTGAATGAATCCCCATCCACGTTTTTAATGATTTGTGCCCATGTTGCATTATTTGTGAGATTTATATAAGCGATCACGTCTATGGTCCCCACCAAAGCATGTAGTCGCTTTTAGCGTCTTGTTAGCAACCGCCAAGACACGATAAAGCTTTGAAATAAAGATAAAGCTTTTTACATATTTCAGAAATATAAGCACTTGGTTCCAATATATGGAACCATATAACTACCCAAATGTTAACAACAACAATAATCCTTTATAAAAAAAAATTTTTTTGTATCAAATTTTGGCCATAAAAAACAATAAATAAATCTGAACAGAAGATTTGGACTGAAAATTGGGTTAAGTGCCAGATCGCTGCAGGAAACATACGCATTCAATTGATTAAGTCTCTTGTTTCCAGTCTCAACAGGTGGCACAGAATCACTTTCTATATAAGTAACACTGCGTATTTTCAGCTGGAGATAAAGTCTGAACGAAGCCGCTCGGGCATGCGGGTCAGCGGGTGTGCCAGTGTTTATAACCAACCTCAAATAATGAATATAATCCTTTTAAATGCAGCATAGCCAATGCTTAACCAATGCTAAACCAGCGCTTTTATGTTTTATTTAACAAAAATGGATGAATCTCAACTGGTTTGCAATCATATTTCAATGTTAATTCAATTAATAACTTACCATTCTCAGCAAGAGGAGCCAAAACCTCAAAGATCATCTCCTTCTTGTCATATTCAACCTGCTTACGAAACAGTCGAACAAGCTCCTCTGCGATATTCGTCGAGGCAAACTGCTCCTTGCTTGACTCTTATCAGTCAACAGAGATGTATTAAACATTCATCAAAGTGAGAATATAATGCAGAACAATATACAGAAACACGGTTTGATCGTAAACACTTACCCAGCTCTGCCAGGTTCCCAAAGGCGATGAGACACATCTCTGTAAGCGCTGTGTTTTGGGAATGAACTCCCAGGAGTTTGACCAGTGTTGGGATCACACCCATAGTGATCAGCTGTGCCTGCAGAGAATCTGGAAAGAAAAATCAGATATATTATTTTTTATTTTTCAGGAAATAACATTAATACAACTACAACAAAACAGAAGATACAGATGGTTAAATCCTGAAAGAGCTAGTTTAATCATACATCATAAACTGCTCTGGGATTTCACTTTTGTGCATTGCCACCACAGAAAATGACCTAAAAAAATTAATGAAACCTTAGTGGACCGCAGTACAGTGAACCCCTTACCTAATATATTTCACGATAACACGTTCAAAAAGACACCAACTAAACAAGCATTTAGTTTATTATACGGTGCTTGTAACCGAAGGTTATCTAGAGATGCAGAGAGATGTGGGCAGCACCTGCACATCTGGCACCATCAATGTGTCAGAAAGCAGATGTTGATCCGTAAATTGAACAAAGCAAAGAGCAGACTGCAGCTCAGACACACATCTGTGTTTAGGAAAAAAAACATAGGCAGATGAGAAGCAGAAAAATGAGATGAAATGAGCATGAGGAACCATGACCATCAAGAGGAAGAAAAAGCAAAGGCCTCAAAAACATCATTAAAAATTCATGCATTTAATCACATTGAACAAACACAGTTGAAATGCTTTCTCCTAATATAAGATATCCTGTAAGATTTATCCTTTGCTTTATTGATCTTGAAAGCGTTGTTGGTCTTTGCAAGTGGCATTTGAGCAACAGATATTGGTAGAAAGAATCGAATAACAAGCATTCACATCATTTAGAAATAATATATAGACGATTTCGCCTGGGCCGCAGTTAACTTCTGGTCTGTGTTTGTTGAACGGTCTGCATAGTGGCTAATAATATAACAATTAATATTTAATTTAATTTATATAAATATAAATTTTGATTAATATTTTCTTGTATAATAATTGTATTAAATAAACAAATTTGTTGAATTTTATTGTATATTAATTTTTTTATTAAATAAACCATTTGTAAAGTAAGTGGTTCTTCTACTGCTAACCCAAAATAATACTGACTAGACATACTTTTAACTGGCTAGCTAATGTCATTTACTTTCTTTTGCTTGTTATCAGAAATAATCTGAAGGGACTCTTTTCTTTGTGGATGTGTACCGAAAGTTACGTTTGGGCCACAAAAGCGTGCAGCATCACGTTCAATCCCATGTAAGAGATCAATTTTTAAGTTTCAAAGTAACAAAAGTTTTTAGGCATATAGTTTTGTATACTGACAGCAACAAATATTAAAATGACAAGCATGAGCTATCCAGCATAACTCAATTACACAGAACAACTGCAAAGACATAAATTAATCCTCAGTTCCTGTCTTAGCGTAAATATGTGCACACATTACGGACACTAGTCTTGACTGAGTGTACACACGTTTTAGGGATGACATGTATGCAAAGTTTTCATTATCAACTACAGATTTTACATTCCTGGGAATATTTATAATCAATTCAACATACAGAAGCGATTTCATGGTTTCTTAGTAAAGATCATGAGAGGCTTAAAGACAAATACACTTAGTATGGATAAGCATCTGTTACATGGCACAACACTTGCAGAAAAAAGGCAGAGAAGTGAGAAAGAACCAGATTGTATAACAGACTAAAGGCGAGCAAGAGCGTGTGTCCCGCTGGCTGTTCTGGTCTATTAAAATCAAACCTGATCGTTTATTTCATCAGGCAGCAGAAAATAAAAAAGGCTGATATGACTTCGGTTGGTTTGCACTAGCCCCTGGACAAGAGGTGTAATAGATAAGAAATGCAATTCTCATTTCAAGCCCTGCTGGCTAACAGAGACGAAGGAAAACGGGATTCGGTCAAAGAACATCAAGTCACAAAGATGTAAATACACTGCCTGCCATGCATTAAATAATAATAAATAATGTACAGCAGTGCTGTATAACACAAGGCAGGACCCTTATGTAACCTACAAGTCTTGCATTATAAAACAGAAAAAAGTAGTTGTTTACGTGTTTTCCACATATGCATCCTTATTTAGGGCAGTATTGTTAAGTCCCATTTAAAGGTAAAGTGTGTATTTTTTTCATCATGGTTACAGTAACACATTCTCTAGGAAATGCTTGGCTGTTTTAACCCATGTTTGGGTCAAATATGAACATTAAGTGGAACCATCGGTTGGGTTTATCCATATTTTACACAACCTTGGGTTAAAACAACACTAAAGAATCTGGATTATTTTAAACCCAGCATTGTGTCAAAAAGGGACAAACTCAGCTGCTGGGTTAAATCATTTTATATAACCCAGTAATTTGGGTTTAAACAACTAAAACCCAAAATGTACAACCCAAATAGTTGGGTTCATCCCTATTTGACCCAGTGCTAGGTTGAAGCCATTAAGTATACTTAAAAAGAAATTCATCAAAAGTTATCTAAATAATCAGGTTAGGATGATTAAATTGGGACTGTGGTTCACAGCATTTTGTTTCCTAGTATGTGCAATCCCTGGGATCAAACCCATGACCTGGCGTTGCTAGTGCTAGTACAGGAAAGGCACACAAGTTTAATATAACAAAAATATAAAAAATATAGCAAAGGCAACATCTATAGTATTACTTGAACTTAAATGTTACCGGTGATCAGAGAGCTTACACATCAGTTATATAAACATTAAAGCATCGAGATCCGTATCGGCCAATCACGATGACAAGATTGGTACTCGGTAACAGCTGCAAAAATCCTGATCCGAGCATCCCTAATTGCATATATTGTATCAACATTTGTGTTTGTAGTCACTTATAAAAATCTTCTACTTTGTCCAAACAATGAAAAATGGAAGCAACACTTAAAGGAACAGTTCACCCAAAAATAGAAAAAATTCTGACATTATTTACTCACTTTTGAGTTGTTCCAAATCTGCATAAATGTCTTTGTTCTGATAAACACAGAGAAAGATATTTGAAAGAATGCTTATAACCAAATAGTTCTTGAACCCCATTGACTACCATAGTAACGAAAGTTACTACCATAGTTTCGTTCAAGGCAACGAAATGTAGTTTAGGTCTTGCTTATTGCACTTCTGGTTAGACCTAAACTACATTTCGTTGCCTTGTACTTGTACATGTGTAATGACAATAAAGTTGAATCTAATCTAAAAAAATCTAATCTAGTAGAAAAAAATTAGACTACTTTATCATTTTTTTGTTCTGGGGCACTTTTGACTACCATTGTCATTTTTTCTACTATGCTAGTCAATGGGGTCTAAGAACTGTTTGGTTACAAGCATTCGTCCAAATAAATAGAAATTTATACAGGAAAAACTAGAGTGAGTAATTCATTCATTTTCATTTTTGGGTGAACTATCCCTTTAAAGAAGCAGCTTTGAAAATAAAATTATTCTGAGATTTCTTTTAATGGGACATAAAATACACATTTTAGCCTTTAAATATTGCGATATTTATCAAAATGACAGATAACACAACGTAACTAGAAATACCACCACCACCACTAGCATAAGAGAAAAGATCTAAATAAACCGGTCTAAATAAATATTCACCAAGACAAAATCAACATGTGGCCATTTAACAAACCCATCATGTCACTTTAGTTAAAGACATTGATCAAGAGAAGTTAAGAGTTTCTTAGAGTGGTCCCCTACAGATATTACCATGAGGTGGTTCAATTCAAATTAGATTTGCAAAAAACTATATGTATTATAAGTGATATAGTACATATAGTGATACATTTAAGAAATAATTAACTTGAACGTTTTCTTATCTACTGTATACACTTTTAAAAAAGGGGCTTAGAAAAGCCAGAGAAGAACATTATTTGCTCAATGGTTCCATAAAGAACCTTTAACATCCGAAGAACCTTTCCAATACATGGTTCTTTGTAGTGATGGTTCTTCTCAGACCTGATGTATTTTTTGATCATTTAGTGAACATCTCAGACCATACCAATAAGGGACCATTCAGATATATTGCCTTCTTGTTTTGGGGGATCGGTCATTACCATTATCATTGCTATAGTTCATCAGCATGCCACAAAAGACAGTCAAGAGCTTCCCGGCGGCCGGGTCGGTGCTTTCGGCCAGAGCTTTAATGTGCTCTGCAACTATCTGAGCACCGCCCGCTGCGTCAACTGCACTTCTGCCCTCATCTGCAAAACAAAGAGGTCACATCAAAAAAAGAAAGAAACGTAAAAAGGCAACAAATGACAACAAACAAACAACAACCTGGAAAAGAATGACAGAAAAGGGCTTGTTATGCGCAGGATGGGTCGGGATATCAATGAACGCGTTCTGTATGGAACGAAAAATGACATGTTCATGACACGAGAAATAACAATTTGGAGATAACAGAAGATCAAACTAAATAATAAAAATGCTCTGCTGAAAATCCCACTGCACGGATGCTGAATCCGCTGGCAAGGTTTGCTCCAGCTGTCGAGATGTCATGAGGAGCAAGCAAAAGAGAACCCAGGGACCAGAAGTGCAGTAGAAGCACAGCATACTGAATCCAGAATGCAGCAATATTACCAAGTAGAAGGTCTAAAGATCTGCACTTACATGTTCAATAAATACGTTATTTTTAGGACATACTGAGACATGATTGAGTTTGAAATGAGACTCGAAACAAAACAGAAACTTGCAATTGACTGTTCTGCAGAAGTTATATTTACATGTATTTACACTTGGCAAATGCCTTTATCTAAAACGACAGATGGTGTAGTCATTTTATTTATTTCCTTTACATGTTAGCTTAAGCACTAGTTCAGAAGAAATCAGAATGTTGCTCTTTTTAGCAACGATTCAAAGTAACGTAATCTTAAATGGCAAAAAGTGCAAGAATAAAAAATAAAAAAACTAGAACTAGAACTACATTCTTAAAATCATGGAGATAATAGCATGCAAAGCCTATGATACATTATAAATCCACAAAAATAAATAATAAATATTGTTGTGCATTATCAAAAGACTTTCTTCTTACTGAACATCTAACAAACTCCACTCCAACTAATACCATCACATTAGGACCATGTACCATACTGTGCATTAGATTGCATTAAAATCCCCATGAAATCAAAATTAAAGTACAAATACGTTATAGTCTTAAGGATATCTATAAACTAATGTACTTCAAAACATTAAAATATAAGAAGTTTTACCTCCGACACTATGGATTGATGCTTTTTTATAACATTATTTTGCACTTTTCATTAGTTTCCAAGCTGTAAACTAAACTAAACACTTTTTGCCGTTTTCAATGTATTTCAGGGGTCTTTAACATCAAACCAATATCACGATTGATGCTTTATACCACATATTTATATGTAAATCTATGTATGGCAGGGTTTCCAGTAAGCTCTGTGAACACTTGACCGTATTTGTGAGTCAGTGTAATTGGTATGAACATTCTTCAAGGTTTGTTTACACTGATGTGTGCCCACGCATAGTCTAGTTAGTACAACCACCCGCTGTAGTTCACTACACAGAGAGATTGCTTTACATCAGACTTTGTTTTCTCTTTTGCTTTACACATCACAAAAACAGTAAAATCAAGCACCTACATAGTCAATGATCTTCATTAGTTCCCAATAAATTATAATATAGTCAAATAATGATTTATAATCATTAATAAATCAAATTATAAATCTATCAAATAATGACTTATGAATGGCTGAATATGTATTCTACTTATTACTGTTACAGAGAAATTACAATTACAGTACAATCTAGAATTATTTACATTGTTACATTATTACATTACTTTACATTGTCCATGATATTTTAACAATATCATGAAAATGAATTATCACGGTAAACTGTAGTATTGAATACTGGCACTGTCTAATAAAAAGACCAGACAACTTCCTCATGGGGTAAGCAAGACAACAAAGTTACGCAGTGAAATGTGTGACTGTTTGAAGACATGTCGCCGCTGTTTCAAAAGAGATCACATTCAGCTGCCCTGCTTCAAGTTCATCTTGAACCCCATCTGGGTCCATTTGCCAGAAGTATGTATGGCAAAAAAAATGTGCATGACCAACTTAAAATCGTCTAGTTGACTGTAGCTGTATGTGAAGCAAGCATGAAACACATCACAGGCTCTTATGGCTGCATTGTTAGATTTCCGTCTTTTCTGAGATGCAACTGTCTGAGTAAGCCGAATTCATCATTTGCAAAACAACAGGCCTGAATATCTAAAACCAAATCTGCAAATCTGATTGATTTGCAGTGTAAACAAAGTCTCATCCATCCATTATCCATCGCTTTCCAGAGCCAAGACAAAAACGTCTGATTCCTCATCTTCCTTTTATCAGTCAAAATTACTGGACTCTGTACCATTTCTCATCCAGACGACAACTTTTGCTCATTTTCCTCGATGCTGCTACATATCCCAAATGTTTAACATTGCTCGAACATGCATGTGCTCCCTACGTAGTTATGACTATAAAGCAGGAAAACTAAACACACAATGCCACCATAAAATTTCCCTATAATTTATTTACTGTTCTACTCTTAAATCACATGTCTTCTTAATGCATGATTCCGATTGACTGACCGATGTTACATTTACATTTATGCATTTGGCAGACGCTTTTACCCAAAGCGACTTACATTGCATTATACATTTCTGCGTATGTGCAATCCCTGGGATCGAACCCATGACCTTTACTTTCTCGTACCATTCTTTACCTATTACAAGCAAGTATAAAAACAAAAAGATTGTTATCAATGTCATGTCAGTCATATGTCAGCTCTCCTTCAAATCACCCAAAGATTTTTAAATATCTCTGTGTAAATAGACCAGGACTTGGAATGGCTGACAAAGCAGTAATGGGTACTTACGGCTGTCGTAGCAGATGTTCCCAAGAGCTCGGCCCGTCTGAAGCAATATTTCCTGGTCCTTACTGTTTAGCAGCTGAACCAGTGGGAGAATGAGTCCGGCTTCCACACACGGGCTTCTCATGAATTCTGCAGAATATTTCAAGTATTGAAGTTTACCATGTAAACACAATTGTGAATGAATTTGGTATTTCAATATCGAATTTTTCTATGGCAACTATGACTAAACTATTGATACTATACAAAAGGTATTGTTTGCAAAAATCCATCCTGAGATGCTTTTTAAATAGTACTGAAGTTCACATCTATGCTCTTTTCCTCATTTGTCAGGCACGCATTTCAAAAACATCTTTAAAAATTCAATTTTGCGATGAAAGAAACAAATATATATCGGCACAATTTTATGAACATCTACCTCATTTCAAAACGTTCATTTTCAGTCTCTTATGAGAAACATTCAAGTCAAATGTCCTAAACTTTTGATCGGTACTGCATGTCCTTAAACTCCTCAGGTATCTATTCTAACACAGACGGCTGAGAAGAAACACAGATGTTTGGAGAGAAATGCTGATAGCTGGATGCCAGCAGGAGCTGCCAGAGATCTGGCACACCAGCCGGCCACTGTCATTAGCTACCTAGCAAACTGCTAAAAGCCCATTCATTACAGTAAGCTTTTCATCTCTCCATACACCTCCAAACTGTAGCTCTATCCGTCTGAAGTGCAGATTGTACAATCAGAGTAAAAGCATTCTGTGAGGGTGAACACTGACTATGCACAACTGCAGGTTTGTGTGCTCGAGCTGTAATGGAAGTAATGTTTTAGCCCCTGCTTATCTTCTTTGACAATACAATGCCACAGACTAATATTAAGTAATTCATTCATTTTCAAATGACCTCATTTAACTAATTTTATAGACGTAATTTTTTGAGGAAAATGAATGCTATTATGGACAATAATTTGCACCCATTGCATGCTTTAGAGATGAAAATTTAGTGGTAGAATGATCCAAACAATATGTAGGACTGAACGGCATCGTAAATCTTTTTTGCCTGCTGCTATTAGGCTATTTAATGTGCAATAATTTGTATTATCTAACTATTACACTTTTCTAGCCTGTATGTATGTTTCTTATGTTATGTATCTTATGTGCTGGATAGATGCTTTGTGTGTTAAGAATGAACGTGGCTGCCAATGACGTAACAATTTCAATATCCTGTAAAGGATCAAATACAGTATATATAATAATGAAGCATAATCTGTTCATTTTTGATTCTATAATGCCATATGAAACAAAATTTCAGGTTATTTTATCTATTTATCCTTACATAGGATGAATTCAAATAACATCAATCTGACATTTCCCTCTAAACCAAATAAATACCAGACAACTCAATCTATAAAACATTATGTATTTATTTTTATACTGTATTCTGTTTATTTTTAACCAAAAGTCATAAATTGCAGTGTTAAATGTAAATGAAGGTACTGTAACTTAAATTATACTACTATTATTATATAAAAACAAATCAGAGAATACACAATCAAGTTTATTACCTTGATTTGTTGTAATAAAACCATTTTTTTGTTTTGTTTTCACAAAGACACAGATCAGTAGACGCTTTCATTGGACATATGTGTTCGGTTAAAATATAACAACTTATTTTATATTTAATATACGTCATATTCTTTTGTATATTAATTAAATTAAATTAAAACTACTCAATTTATTTTTTGCGGAGGTCTACCGGAAGTTAAGTTTGGGCCACATAACATTTGTTTATTACATAAACATTTGTTTATCACAAAGTAAGCTGGATAAATCTACTGTTTTTAATAATGTCAACTTTAACTTGCCAAACTGTTATTAATAGATTCATGTTTTTATCTATGAATAAAGATTTAAAAACCCTTACATTTAAATAAAATCAAAAATTGTAATAATAATGCAGTCATGTTAATATTATCCATTCGCACTATTTTAATATTATATATCTGCATATTAGAGTCTGCTCTGAGGTTGACTGGTTCCGCTGCACTGATCTTATAGTGTATGTGCGAGGCTATCATTTCCTTCATGCTGTCAATAGCAGTAATAATGATACGCATGAACGGCCACAGCTTCAACTGCAGCGTCAGTAAAATCAGAGGAGGAAAAACTGCACAGCAGAAACAAAAATACAGCACCATGAGGGAGAATAAAACATTTACAAATGTAAGGTTTCTAACAAGGATGCTACTATATACAACATTTAATAATGTCAGCTATCATTATGTACATACCATTTTTGGCCACTTCTGCAATAATGTTTGCTACTTTAGCTGTAGATGAATTCTGTGCAGACAGCAGACTGGGTATTACTAAAAGAACACCCATCTCCTGGATCTTTCCACTAGTCTCAACATCTGTACAGAGAGTGGGTAAAATCTGTTATTCATATGACGGATTTATATTCAGACGCATAAATTATTTAGAATCAAAGGGAATTTTCAGTTTTTCTGAATTTACTATTTATAGTATCATATTGTTTCTATTTGCATTTATTTGCAGAAAATGAAAACTGCAGAAACAGGTCAAAATAACAGAAAAGATGCTTTTTCAGACCTGAAATACTACAAAGAACACATTTATATTGGAAAACGATGATATTCACTTTTAAGCAATACAACAGCAGTATTTGTACATGAAATTAGAAAAAGTAACACAATTATTTTTTATGTGATAACCTCAATTTTTAACATTTTTTTTCAGTTTGTCCAGGGCTGTATTTCATATTAGGGAGATCATCCTGAAATTAAAACTACAGTATAGTAAATTGAGAAAAAACACAAAAAACTGTGAAATATTCTATGACTTGTTGAGGTTATCAGGGTCACTCTGTTGTCAACTAAATAAAATCTTTTAGAAACATCCCTCAATAAAACAAATGTACAGTAATGTTTCTGGAAGATATATTTCATAATTTGACCGCCTTTAACTGATTCTTTCTATTCAGTAAACCAATAAATTAATCACGGCGACGTGACAAACATCCAAAACCGTTGTGCACAAAATGAATTTTGTTGAGGCTCACATGCTTGGATACTCCAAACGGGCTATTTTATACAGTACGATATAAGAGGCATGTAAGGCAAATAGAGTTCATTATCTTACGTTTACGATTATTCAATCAAACAGAAAATGAATAGGGACAAGCAAACTTACTATTGTGGGCCAAAGCTTTGAGCAGACAGTCCAAGCAGCCTTCAATACTGTCTGTAGCGCTGTCTGCCGAAGAGAGCTTTAGCTTCTTCAGTGCTTCACTTAGGTTATCTGCTGATAAAAGACAAACAATGAACACTTTTATCCTTTCGATTATTTATTAATTCACAAATGCTCACAATGTTGAGAAAAATGTGTAAGGTGCATTGCCTATTTTGGTGATAAACGTATTATTCTGATTATGTAAAAAAAAGGTCAATAGTTGTTAAACATCTAGTTATGTCACGATTTTAAGTACAAGGGTCCAACTAATATCATCAACGCAAAAAAGCAAATCAGTATGAGGTGTGCATTAATACATGCCTACAAATCATTTTAAGAGGAAGGTCAACAGCAACAATTTATCAGATTTAATACTGAACCGCTAATCAAATACCTACTTCATTAAAACAACACACATTAAGTAAATCTTAACACAAACATAAGCTTTCGAAATCATTAACACTAAAACACATCCCTATATCAGCCTCCCATCAGAAGTCAGTGTGTTTACTTGCATAAAACGTATTTTTTGCAAGCTCTCTTGTTTTTGTATACATCTTCATCATTTGACGTGCAGACACATATCAAGTACGACATGTGCTGCACAGAAAGCCACGCACCATTTACAAATCTCCAAAATAGTTTGCTTGCAGCATATTGGTGTAACTGCCATGCATTAGGATGTCTGAAAAACACAAACTGTGCCATTCATTTCTTGATTTCATGCTTTCAACTTGGCAGTCTGTGTACTGGGTGTAATACACAGCTGGTGAGTTCAGCCTCCTTGTGCCACAGCAGCAGCACAGAGCCCTGGTTCAAGCCATCAACTGCTGCCTATGAGTCACTAACACATTTATGTATCTACTTTTTAACAGCCTTGCTCTGGAAATGGGCATCATCTCGCCAGGCTAGAAAATATAATCGAAAATGATGGATGCTGGGTGATGTTGTCCATACAGTGCATCTGTGAATAATCCATAATGTTACATCACAGCTTCCCTAAAGGATGGACACTTGCGATGAGCTTCTGCATGTGTCCAAAAGCGTGATGCCTTTAACATGAACGCACTCCGGCTGTGTCTCATATTCTAGCATTTTTGGGGGTCCCTAGGCGTGTTCCGAGTCAGACTCGCGATGCGCCTATGGTGCCCAAAGATGCTGTCTGTTCTAGATAGTCAAGAATACTAAGACACAACCGGTGAGTTCGGCATCCTGGAGAAATCCATCATCTACTACCAATGATGCACTTATTACATATGCATGTGCCATTTAATAATTTAAAACCGTTTTATTGTATGAAATGAATCAAGAGTTTGTCATCTCCATCTTGCAAACCATCTTTGGCTTTTTTCCTAACTTACCCATTTGGGTGCTCAAGTCCAAACGGTCTCCAAATGTAGTCGTTGGAGGAGTACCTCCGCTGGTTATCTTGAGATGGGTACCGGATCGGTTTTGGTTCGCTTGTCGGACAGATATCCGGGCAAGGCCCACCTTAACCCCCACGCTATTAAAACAGCTTCCGAATGCTGTCAAACGCTCCCGGGGAGATGCACACACCCGTGAAAACCCCTCTGTGCTGCTGTCGGGTGTTGTATGATTTTATCCGGAGTGATGAATGCTAGTGTACATCAAAATAAAACCGATAACGCCTCTAGTGCACTTCCTCCTGCCGAGCGAGCGCTCCGATTCTCTGCGCTGAAGACGGGAGTGCGGTGAGACTCCGCCCTCCACGCACCGATTGGCTGTGGCCGGCGCAGGAAGCTATTTCCTGAAATTTGATTGGTTGAAAATGTTCTCCTCTATCCAAAACCGCGCCTACTTGATTTTAATCCCACCCGAATGCTGATGACACTCATAGACATATAAAATATGTATATTTATTTCATATATATTTTATATTAAATGTATTTAATGTATGATGGCTATGGACACCAGGATACTAGACATTACGACACAAGCGCCAGGAATTTCAAAATAAAAGCTCGCGATTTCACGTTCAATCAGTCAAAAATAACTACATGAATCAAATATAGTTCCTATAAGGCTATTGCTGGGATGTTCAAAGTTGTTGCTAGGGTGTTGCTGTGTGGTTGCTAGGTTATTCTGGGTGGTTGGTAGAGTGTTGTTACGCAGATTAATATTTTGCTAACATATTCAAAATTAATTGTTTTAAATACGTGATCATAATGTTGGTTTGGGAAAAATAATATTTTGGAACTACGCCCTATGCTGGACATATTGTAAAATAAATCGTTAAAGTAAACATCTAACGTATTTTATTTTTGTTGTACCCAGTAAGTTTTTATTCTATATTGAATTTTTATATAACTTATCAAATAAGTCCACTTCGTAAAAATACATTGATAAATTAAATAAATAAATACATATTCGATTCGCAACTATCCAGTAATTAGATGATCTATGATAAGTCTAATAAAATTTGAAATCGTAAGGGAAACTTTCTTCTTGGGGAGAAAAAAAGTTGGTGATGACATGAATATATTCAATGCTGACAATAAACTGTATCTGGGCCTCTGAGTGCTTATTTTATTCGTATACCAGATAGATTTGATGCGCTCCTGCGTCATTACACAGATATGTAATGCAAGCAGCACAACAGCACCCCACAAGATGGCAGCATTGCGCTAGATAAAACTTTGGCAAGAGTCTATAAACATAGCGAGCTATTTGAAATACGTACGTAAAGTTATTTGAGTTCTTAGTTAAATAGATGTAAATGTACCTTACAATATAATGTCCATGGCTAAAATAGTGTGTGGTAGTACTTTGTTACATATACAGTCCCTATACAGAAAGAAAACAATGCAAATTCTAATGCTCAGACTGTTTACTATTAAACATATTACACAAAATGCCTGTATGTATTGTGTTGGGCCTTATTCCTTATTATATCTATTTTCATTTCAGTCATGGGTTCTGTTGTTCTTTCAGCTGGTGTGCTGATATTTAGGCCTATAATAATTTGACATAATACTATAATACTTTTCTTGGTATTTTGCACCTTATGTAGGCTATGTAAGAAATTAATATGTAATCCTGGAGACGGGTATTTAGAATGCCAAGAAGCGTGTTTATTTATTTATATTAACCAAAAAACAAATGGTTGTTTCTTTATCCTATAACTAAACAAGATACGGATGTCAAAAAGAAATTCCCAAGATATAAGAAAACAAATTCCAGAACGTGTTTTGGTTTTAATCTCGGTGTTAAATGTTAATCTGATCTGACCTATAAAACACGGGAAGGTTTCTAATGTTTAACTAGAATTCGATTATAGTGTAACAGTAAAACAATATAACCATTATACAGTATTTAACAATACACGTCAGCATCATCTGATGTAAGTGATTTCGTCTTTTCTAAATCCGATTTGTTTTCTACCCCACAGACAGTAGCCCACATTTGTATTCGTAACGAAGGTAAATCAGAGGTGGTGTGGCATTAAATGAGTGAGCAGACAGCATCACCCCTCCCAACTGCTTCACTTCAAACCTGCTGCTGCTGCTGCTGCTGCTGCTGCTTTACTGTAGTATATTTGTCATCCTTCATTTGTGCATCAGATCCAAAGATATAGGAAG
Organism: Oreonectes daqikongensis; assembly: GCA_026939265.1. NCBI lineage: Eukaryota > Metazoa > Chordata > Actinopteri > Cypriniformes > Nemacheilidae > Oreonectes > Oreonectes daqikongensis. Next base: position 399,437 of record JAOTQM010000406.1, on the reverse strand, counting down.
ATATTGAGCCTCGATCGTTCGCATTTCCATTTAGCCCGTGTGCCATCATGGATCTGTTGGGGAAGAAAGAGAGGAGAGACAGGAATGTAAAAGGCGTGCTGAAGAGGAACTGGCTTCTCTTGGCGACCATCACTTCAGTAATACTGGGTAAGATCTGCGCTTTAGTGCACTGACGTCTACCGCATATCTTTGCATTGTGCGTGATAATATCTACATGCATCTGATCTGATCTGATCTGATCGCATCACACGGTCGTTGTGCACCGTCGCGCAGTCGGTTTGCGCTTCGTTTTTTGTATCGAGCGCTTTTGCTTTATTCATTCGCTTCTATTGCATGTCTGTAGCATTACATGCAGTTAATGGCACGTTTGACAGTATCACAGTTACACTGGTTATATTGGTGGTTAACCTTCTGCAGATTTCGGCAGGTATGTCCAGTGAATGAAATGAATGAAGGCATTGATCATGTGTGCGCGTGTCCCACCACCAGATATTTTACTACTGCCACAGAGAAACGTGACCAGACTGTGACACTGTTAGATCTCTCTGTATTCCTCCTCGTGCAAACAATGACATAATGCAATATTATAAGTGCATATAATGTTATTATATAAATATATATATTATTTAACTAAAATATTATAAAATATAGGCTAAATAATAAAGGTAAGTTGTGACACTTCAGATAATATGTGGGTGGGGTTATTTAAAAACACAAGATATTGCCTATATGTATATTTGTAAAATATTGAACTGTTGTGCCCAGAAAGAAGTGTTACAGTTAATTTAGTCATATTGTTGGTTATTGTGTTATATATAAAAAGATCTCTCTAAAGCTGAAAAGCCATCATTCACAAACATTCATTTTGGGGGTTTCTGATTAAATTTAAATGTAAGGCTATAGTTATACAATAAACAAACAACAACAACAAATCTACAAAAAAAACCTCATGAGACAGGAAAAATGACATATTCACCTATAGAAATAAGGCTATATTATGGAATTGTATATTCAGTTTATCACAGTATGTATATAAAACATGATAGAACCCTTTTTCCATTAGAGAGAATTAACCAAATTATCACAATTTTTTGTTTTGAGCTATTTGTTCACTGTTACAAAATTCTAAATTACAGTAATACTGGCAGCAGTTTGCCAGTAACTTACTGTAGATTTATATTGTTTCAATTTATTGGCAACAGTTTGTTCAAAGATAAATGAACATTAAACATTAATACGTCTTTATTTTTACAGAAAAAAACTATAAAATAACAGCCTCATGCAAACATTTGTGGGAACCAAAAATCAGAAAAAGGTTGATGAGGATGTTTGTTCCCAGAATGCTTTGCGTTGTTTTGGCTGTTATTTTATAGTTTTTTTCTGTAAAAATAAAGACGTATTAATGTTTTTTGGTTATTTATCTTTCAACAAACTGTTACCAATAAATTAGATCAATATAAATCTACAGTAAGTTACTGGCAATAACTACAGCAGTTGTTTACAGTGTTGTATTTAGGTTTGCCAACATACAAAGCTAAATAAAACAAGATTTTTTTTGCAATTGAAGTTTTGACCTTTAACCTTAGTTTATTATAGGCTTTTTTAGTTGAATGATGAATTCTAAATCTATAAATAACTTATGGAAGACTATGGTGGTTGACAAGCATTTTTCACATTATTTTTCACTATTTAGCAACAATTTTTTACATTATTTAAATAAAAATGAAAAAGATAAAGCAGATATTTACAACTGAGGCCTTAGTCATCAGACCACTGTGGATTATTTAAAGCACTGTAAAATGTTGACCACATAGAATTTCCAATAAAATCTCACTATTGCTCCATTAGGCAATTTTTCTAAGAGATTGGTGAGACAATAAAGCAGACCTAATAATCTTTTTCCCTATTTACTCTCAGGACAGTGAAGAACTGACATTTATATAAATAACAACACTGCTTAAAAGCGTCTTCTGGATCTCTTTTGGAATGTAATGTATGGGGAGATATATGGCATGAAATAAAGCTTTACAAAAGATGAATGACAAAATAACAACTTTACATGAGCCTTTCTACAGATGTGTGGACTTTTGCTAAAAGCAGATATTTAGTTTAGTTCCAGGATTTTTGGCTCAGATCATAGATAAGGAGTTGGCACAGGCATCAGATGGATATCAATACAGTCTGAGAACTTGCAGTACAGTCCTACAGACCTAATTAAGTTTATTGGAAAGCTTTTTGATATTTCACTATATCCTAATCCATCATAAGAATGGAAAGGGATTATATTGAACATAATAAATTAGACCGAAGTACTGTACAGCATTTCTATTATTCATCTGTAATGATCAGAAAATATTGTGCCCCTGATGCAACGATACCAAATGTAGAAATGTTGTATCATGATGTATTTATGATCACATTGATTAATACATTTAAAGAAAATTTGTATATGACTTGTTTTTCGGTGGGACACAAAAGAAGATATTTTGAGAAATGTCTCAGTGGTTTTGTGCGCATACAATGGGAGTCAATGGGGTTCAGTGTTGTTTGGTTACAAACATTCTTCAAAATATCTTCTTTTGTGTTGTGCAGAAGAAAGTCATATGGTTTGGAACAACATGAGGGTGAGTGAATGATGAAAGAATTTAGATTTTTGGGGTAAACACTTTAATGTAATGTCTGTGCTTATAAGATTGCCAGACACTTCTAATGTTTAAAGCATCATATACAGTAGATTGACTTTTTGACACATTCTTTAACTTTCCTTCTTTCAATCAATCGATCTGTTACAGGAATTGGTCTTGGAGTGGTGGTACGGGACTATGCCTCTCTGTCCCATCTTGGGAAGCAGTACTTTGGCTTCCCTGGAGAAATCCTGATGAGAATGCTAAAGCTTGTCATCCTGCCTCTCATCGTCTCCAGCATGATCACAGGTATTTCTCATCCTCTCTGTCTCCTGCCAAACCGAATATCTCCATGAATTCAGAGGCTTATCTTACTAGTGTCTTCTGTCATTTTCTATTAAATGAGAATCTCTCACTAACTAAAACCACTTTACAGCATGACTTGCTTTCTTTGTCATACTTTGGTGATGCTGTTAAATGTCAAGTTTGCTATGTGAAGAATTACCATACAGTCTTATGGCCTAGGAGTGGCAGCATTGGACTCTGAAGTATCAGGCAAGATCGGTCTTCGTGCGGTACTTTATTACCTCTCCACCACCATCATCGCCGTCTGTTTAGGTGAGTCACGTGCGCTTTATTCAATAAACATCAATTTAAAATACATACATTGTGTTACAAAATCATAACTGATAGTTTAACAAAACTGTTGTGCTTATAAGGAATCGTTCTTGTGACGACTATTAAACCCGGCGTCTCTCAGAATGCTGATCATATTGACAGATCAGGAAACACTCCAAACGTCAACACTGTTGACACCCTGCTGGACATTTTTCGGTAAATTTGTATCTTTTGAAACATTTGGACACTAAATGGCCAAAATCAGTATTGCTGTATTACAATTTAAATATAAAATCTGAAATGTCTGAGTAGATCTGTATCATGCACTGATGAATGTTGAGTGATCTGTTTTTCTCTTTTTATTAAAGAAACATGTTTCCAGAAAATCTTGTGCAGGCCTGTTTTCAGCAGGTAGGAGAGACATGAAGAAATACACGAAGCCATATTAATAATGCAAATATACTATATGTCGAAATAAACATAATCTGTCTTTCAGTACAAGACGCAACGCAAAGAGATCGAACCACAAAAACCCAACATAAATGCAACTACGACTACATTTCCACCATTTACAACTATCATCACAAATGTTGCACAGGTAGGCAAATAGTATGATACATATCATATGTGCACATTTCTGATTAGAAAGCATTGATTTGTGTCATCTTTATGCTGTAGAACCTGACCAAGGACTACAAGATTGTTGGGGCGTATTCAGACGGAATTAATGTTCTCGGTCTTATCGTATTCTGCGTGACCTTCGGCCTGGTCATTGGCAAGATGGGTGAAAGAGGACGCATCCTACTCGAGTTCTTCGATGCTCTGAATGAAGCCACAATGAGACTCGTTCAGATTATCATGTGGTTAGTAATGACACGGTTTCAATTACATGAGACCAGAATATCAGACAATGGGACCAGTTTTGACCAGTAAGCAACTACTAGAAGTCAATATAAATGAACCTGTAAGGGTAGTTTTGAACAAAGTTACATGTCTACATGTCATGACTTTAATAATAATAGATTAAGCAATATATGCAGTATTTTTTCAGTATACTTTATGGGACTATATGTGTGAATCCAGAGGGAAGGTACACAGATTTTGGATTGGTACACCATTTTAAAAACTACAGGGAATTACTTGTCTAGACTTTTACATTAAGATGAAAAGCAGCAACTGTGAAATGAGAGTATTACTTTTGCACATCTATAACCCTTTCATGCATAGAGGTCATCTCTTAAAACACTCAATCTGAAAATCTCTGAAAATATGCACACAAAAGAATCAATCTTGTTTTATACTCCCTAAAAGCAATAAAAATGTATGCATGAAAGAGTTCAAATAAAGGCATAATGTGCAATTTTAGATTCATTTGAATGTTTACAAGTTTAAAAATGAAACTATATTTTGATGGTTTATAAAACTAATAGACAGCAAATAGAGACATTTGGGATTCATAACCAAAGACTTATACTTGGCCTTCAAAGACTTGACATGTAATATAAAATCTGGTTATTGTCAAACAGCTGAAAAAAGGAAATTGGCTTTTTTTTATGGTGGCTTGTTGTTATCTGGAATATAATTTCAATGATTCTTCATTTTGCAGTTACATGCCTGTTGGAATTTTGTTTCTAATCGCTGCCAAAATCATTGAGGTGGAAGACTGGGATATCTTCAGGAAGATGCTCATGTACATGGTTACAGTGCTGAGCGGGTGAGCGGTCTTTACTGTATTAATGTTCTCTTGTTGATCAGCAGCGGAGCAGATTTACGGCTGGCCGTTTACCGTTCACATTCGCTTTAATAACTGTTCTGTCCGCACACAGATAAGGTCCAAGGACATTTCAAATCGCTCGAGCTGCAGATGTGGTCATAATACATTTCATAAATTCCAAATTGCCACTAATTTGAGTGATATAGCCAACCGAGCATCAGTCAGGAGATTCTAGCACTTAAACAAATGCCATCTGCACTCATGTGCAACAGCCAGAAAAGACAGGTTTGGGTTGAACATTGCTGAGTCAAACACGATCATTCTCCTAAGACTAAAGAGGACGTAAATCCAAATGCCCTTGGTTAAATTCTCTTGGATGCTTTGCACACGAAGAAGAAGCTTTTGTTTCTATCAGAGTGAAGTTGAAAATGCAGCTTTAATCTAAAAAACAGACAGGTGGTTTTGTTTTAAAATCGATTTCTTCTGCACCTTCACAGATTAGCCATCCATTCCATCGTATTTCTCCCCCTCATATACTTTGTGGTTGTGAGGAAGAATCCATTCAGCTTTGCTCTGGGAATGGCACAAGCCCTGGTCACCGCACTCATGATTTCTTCAAGGTGAGTCGGAGAACCTGTATCTTCTGTCCATTTGCTAGCATGAAAATGAAAAAAAAGACCTAATCCATAGTTTTATTGCAGTAAAAATAATAACCATGTGTATTGTAATAACAGTTTTACAACAAATACCATGGTATGGTCACTGCAGCAAAACCATAGTAAATTTGTGGTTATGGTTAAACTATACTAACCATGTTTTTGTTGGCTTGGTTTATTTGTTGTAAAGGCAAACTGGGGCAAGTAATGTTTAATGATTGGTTGAAGCTAAAGCACTTTGGTACTGACATAAGTATCTTTCATATCAAACAATGATGTACACTTGATGATAAATGAACATTCTGTCATCATTCACTCACCCTCTTGTCATTTCAAACCTGTATGACTTTCGTTCTTCAAAACACAAAAGAAGATATTTTTAAGAATGTTGGTAACCGTAAAACAGTGGAACCCATTGACTTGCATTGGTTTTGTGCCCATACAATATAACATTTACATTTGCATTTATGCATTTGGCAGACGCTTTTATCCAAAGCGACTCACATTGCACTACATTTGTTTCTGAGTATGTGCAATCCCTGGGATCGAACCCATGACCTTTGTGTTGCTAGCACCATTCTCTAACCACTGAGCTACAGGAAATCAATAGATGTGAATGTTTGGTTACCAACATTCTTCAAAATATCTTCTTTTGTGTTTTCATACAAAAGAAGATATTTTGTATTTCTAATCTGTATGAAAGAAAGTCATACAGGTTAGAAATGTCATTTGCAGATGCCACAATGCAGCATTTTCATAGTTTGTTATCTAATGCAATGCAACGTTTTAAGTGGACTTGCATACATATTGCCACTGCAAAGGCAATATGTATGATTAATGATAAATAATTAATTCCTAAAACTCTTTAAAAATCCAGAGAAAAGGTCATTAATGTTGTGTTGTGCTCAGCATTTTCAAGCGGTTTATAGCAGAGGTGCTCAGTAATGCTCTTGGAAATATAACCTCTGACTTTTATATCTTTTGGAAGAAACGTATTACTTCTCGTTTTAAAGGTATAGTTCACCTCAAAAAAAAACGTACTTTTGCAAAACACGAAAGAAGATATTTTGAAGAATGTTGGTAAGCAAAAACCATTGGTCCCTATTGACTTCTATTGTATGGACACAAAACCAATGCAAGTCAATGCGGTTTCCAGCATTCTTCAAAATGTCTTGTGTGTTTTGCAGAAAAAAGAAAGTCATACAGGTTTAAAATTACAAGAGGGTGAGTAAATGATGACAGAAACTTCATTTTGTGGTGAACTATCCCTTTAAATTCACAATGAGAGCGCTTTCATGCATTTCTGTTCATTTTACAAGTTCGGCCACATTGCCAGTCACCTTCCGATGTGCAGAGGAGAACAACAGGATTGACAAGAGGATCACCCGCTTCGTCCTGCCAGTCGGTGCCACCATCAACATGGATGGAACGGCACTCTACGAAGCTGTCGCTTCAATATTCATAGCTCAGTTGAATAACTACGCCCTAAATGCTGGGCAGATTGTCACTATAAGGTCAGTGGATTTTATTATTTAGTTGCTTTGTGAATAAAATGGAGACCCAAGTATTCATTCTCTGTCCGTAGTATCATGTCCACGGTTGCCAGCATTGGCGCAGCAGGAGTTCCAAATGCTGGACTGGTAACCATGGTGATAGTGCTCACAGCAGTGGGCCTTCCCGCTAGTGATGTCACTCTCATCGTTGCGGTTGATTGGCTGCTGTAAGTATCTCTCTTTTCCTCTCTGATATCTTTAGTTGACATGATCATAGAAATATAGACATAGATGCCGCATCAGTAAGTCGTCCGCCATATTGGAACGGTCCAAGCTGGTCTCACTCATGTTCTAATAATAATTATTATTCAATTATAACAATTCAAATTGATATTGATGTGTCATCCATCAGTGATCGTTTCCGTACCATGATCAATGTCCTTGGGGATGCATATGGTGCCGGAATAGTCCAGAAGCTGTCGAAGCGAGAACTGGAGAGGATGGACCTCACGTCAGACGTGGACGCGGTGAACCCGTTTGCACTGGAGACCACGCTGGACGACGACGAGTGCGAGAAGAAATCGTACGTTAACGGTGGATTCACCATCGACAAAAGCGACGCCATTTCCTTCACCGAAACCTCACAGTTTTAGAGGTAAGAGCAAGCGGAGGGTTCGGAGAGATTCATAAAATCAGTGCCATGACAAGGACTCATTACAGGAGAGACGACTGAGCGCAGACATTAGCAATACCTGCCCAGGCTGTTCACCTTATCTCATTTGTCCTAACCGTGCCCTTGAACTCGTGTGTGCGCCATAGAGAAGCGAGAAAAAAATGTCAAGGAAATAAGAACAACTATGTGCTTCCGCAGTTGCCAAGAATTATGCAAATACTATTTACTTTTCTTTATTAACTGCTGTTGGTTCTTTCGGTTTCGTACTAACCAATTGCTTTTTAGCCGTGAGTGAAGTTCAAACATATTTTTGTAAATGTGTATATCAGAACGAGCTCTGTGCAATATTGCACACGTATTGATTTGATCTGAAAGAAAGATTAGTGTACACTGTGCATTGCAACAAAAAGCATGCTCCTAACCAGACAATGTTATTCAAACACAACAATTACTGACTGTTGCTTTCGTTTGTTTTGTTTTTGTGATTTCATTCTGTATTTGCACTTGCTATCAAAAGCCAAATGTTGATGCGTGTCTTTCATTTTCAGTTCGTGCCAAATCAAATGTGTCAATTTGATGGAAACATTTTATATAAACTTTTCAAACGAAAGAAAATATTGCATGATGCAAAAAAAAAAGAACAGAATGGCCTTAGAGTGAAAATCAAATCCTTGGTACACATTTTTAACATACAAACACATTATTTTGGGCATTGAAGGTGGCAAGCCTTAATCGTTTCTTCAGCAAGCCACTGATTCGAATATTTTTTATTTGATTTGAATAAAACTGTGAATACAGATTTCCACAATTGAGTGCCAATATTATGCCATTTTTATATATGTTTTACATTTGTTTTTTAAATATTCTGTTTTACATCAGAAATGAGAGAAAACGAACAACGTAAAATCTAAGTTTGGGGTTCTGAAACTGAATTTGCACCATAAAGCACACTAATGTAGTACTGTATTTATACAATACAGCAGTCAAATTAGTTCATACTGTAAAATTCAACAAGTACTGTATGTGTATCCACAAAATAATAAAGACAACGTCTGAAAAATACCCTAAATTGAGTTTCTGAATGATTTTGCAACAATAAAAGTCTTTAAAGCTTAATCCAATGTTCTCTATGCCTAATTAATAACAATTCGAAAAAGATTGGTGGATTACCGATTGTGACATTGTACAGGACGACACCTAACATCACTTCCTGTTACAGATATTAAGATGGATGTGCTTCATTTAGTCCTCAACGGGAAAGGCAGTCCAAGGGGAAAATGCATTAATAGTATTCTAGGCGTCACACCTGAGGCTCGCTGACAAAACCAGAATAAATCTTTTGAACATGATGATCAACCAAAGCACTTGGTGCATTTTAAAAAGCATCATTTGCATATAAATAGACAGACTAAAGAGAAAGGAATATGATCAAACCGTTTTTACTGGTCACATTTTATTTGATTTTATGGGTAACTTTAATATACATGGTACTAGACAAAAAGAGAAAGATTGCAAGCATCTCAACATCAACCTAAACCTGTCAAGTGTCATGAAAACAAGGAAACATTCATCATCTTGAAAATTGTATTTTTATGTTTTGATGTCACTGAGCTATAATAAGAGCACCGACGCAAGGAATACACGATTCATTTTACACTACAAAACAAAACCACACACACTCAACTGAATATGATGCAATGATGCTCTACAAAACCTGTGGAAAACAAGAAAAGTACTCAGTGTTATTTTACATTTAAAACCTCTGAGTAAAGTATGTTGAGGTGATATTACAGCCAGAAGAAGAATACTGTCAGTTTTTTACTGTTATAAAGACTAAAGGCCTGTTCACACCAAGATACATTTCTAAAAAGTTATATAGAGGAATGATATCATTGGGATCACTTTCAGAGCCATTTCTTTTCAGTTAATGAATGATAAAACAAAATGTATCTTCTTAGATAGCTATTGTTTGAATGTTGAATGCAAAGCATTATATACATACTTTATCCTTCACAGTTGTGGTTTGAATGAACACAAATTGGCACAATAGATCTCCGCATTAGCACTTCATCTATCTCAGAATCAGTAGCACCCTGGCATCACAACAGAAACGGAAGAGGATTCATTCACGGCACAATCTGCAGGTGTGTGTGCGTGCGTGCGTGCGTGTGTGTGGTACTCACACAGGCCAGTCTGTAAACTGCTTTAGGAGATGTTAAAAGGCTCTGAACCCGTTCTTGAACCTCCTCCCACACATCAGGAGAGCCCAGGAGAGATCTGTGAAAACAATGTGCAGTAATTTCTCCCAAAAAAAAAAAAGTTACATTAGCTTTAAGAGCATGCAAAGCTTTGAAGATTAGTGCTATAAGCACAGTAAACATCATTGCACTGTTTAGATCTAGATTTTTATATTTATATCGAATAAACTGTGTTGTATGTGGATACCCGAGTGCTGCTATGCATCCAAGGTGCATTTTTAGCAGGTTGCTGCATTTGCTCGAGTGTTCTGGATTGTTGCTGCTAGAGTATTTTAAATGGTTGCTAAATGGCCAGACTCAAATAAACCCAAGTCTCTGATATTTATGCGATACCTCTATGGTCTTTTTTCATATTCAGATTACAGGGTTTGTAAATCCCTATCCCTATATGAGCAACTCTGCATCACAATTTGCATACTATCCACCCTTAACAGAATTCAATATAGAAATTATGTCCCAAATCCTTTTATGTTGAAATGAACATCCTTAAAATTCCCATATGGTGTACTGATTCCGGCGAAAATTTGATCCATGCAGACTCTAACACCCACAACTCACCGCGCGCGCGAGTTTAGCGATGCAGCACTGAATGAATAAATTCGACTATATAGTAAAAGTATTACAATGAATGAAGAAAAGTTAAAAAGGAGGAGTGTGTGTCTACATTAGTCACATCTGATATGTGTTAGTATGTCACAATACATACACTAATGTATGTATACTCTGCAAAAACAGTACTTTGTAAATTGGGATGCAGCATATGTTATTCTTGCCAACAGATGTGTACTAATCCATTCATGCACATCTACCTGGAGAATACACACACAAACACACACACCCATTGTGCCTCTGGCTTTCCGTGCTGGAGTGACTTGGACTGGAAGAGCCCTCATATTTCATGAGGGAATGACGCTGGCCCACTTCCTCGGCGTAGTCGAGGAGATCATCTGTATCTGAGGAGTCCCCATCAGGGACCTAAAATAATAACATGTTACATTGTCTATGGGAAAATTTTGAAAGAAGTACAATGACTGTGACATCCGCCAATGCAGAGAGTTAACTCTAGGTTCAGTATTTTATTGCTATATGTTTAGTATACTAATACAAAGAAAGAATTACAGACAAAAGAAACGACTAACCCAAGGACTGGAATAGTTTTTCCTTCTGATTCCTAGAGGCAATAAATACAGATACATACAGGGAACATAGTTAACATTTGACATTCTGTTGGTAATACAAAACATAACCTGTCACACATCAATGAACAAAAACACGTCAAGGTGTCACATAGATTTACTGAATAACTTGGGTCAGATTTGACCCAATAACAATGAACAGTGTTTATACCTGCTTCTTTTATTGGAGAAGTATAATGAGGTGACAGACTTCCTAATCTTCTATCAAAGGTCGGTGAGTGATGATGGGAGAAATGTCCACCTGTCCAGGAATCCTTCATCTGAACCTGCAGTCGTATCAGGAAAGGAAATAGGATATATGCAATCTCTGTCAGCAACTCAATTTCACACTATATACAGTGTGAAAAATCTAAAATCTTCTGCTTATATGTCTAAAATGTGTGAACCATGGTTTACTGCAGAGACGTTGGTATTCATAAAGTGTTTCAGTAAGCATTGAAGACAGCACTTGTCTGAGTTACAAATGACTCTCTTTTATCGTCTGACATTTGTTGTATCTGTCAGCTAGTATTATTACATATTTGTGCGGCCTGTGACACCGCAGATCATGATATCATTTCACCTAGTCTAGAGAATTATGCTGACATTTATAGATCTAGGTCCAATTGTTAACAATTTGTATGGAAGGAGGAACAGTCAAACCATCGGATGTCCTGCATCACTCCTAACCTGAGGGATGGATTTGCAATATAATAATTGTATAAATAACACATTCAAATTTTTATGAAATGAATGCATTCATATTTGTGACCCAGGACAACAAAACCAGTCTTAAAGGTCCATTTTTAGAAATTGCGATTTTTACATAATCCAAAAGCTAAATAAATAAGCTATCAATTGATGTATGTTTTATTAGGATAGGACAATATTTGGCCGAGATACAACTATTTTAAATCTAAATATTGAGAAAATCACCTTTAAAGTTGTCCAAATGAAGTCCTTAGCATATTACTCACATAAAATTAGGTTTTGATATATTTACAGGAGGAAATTTACAAAATATCTTCATGGAACATGATCTTTACTTCATATCCTAATGATTTTTGGCATGAAAGAAAAATCGATCATTTTGACCCATACAATGTATTTTTGGCTATTACTACAAATGTTCTTGTGCTACTTAAGACTGGTTTTGTGATCCAGAGTCACATTTAATACTTTATTCACTGACCATTGCCTGTACATGTTGTCTCCAGTTGTTATATATAGGCTATACGTATATAACCACATATAATCTTATGTTTATTTTCTTGGCACACTCACTTTTGGAGGCACATTTCTGTAAAGTTGATTTGAATCTGTATGTATTACATGTATTACATACCACAAGCATGGACAGTATGCTGCTGAGTGAGCTTTTGTGCCCTCTGCTGGATACCGCTGTTTCATCAAAAACCCTTAATATTTGTCATTTGGCACCTTTACAATTATTTACACTGAATGTACACCCATAACATTATTATTTAGAAGAACACTGATGAGCATGTCTAATAAATTAATATACATGAGGAATTTAACCTGCTCTCTGTCCTGGAGTCCTCTTTGCCTCCATGGAGCAGAAGATGGATGTCTTTGGGATACAGCACTGCCCTGCTGTCGGACCATTTTCTTTGTGCTCTTTCTTGTCATTGCCTTCTAAAGAAAGAATAACATGTTTGCATACACAGCGGCTTGTACGGCACTATTCTTAATAATTCTGCTTTGGTACGACATGTATTATGAAAACAATCTATTCATATTACAAAGCAATGACCCTATATAATGTTATGTTATTTTTACCGCAGGAACACTGTGTGATCCATCGCTATTGCTTATTTCACTGATCGTGGTCTTTGTAGAGAACTCAAACCTTGGAGAGATACCCTGTGATTAATCAATATGAAAAAATGGAAAACTATTATTGTTGTTTCTGGCACATTAAGGGGTGGTTTCCTGGACAGGGTTTAGATTAGTCTTAAAATACACTTTAGAGCTGTCTTAACTGAAAACTGCTTGCATGGACAAATATTAAAATATATCAGTGTAATTGTTTTGTCTCAAAATGCACACCATTAATGTTTGTTTGTAAAACATGTTTGTAAAAACTCCCTAAATATCCCAATTTAACTATAGGGCCTAGTCCTGGCTTAAGATAATCCCTGTCCAGGAAACCACCCCAAATGCTTTCCAAAACTTGCAATGTGATTCAAGTACATCAATTCCAATTGTGTTGCTCAGTAAACAAGGACTTACAAGAAAAGTGGAAGCCCGTGTCATTAATACCTCCCTCTGTACTCCAGAGAAAGACGGCACCAGCTTCGGCTCTGGGAAAAGGAAACTTCGAGCGTCTTCTTCAAAACTGGCCAGTATTGTTCCGGCTGTAAATGGAAATGTTGGGAGCGAAATTGAGAGTCAACTGTGGTCTGTAATCGATTGCATTTAAAAGAGATAAATAATGGGTTGGTCATAACAATGAATAAAAGAATAAAAGTCATGCGGTTTTACATGGGGGAATCAACTGAATGAGTTCAACTTTCACTGTTTCACCTGGAGAAGAAAAAAACAAGATTTTAGACAAAAAAAAGAATATGAGCTGTTAAAAAGCACAGATCATGAAGCAAAGGAAGAGAAAGAAGTTGATGCAGCTCACATTGCAGGAATTCAGCTATTGCTGCAGGATCAGTTGCATATTTCAATACCTAGAACAAAAACCAAGAGCTTATAATACGTGAATTAAAATGGCAATGCATATATGTAAATAAGGACTTTACCTTTTCAAACCTTATTTTCTCACGAATTAATAAAGGAAAGACTGCAGGAAGACATGCAGACTTTCTGTATTGATTCATTAGACACACACTGACGTACACGTCATCTTTGGCTGGTAAATGGACCCCTGGACAGGTTATCTACAAATACAGAATATTAGAGACTGACACTGGCTTGGACTATTAATAATACATGGAAGCACTCTCGACAGTCTTAGTTAAAATGTAGGTTAATAATCTTGATAAGTATAGACAAATCCTCACCGCTCTCAGGTGGAGCTCGACGATCACCTTAACTGCTTTGTGGGACATCTTGGACTAACATAAAGTATTATTTTCCATCGATATCTTTCATAACATTGTCAATCGAAGACAGCGTCGCGTTTCTATGGTATCCAACACACTCCTTATTAGTTAAATGCGAGGACTTTTATTTTGACGTTTGTGGTAAGCGGAAATCATACGGTTACATGGAAGTTGTATTTTTCAAATAGATGCGACGCTAACTAAAAAATCTTTTGCTCTTTATAAAGATGAAAACAGAAACAAGTAGTCACTCTTCTTAAAAGATTGGTGGTGGGATAGAGGTTTTTGGTCATTTGGTCTTTTTTTTTTTTTTTTTTAGATGAGAATGGTTACGTATCTGTAGCTATTCATTTACCATTTTTACATATAACTTAAATGGGCAACATTTTTGTAGAAATAAGTTCCCTAACAAACTAATACGGTCTTTACTAACCCAGGATAAATTTCCAATTCATTGTAATCGAATGTGATTCGGCTTTTTTCAAAGAGCTATGTTAATAAATTAAGAACCATGTATTTTTCCTATTCCTCCTGTTTAATGATATCTATCCGTCCCTAGAGTTTCTTAGATATAGATTTAATATTGACCATAACAGAAATTGTGACTCAGAAATTGAAACAACACCACATTTATTTTTTGATTGTCAATACAGTAGTTTTTTGGTACGACTTGTATGAGTGGCTTAAAAAGTCGATTAATTTATCAAACTTTTTCTAAAAACGATATACTCTTTGGGGTTATTTTGAAAGAATTACATTCTTTCATTTGGTAAATTCTATATTCATAAGTGTAAGTGCCTAAAAACTAAACCTTTGTTTTGTATATTTCAAAAAGAATTTTAGCTGTACTGTAAATCTTTGAGTAAAATTAAGTCGAAATCTGAAAGAAAATTATTTGGATTATTTGAAGAATTTGTGCTATTAGAAGACTCTGATAGTAGCGTTTTCTTGTCTTCATTTATTTATTTAAGTTATACAACTATGTATTTTTAGTTTTGTTCTTATTTTTTTGTGGTTGTATGTGCTCTGTTCCTTGGTTTGTTTTATTTTGTCTTGTATTTGCCTTATTGTACTTGGTTTTTTTTAAGCTCAATAAAACCATAAAATAAAAATACTTTTTTTTCATATTGTTTCATATTATAAATTTTTTCTGATGTGTTTTATTGTTATGTTCGTTTTATATTTTTGTTGTTGTTCTCTTTTTCTTTGTTTACATGCTTTGCACAGATTTTAAGGTAAATAATAAAAACGAATGCAAGATTAAAAAAACAGGGCAGTTCTGTGAAAATGTCAACCTTACCATGTAAAAAATATTTTTTACCAATGGTTTTTACTATATTGATGTCAACATTTGGTGGTTCAAATACTCATGTGAGATCTCTCTCTAAGTTTTGAAAGGTTTTTTTTAATGCATGGTATTAAAATTTCATAGTCAGGTATGTTAAGTGCCATTTTCAGGATTGTCACATTATCACATTCATAATGGTTCCTTAAGAATGGACACATGAAAATTACAATAAAGTAACTATTTTATGTTCCATTAAGAGTCATCCCTCATCCCTTCTTCATTTATTGGGTATTATTGCTTCTGAGTTGTGCATTTTTAATTCACAGAAATCCTGCAAAGTTTGTCGTCACGTTATGATATATTCTATACATATCGTATATGTATTTTACTTTTAGCTTGGCGAATTTGGAATTGTGTGTGCATTTATACACGATAAATTCATGTGTTTACAAAACAGCTTATTTCGTAACTTCATCTTGTGTGTACGGGAAAATCTTTCAAGCGCACCACTAGACTGGCTATTAATCCATGAATGTGTATGTCGTTTGTGTGTACGTTTTTGAAAAACATAACTGATAGTTACTGACATAAAGCTGTTTATGTCAGAGCTAACTTAAGCTACCATGGCATTTACATTAAGCACAACGATCTAAAATGTTGGGAGCAAAACAACAATAGACAAACCTGGTGTACGTCTGGTTTATATGATCAGCATCAAGGGTACCAGAAATATAGGAGAATATGAAAATTAAAAAAACTGCAAATAAAACTTGCACTTGAGATTGACAACTTAAACATAAAATGAAACCATCTAAACTCTAAATACAATAATTAAAGAAACTCATCGTAACAGCATATTAGAAAACAGAATACACATCTTGATTTTCTTCAGACTGGCCAGCTAGTATTGGACTGTACATGCTAGTTACGAATCCTCAAGAGTGAACGACAATTCTTTCGGTCAGAAATATATTAAATGAGATTACTCGGAATGGCCTGCGCATTATAAATGAAAATTACTGCATAAACAATGGACATTCCTCAAAGGGGAAAACTAGCGTGCGTGCAACAGTATTAATGGCTAAATTATATTGTCACTGTATTTTAACTTGTAATGACACCATTGTGTGACGGCCAAATACTTTTTTACATGTGTTTTAAACACCAAAATTGAATCCCAGACATAATACAGTGAAAGCAGAAGTGCATTTGATACTTCGGTTCTGAAAACTAGGCTGCCAGCATGTCAATATATTGTTTTAAAAGGAAGAGAGAAGTGCGGTTCATTTCCCTTTGGCTCTATTCTCCATACACGCTCTCGTCACTGTAGGCGATGTAAAGGAAGAAGTCTTCTTCATGGTGTTCCTGTGTGTAAAATAAGAATAAGATTAACAATACGACATAAATACTGACAAAACAATCTAAATAAGAGAGAGGAAAATACCTGGTATAGCTGACCCATTGTAGCAGAGGTTGGGGGAATGACGTTGTTTACGAAGAAGAAGAGCGCATCCTCTGCTCTTAAGTGAATTCGTTTTCGAATGAGAAAGTAAAACTGTCCCACTTAAAATATCAAAACATATATACAATATAAATACAAATGTCTCAATGGGTTCTGCATTTCATATTTTGATGTTGTGGATCATTGTAAATGAACTATATTCTACTTACCTGTTAAGTCAGAGGGGACAAGATATTTCTTCTTGTCTAGATCACCTATTCTAGCTTTAGGGGCTTTTTCCACAATGACCTAACACAGAAACAAACAAAAACATTTTTCTTATTGTTCACTGTAGGAATGCAGTATACAGTTAGTTATGACAGCTGAAACTGACACTTTTGGTTTACATTAAAATGAAATTTTCTCATTTTATGGGTGATTTTCACATGTATGCAAAGAGGATCTGAGAAAAGCTCAAAGCTGTTCTATTTTTGACAATGAGGCTGCAAATGAGGAACAAGATAATGGTACAAAACACTTAGGCCACTGGTCCAAAAAACGAAATGTTCATTTGTGACAAATGCATTTATGTTAATGTTCAAGAAAGTATATAAAAAGGTTCATGAAACCACGTTTAAAAAAATCATAAAATGTGTTGCAGTTGAGGAAGGTCAACATAAATATAATACCCCTACAGACTGTTTCTCATCCAAACTGCCCTTTTGTCTGTTTGGTTTTAATGGATACAAAATCCATACACGTTACCAGACCAGACTAACATTTGTTGCAAAGCATTGTTAAAAAATGTGACATAATATTATTTTGTTTCACTGGTTCGTTTAAAAGTCAAACTCAACCTACATAATCATGTTGACTGTAGATCACATTCTAGGCTATTGTAAGATATACCACTACAAGTTTTACACCATATCATACTCCTGATCGTTTAACCCAAAACATTTACATAACACCATATACGCTAATATAATCTGACGAGACAACAAAACAAAGAACCAAACCTTCCTGACTGGCGTTACATTATTTCAAAGCAGAATATATATATATACATAAAACATTTTGTATCTGAGCGCACATTTCTCACTATATATATATAGTGAGAAATGTGCGCTCAGATACAAAATAAATAAAAATAACATGTAACAGACATTTTAATAATGACATTATTTTAATCTCTGAGAGATCAACAAGGCCTTCGACAGTTTCGCACCTCGTGTGCTATATCTTTAATGTTACTGTATCTGATGTTTAGAGACATATAATATCTATTAACAAATTAATAAAAAAAATTAAGACATATAACAACTTTAAGTTTTTACTGTGTCTTGTTGTTGAGCTTTTGCGCCAGCTGATGTTTACACATCGCACGCGATATACAAAGCGACTTACAGGAACTCTGTCTGGATATTTCTTCCTGATTTTCTCTCCCTCTGATCGTCTCTTCTCAAAGGGATGCTCTTCTTTGTATTGAAACTTCATGGTTGCGAAATTAACCAGAAAATATGATAGATTTGTCCTATACAACACAGTAGCCTAGCGATGTAATCTAGTGTGGTCCACACAGCTGTGTTTTCCCCTCAGCGGCGCATTAATACAACTGCACTTTATTTACGTTGTGTTTATATTCAATATTTAAACCAAAACACGCATATTGATGAAAACTACACATCTGAAAAACATTTGAAAACGACAAAAATACTTATTTCTTGTCCGTCACGTGTAAATTTGTCAATGTCTAGATGTGTTGTGCAGGTGAGAGGGGACTATTTTTTCGGTGATACATGGAAAAGCCAAGCAGCGCTCAGGTTAGTCATATGATCCCTTCCTACACTTCCGGTATCTGATAGTGACGCCTCTTCGCTGCAATACGTCATCGATGACCCATATTGGACAGGGCAAGGATGTCCTTTAAGCATATACAAGCCTTCGGTTGCATTGATAAACCGATGTCAGTGCTTGAGATGATTGAGCTTTAACAATTTCTTAAGAGAAAAAAATAATTTTCTGACTATAAATATGTGAATAGAGATATCATAAATATCTTTCTATAGTTCTAACCTTCGTGGAGTACAAAACTATATCCCAAATATAAAGTCTTTGTTTAGACAAAGTTTCCTTTGAGACGTAAATGTTCTTGTGCTCTGGATCTAAAAAAAAAAAAGCAATGTGGCGTCTACGCAAGTCTATGGTGACGCATACGGTGATGTACGTCATATTAAACATTTGGTTATGCTTTATATTAGGTGTCTTTAAATCCATTTGCAGCTCACATACACGTTGTTCTGGATAGGTTTATGGTCAAAATTGCATTTAGATACTTTATATACAACTTCACAATATTATGTACACTGACACCCAGACACCGAATATAAAGTTACTAAATATATGTCCAATATGTGTGCCTTCCTTTAGAAGCAACTCTTAATAATGCTGAAACTTCTCTTTATGGACAACCAGCACATGGTGCTTACCCCAATATGCTGCAGACAAATATGATTATATGTGATTTATTTCAACTACAAAGTTATAAAAAATAAAATAAAAAACACAGCTTACGAGAGTGACACGTTTTTATTAGTAACGTGTACAGGTCTATGGACTTGTGTCCCAGGAAGCTGCCTTGAGACTTAACAAGTGTTAAATTAATGAGGATAGTACTGACATTATCTGACAAGTGTGTAGAGAAACCAACAAAGCCTTCGGTACAAAAGGGTGTTTGTTTGCTCAGTCAACTTTTCAATACAATGAAGTACAAGTTTTATAAATTCAAGTCTTGCCATTATTACATTTTCAGGAAAGAAAAAATAACATTTGCAAAAAGGCTTCCAAGTGGTAGAATTTTAGAGCTCAACCACATACATTCTGTAGAGAATCTGTCATTCTGCTTTTCATATTCTATATCCTCCCTGATAAACATGATAAATTCATTTACGGCTGAGAATAAAAGAGGAATAAAATGCAAGAATTTGCCACAGATCATGGAGAAAAGTTTACAACAATTTTCCCCCACATCCAAATAGGGATAGGTCTACCATACATAAGTCAATAAAACCCATGTCTTCCAAGACTGTACCTCAATAACATACACAATTACAATAGTAATCCTGAAATCTACTGAGCTGTCGGGATCCATTTCATGGATAGTGATTCCAGTGAACTCTACTAGGTGTGCAGAGTGCAGGTAGGTAATTCTGATGGGCTTCCTCAGCCATTCGGTTTACACCACCTTTACAAGTGAGGTATGACGTCCAAAGCCGAGCTTGAAAAAGCAGTCTTGAGAATGTCTATTTTTCTTGCCTCGATACCCAACGACTCCATATCATCAAATATTTAAAAAGAAAAACAGAAGGCGTCCTCATACACACATTCCACAAACATAACGCACGCACATGATCAGCATAGGTAGAGCTGTAAGGCAGAAACTCCATTTTAAAGAGGGAAAATCTAGCTGAGAAAAGGCTTCCCGATGCCTCAGAGTTTGTATTTTTGATCAGGTTGAGATTTGATCAGCCTCCCCCATTACCCTTAAATAGGGGTTTTGCTCGGAAGTGACGAGTCAGTCTTGAGGGAGACGGGACAGGCAGATGTCAGATAGGGAAGCAGTTCAAAAAGAAAGTTAATGAAAATAAAAAAGCTTAAGAAATCCCTCGGTCAGATGATCACCAAAGTCGATGCTGGTGGAGATTTCTGCTCAGGACAGATCGAATGTCTGCGGTGAATCTGAAGAGAAAAACATATCAAAATGGTGATATGGTATTGCAAGTTTAAGTTTATATCATAAAAACGTTTATGAAAATTTGATTGAACTTTTGAACTTTACCTTAGTGCATCCAGCATGGGCAGAAGGTTAAGAAGTGCTGTGTCGCTAGGGTCACTAAACCATGACTTTATAGGTATTGCATTATCTATGAGTTGTGAAAAGAAATTCAACATTTTATTATAAATTATAGTCAAGCCAAAATGCCAGAAGGTTTGTGCACCACCATTTACCTAGTAAGTACAAAATACATTTCTTTGAATATACTTAAAAATCTCTTTTGGTGACTATTAATTTGATTAAAAGTAACAAGGAAACATAATACATTGCACTAAAACTTTTACAAAATTTCACTTTTACAGAACTAAGCAATATTTTTCATTTCGTTTTTACAAAATGTTGATCATGGGTGAAATGTTCCTTTAAAACATGCATTCAGAGATATCATGCTGTGAGACCAGCTGGGCTGCATTGCTTGTACACAGCTTAATCCCCAGATAAACCAGAGACAAACACTACATACTACAAGGTAGGATTATTTGTTATTTTCTTACCTGGATGACTTCGATATGCTCCTGGTGAGTTGTCAAGAATGACTATACTTGATAAGTCACTGTGTACAACAGACAGATCTTTAATATAACTTCCTGAATCCAGTGTACAATGCTGCCAGAGGAAATAAAATAAAATAAATGAAATTATGCATTTCTGTACTTCACAATGGCAAAAAGGGTTTAGTAATAATACTAAATAAAGAAGTGGTCACCTGTCTGTAGTATCTTCTTTTCAAGATTCCCTTGTTGTTGTCCAGTTTATCAGCTACTGCAGAGCCATATATCTCCATACTAGCAGTGAACACAACTAACTCATACCACTGACTGACCACCTCCAAGAAGAAGTCAACATGCGGCCTTTTATGTACAAAGAATCTGACCGGGTGTTTGTCTATTACCACCTGAAAAAGAAAAGAACACATTTTCTAATAATTCCACAAGTGCATCAGCATTACAAGATTGTAATCTACACAATATTATTGCATTATATTTTCAATCACCAATCTCTAAAACCATCTTTAAAGCCATTAGGATTTTAAAATAATAAAAAGTTGAATTCAGAATGTGAGAGCTAACCTTCCACATGAATTTAATGTAATTTTTTGGTCAATTTAATTTCTGACATTAAGTTTAATTGTTTGGGGGGTTGTCTATTAGGATTTTCACCGACTAAATATGTCATTTCAATTTTTTTTTATAAAAGCACCTATACTGACTTAAGAATTATTCAAGGCATCTTACAAATGTACTGCAGACTTCCCAGACTCAAAATCACAATTCAATATATTCCCCAATTTTGTCATTTTGTCATTTAAAAATACAAAAATGCATATTGCATGCACTCTTGATTTAAAAGCACATTGTCTTACTTTCAGGATAAAATCTGGTGGCGTGCCGGGCCGTACTGTTGGTCTAAGAACTCCATCGTGATGCGAATGGATCAATGTCTCGTCAAGATCTAAAACTAAGATCTTTCGTTTCACGTTGTCTGAGCAGAAACACAAACACAACCGTAGACGCATTAACACACGACAAAATCTGCACATGCAATACACACCCAACACTTGACAGCCACAAAAGCCACAAGATCAAAAACAAAGTCTTACTTCAAACTGCTGTTGAGCATTTAACAAACAGCAAAGGACCATTCAGGCACGACAAAAGCCATCCGTTATATAAATAGCATTTATTTGATGAGAAAAGGAAAAATACTCACTTAGTCTATTTCTGGAGATGGGTGACAATGGTAAAATGTCATATCGTACTGTTTGATACTGGATTATCTAGAACAGGAAATAAAGAAAACAGGAAATGGGTCACCTTGGTATAGTGCACAACACGTGTAATATGTACCTGAAGACATTGTGTGTAGTCTTTCTTGCCCAGTATATTCTTATAAATTGGATAAACAATACTTTAAATTTAAATGCAGTTTAGTTACAAAATGTATATAATAATTTATATCTATACGTTTTGAATAGTTAAAAAACTATTTTCATAAAGAGATGCATGTATACAATTTGGCAGATGTTTTTAAAAAAGCAACTTTT
Source organism: Oreonectes daqikongensis (assembly GCA_026939265.1). Classification (NCBI taxonomy): domain Eukaryota; kingdom Metazoa; phylum Chordata; class Actinopteri; order Cypriniformes; family Nemacheilidae; genus Oreonectes; species Oreonectes daqikongensis. Next base: position 376,544 of record JAOTQM010000406.1, on the reverse strand, counting down.
ATTCAGTAAAGGCATTCAAAGGAATGAAGGTTATTAAGTTTTAAAGGTTATAAAGATTTGCATTTTTTTGGTACCTGCAAGCTATATGATATTACAAATGCATATTCTGTTGTAATAATACTGAGCTTAAAAGTCACTTCTGACAAAACAAGTAGTTCACTAGTCAGTACTGAAACACTGCAAACACCTTGTTCTTGGTTCGATAACAAGTGTGGGATTCATTTTGACAAGCCGGTATAACATTTACATTTACATTTACATTTATGCATTTGGCAGACGCTTTTATCCAAAGCGACTTACATTACATTGTACTATACATTTGTACATTTTGTATAGTAAGCAAGTGGGGGTTAGGTGCCTTGCTCAAGAGCACCTCAGCCGATACCCGCCAGCCCTGAGAATCGAACCAGCAACCTTCTGATCATGAGTCCAACTCTCTAACCACTGGGCCACGACTGCCACAGTCGTGAGATGACATGAGATAACATGAGATGACTATTCACAATAAGGCTCACTAAAAAGAGTTAACAAAAAACAGGTGTAGTGGAGTTACCCAACTCACAAGCTTAAATGAACAATTAGATTCAAATTTCATTCAAGTACACAATCTTCTGGAATATTACACTGAGCTTAAACTCAACTCACTTTCCCATGAGCGGTCCGAGACCCCTCCGCCTCGGCCCACAGCTCACAATGTGGATAACTCTTCCTCTCTTTCTCCAAATCCCTCTCTTCTAAGCTATCTTTAGTTCAACCAGCTGTCCAGAAGTGTCAACGGAACATAGAAGAGCACAGCCGAGTGAAACTGGCAGGGTGACTTTGAACAGGAGTCTGTGTATTCCCAACTCATTTTAGGCCTCAATAAGAACACATTCACAACGTTGGTTCCAGATCCATTTGCACTGCATGAGTGTAAAACATGTCAAATGAAGTGCCCACTACTTAAGCACTTAATTCAACACACCTTTCAAGTAATACCTTCATAATTGCATCCAAATGACCATCTTAAAGATTATTATACAACTGGCTTACCAAACCAGGGGGCACAGGGGGATTATAGCCTGTTTTCATAGCCCAAGTGTTTACATGCTCTGAGCTGATGCATTATCACAATACAACAAAGTTCTCTGTTTATCCAACATGTATATTATATTATTGATTTAATTTGAAATAAACTACAGTATCAAAATGGCTGGTCAAGTTAAACGTGCTTTTAATAGTTTGTTTGCACATTATTCTGTTAACTGTTAGTCTTTGTACTTTACTATATAAGCTATTACAAATTTGTCAGGTTTATTAGACCTTCACCTGCAGTGAATTAGTTTTCACAGAATAAAATGAATGCAGAGCCACTCATTAAATATCCTTAATTCTTTCTTAATATCAACTGTTGATTATTGTATATTCATTCAAAATCTGTCATCAGTTACTACCTGGTTTTAACAACTTGGCAGGTGCCTGCACCCCTTCAGACACCTGCATGACAGTTCAGTGCACATGTCACTCCAAAGGTTTCTCATTGAAAAGTCAAGCAGAAGAAACTTTAGGGTCACACTCACCGTTCTTATATGTTTCCTGAGGATGTATAAGAAGAGGCTCCATATTCTGGACGTGACGCCGAGAAAAGTGCGCACACCGAGCAGACACTGTCGAGTCTTCAGCATGTCAACCATCACACCAGAGTCCGTGGGGTGTGTTTTATACAACAATACAACACCGAGCACTATACACACACCTGTAGAAACGAGATCCTGCCAAACATTCACAACTTCACACGCCGGAGCGTCCCGAGCACTGGTTAAAAATAAACGTCTAGGAGGGTCTAAAAGTGCAGAGATTAAAAAGTGCGGGTGTAAAATATCACTTGGTTTATGTGTTTGTCTTCAGAGAGGTAGTTCTATATTTCCAGGTCTGTTAAGTCTTCAAACGCTCGTTGGCTAAGATGGTCAAACCGACTGGCTAAACGTACCGCTGGAGTGTCAGACAAATGTATTCGCTCTCCCAAAGGCCAAAAGAAGTCCGAATGCCACTCTCCTGCGACATTAAGATCACTATGAGCTTTCCTGGCGCTTTGGAAAAGCTTTTGAAAGAAAACGCGTACAAATTCTTACCGCTCACAACAGTTTAAAGCCAATACGGTAGAGCAGTACGAGCCGCCATCGTTTCTATGTCGTCACTTCCGGGGAGGGGAGTAAAGTTTGTGCTCACGTGGCCGTGACAAAATGTTTTTATACAAATTTGTATCCGTTGTGTTTGTATGTTATATGTTGCTACATTTTAACATAATTTATATATCATTACATTATTTCGCAGATTCTTTGTGATTCACGACGTTATTTTATTTTATTAACCATTAGCTACTAATAAAGACATTTTTATGACAACGGTACATATTACCGCGATTTTTATATAAGATACATACATTTTTTTTTAAAAGTGTGAAATTTTATTTTTAACAATAAACATGATCACAACTTATAACTTAAACATAATTTAAATGTCTAATGAAAAGATGACGCTTAAGTTAAAACTACAGTCCATTTCTTCATAGCCATCATAACAAATATGTTCCTAATATTCTGGCATCAAGACGTTTTAAAGTACCAATTAGACATGATTTAAAGAAATGTCTGAGATCTGAGCTGTCCTAATTTACACATCAAGATCATCATCTGGATCCTCTTCATCAAAGTCATCATTAGCATCCGGCTCGTACAGGATCCTTCCGGAGCCAGGGGTCGGCCTCAGGAGAGCTGACTTTCTGCGAGTTAGTAAAGCAAAACAAATGTGAATGTCAAGATCAGTTAATAAAATAACAATGTTTATACAATTTGAATAGAGGTCTCTTACTTTTCCTGGCTAAATACAAATGGCAGGGCCACTTTTTCCTTGGCTGCTTTTTCTTCCTTAGACAGGTGAAGATTAAAGGTCAAGTTTGATGTTGGATCAGCCTGCTCATACCACAGATATACAAAAGCAGTTGACATCATTAAAATAGCAGGAATATAATGTACACAATTTTAATGTATATATTTAAATTCCCAGAAACCCACTATGATCAACTATATATAAACTGTGGCAAAAATTCAAGCAGAATTTGCTCACCTCAGATTTCTCTTGCTCTGTCTGTACATGCCCAAGTTGATGGGGTTGTGTCTGTACAGACAGGGCTGCATCTTCTAAAACATTAAAGTATTCTTCCTAGGAATACACACCAAACAAATTCTTTAAAGTAGTTCACAGAACAAGATTTTTTTTATCATTTATATAGAGACTCACGTCTTACCTCTTGCATAACTTTGCCTGACTTTGTGCGTCGTGTGGTCTTAGCCACACCACAGTGCTCATTGTTTGCAGGTGCAACAGAGATAACAGCACTGGCAAAGTGACAAACACTATCTACAACACCTTGCAAATGCAAGTCTGAATGCAGGAGGCCAACAATTGTTTTTACAACTCCACCTGGTAGTCAATGGAAAATCAACACAACAGCTTAACTTGCAATGATAAGAGACAACCAAGCAATATGAAAGTGTTTCTGGGGTCATCTTTTCACCTGTCTTGAGCTCTTGAAGTCTCTGACAGATGACAACGGGTTGATGATGCCTTAAAACAAATGAGAGAGAGTCGACTACAAGCACTGACGCTTTGGCATGTGGTGTGTTTTGGACTAGCCGAGTTATGTCCTGAGTAGTGAACTGCTGAACAGTGAATGAGGATCTGCAAGTCCAGCCAAGGGGATCAGGATGACCCTTATGAAAATGAATCCTTAAAACAGATAAGAAAAAGAGATATTTTAGAGACAGCAAACACTTAACCATGACAGCTGTTTTTAACTAAAGAAAACATTGCTTTCTATGGTAGAAATGATCAAACGCATAAAAGGCGAAGAATCAAGATCGACTCACTTTTGCAGACAGCTGCCGTCCAAGCCAGCACACACTTCTGCTTCAGAGGTCTCGAATCCCACCACATGCACGTCCTCTCCCCTTCAAATGATGAAATGACAAGGCTATAACTAAAAATTACGTAAATCAATTAAACATAATTCAGTGTTGTAAATAAGAACTTGCCTCTTTAAAGCAGCATTAATAAAACACTTCAGTATTCCCCGGCCGGAGTATTTGACAGTATCTAAAGGTAGCAATATCCATTATGAACAGTATTGATAAAATCATGAAATCAACTGATATTAAAGACAAAAAAATGTTACCTTGAATAACTATGAAGCCCCCAGGCTCTGTTCCCTGTACAATATTTAACAGCATGGCTCAAACGAGGATATCATCGGCTAACAGCTAACGTTACACAGGTCCTGTTTAAAGTAACGTATTTGACAAGCAGCAGCTTGTACTTAAAAAAATCTCGTAGCTATTAATTAAACCAGTAAACATCTGAGTAGACAGGTGTAAAATCTTTAAAATTTAGTTATACATAAACGTCAAGCTATGAGCTTTATGCGTCTGGTCATAGAGAAAACTCCATTTCCCACAAATACAAGCGGCCAATCAAACAACGCTCCCGTTCTTCTTCTTTTATTCCTTTAGTGGCTGTTCGCAGTATTAAATGTTGTAATACTACCACCTTCCGTTCTATAACGTATCACGCGTATAGCCTTTTTAATGTAAAATTCAATTCTTATTAAAGAATACGTGTGGGAGCAGGATTGTCAGTGTTTACCATATTGTCAATAGTTATTTTGTTTTAGCATCTAACTATAGTGAAATACAAAATATACAATAAGACGTTTATCAATGTTTACTGTGTCAAAAAGAAAATGCTGAAAGCCTTGTTTTCTTTATAAGTGCATGTTAACTTCTTGCAAACTAACATTAAGGATTAAGATTTAATGGCAAAGTAGCTCTCAGGACTTGTGCTGAAGGGTGTTTTTAATAAATATCAAGTTGGGAATATTTTCAATTGTTTACACCCACATTTACATTTTGATAATTTTGCTGATAATTTTTGTCAAAATTGACTTAAAAATGAGAATCATCTCAGATAACTTGAAATTTCATTATGAAATAGTAGTCAAGAGACCATTGCTAAAGTAGACTTAGACAAACTTTATTGTCATTCAAATATACAAGTGTACACAGAACGAAATTTCCAAAATGACAGTGCAAAGAGGCAAATAATTACAGAATTACAGAAGTAACAACTGTCAAACTAAATATAGTGTTACAAAAGACCAATAAACTTTATCTTTGTCCTAGTTCATAAGAAAATCTCAGAAAAATACAAAGCATCCCAGAAGGTTTGGTCTATAGTTATCAATATAAACAATTAAACTTTTAAAAGCTTTATTTCTTCAGCAAAATGTAAGAAATTTAAGCATTTCAAAATAATTTCCCTATAGGATAAATGTTATAGGCTACTTAAGATAACCAATAACAGGTTTCTCATAACCGAACTGAAACCTTTGATTTTTGAAGTATCTTTAAAAAAACGGTGTAATGTTATTTAAGAACATTTATTAAGAGAAGAGAAAGGAGAGAAAACAATATGGTGATTAAACTGACCAGCAATAGAAACAGTATTGGTGTGTTCGACTTCATGCAGCGCCGCGCAGGCCGATCGACATATTACATCAAAGTACCGCGAGATTCATTAGAAAGCAGTACATTAGACTCCCTCTCGCGGTATTTTGAAATCATATGATGATCGATATGCGCAGTGCCGTGTGAAGTCTCATCCACAGACGTCATCAGCGAGCGCCGCTGCGCTTCAGTCTGCTGGCCTCTGGAATGGGCAGATATCATCATCAGCCCTCATTTCACCGTCGACTAATCGCACGAACTCCACCAAGAGTCGGTATTTTTCTACGGTCTTTACACGATGATATGCGGAGGTGAGTGTTTTTTGTCGTGTGTGCGCTTGAATAAGCTGGTGTTTAAGTGTGCGGGAGGGGCGATTAGCCCGTTAGCGGCGGGCGGCGTTAATATGTCCGGTGTAACGTTAAATCGCAGCATTTGATTTACTCCCGCGTTAATCTAATCTATTTTATAGCACGAGTTTATTTGAGTATAACGACACGATTGCACCAAACAGTTTTCAGTTTTACATAAATGTAGCATTATGTCTTGAGCACAGTGTCAGGCTAATGAAGTTACGGGGTTTAATAGCAGCTGGCTAACGCTTCATGAAAACATCACATACTTTAGCTCTGTGTGTCTACTTGTTTAGTTTCACACTAGCGAAATGTCATTACTCACGCTTTTTTGACACATCGGAGCACTTAAATAATGTTGTGTAATAAAATAAATAACATTAGCGCTAAGTGATGTATTTTCTCTTGTGTTTATACAAGTATAAGTCGTTTAGTATCAGAATGAAGTTATGGCTTCCTGGGAACATGGAAAAGTAGTTGTCTTTTTTTGGCTCTTAAATTAACGATTTTTTTTCTTTGTTTTGAGAAATTTCTATTTTGTTTTTGTAATTTGCCGAGTTTACAAAAATGTACGCAGGATATTAGAGGGAGTGTCTGTTTTTGTATTTTCTTTCCCGTTATTAAACCTACCATGTATGATTCGTGTGTTTTTGTGAGGTTGTTCTGTGAGGCATGACGTTAAATGCTTTTATCTCTGGAATACTAGAAAAATATAGCCTAGTATTACTGTAGATTCAGAGGTTACTGAAGTGCAAAAAATATAAAACTAAATATGCTGACATCCTACGTTTTCTGTGGTTTAAATGATCTGTTTTGCTGCTTAAATCTGTCATTTTCTGAGCTTTTGAGGTTGAGCTCTTATTTTGTAATTTGCTTATACATTCTTTTCCGTGGAGTAGTGGTGGTACAGTTTGGAGAAGAGATGTTTTTTGGCTAGTGCATTATAATACTTTTTGCACAGGTTTGCTCAAAATTGATGAAATATTTATGTATATTTAGTAGATAATGTGTTATTATATATGTCTTATATATGTATCTCTGTGCTATTTGATATAAATCTGCTGGTATAACTCACTGAAATGTCGATTCTTTGTGCTTTTAGGTAAGGTGATGGAAGAGGCCAGCGGGAGGTTCTCAGAACTCATTCCAGTGGTGCTATTTCTGCGGCTGTCAGGCTTTGTCCCTTTCTCTGTTCAGTAACGACGCCCATTCTCAGCCCCGATCACCATGAAGCCAGTCCACGAACGCAACCAGGAGTGCCTCCCTCCCAAGAAACGGGACCTGCCAGTCAACAACTCCACCATGACCATAACCAACAACAACAGCGGTAGCATCAACAGCGGGGCGGGAGGAAGTGGCATGGGGGGCGGTGGAGGAGAAGAGATCCCATCTTCACAAAGTTCTGGAGCGAGCGGAGAACCTCATAGCGTGGGTGGCGAGTGGATGCGAGGTCAGCCCAGCTTGCATTACGGGGTGGAGGGTTCTGAGGGTCTCGTGGGACTTTCCTTGGACCAGTACAATATGCTTTATAAAGTAGCCCTACCCACCGGCACCTATTCCCCCACCAGCCTGCACCCCGTTCTCAGCCACATTCCTCCCGCTTACACCGTTCCCTCTTCAGTGTTACAGCACGCAAGCGTTCCTTACCCTCCTCTTGGCTACACCACGATCCCTCACTCATCTTTGCAGTTTGTCAGTTCTCCGTATGCGGCGGCAGTCCCCTACGCCGTACCTCCAGGATTCGTTCCCAGCTCTTTGATGTCACCTCAGTCTGCCATTCCACAGCCCCACCCCCACCTGGTTCCGTACCAATCGGTTATTCAGGAAGGAGTGGTCTCCTCCTCACCTCAGCAGCAGGTACCGGCCCACGCGTACACCAAACTGGCTGTATCCGGCGGAATTCCTCTGGTGCTCCCTTCTGAGCAGTCAGCTGCGCAAACGCAGCTCGGGACTCTAGGGATGCTGCCCGCTGCCGAGCTTAGCCAGAGGGGAGTGAACATTTTGTACCACCCTGCCGTCAGGGGCATTCAGCCTCAAAGAGATATGCACAGCAGCCCACTGGAGCAGGAACGGGAGGTGAACGGAGGAGACCGGGAACATAGGGAGACCCATCAAGATGCAGTTTATTTGGCCAGAAATGTGCGATTGCTGCAGGCAGCTCCTGCGCTGGAGTCGCAGGACAAGACCTTGAAAAGCCGCAGACAGGAAGGGAGGATCTCACCAGGCCAGCGCAGCACACCGGACACAGATCTTGAGGTATGGTTTACTTTATGTTCCGATATGGTTTCAGGCTCAAGGAAAAAATATGAAGATACGATAAACCATATAATCTGATGATGGGATATCAAAAGAAATTTGTGCTTTTGAGGAAAATGTAGATATAATGTAGGGTTTCTGTGTTCCTGAACTCTTGTCTGATTAGCAAATGATATATACAAGCTGTTGAAAAATGAAGACTGATGATATGCGAGATATGTGGAACAGGTTTTAGAGACTGGTATAGAAGGTCAGGAGAACTATAAGTAAGGGGTTCCTTTCAGTATGGTAAAGTTGTGGTAGTGTTTGGCTGTGACACTGTATTTAAAACTTTAAAGCAATGTTGTAAATATTTCTGTATGCATTCAAATAGAGATCAGTATTACACAACCATTAACCATGTTTTTTCCTTCTAGGTGTAGTGGCAGTGTCTTGTCAGTATCATTTTGGGTTACCAGTTGAAGAACCGTTACTTGACTAAACTTAAATGCCACAAAGTTACACGACCCATTCAATAAATTGTTTTTTAACCAAATTAATATACAATAAAATTCAACAAATTGTTTTTTAATACAATTATTATTCAATTAAATATTCATATAAATGAAGTAAAAGATAAATAGTTATATTATTAGCCACTAGCCAGACTGATCAACAAACACAGGGCGAAAGTTAACCTTGGGCCAGATGTGTGCGACCGATGAAACCGTCCATACACTTATACAGTATTAATATAGTATAAAATGAAGAAAATGAAACTTTTTTTTCTCTGACTAAATTATTGGTGAAAGGACAAATTCTACAATGCTTCAGAAAGAAAGCGTTTTAGTCTGATATGCAAAAATATGCATATTAAAACAAGTCTTTTAGTTGAAAAGTTTTATTAGTTTTAGTATTTTGTTGATTCTGTAATATTTTTTAACTAAAGCAGTTATTCTCCTGGGATTAAAATAAGCTTTGCACATCTGTTAGGGTTAGGTTAGGTGTGTTTTTTTGACAAGCATTTTTATATAGTTCCCAAAGCTGAGCTTCAGTTTACATTTGAAGCACAACTACTCAACATACATGCACCTTTTTTTTTTGGTCTTTTTCGTGGCACTTAGTCAGCATCAGTTGCACCACTTCCTTCCTTTATTAGCTGTAGTTTGGGTGTGTTTGGGATTGAGCAACCATCAGGCTATTGCTTTTGGAAACAGCAGAGATTGTTTTTTGATTTACCTTCTGCAGTAGCTACTATATTTTATTATCGTGCAGCTGGCATGACATTTTAACTTTGTTTCTCTCCTAGGTCCAGCAGGTGGTTGGGCGACTGGCCTCTCCAGGTCATGGAACGGGTCGGAAGGAGCCAGTGCATGTCCCACTGAACCTGTCCCAAAGGGGTAGAGAGACTCATGAAGCGAGAATAGCATATGCATCAAATCCTGCTGAATCTAGAGCTCATCAGCAGCAGATTGTTCAACAAGGCCACGCTGTGATTTTGGCCAATGGGCAGCCTGTTCTGGTGCCCCTGGACTACCATCACCACCAACAGCAGCATTACACGAGTCAAGTGAATGACGTGGTGGCCCCGGCTGTCGTCGCTTCTCCAGCGATGTATACAAAAGGCATGGAGGAAACAGCGGCAGTGTGTCTCGAAGAGCGGGCGGTGGTGGAGCCTTGTCAGCAGCTTCCCACCCCACCTGCCGGAGCTCTTCCTCAAGCACCTGTGCTCGCGCCCGCCGGGCCGTCGCACTTCATGAAGGGAGCCATCATCCAGCTGGCTACGGGAGAGCTGAAGCGCGTGGAAGATCTGCAGACTCAGGACTTCGTACGGAGTGCGGAAATGAGCGGCGGGCTGAAGATCGACTCGAGCATGGTGGTGGACATCCGCTCTAGTCAACAGCGGCCCGGTTTAGTGGCCCTGCATTTTAACGTAGGGGAACAACAGAGCAAAGTGACTATAGACGTACCCCCCGAACATCCGTTTTTCGTTTTCGGACAGGGCTGGTCGTCGTGTAGCCCTGAGCGGACTGCGCAACTGTACGGTCTCCCCTGTCATCATTTGCAAGTGGGCGACGTATGCGTGTCCGTCACCCTGCAGCAGCAAACGGCACCGCAGCAGAAACCGCAACAGCAGACGCAGGCCAGGACTCCCACCAAAGCCAACTCCACATCAGGGGTCCCACCTCAGCCCATGGGTCCCCCTGCCCCCCAACACACGCGACCACAAAGCCAACTAAAGATGGAACGCATCCACAGGGAGAGAGACAAGGAGGAGCCCGTGCACGTCGGCGCTTCGAGACACGGCGACGTGCCGCCCAGACCAAACAGGACTTCAGTTGAGCACACTCGAAGCCAGAGCAATTACTATTTGCACACCGAGATTGGAGCGGGAGCCTCTTCCCTAGGGGCATCCCAGAGGCGCTGGTCTGCCCCTGGCTTCCAAAGATACAACATGAAGAACGAGGAGGGTAATCTTGCCTCAGCCGCCACTTCTGGCTCCTCCCGCCCCTCTTTTATCTCTCAGGAGGTCAAACTATCCATCGAGGGACGCTCCAATGCCGGGAAGTAGCAACAGCCATAGCAGCAAACACGAAAGCATGAGATTGTCACGGAAGCGACGTGTCGGAGTTGAGTGTAAGGATGCAAAATGGGCAGTGTGGAGGAAAGAATGTAGCCTCAGAATGTTTGAGATTTTGCACATATTGGAATATATTCCCTTTGCTGCCCCCTTTTCTGTATTTCTTTGCTTCTGGTCTTAAGCAGAGAACAGTTGTGTGCCAGGTCATAGTCACAGCATCTGCAATGATCTGCATGGGCAGCTTTATCTGGTAAATCACGTACCAAAGCCTGCGTCGTCTGCGTGTTCCTGTGGGTGAAATATCACGTCTGGCAGCGGTCACTTTTGCCAAGCAGTTCTTCTGTATTTTTGTGTTTTTTCAAGAAAGGCCAGGGAAGGAATGGGATACAGCCATAGTCTTGACAAGCCTTTGCTCAGTAATAAATATCTATTTAGAACACAGGAAAACATCCCAGAGCATAGATTGTTTGGATGTTTATTGGTCAAAACAGCAGGCTTCTTTCAACGCCGACTATTGCCCTGCCAGACTGAAGACCTTAAAACATGGACAGTTTTATTGCATATTCAACACGTTTGTCCTCACTTTCCTACACTTGATCTACACTCCCTCTCTCCCTGCCTTTACTCAGGGTGCTTCTGTGGAGAACTCCTTTCTAGAGTTTGAGAACAGATAACCACCGCCGTCACATCAATCAATCGAACCAACAATCTTTTTACAATCAGTATCCAGAATTTTTCCGATGAAATCTAGCGCCCATGTCACACGTACATGCTGCACAGCATCACGCGCTCCAGTTTTTATTTGTCGTCTTCAAAGATTTCTTTCTGCATTCCAGTTTTAACCCATTGGAGTAATAATTTCCAGCCTAGAAAAACAGATATTACCTCACGGCTGGAAGCATCCTTCATTCTAATTATTAACTTCTCCTGCATTTTCCTGAAGACAACACGTGGTGTCCGCCAATATTCCCCCTGTTTGCGAAGCTAAGACCAAATGCCTAACAGGTTGTAGCTCCTTGCGGATGACCTGTTCCTGTGGAAGTGGATTATTGCGAGGAAGCGCGCGTGTTGAAATGAAGTCGTCCCTTTGGAAGCGGTGTAGTTGCTGTTGGGTGTGGACAAACCTGGCTCAGTTACCAAAATAAAGCAATAGTTTCAGAAGACAAGGCTGGGTTTTTACACATTTTAATGTTTTTTTTATCCCGTGCAGGGTGTGTTACTCCTTGTATTTCAATTTTTTTATGTGCAAAAGTTGCAGTTAGTTAAGTAGAGATGTTTTTAACCTTGTCTTGCACTTCTCTTGGTTTTGTAAGATGATGCAGTTTTCCTTTGTGGTTCTAACAGTTACTACAGTACGCATGTGGTTTTCTCTTTGTACCTTGTACACGTTGTACCTTTTATTTGTGACCAGTAGTGTCTTCAGAGATAACTAATATAAAAGCACACATTTTTTCTAAAGACTCACAGATCGGGAGGCAGAGTTATGGATCTGTTTTTACCCTTTATATAAGGATTATGGTCCCTTACATTGTGTTTTTTGCATATTTCATTTCAGTTTGTAAGCTTTACATCACGTCTGGTTAAGCGACTGTAAGTTTGTCTTAAATTAGCTCTTTTTCATATGAATTTCACATTCATTTAAAATCTGTGCATTTCTGTAATTTTTGTATTATTGTACAGTATTTCAATTTGTCTCCTCTGCAATATTTCCCATGAGCGGTTTGTTTAAACGTCTGCAGTTTTTGTATTGCACAGATACGTTCACCATTAATTCACACTGACCTGGGAATCGAATACGACATGTTTTTATTTTTAATAATGAAGGGAAATGAGTTTTTGTTTGTATATTCAGTTTTGTCGGTGGTTTTTGGCTCAAGAGAAACTGACAGGCAAGGTTAACACTGTTTACAAATCAGCCGAGAGAAAATGCTGCAGTTTTAGTTTGACGTAGTCACTGAACGTCAATGAAAAAGGATGAAATCACGACTTAAGTGCAATTAGACCAAATATTATAAACGTAAGAAAATCATGTTTTATTTCAAACAGCATTCCAGAAGAGCCTGACATTCCCATTTTCTTTTATCGTGGAGAACAGGAGTTCCTTATCTTAGTTTCTCGCTGTTTCTACTTGTTCCTCTCTAGGACAGATTTTGTGATGAGACATTTAAGTGCATTGTTGTGTGTTGGCATAGCTGTGTCTGTGTTGGTCAGGATTGAGTTTATTCTTAACTTTATACTCCCGCTATCACTTTAAGAGAAGGTTCTTTTGGGTAAGAAATTATATATATTTTAATAAATGTAACATTAGCGTTTGACTGATTAGATTAAAATTTTACTCTGAACTGCATAGACCTCAGTTATTGCCGACCTCTGACATGACGTTCTTTTTGGCCTGATTGATAGAAAATGACAAAATGTCAATGTGTGTTTCAACTAAAGCAGTATTTGGTTTTGAATCCATTCGTTCTTTCATTTGTAAAGAATACAATGAACATTTTCTATTCTTTCTAACGTGGTAATTCAAAGTATTTTGTTTGGAGACGTCCCATTCCTTCTATAAAGATGTCCAACTTTCATGCTATTTATAGTTCGGTCTTGAATCTAGTTCACGTTTTCCTCATTCCATTTTCTTTGTTCCTGAACATTTCTGTGGCACTTTGGAGCTCTTTTTAATCTTCACGTAGGGCAAATTCATGTTGTTGACGTCCTATGCGGACAACAGTGTAGTATTTTACTGGTTCGTAGGCAGGAGAGATGATGTGACAATTGTTATACAAGTAAAAAGCAGTACAAAACCATTGCCATTCTTAGAAGTATTAGATTTGAAATAAGCAATACTTTCCTCCAAATACACAAAAGAGTTTGCGTGAGCTATGCAGTAGAGACTCTTACCATTGCTCCTTATTCAGTGAGTTTCAGGAAACCTCTATATCATGGATCCTTCTGTATGTCCTTCAACAGGCTCGGTGACCTTTGTTATCAGCATATTATCTTGCAGTTATGTCGCATGTTTTTGTCAGAAACGGTGCACTTGTTTATTCTTCTCAAATGCACTGCCTTACCAGTCGTCTCCGGCCAACCTTGATCTTTGTGACGGCTTGAGTTTGTCCCGTGCACTATATACAGATTAGTTGACGCTATTTCTGTGCCTTCCTGACGTCTTAACTGTACTCTGGTCTGTCTTATTTAGCTTTTCTCTTCTGGGTGATTCGAGCGTCCGCCACTTTGTTCAATCACTACGCTCTTCATCCTGCGTTATATCTCACATCCTTTAATCTATTTCTTATAGATAATATACTTCTTACGCATCACGTTCTCTGTACGGCTGCTTGAAAAATCAATAGATTATGTCCTTACCTCACTTTATGCATGAATTAATCACAGCGCCCCCTATGGCGAAAGTGTTCCAGTGAGGACGCTTGCGTTTTTAATCATTCTTCCGAAAGCACACCTGAAAGTCACATTTGAAAATCGCCATCTGTTGACCAAAGTCAGAGAGTGTTGCAGCAATAGCAACTTTAGTGTGGACGACGAAGCATCACATTAGCGAACCCTCACGTTTTTCCTCCGCGGCTTGTGGCGCAACATCTATTTAAATGGCTAGCATTTTTTGATGCCGTATAATCTTGCTATGTTCGTAGATTTAACACACACAACATGAGTTTTTCCATTGAGCTTTACCCTTGTATCATAGACGTTGATGAAACGCAACGTTCTGCACTTATTTTCCCTGTAGTGTTACAGCAAACGTTCGCTCTTGTCATTACGAATTATTCGAAACCACGTAAAACAATCAAAACAATTTGTATGTTTGTACAGAGCTTAACTTTTGTATAGTATTAGCTTTTTTCAGTAACGCCTTAAGATGCGCATTGTTCACACTGATAGAATGATGCTGTGACTCCCTTTGCCTCTTTGCAAGGTCACAAGATTTCACCTGAAGACGTGGTCTCCTTCAGTTGTGGTTGTTTTTGGAAAACCGTCAATTTCTCTGTAAAGGTTTTTAATGTAATGTGGCTCGGGTTGCACTGACTTATTGTAAGATGATTTTATTGGACTAGCTCATAATGTGTATCTCATTGAACACAATTTAAGCTTGATATAAAGTCTAAAATAAAATGTTTTATTTATATTTTGCTCTGGATAGTAAAGAAAAGCCTTGATAATAGTTGCTTTGCACTGTTGACACATCCCTGATTCCAACCCAGGGATATTCTTTCCTCACTTGCGTGGTACATACATACAAAAAGCAGATATATGTACTGTTTGTTTCTTTTATTGATAAATTGTCAGGCTTCCTGAGTAAATCTCAAACCTCTCAAGGATCTTTCTAGGTCATATTTCCTCCCAAATTCTATACATTTATGTAAGTAAAATTGATATATTCTCTGGGCAAAAGCAAAACTGTATCTCTTGTATATGCATATTTTGCTTTTTTGCCTGAACATGAAAATTTTAATTTAGTTTTTTTTTTCGTTAATAAGAATTTAGGGCATCAAAGTAATACAAATAAACTTTTTTGTTTAATTCAATTTGTTGAATCAAATTTTCATTTAAAACATGATCCAGACACTGTTTGTGAGATTCACCCACTTTTGTTTTAGGCATCAATATTGAGGTAATGTAGCGGATGCTGTATGGTCTGTAAGTGAGCGGAAGCTAAATTTATCCAAGTTGGTATCAGGAGATGGTGCGTTAAAAAGAGGAAAACGAAACTGACCTTTCCTATTAACACAGCATTCCATCTAACATCTCTGTAGTTATAGTTTGGCAATAAGTCCTGCTGAATTCTGGGAATGTTTCTAGAAAGTCCATTTAAAGTCTCTCTGTTCATAGTGCGCCTAACATGAGAATTTCACTCTGAACTAACATGTTTGTGAAGTGTGAGACTGGTCGAAAATCACAGACCAGTGCTTGTTTTATTGAGTTACACAGTATCATTGCTTATGATATATATAATATAACTTTCAAAGGCTCAACGAATGGTGTATTGATTTCCGTATACGTGTAAAACCCATACAGAACGTGTCGGCATAGCAGGCCAGAGTCGGTCGCGGGGGCTGAAATCAGGTTTTTAACGGTTTAAATGTTTTAAAAGAATGAATATATACTCTCGAATTTGACATTGTACTTCTTGGCACTAAGTGACACTGCTTTTAATGTGATGTGTGACCAGTTTTAAATGAGATGGCATCTTTCTCAAATGCATAAAAGTCTGCAAAATATATGCAATGATGTATGTGTAATATTCAATCCTCAAGTATAATCCAGGTTGTATAAACTTTGTATAGTACATTTTAATATCGTATGGCCGTACCAATATGTATTAATTCTTCTCAAAAGCCTTAGAGTTGTCTACCCAAAGTGCTCCCTTAGACTACCCTACCTGAATTTTACAAAGCATTAATAACTATATTTTGTTGCGTTTTTATTTGTACCCTTTTTTGAATAAAATAGATTTGTACTGTATATTTGTACCTCTCTGTGAACTACTTAGGGCTGTTTTGTTTTGTTCTTTTGTTTTCCTGTTTTAATTCTATGTAAGGACACAAAGATATTGTATTTTTATTGTTACAGCTAACTTCTTGGAAACATTGCATTTATCATGTTTGTTAAGTAAACACAATATAATATATATTATATCTATATGATATTAACATGCTGGTTTGACGTGGTCTGTGTTTTTCTTATGCATGCATTCATTCAACCAACCATGAACATCTAACAATAAGAAATCAATTACAGAGTTTAATGGGAGATTTTAATTATCACATTATACAATTTATTTTGCAATGTAATGTAACAATATTGAAAATTGGTTTGTTGCATTTTGTCTTTAGCACATTCATGAAAATAATTCTTACCAGGAATTACCAAAACGCTTTTTCCTTATTATTTAGGGTTGGAGCTAAACTCTGCAAGAGGTTAACTAATCCCAAACTGGAGTTGTATAGCCCTGAAATAGAGGATTGTTTGCAAGACCAGAAACCATCCTTTTTATAGATCACAAAGAGACGGAGAGGCAAACTTTTAGCAGTAAAGTCCATGTTTATTCCACATTCTATTCCTGCGCTTATAATGAGCTTCAATCTGTTAGTTAACCCAATAACAGAGCATGGCTTTCTCAACAGAACCAGATCATGATTAAGTTGCATTCATTTTGGCCTTTCAGAGATTTGTAAACATCATGAAAATATCTAGGTAGAGTAACAAAAAGGCAAATAATTATTGGGCTCATATGACTGTATCTAGAATATTTAGTTTATAACATGCAAGTCCCGCTGTCTATATGCACAAAACATGTCTAAACGGAAAACGCTTCTTTAGTACATAACATGTCACATGGCAATGCATACCAATGAATACACGGACTAATGCAAAGACTACATATTGAGGTTACCAAACATTAAAAAATATTCTTTTGTATTTCATCTTTAAAATAAACATTGCATCCTGCCTGCCTCATTGTGGACTGTAGAGAACAAGCTCTTCACAATACATTTGATGGAATTTGTCAGAGAAATGACATTTGTGCACATATCATGTGTTCACGTCAATGAAAAACGGATGGATCCCATGGCCAGCGTTACGTACTCGAGGACCGATGGCTTGGCTGTCAAAAATCGCCTGAGGTTTGTGAGCATTTGAGTCCATTTACGGTCGCATCAACTGCATAGTCGTAATACAAAGTGTCAAATGTTCTGGAGTACAGCTCTCTCAGTTGCATAGTGGCGTGCGTAACACCTTTGAGAGATGAATTCTAACCATTTTTACTCAAGACCCCATTATTAATACTTCACAACAGCACATAACATGGAACCTCTGTCCAGTATATGTATATAACATTGTTGCAGGAACTCTCAGCTGCTTAGCATCGAGTATTTGAGGTATCTAAAGATGCTAAACAAAAACATTGTTTAAGGTGTCGTTCGCTGTAATTAGGAATTTGAATAATAAATAAAACCTGTATTGGAATGAAATATAAGTCATACATACCGTTCATACACGGCCTACCCTGTTTCAAGAGGTACAGATATACAGTGGTCCATTATAACATGACTGACCCTCGGCTTGAACCAATAGAAAAACAACATGAAAATCATCAAGGTGATGTAATTTAAGATGTGAAAATCTTTTTCCCACCAAAGTTTAATGTGCGGTCAACTGTAATGAAGCGATTTGTTTGTCAAGTTCCCTGAAGAGTGTGAACACTGGCTCGATGTTGCTTTAAACAGTGCTGCTCACCCCAAACATGTCAATTTGGTTTTATTTACTCAACCCTTGTGTAGTTCCAAACTACACCAATATTTTTAATAATCAGTAGCGATGACACATAACTGATAAAGCATCTCAAAAACGGGTTGCTCGTGGCACGAGATGCTGTAAAAAGGCTCTGCGGTGGTGAAAGACATCAAATATTTTATATTAGGGCTGTCACAATATCGAAATAATTAATGCAAACGATATTGAAAATATGATGCAGAGAGAGTTTGTAACCATTGTGAAACCCAGAAATTCTCTAATCATTAACTCTTGTCATTTCTTTCTTCTGCAGAACACAAAAATATATTTTGAGGAATTTACATCTATTGCATAGACAAAAAACCAATAGGTACCGCCATTGTTTGGTTACCAACATTCTTAAAAATATCATCTTTTGTGTTCTACAGAAGAAAGTCATACAGGTTTGAAATGACAAGAGGATGAGTAAATAATGACAGAATTTTAATGTTTGGGTAAACTTTTCCTTTAAGGCTAAATGTTAAACAGGTGAAAAACCAGATACCGGCACAGAATTATTTACGTTATTATCAAATGTGTGATATTAACATAATAATATTACAATTATCATCATCACAGTCAATGCCAGCATATTGTGACACCCCTACTTTGTATGGAAAGACAATTTCCCCACTATAATAAAACCCAACAGCATATGAGTTTGGAACATCACGAGGATGAGTAAAGAAAATCAAAATTGTCATTTTGGGGTGAACTGTTCCTTTAAATGAAAACATTTGCCATTTTCAATCTTTAACACACACATCATCGTTGCTCTGTATAGGAGGGATTTCATTCTGTAAGTGTATCTCCCGATTGTTTCGTTGTTCATGCATTCCTTAAACCTTTACATCATTGCACATCTCCGAAACAGCATAAACAGCATAAAACCAAGAAAATCATACCTGTATATAAATATATAAAACCATAGCACAACTTTCCAGTGACAAAGGCAACATTTTAATGCATTTTAAAACACTACGTATTGTTGCCGTAGAAAACAAACGAGCATTCCCGTTTCCAGTGCCCAACCGCACTTGTGGTGAGGTAACATACACATCATACAGTACAATGACGACAGCAGCAGATGAGAAGATTGGTTGGTTAGTTGAGACACAATAAAGTCTTGTAACATGATTATTGACGTCTCGGCTCAGCTGAAGAGAAGTGTGGAAAAATATACAACAGAAAAGAAAATGTGACCATTAAAGGTGAGGCAGTGTGTCCTGACTTGAAGATGATGTATGAAAAAGAGGTTTCATGTTCTCAGGCCATTGAAGATACAAGTGATCCTCACCATCCCTGAGTGCCAGCGCAAATATCAACCCGTGTGAAGTATAAACCTTTGGGAGGACAGAGAAGCGTGTCTGAATGTGCTTTGAAAAAAATGACGTCTTAAAAAAAAGACAATTTCTCCCCTAAAGGCTCAGCGTCACATCCTCCAAAAAGACAGGTAGTAGTCTACTGTGAAAATGCGCATCATTGCAAGCTTGGAGAAACGGTTTAGCGAGAGTGCATAGTGACCAAAAAGGTGGTGTTTGTGAATGCCAGTCCAAATGCTGACTAACTTGACGTGTGTTAGGACCATTTGGGAAAGTCTTGGCTATGGAGTGCCCCTGCATGAAAATAAAGTGTTGTAGAACTTATTAATCTAGTATGTGTTGGCATAAAGAACATCCAGTCAATGTTTCAGGACATGCAGAGAGCCCATGGTGAGGTAGTTGGTTCTGTGAATATGAGCTAGCCAGTAACCCAATCTCAGGTTCCGGGAGGTGAAGAGGTAAACTCCAATTTTTCAGACTGGCGATTTGAACAGAATATGGAGTGCACGTCTCTCAGAGGAGCACCTCATGGAAATGTCTTACCGCTCTGAAGATAAATGCAAGCAAGTCTTAAAAATGGAGTCAAGGAATTTCCAAAACATGCTTACAGACAGAAAAACATTTTTGTGAGTCTTTCGTGAGTTCAATGTTTTTGAATTTTATGTTACAAAAATCCAGGTGCAGTCACACTGACTGAAGGTTGGCAAGTCGCTGGGCTGTTGGATTTCATTGGATGTTCATCAGTACACAGCGGTATCAAGATCCTTCCCTATTTTTTCCTTAATCTTGCCATTTTTTGTTGCCATTTGAAAACAAAATGATTTTGAGTCAATTCACCACAAACCGCTTTCAGAACACCTGCCAAGACCATAACAGTAACACCCAAGTTTTGTTTTAGGAACGCAAACGCTTCCAAGCATTTGGAGCAGTACTCACTAGGGAAGTTTCATAAATAACCCATTATCCATATTGGAAACAGACATGGGGAAGGAAAACTGAAACAGATTCATATCGGCGGTCAGAGCCGCCATTGCTGCGGGGTCATGTTCGATCTGGTTTCTCAACGACGGGTCGATCTTCTCCAGACGCCGCTTAAGCCTCTTAGCTTCCCTTTCGCGTACCAGCCGTGCCTGCCTCTTCTCCGGAGTCTCGTTGGCCCTTTTGAGTCGCATGGCCTCCCGGTCCCGCTGTAGACGCCTTGACCGCTGTTCGTCCGTCTCCTGCATCCTCTGCATCCGTTTCGCCTCGCGGTCTCGCAAACGTCGCATCTCCCGCTCCTCCGGGCTCTCGCATGCCCGCTTGGTCTTTTTCGCCGTGCGCTCGCGTTCCAGCCGCTGCTGCCTCATTTCAACAGGCTCGTTCTTTCTACGGACCGCCCATTTTCTCATGGAGGGCGACTGGGCGTCAACGAGTTGCTGGTAGGCTATGCAGCTGTTGCAGACTAACAGAACCCCAGCCGGATACACGGGCATCGGGTTTAGAAGGTCCGGAAGAGGAGGGAGACTCGTGTTGGAGGGGCTGATGGGTGACAGGCTGCTGTCGGATAGGGAGGGAAGAGGAGGGGCAGATGAGAGGAGGCCGTCCGGCAGCGAGTTCAGTGCGGGACCAGGATTGGTGCACGGGCTTCTGGGTAGAGAGTTGGGCACCGAGCAGGCCTCACTGTTGCTGTTGATCTCCAAACTACTCGTGTTGAGAAACTCTTTCAACTTTTCCCTACAGTTTCAAACCAAAAATAGTTAGAGCTTTAATTCTTTAAAAACATAAACGTATGTTTTGAGTAATGAGCCCACCGGTTGAAGTTGTTGGTATCTGTGAAGCGGGCACCACATACTGCACAGTTGGACAGGCGGTCTTCTGAGTGGATGAGAAGATGGCGACCGAGAGAGCCTGGAGAGCTAAGAGCCCGTCCACAAACAGGACAGATGAAACTCTTACTGCCGCCCACTGATGTGTGCTGTTCACATGAAACATGAAGAGATTTTAGTGTCAGACATCAGTCCTTCAAAATGAAAGACAATTACCACTTCAAATGCTTAAACGGGTTTGGGTGATGTATTTGCAATTAAAATGGACATATTGAAGGACTCACCTGTTCCATTCTCATAGTTGGATATATCTAAATATGTAGTCTTATATATGAGGGGAAAAATCTATAACTCTTTTGTGGAAGATATTTTGAGAAATGTCCCTGTGGTTTCTGTCCATACAATGGAAGTCAATGTTGTTTGGTTACAAATGTTCTGAGGGTGAGGGTGAGAAAATGATTACATTCAAGCATTTTCATTTTTAGGGTTCAATTCCCACTGAACACCCAATGGTGTTTGATGATTAAGTTTGGACATTTTACTTATTTTTCCTAAAAGAAATGTCAAGATAGATATAGTAGAAATGACTTTGAATAAAAGAAGAAAGAGGCTTTCGTATTGTAGGTGTCCTCACCTGGTAGACGTGTGCGATGAGATGCTCTGGACTATTGAACTCCAGGGGACACAGAGGACACACATAACTGCTCCCCTGGTCTGAGCCATCCTCACACTCCTAATAGACACAAAACATCAACAAACAATAGGACACATTAGTCAAGATTAGAGTATCTTAAGCTACTACCTGAAATGAGGGTTAACTTTGACACAAATCTGACACAAACCATTTTTTAATGAAATGGTTCACATTACACATTATTAGTCACCTTATCCATTACTTTATGCCCATGTATAGGTCCCAACTTGTTAAAGCTCCAAAAAGCACATCCATCAATCATAAAAGTAATCCAAGCTGTGTGTGTGTGTGTGTGTGTGTGTGTGTGTGTGTGTGTGTGTGCTTGCGTGTGAAAACTATTAATATTTTGAGCTTATTTAGTGAAACCGAGATCCAAAAGTGCACTACATTTTAGTTGTTATAAGACATTTCGCCACAAGACACACAAGCAGCAATGAGATTTTAATTTATTGACGATTTAAATTTTGCACTTTTATTGGTTTGTTTTGCTTTTAGTTTTGCTAAAAAGTTTTTATTTTAGAAGACATTAACTGAAGTCATTTGGATTACTTTAATGACGCTTCGACAAGTTGGGATGCATAAATGTACGTGAAGGACCATATATTTTATAGCAATAGACACGTTTTATAAAAAGATATCTTTGTGTTCAACCGGAGAAGGCAGCAATAAATCCCTATAGAAAAAGATTATCAGCCTTACATTCTAGTCTGTTCCCCAGCATGACCTAAATATAGCACTCAAATTTTATGGTCTATTTTTATTGTAGTATCTTAAAAAAGAAATAAAGTAATAAAAGCAGCACAATCTTTCCAAAAATGTCTTCTTTTGTATTTCACAGTTGAAAGAATGTCAAACATATTTGGAATGACACGAGGATGGGTAAAAACAAGCAGAACTTCATTTTTAGGTTCACTAATCTAGTGTTTGACTCATCACAGGTGACGGTTCTGAGGTCTGTAGCTGTGGATGACTGATGCACCAATGGTGTGCTGTATAGCTCTATGGCAGACGTATGAATGCATAAGCTCTCATGACTCACTCCAACTGTCGTGTCGACAGGGTTGCTAGAGAGTTATGAGTCACTTTACAAAAATATCTATCACCATAGCTCCCTGGGGCCTCTTTAAGATGACAACAATTGCTGATGTGTGATGAAATATGAATTAGTAATGCTCTTAGATCATCTTTACAGCAAAAAAGTTAGAGGATTATAAATAAGATGCTAGTTCATGCACAGTTCCTTGTAAAAGCTTTAGATCCATTCTTTTCGATGTACTTAATCATGCATTCTGCAATGTGCTACAAAACTGACATTCATTCCTCTTAAAGAAGAGTAAAAATAATTCAGTTGCAAAAAGATGAAAATGCAAATGATAAATGGGTTGCATTTCATTACTTTTCCATCTACTTGCAATCGAAATGCAAGAATAGGTCAAGGCCTAAATAATTTTGATAAGCAAATAAAAGACAAGCATGTTGTGATAAAAATCTCAAGGTTATCACAAAACAATCTACTTTCCGCATTAGATCTATAAAACTCGCCTCTTTGACGTCCTCCTGCTGTCCAAAGCACTGGCTGCTCTTATTGCTTGTCATGCTGTCATCTGCAGAGCCATTCGAGTCGTCGTCTTTGTCAAAATCACTGTCACCATCGTCTGGAAGATTGAAAAAATAAAATGCTATTGAAAGCTCCACCTTATTTAAAGTCTCCACACCGCATGGAAGAATCACAGGTATCTTTCTACTTTTAAATATTTTATGAGCAATGAACAATAACGTGTTTTTTGCATTTAGCAGATGGAAGATGCCTTTATCAAAGGTGACTTGCAGAGCACTTAAACTTTTTAGTGTGTGTCTGTGTTCTGCATTGGAGTTAAATCGTGACCTCAGCACTGTTATAGCAGTTGACCTACAGTAAATCTGTGTAGTGCGAGTTGTTTTTAAAGCCGGGTAGCTCACCACTTGTGCTGTCTTGCTCTTCAGGATCCTGCGAGTTGTTGCTATGGCATTCGCCATCCACAATGAAGTCATTTCTAGCATCCATCTCAAAAGCGTGCTGGGGGCCAGAGAACCCAGTTGTGTGAAAAGACCCTGCAAGGAAAGCAACACGGTCTGAGAATGCGTACTTACAATTGTATGAGACTTTTTTTTAGCTATCAAATGATTAATCGCATCCAGAATAAAAGTTTGTGTTTACATAATATATGTCTGTGTACTGCACCGTGCATATTAATTTTGTATTCATAAAAACATACACATACATGCATATATTAAAATATATATAAAAATGTATAAACATTTAAATATTATTTTAATTATTGGTAAATATAAATAAATACATCTAAATATTTCCTATATATATATAGGCCTACATGTATGTGTTTGTGTTCACAAATACAAAATTAATATGCACAGACAGTACACAGACATATATTATGTAAACACAAACTTTTATTCTGAATGCGATTAATCACGATGAATCATTTGACAGCCCTTAATTTTATTTGTATTGATTAAAATGTTTAATTTTTTAAGTCACACTTGCCCATCCAAAACCTGCTGCCAAAATGCTTCATTGTAAGTCAATTGTATTTTGCCCCATTACCATATTTCTTGGACTATTTTATCATTCACCAAGTGAACAGAAGTCAAATCACAAAGTAATAACACATCTCTCATAGGGAAACTGTGATTTGTGATATCTTTTTGGTCTATAGCTCAAATGTGCGATACAAAAATAAAAACGTGTTATAGACGGTTTCATTGGACGCACATGCCTGGTCTGAAGTTAACTTCCGGTCTGTGTTTGTTTATCGTCTGGCTAGTGGCTAACAATATAACTATATATATATTTAATTCCTATTAATAGTAATTTATCTTAATATTTTCTTGTATATTAATTTTATTAAATACACAATTTGTTGAATGGGTCGTGTAACTTTGTCGCATTTAAGTTTAGCCAAGTAACGGTTCTTCTACTGGTAACCCAAAATAATACTGACTAGACATACTTTTAACTTGCTAGCTAATGTCATTTATTTGTAATTTCTTTTACTTTACATTTTTGGCAGACACTTTTATCCAAATCAACTTACAGTGCATTTAAGAGTGTACTTTTTACATAAAAGTATCTTTATATAATATGTATGTCCCTTAAGAATCAAACCCACAACCTTTGAGTAGCAAACGTAATGCTTAAGCTTCAGACAGAAATCTCGATTTTTGTCTCTCGATTTTTCATAAATCATTACTATTGGCCACCCTTTCTGTGGGTTTAGCACATATTTTACCAATAAAACGTCTTAAAAAGAGCTTGTCAATATTGACAACACAGTGTTTAATTACTGAAGAATTCTGTAAACACGAAAAAAAAATATATATATAAAAAAACATATTAAACTTCTCAAAAAAGACCACGTCAAACCATTTTTATTTATGCATCCATGCATATTCCACTTCACACTCACCAACCCCCACATAACACCAAACACAACATACACAGCAATCCCAGAGGAAACCGCCTGCCTCCTGCACGGAGAGTCCGTGCTGCTAATCTTCTCCTCTACAATCCCTCCGTACACCCACACAGATCTGCTCTTCACTCTGTCCTCCCTCTCAGCATGCATCCCATTACTCCATTCCTGCCATCCACCAAACACATTCTTCAAAGCTTGAATGTTCACTGTCATGAGTAACATTGATGTCAATCACTTTCTAAAGCACATGTGAGAGGTGCTCGCCCTCACATAGCCATGGATGTTTGGGAGGTTGTCAGAGTGTTGCTCTGTGGTTGCTAGGGTGTTGCCAGATGGTTGCTTGGCTAGAGAGATCCAAGAGCTTCTGATATTCTGTCTCTTTCAGTGTAAGTCAATGGGATTGTTGACTTTTATATCATTTGCCAGGCAAGAAGATAAGTTCAGTCGCTTCGTATATCATAACATCACTCCTCATCACATGATGTTTTTGTATGTAGAACGAGCAATACAGAAGTTGGCAAACATTTTGATAGCTTGGTTAGATGTAAACAAAATAATAACGTATGCATTTGGCAGATGCTTTAATCTAAAGCGAATGTATTAAAGGTATACATTATTTTAGTATTTACATGTTTCCTGAGGATCAAACCCACAACAACAAATAATAATGCATGCAATATTTATATTGATGCTTGTCGTAGCTCAAAAAAACAATATGGTGTTGTGAAACAAGTTGGAATTGAGCTTTGATCATGTCATGTAGTTTTCCAGCTTCCATGCCTCAACCACATGTTGTTTTCCCTTTGGAAAAAGCCAAGGGATCAAATATTTTACCTCTAGTCACCAATGTCAAGAACCCTTTCCCCGCAGAGGGAATCAAGAGCGTTCTTTCACAGCGTTCTCTGGACTGACGTCCGAAACGTGTTTGGATCCATCTACAAACGCAGAAGATTTTGAATGAGGAAAGAGGGAACAGCTAGCTCTACGGCAGTCAGTTCGCGATTGATGGAAGAGAGTTCCCCATCCCCCATTGCCGGTTCTGTCTGTACATCTGTCTCTCTCCACCCTCCCTCCATCTTCTCCTGTCTATCCACCCTCACTCCCCCCCTCGACTGTGATGTTATCTCTGAGTCTGTGTGTCTGTAGGCAGGAGGTGACGCAGTGTCTGTCTGAATTCAGACAAAGAGACAAACTCATCAGCCAACAGACACGAGAGAAAGGGTAAAGTCGGTGGTGGGGGTGGCAACACAAAACTTAACTCAAATACCAAACAATGAAAGTGCTCCTGATATCAAGCCATCCCTTTCCCACAACCTTTACGATCCAGAGACAACACTGCATAAGAGGACTAGGCTTCACGCAACCTAGAAGCTTATCTGTTTTCTTGGACTGGTGGAATAATCACATCAAATAAACCCTGACTTTGAGAAAAAGAGTATCCAGGCACGACGGGAGAACAAGATCGTGGATAAACTTTCCCACCGAGTAACTTGTCCCTCAGACTGGAACAGCCGTTTCACCCAAAGAACAATATAACAATACTGTACAGTGATAAACTCTACCAAAATGATGAATAATATGACCCATTTCAACAAAATAAAAGATCCCAATTGTTGACCAAAAAGTCATATATCATCCAGGCATATATGCATTTGCTGTAAAGAATTGTCTAGTCTTCAGTCAAGTAACACCAATATTACAGAAAAACACTGTAAATTTACAAATACATATTACCTTTCAAATTCAATAGCAGTGTTGACACTAGGATTCTCACCCCTTAATGAATTTCAATGACATATCCACTTATTCGTGATATTGATTTGTATTTAAATAGCATCTAAGCACAAAATAAGCATTTTCTAGCCAATTGAACTTTTTAGAGGATCAGCCAGATGATTCTCAAACCCATCTTTAGAGACAGCATAATAGAAAAACAGCTCATTTTACAGCACAAGATTGATTAAGATACTTTATTATTAATACTTTTTTACCTTTGTGTCCCCTATGAGAGCATATGATTCCATTATGTCATTATTGTATGAATAGCAGCCCTGTCACGATTACTCAGTTTAATATTTATAACATTCTCGGTTACATTTGACCATTTCAAGCATTTTGCAAAATGGAAAAAAGGTGCGACAGTGCACGGACGAAGGTTTTCACCACATAAATGTCTATCAGAGCACACAAGTTAATGGAAAGTAGATGAATTCTGCATCAAATTTATTTGAAGAAAATTTCTTGTTTGCAGTTTCACATATACTGTAATATTACATCATTTAATATTATACATTCTCGTTTTTGTATGTGATTTTTTTGTGAACATTAACTACTCGACTAATCATCACTATATTTGTTTAAATTATTTAATAATTCACTCATTTATTACTGGTACAACTCAATTATAGTCAATAATTTAATGACCGGCTTGAAGGGATCCAACATACATACTGTTGGTGAACATCTTTTAACACAAGACACAGCTGGTTCATCTTTAACAAAAACACACAAGTTCACCTTTTCTGGTGTTGCTGACTATGATCATGAACTCTATGTGGTGATGAGGAGATTAAAAGACATAAAACTTCTTGGCACACTTAATTTCTCTCTATATATTTCTATTTATACAGATATGGTCAGGGATATATTGGGGCTAACATCCCAAAACACACGTGCATTTTCCTCGAGAATAATCCTGTAAAAATAAAGGTATGTTATTTTCAGTAAGAATATTTAATGCAAACCAAATGCAATATAGTATTCTATTATAAATAAATGCAATGTATGGTTGAATAGAGCTTCCTCCTGTATGGGCTTTTCAGGAAAGTGCAGTTTAAGAATCAGTTCATAAACGTAAACCAGAAATCTTCAGGGTTTCAGGGGTGTATCAAGTTTTGTGCATCATCACGCATATTTCATGCCATAATCTGAAGATCAACATTATCTAAATGGAGCTTTAAATAAGATAGTTTGTGAAAGCCTGGCCTTTGGCTGTTGCCATCGTACAGTAAAATGCGGATGTAACGCTTCTTTCACACCACAACAACCACAATGAATGATGTTCACTTTTACCTTCAGTAAACAAAATGGCTATTTAACGAGAACTAATGAATTAAAAGTGTTTACAATACCTGAGATACCTACAATTCACTTTGAAAGGGTTGGTCTGTTTTCGTCTTGACATATTAAACCCGACTCCCGAATGAAAAGAGTCGAATCTCTTCCACGATCCGACTGATGTGATGATGTCTTTAATCCAGAGCAAAATGTATTAAAGCCCCTTCGACGAAATGTGCAATTCCGTAAACAAAAATGCTGTAAACGCGCAAAGCTGAAACACGGCTACACCGGCCAGTGCAGTGAGATCATTTGACTGATAAAGAACAGAGTAATTCTGCATAAACGGACATCTTGGGCTCAGTCGGCGATAAAATCGCGTTCATGTCGATAGATGTGTATTTCCAAACATGAGGATCGGAGTAGGATGTGCAGAGTTGATGTGAAAGCCTGCGACAGTAGCCGGACACTGCAGAGACTCTGCCGACATGCATTTCAAGCGATGTATTCAAGTGAAAAGAAAGACTAATGGGATTATTCATGTGTGAAACATATCATGCCTGCAGGGGGCGCTCGGCGGCTCTAAAACTAATTTACCCATTGAAAAACAGCGTAATCTCAAGGATGTTTTTCGTTTCTTTGGGGTTATTTGACCACTTATAAACATTTTTGTATGACAAGAATGATTAGTACTTGACATGTAAATAAAACTATAGCAGAATTTGTCATCGACTTTTCTTCTTTATCTGTTCACTTCGCTTACAGTAGTCTAATATAATCACAGTGACAGCATGGAAACGCTTAAATACCTGAAATAAAAACATGCAGTGGTTAAAACATATTAAGATCTGTCAAACATGTATTTATAAATACATAAACATTTTATCATACAAATGTTTTCAAACCGTATTATTATTATTTAGATATTGATACCCATTGATCTATTTAGCAAATGAAAAACATTTTTAAACGCTGATTTTTGAAAAGGTTAGAAAACGTTCATCTCATTGTAGCGTGTAGTAAATCCCACCAATTAACGATAATTTCCTGGTTTATATGCCCCGCCCCGCGTCCTTATATACGCATATCTTGATAAGTACCCCATCATGTATTTTATCTCGATATATAAAGCCAATTTGGTTTCTAAAGGAAACAACGAGACGCGATGTGGAGGACAATGTTTAAAATTATTGCTTTTATTAATATGTAGGCTATACTACACCTTCATTTGTCTAGTTGGTAGTTTAGTTTTTCAAATTGTATAGATGTATTTGTTCTCATTTTTATTCTAGGTCAGACAACGTAGATGGGCTGGACAATTTTTTTTTAATTGAACTTCATTTTTTTTTAATGTAATCATGCATCTCCTAAATTACCCCTGTACAATAGTAAAAGATGTGTTGTCCTACAATAGAAGCAAAACACTACATCAATTGATACAGCACATACTGTTATTGAAAAGAGCAAAAGCATTTCTTGTTTTTCTTGTTGGTATAGACTAGATAGATATTGCAGAGGTGTGCTTTTAGGCACAATAGAACACAATTAATAACAGCTGAAACAATGAGGACAATGACTGGATATTTCTTTAAGGAGTAAAAAGCAGTCCATCCACCCCTGTGGTGCAGTGCGGTTTTAAAGTGAAATGTAAAAGATGGCCCTCGAAAACACCAGTGGCACATTGAAAGCATTTATCCAGCAGATTTTTACAACTATCCAATACAGACTGTGACAATATGCTCACTAGATGACATCCATTGTCACCATTTGTTTGACCCAGTTACCCAAAGGCTTCTCACAAGTGATTTACTATGGTGACGATGACTTAAACAAACATACTCCTATAAGATAAATACTAGCCTACTACTACTAATATTATTATTAATAGTAATATTGTGTATAAATGTTTACAATCTCTGTCTGTAAGACCCATGGTTCTTTTTATTATATAGGCTAATTATAATCCAACAATGTGAAAAAAAACTTTATTTAAAATAAGAAGTTTTGTAGACTGTGCTATCAAATCTTGGATTTCTAAATCTTGATGTATTCTGTAGCGGGGCACGCAATGATTAACCGAGTTTTTGAAAACCTCTGTAGTGCCAAACTTCACAAAATACTCCTCAGGTCGATAGAACGACCCCTGGCTTACAAACGAGAACCAGTTGAGTGACTCCCAAAGGAAGTGCCACAATATGACATGTTGACGTCATCACTGACTGCCACGAGGTTAGGTGCAGGCCGCATCACAGCTCTCTGGGCAAGTCTTCCGCCGAACTGACACGTATCTCAGCATTGAAATAAACGTGTATCCGCTATACTGCTCCGCTGATAAAATATTTCACCAGCTTTCTAATCATTTACATTATATACGGAGCACGAGTGTGTGCTATGTCGTGTCTTTTCATGTGATCACACCTTTGTATGTGGGTCTGTTTTATTAAAAACACCTTTTACAAGCATCATGTTAAACTCCACGAATCCCATATTATTTAAGTATCATTCTTTTTTATAACCCGCTAAAACACGCAAATACAAAAAAAAACTAGCAATATTCATAAACTCATCATATACCAGAGCTGGCCAGGTTGCACCTGCTGACGTCCTCTATCGGTGATGCCTTAAAAGTTTTAACCCTTTGTGCACAAAGAATGACTAAATGGTTTAAAAACATTTCTAAAACAATAATAAGAGATCAATCAAAACATCTCATACATTGAAAGGAACTTGAAAGGTAGGCTAACTTTTAGGAGCCAGTTTTGAGAGCAAACATTTTTTAATTTATTTTGTTTTAGTTTATTTCTTGTTTGTTGGTTACTGCGTGTACCTGGTAATTCTCTATTTAAACTTTTTTATTTTAAGTTTTGTGTTGTATTAGGCTTACTCTTTGCGAAATAAATGTCTTATGCAAAGGTTGTAAATCTAAAGAAATTCCAATAAAAAAATCTTACATCCGCATTTCTTACACTTTGAAGTCAGTTTATAGTGTAACCTTCCGCCTGCGGTAGAAGTGCTAAGGCTAGTACCGCCGCCATTTTGAATGTCTGCTCCGTTCCTCCTTCCGTCGATTGAGAAGATTGCACTTGTTTTCTGGTATCATAACGGCTGGTGAGTGAGACCTTATTGTAACCATAAACATAAAGACTTCGTTCGCGAGTAGTGGGCTCGGAGCTGTCAAGTTGCCGTGTTTTGTGAGGTTGACTTTAGGCTCCATAGGAAGTGGAGCTCACTGGCTGAAGCAGCTCGCGCGTACACCGGGACGCTGTCACAAGCTGGAGCTCTAACGGGCGCCGCTCGCTCTGTAGCGCGTCAAACTCGTCCTCGCATTGTATTTCCACAGGCGATATGACGCGACCGGGTGTGTCCGCCGTGAAATACTAGTTATACCGTCATTTCTGAACGTATACCCTATGTATGTATATACCCTACGCTGTGAGCCGTGTATGTTTTCTCATTTAATCTTCCGTCAGATCGACGCTCCGTTTGAGGCCTGACTGGATTTCAGTCATTTAGCAGTGGATACACGCAGCACTACGTTCACCGACATTTCTGGGGCTATTAAAGGTATTTAAACAAGCTAAAGGACTTGGTAACAAGTTAAAAGTGTTAAATTATTGTCATTTTTATCAAAGGCTGATGTAGCTTTACATCACTGTTTATCCTTTAGCCTAGCAGCGATATTGGGTTTTGGTAGGCTCAAGGGATGGGGCTAGAAGATTATAAACATTACAACGGCCTTTGCCAATGTTAAAAACACACCAGTCAAAGTGCTCAATAGACAAATGTAGTAGTAAGGGGTCAAGAATGTAAGGTTTACACTTGCTGGCCGATTTAGTCACCTGATGTTTTCTATAGGAAATGCTCAATCGTTCTGACGCTTGTGCTCCTTTCAAGTTTATACCACCTCCAACATCGTCTGTTCATCGTGTATTTTCAGCTGTTTGACTTGTAATGGAAATATGAATGGTGTTGGTATCTGTCCCTAGTAATAATGGAGTAAGGTTTCAGAAATAAAGTAAGTGACAGTGTGTTAGCATGTATCTTTAAAGTCAGTCCTCCCAAACCCTGCTGCAGTTTGCATGATTCCTGGATCATATTTGCATTCTCTCTCCACGAGTCAAGTTTTAGTTTATTTGTGTGGCTAAATTCCCACTTTACAAACAAACAAAACTACAAGTGTCTTCTTGTGGAGCTGACAAAATGCATTTTTAATATGAACATCAAAATATGAATCTGTCTCCTAAATTGATCAATGTGTTTCTACCACTTCTCAATGAAACTTGGTTTCCAAGTCACCTCCTTGTGGGGAGTTGTGTAATTTTTTGCATTTTCATTGGTTGCTAACAGCAGCTTCCTTGTTATCAACATCGACTCTGGAGGCAGGTGTAAGGTAAAACCCAGCAGAGTGTAGATTTGGGATACGATAATATTTCGCCTTGTATGCTGAATTTTGCTCTTAGGTTTACAAAATATTAACAAATAATAATATTTTGAATGTAATTGATAATTAGCATTCCTATTATTGTAACAATTACATCATGTTTGCTGTTTCTTTCCTAGTAGATATAGGCTTAAATATTGTTGTAGCTGTAAAGGGCCATTCACATTATAACGATAACTATAAAAAATATTGTTTTAAAAATCGTTCTTAATTCAGGAGAATAGAGAGGTTCACACCATAACTATAACGATAAAGATACAGAGAACGATATCGTTGGGATCACTTTCAGAGCGATTTTTTCCCAGCAGATGAACGATAAAACATTGGCATTCAGCGTTCGCACATTTGAAAAGGCAGACGACACTGGAAATACAAAACAAACCCTCTTTTTGAAAATAGCAGATATCTGGAAAACAATTGGTTCAACTCTTGGAATGAATGGTGAGTATGAGATAGGCCTACAGTAACAGTAAAAGTGTAACATATAATCACCTCAGGTAGGCTAATCAAGCGCTAATGTTGTCAGCGCAAAATTGTCTTGCGTCCTGCAAAGTTGTAGTGAAATTTATGTAATGTTTTCATTTTACAGACGCTTCGACTATACAAGATTCACTGTTTAGACGCACTTGAAACGCAGCACGGCAGCTTAAAATAAACATAAAGTTATTGTTATCGTCTGCTGGTGTGGATGCAAATATAGTTATAGTTCCAGTTATAGTTATAGTTATAATGTGAACGCCTCTTTACTGTACTTCAGTATTTTCGTGGGCTGTAAATTCTTTAATTTTGTTAAAAATATATTAATCCAAGTCGACTGTATCAACAAACTCTTCTCTTTACCTGTCAGTTATAAGCAGAATAGATTCCTCTGTGCAACAGACCTCGTACATTACTTGAGTCTTCCCAATTTTGCAGTTCTAAATGATTTTGGCAGGATACCCACTTATGGCTACATAGTGAAACAATGCTCTTATTATCCTGGAAGGTCATGAATACTTTATTTAAGGTCATTTTTACAAAGCCCCAGCTGCTCTTGAGGTGTAGAACTACCCCACCCAGGGTCACCTTAATCGTCCTGTTGTAGCCTGCCCTTCAAGGACTAAATTGAACTCTAAACTGTAATAGGGATGGGCATTTTAAGCAAAAAATACTATTCGAAGATCGATGAGAACTATTCGAAAATTATTCGAAATTCGTACCCCTCCACCACATGCACGCACGCATAACTGTTATAGGCTACACACACATAAATGGAGAGAGAGAC
The DNA here is from genome assembly GCA_026939265.1 of Oreonectes daqikongensis. Classification (NCBI taxonomy): domain Eukaryota; kingdom Metazoa; phylum Chordata; class Actinopteri; order Cypriniformes; family Nemacheilidae; genus Oreonectes; species Oreonectes daqikongensis. Next base: position 342,498 of record JAOTQM010000406.1, on the reverse strand, counting down.
CATTTACGCTTTAAATCTGTATGACCACAAACTGTTTTATTCATTAGGGAATAGGCAATCTTACCTCAAGTCATACAGTAATTTTAGGATATCGTGCTGAAACATTAATAAAACAACCGAATGATGGCACTTATTAACTGTCCAGAACAGCCCGTCGATAAGCATCAACACCTCATAAGGCTAAGTTAGGACATTTCCTTGTAAAACATGACCATACACATTTATAGCAATTAAAAACAGTTTAATTTATTCATGAATATCTCATCGAGATTTTAGGCTAGACATAAACGTGTTAAAACATTTAAAATATATTTCGAACAAATCAACCGTATACATGCGTTAGCAATTGTGAGAAAATGTGTTTCTCTGTTGTCTGTTGGTTGACAGCTTTTAAGTATGTCGTTATTGGCAGCGCCACCCTCTGGTTTTATGGACCCACCGCATCAGCACTAAAAACCTGTTGTTATTTTTTTGGAAGATAGCACACACTTCGGTATTCTGTCATTAAATCAACTAGTCGAATATTATTTATTATAATATTATTATAATATAAACTGTAAGCAGTACGCTTGTGTGTTTTGACTCACTCATTCATTTTGTAATTCATGTAGGGTAAGATTGTGCACCTAAAATCCATAGTTCCTCTTAAGCCCGTGGTATGCTTCTTTTTTTTACGTGTACGCGAGCAAAAATTCTGCTGCTGCGCGTATAGTACGAACGTACAGTTCTGATGACGAAATTTGCGTCACGAATACTGTACGCTGTCCGACGCGTACGCGTAAAAAGGGAAGCATACCACGGGCTTTACTGTCAAGGTGGATAATCCTCTTCCATAATTTAGTGGCTTGGTGTTTGAAGTCATGGTTGGGAGTTATGACCATGCTTTTTAAATGCTTGTAAAGTCGAGTTCCTCATTCATTTTACTTTGGTGTTACTGATATCACAGTAGTTAATGCTGAATCACTAGCTGTCATGATGAGGTTGTGGATCTACTCTAGAGTTTAGGCTGATACACAGCCATGATTCACCATAATTGTATAGGAGCTGGTTTGATGAGGAAAATCTTGTTTTTCTCTGGAATTCAGATTTCAGACTGCGTTTCTGTTTTGAAAATGGGACGAGTGGCTCGGTGGAAAAAGGTGTAATGGGAATTCAAGCTACCTTTTTTTGAGCTATCTAAACCAACATTACGGAGTCTAACTTTCATCTTCCCTTTGCTTTGGATCCATTTTTGGAGTTTGTGAGATAAGAGGTGCAAACAAAAGCATTGGGAAGCTATGCAAACTAGTTATGGGTCTACTGTGGGACTTTGAATTTGCTAGCGATTTTACTGATGTCTATATCATATTTATTTCTTTAATCTGCTGTGTTTTTTCCCCGAAGTTATTTTCTACAGTATCAAAGTAGCCTGTCCTTTGATTTAATGCACAAAATGATTGTTTCTTTTTCTATTTTTATGCTCGGCTTGTTTTCCAAAAAGGCTTGGTGTTATGGCAGCTTTGCAACATCAGCTGAATGTGATAATGACAGTCCCACTTTTGCATTAGCATTACATCTTGGCAGTGCAACAAACTTTTATTAAATTCAATATTTCTTAAAAATAAAATCTTATTTAGGTTACCACTATTTTCAGATATTTATTTCAATGTTTTCCATTCGTTGTTAGTGTGTTGTTTGACTGATGTGATGCGCACGTTAAGAAATGGACAGATGTTTTTCCTTATTTTTTTTCAATATATCCCCAATCACTGCACCATCCTTGTGTTAAAAAACTCCCACCATCACAGCCCTAGACCCACTACAAACAACAAATGTAGAGGCGTTTGACAGAGAGCATCCTGAAAACTAGCTTGTCTGCAGCTTTAGTTAAGCTTGGACTGCTAATTGCCCTTAGCCCTTGTGTCATCTGCATTGAGTTTGCTAATGCTAATATAGTGCCAAGTAAGCTGAAGAGGCACTTAAAAATGAAGCATCCCTTCCTCAAAGAAAGAACACTTGGCTTTCATTAAACTGGCAGAAGACCAAAATGGGCATGAACGGGTACACATGCTGAATTGTGTCAGGGCATCTGACACAATACAAAAGTCTAGTTACTTATTGGTGGAGCCAATTGAAATTGAAAACATTTTTTACTGAGATGCTGGTTGAGGTGTTAACAGATTTAACATTTATTATTATTTTGTTCCTTAACACTTTGCTTTTATCACTTAATGCATGGCTGGGTAATGAGTTATGACATCGTATGCTAGTCTTGAATTGCTTATGTAAACACTTAACAGTTTATGAAACAGACTCTATCCCTGCTTTACATTTGTTGTTTTGCAGAGAGATGCTGAGAATGTCTTTTTTTTAAGCAGCAATTACTGTAGTTTCTCTCTAGCTTGAGCGGTTTAATTATGTGCTGCATACTAACAGATTAAATGTGCCGTGTTGCTCTGTGATGGTGAGCCAAAAGCATCCCGTCTCTGCATGGAGAAAAGGGAGGAATATTAACTTTGTTTTGCATCTTGGTGCTGTATATAACGTATCCCCGGGTGTAACTAATGCATTATCTTTGTCTGATAAATCACTTGTAGAGCTCTTCTAGTCTTTATAGTAGCTCTGATTGCTTATATTTATAACTTACATTTAATAACCGGGTGACCCCAGGCATTCTTCACCTGTTTTCTGAGTAGAGCTTTTTAGGAGCTAATCCTTGTGTGGGGTGAAAGTACTGTAATGTTGATCAGAGGAATGTCCTGTCCTCTGTTTGCAGCTTGAGTCACTTCCTTTGTCCTCCCTGTATTTTAGTATATATATATATATATATATATATTCTTATAATATAGTTTAGTTTAGTTAAAATGAAAAATTAGGTGTTTGTTCCAAACCTGTGTTGACTTTGTGTTTCTGGAGCACAAAAGGTGATTTTTATTTTTAATATCCTGGTTCTTTTCTTCCATGTAATAAAAGTGAGTAAGGGCTGGGTTTTGCCAAGCTCCAAAATAAGCACTGTTAATTCACCGGTTCTCTTTCTTTCCTAAGTGCTTTTTACTACATCTCTGAATCAGTGAGTTGAATACCAGGTTCATTGAGTAATTTAGAGATTAACATTTAATCAAGTTTTGGTGATTTATTAGGGCTGTGCTGTAATTGAAAATGAATTGTAATCTTCAATTTGGCCACCACCAACAATTACAAAAATGTGTCCACTCTTTTCTTATGTTATAAATCCACAACGCACCCCTTTCCTTGACAATGGTGCAGCTGTGCTATTACTTGCTATTAAAAGTTTCTTAATTTTTTTATGTTGTTTCAATGGTCAGTGAGTAATTATGTTAAATAATCTTAATTTCAATATTGGCAAAAATTATTGTGATGATGGTTTTTGTCATAATCGAGCAGCAGCCCTATGAATAAATAAAAAAAGTTTGCATAAAGGTTAATTTAAGACTTCTCATATACTTTTGATCCGTTCCTCCCAAAAAATAAAGAATTGGTTTGGTTTTGCTCAAGTCAGATTTTATGGTGTTCTCATCGGAGGTGGACAAAATTGATGGTTGAATTGATTAAGTATTCTTATAAACGCTCTGCCTTTCACAAAGCGGTCCTCTCAATGTGACTCCTGCAAATTCCTAGCATAATCCAGAGAGGTATTTGATAAATGAGCCTTCTCTCTTTATTAGCCATCCCGTTTCACTCCTTCACTGCTAATATCCAACTCAATCTCAGTGTTTATGAGCTGAAGATAGGTGCTGTTTGTGTGGCTTGTGTGAGTCTGACTTTTATTTCCTTTCTGCACTTCCGATATGCAAGTTTTCATAGTGTTTTCTGTGGGATTGCTAATATAATATTTTATTGGTTAACTTTTATGAACAGATGTCAAGCCCATAGCATTTCTTGTTCCCCATTATGTCAGCTTTTGACAACAGTGTCGCTTAACAAATTACATAACTATAAATATTCTTTAAAACCAAAAAGAAACGTGCACTCGTAGTAGCACCTTTTTCTATAGTATTGATCCAAATGTTTGTCTGTATTAGTGTCTGTTTCATGTCGAATGTTGTAGACATAAGCCCATGCTGCCGAGCGTCAATAGGCAGCCGTGTAATCTTACCACTTTGTGTGCTCACTTTTAATTTTTAATCAACCTCCAGTGAATTGAAACCTTAGTGCGCTCTTCTGTTGAAGGAATGGAATTTCACAGGTGGATCCACCTGCATGAATCACATTGGCTGATGGTGCTGATTATTTCTATTTTGATGTCTACATTTTTCATACTGATTGTCTCCACGGAAAAGATTGTTACACATGCTAGTCGGTTATGAGATGATCATGCTCAGCATCCATTGGGATTTTTAGAGTTCTGCAAGATAGATAGATCAAGGGAGCACTCTGGGGTGTTGTGCTTGAAATTAATTTTGCAGTACAGGAGTGATTTGTCTACTTTGCATCATTAACATAGCAATGGTTCATTTAGACTTGTAGCCTATCCATTAAAGCTGATCTCAAAAGAGTTACGTAGACGCAGTAGGAGAATTATAAAAAAGATTAGGATTAGTCCAAAATGCTAATTTTTGACTTTTTGACTTATTAGACTTATTTTTATTGGCTTGAGCTATTTTGTATTTTTACATTTCTATGACCGCTATGTTTTTAAGCCTTTTTCTGGAAAACATTATTTTATGGTTCTTAATGATTATTGATGTCTTTGTGAAGTGCAGCGCAGCCTTAAACCATGATTTTGTGTCTTAATTAATAATTGTTTTATGTGCTTTGGCTATTGTAAGCTTAAAATAAATCTTCATTTATCTTTGTAGCACATTTATTAGCCCTCCTCTGACACTACGCTGGCTGACATTGTGCATGTATTTCAGAGGATGCCAGCTCCGATCAGACTGCGGGAGCTGATCCGGACAATCCGGACGGCTCGAACCCAGGCAGAGGAGCGTGAGATGATCCAGAAAGAGTGTGCTGCCATTAGGTCATCCTTTAGAGAAGAGGACAACACATACCGCTGTAGGAATGTGGCCAAGCTGCTTTATATGCACATGTTGGGATACCCAGCACATTTTGGACAGGTAAGTTATTAAATGTTATATAGAAAACTGAGCTCCAGGCTGGAGTTTGTTAATGGGCTGCCAGAAGGGCCCGACTCAACTTTTGTGGTGTTTGACGGACGAAATGTCATTTTTCAGCTGGAGTGCCTGAAATTAATTGCATCACAGAAGTTCACAGACAAGCGGATAGGATACCTGGGAGCCATGCTTCTCCTGGACGAAAGGCAGGACGTCCATCTTTTAATGACAAACTGCATTAAGAAGTAAGTGAGCAGAGGATTTCATCTGGTCTTGACACTTTTATCATCCACAAATGTCTGTCTAAAGTTGTCTGTGGATGATGTGAAATGATGGCATTTTTGTGTTTGATCCTTTAATTGTCTCATGCAGTAATTGAACACGCTAAAATCACTGCAAGTAAACCGATTCAATATATTTAATGTAGTCTGTTTAATCTATTTATTTACCCTGCATAATTGCATTAATAGCTTTTGGAGATGAGGGGTTGTCAAGCGCCTATCTGCTCAACATATGTATATTGCTGGGTTAGGGTTGACAATTTCTTTTGGTGCTGACGGCACCGGCAAATTCCTTTAAACTTCTTTTTAAAAGACAATAAGCATCACTCATCTATTTTTTTTTTTTTTTTTTTTTTTAGCCCCCCAACGGCAAACTGTTGTAAATATTGCTGTTTTTGTACTCCCTCTGTGTCCTATTATTTAATACACTGTCTTGGTTTATTGCAGTGATCTGAACCACAGCACGCAGTATGTGCAGGGACTGGCCTTGTGCACCCTGGGCTGCATGGGCTCTTCCGAAATGTGCCGTGACTTGGCCGGAGAAGTAGAGAAGCTCCTTAAAACGTCAAACTCCTATCTGAGAAAAAAGGTATTTCACACTGCTTCACAGCTGAGCCTGGTTTCCAGTTGGACGTTAAGCTCTGAAGGTGTAAACGGTTTTGACACAAGCTCTTTCCCCTCAGGCAGCGTTGTGTGCTGTCCACGTCATCCGCAAGGTCCCAGAGCTAATGGAGATGTTTCTGCCGGCAACAAAGAACCTGCTGAGTGAGAAAAATCATGGTGCGAGCTCCACCCTTTTCCATATTTCTCTGTTCATCTTTTGTAGAAATGATGCACTGCATATGCTCTGTGTATCAATTTGTTGTTCATTTTCGTAGCATAACACATTTGTTTTGGGTTGCTCAGTTGTGACAGAGTGACATGAAAACTGTGTGTTTCTCTGCAGGTGTTCTCCACACGTCCGTCGTTTTGCTCACTGAAATGTGTGAGCGAAGTCCTGACATGCTCACTCACTTCAGGAAGGTACGCAGCAAATGTTCATGCCTTGTTTATGAAACTGTTTATGCACCACATCAAATACACTGAGTCAAAAACGCTCTTATTTGTGTACTAATAGCTTTTAATATGACTGCTAAAATGAGGATATAGTACTTATTAAAATCTGGATCCTTGTCCTGCGTTTAGCTGCAGGTGTTTTTATCTCACAGGGAGATGAGTAAAGGTTTCTCCACTCTGTATATCTGCTTCTACTCCTCCCTCCCCCAGCCTGATCTACCGTGCCAACACACCCACCTCTCATGCTCATAACCGTAGCATTATGTTAAGCTCTTCTCTGAAAGTGACTTTTTTTCCAACTCCCCCTAACATCTACTTCATATTTTTTCTGTCATTTGTCTTTGTTACAATTCCTGCATTGTGTTAGAATGAGAAGGTAAGAGGACATTCTGGTTTCATAGCTGGTGCATGCTCACACAGAAAAAAGTCTCATCACCATGGTCTCTGTAGATGTAGTCCAATTTTTGGTTTTGCTGTACTATTTATTTTGAAAATGTCATTTGATTATATTTGTTCCTGTATACAGGAATTTGTAGACCTCATATGCCTCATTTTCACTTGTCCTGCGTGTACTTTTTTGATTCTTTTTAATGATTCACTTTCATGTGGTCACTATTGGGTTGTGTTTTTCCAATATGTACATGATAGTGGGGGCTGTAATATATTTGCTAAATTGAGAATCATTAATAAGTGATTAAAAACTGATAAAGACAAGTATGTAATGTAGGGTTACTGAAAGTGGAAAATTCACTCTCTGAATCAGTGTAAATAATCGAAAAAGTAAAATCTATTGGAAGATGATCAACTCAGGGTGCCTCAGTGTTTTGAAAGGTGCTTAACCTTCTTTCTGTGCAAGAACTCAGAAAAACCATGCAGTGACCCTGCTGACAGTTTGTCTTTTCTCCCCACTGGTATTTTTCTAGCTGGTTCCACAGCTGGTACGAATCCTGAAGAACCTGATCATGTCAGGCTACTCCCCTGAGCATGATGTGTCTGGCATCAGTGACCCTTTCCTGCAGGTAAAGACAAATGTTTTGTCAGTTGTTCTATATTTAACACTGCAACCACTGTTGAGTTTTTATAGTTTAATTCATTTCAGTAGTTCGGTCGGATGCAAGCAATTGATTTTTAGAGTGGCCCTAAAGAGTCAATCCATTTGTTTTTCATTTGATGAGCTTGTCTGGGCAACATTGTGTTTCTTGGTATTTTTAAGGTGCGGATATTGAGGCTACTGAGAATTCTGGGAAAGGGAGATGACGATTCTAGTGAAGCTATGAATGACATTCTTGCACAGGTAAGCATGAGTGGATGCACTTTAGCACCAGATTTGCATGTCTTCACATCAAATTAATTTTGTTCTTATTGTTTTTAATAGGTTGCAACAAACACGGAGACAAGTAAAAACGTAGGCAACGCTATCCTCTATGAAACTGTTCTTACTATTATGGATATCAAATCAGAGAGTGGACTAAGGGTGAGTGTTGCTCAGAATGACAGTGCTGGTAGATTTATCGGGAAACTATATTTAAAAACTTATGTTTTTGCTCATTTTAGTAAAAATCTTAGTTTAAAACAGTAAAATTTGTATTTACAAATAAATGTATTTATATGATTATAATGGTTTGTTATTGTTATTATCTAGGTTTTAGCCATTAATATTCTGGGACGCTTTCTTCTCAACAATGACAAAAACATCAGGTATGTTGTTTTCTTTGTGACTCTATTGACCAAAGTATGATGTTAATGCATGATCTTAAAGTGACCTTTGAGAAGGATGTTTATTGCTGTTCGGTGATGAAGACCTTGAGTGATCCATCGACTGAGTGACACAGATGATGATCTCGTTGTCTCTGAAGACAGCTTAACTGTTGCCTGAAATGGCATGCTAGGCTTACAGAGCCTTGACATTAATACACTATTTCCTCAGATATGTGGCTTTGACATCTCTACTGAAGACGGTTCAGACAGACCACAATGCTGTGCAGAGGCATCGAAGCACTATCGTTGACTGCTTGAAAGACCTTGATGTGTCCATTAAAAGGTGATTTATTACCCAGCAACATGGATTTTTATCTTTTATCATAAATGAGCACATAAGGGGATTAATACTGGTCCCTAAACTACTGCAATCTTTAATGTCCTTCCACAGGCGTGCAATGGAGCTGAGCTTTGCCCTGGTCAACGGCAACAACATCCGGGGCATGATGAAAGAGCTACTGTATTTCCTGGACTCTTGTGACCCTGAATTCAAAGCCGACTGCGCTTCAGGGATCTTCCTGGCTGCTGAGAAGTAAGGCACTGTTTATTGTGATTAGCTTTTTTAGAAAATCATGTGAGATGAAAGACAACAATTTCCTGTTGGGCTTGCAGTTACGTTGTAGGTTTTCTTGCCCATTTTTGGGGGTTTTTGAACAGAGCAGTTCACTAAAATTAAAAGGTTGAAAATGGTCTGCATAGAAAAACTATGAAGGATGCACACTTCATACACACTATGGAACACTTGTTTTGTGTTGGAAGATCTACTGTGCATAGCACTAAGAAGAAGTTCTGTGCTTCATCTTCATGCACCGTACTTTTACGTTGTGAAAGAAAGTAACACGTGACAAGACAGACAGCTAGTTGTCCAGTATGCTTCCATTCATACAGCAGGGCTTCGATGAAAATACGGTTAACTGAAACGTAAACTGTGTGTGAATGCAACTGTATTAAAGATTGAAATACAGGCCTGAAAACCCAGTTTAACCGTTTGGAACCTGTAGCTTTTCCTCCAAAATGGACCAAAAATGTACCATAAAAGAAAAGACAGCAGAGCGAAAGTAGTGCTTATAATGCTAAGGTTATGGGTTTGAGTCTTAGAGAGCACACTTGAGAAACAGATTTGAATGCACTATAATTTGCTTTGTGAATTGTTTTGGTCTGCTAAATGCATGAATGTTTTTAGAAAATATATTTCTTATTGACTACTGTAGTGTTTTTGTTCATAAAAGAGTTTCTGTAAAGTGAATAAATGCTGTGATGATAAAATGAGTGATCCATCGACAGAACCTAAACTGCTGATACCTCTTATCTAACAGCACCACAAAGAGTTCGGTTTACTTGATCTAATGCTTTTTTCTTAAATATTTTAATTTGTGTACTGAGAATCTAAGTGATGTTGCCTGTAGATTTAACTGACACTTGTCTGTTTCAGGTACGCTCCTTCCAAAAGATGGCACATAGACACCATTATGAGGGTTCTGACAACGGTAAATATTTCCCTCTTATCATCTCACAACATTTAGCTTTAATTTCACTTTTTTGATTTCACAATCACTTTGACTTGATGTAAGCTGAAGGCATATACTATCACTGTTGAATGCTAATGACACTGAACTTATCTCTCGACTGTATGATCTTATTATCTCTGCTTCTCTAAATATGTTTTTATAGGCGGGGAGTTATGTCCGGGACGACTCGGTGCCCAACCTCATTCAACTCATTACAAATAGTGTAGAGATGCATGCCTACACTGTACAGAGACTCTACAAAGCCCTGCTGGATGACATCTCACAGGTTAGAACCATCTCAATGCTGCAGTCATGTCATATTTTTACTTTTTGCAATGATGTTTGATGTCCCTGGCACCTTCTGTATTCCCACTTAGTAACTTGTTAGCAACTGCCTTTTTCAAGACTAAAGGTAAAGTTTAAAAAAATCCCACATAGTGAGACATTACTGGTGTGTCTGTCATAGGATAAAATGTGAAAATATCTTGTTTTATTTTTATTTTTGTTTAAACTAATTGAACTCTACTTCTTAAAGCAACCTTTAGTACAAGTGGCGTCCTGGTGCATAGGAGAATATGGAGATTTGTTGGTCTCAGGCCAGTGTGAAGAAGAGGAGCCTATTCAGGTAAGCGCTCATGTGTAGGCCCTTCATATGATACCACACACACAAATGCACATTATAAAGGCAGAATAAATGCATCACGCTTATTTCTTCTTTTCGCAGGTTACAGAAGATGAGGTCCTTGATGTTTTAGAAGGTCTTCTCGTCTCTAACTTGTCCGCACCTGTCACGAGAGGTTATTCCCTGACTGCTATCATGAAGCTGTCCACCCGTTTTAGCAGTGTGAAGTAAGCATATCTGACTTATACTTTCTGAATATATTTAATTGAAAGAAATTTGTCCTGGCATGATCATAATTTTTCTGTTTTCTTTCATCATAACCTACAGTCGAATCAAAAAAGTGGTGTCAATATACGGTAGCAGCATAGACGTGGAGCTGCAGCAGAGAGCTGTGGAATACAATGCACTTTTCAAAAAATATGACCACATGAGGTAAGTTCTTGGCTACTGTGCATCTCATAACTCTACACCTAGTTTATCTTTTGCCTTTATAGCCTCTTACTGACTTTTTCCCCGCATGAAGACCTGCATTACTAGAGCGAATGCCTATCATGGAGAAAACTGCCTCTAATGGCCCAGCAGAGATTGTGCAGACCAATGGGGAAACAGAATCGTCTATACTAGACACGAAACATCTGCCCAACATCACTCAGCCAGCCAATCAGGTGAGACTGCTGGAGTAATGAAATGGTAATAAAAGATCCTGTAGGGTATGGTTGAGCAGATAAGGAGGATATTTAGTTACGGTTAAACATTTATGCTAATGCTCTGTGTATGTTTACTGTGTCACAGGCAAATGATTTATTAGACCTGCTCGGAGGTAATGATGTGGTACCGGTTATCCAGACGACCGTTCCCACAAAACCTGTGTCAGCTGGAGGGGAATTGCTGGACTTGCTTGGAGATCTCTCTCTGACAGGTCAGCCTGCACTCTTTCTTAAACCTCTGCATCTTTGTACTAAATGTACACCCTGCTTCTCCCGTAGGGCTAGTGTTATCCTGCCATTTGGTAAATGAAACATTGGAAGTCCTTATTTCCCTCTCATTCGATAGGTGTTCCAACCCCCACCCCTGCTCCCTCTTTGCCCGTGTCACAGCCCCCTTTCCTTTTGGATGGTCTTACGTCACAACCCCTCTTCAATGATGTTGCAGCGGGTGAGCTCGTGTTTCATCTTAATGGTTGCTGCCTCATGAGCTTCAAAAAATGGGACAGTTAAGTTATTATATTTGTTTCTCCTTTGCAGGTATTCCTCCAATGACGGCGTACAACAAAAATGGCCTGAAAATAGAGTTCACATTTGAGAGGGCCAACCCCAATCCCAATATTGCCGTTATCACCATCCATGCCTCCAACTCCACTGAGGCTGAAATGACGGACTTTGTGTTCCAAGCTGCAGTACCAAAGGTACTTTCTGATTTTTGTTTTATCATTGATTGATGTTTGTTTCTGATGTTGTCTTGGAATCAGCAGTAACGAAAAAGATAACAAATGAAAGTAATACAGATTAGTTAGGGCTGTACACACAGTGAATAAACATGAACAAAGTATACACACTACACACTATAAACATACACAACTGTACAACATTGTTATTTTCATATAGGAATATTGAGATAAACCGTATGACAGTCTCAATGGGGTATATGCACACAGGGCGATGACGTACTTCCGCTAAAATCTCAGCCAGCTAAGCCACGTCCACTCTCATAGAGCTGAGGTAATTTTTCACCAAGTGATAACGATGTGTTTAGTAAGAAAACGATGGAATTTCAGCGAAACAACAGCACCACAGCTGAGCATTGCTATGTGCCTCTGTGATCATGCCTCGACTAAGTGCAAAATTTTACTTAGCTTCTTTTTATATTTGTGGATGTAGCTTGAAACGGATAGCCTGAAGCACTTCTATTTGGTTGTTGATGTATGACGTAGTGTTTGAATAATTTGATTCACGTTGTTGACCGTAATCCTACATGCATCCTGAATCGGCCAAGTGAAAAATGCCATTGTCCTCTATGGACGCTGCGTGCGCCAGAAGTAATGATGCTGGCTGAGATTTTTGAGGAAATCCGTCATCGCTCCGTGTGCATATACCCCATTGAACAGCTTATAAATATGAAGAAATCATGTTTCAAAAAATCATGACAAAAGTCTCTGTGTGCCAGAGATAAACAATTGTGAAGTTTATTTAAAGCTGTTTTTTACCTTCTGTTACGTTTTCTGCTATCAGTCTGACTGTAGCTAGAATGATGCTTTTATTAATGTGCTTTGTGTGTAATGATACCGTCCAGTCAAAGTCTATGATGTTATATATTGTTATATACTGAACGCTTTTGCCTGAGCAAAGAATGAGCTGAATGGTATATGTCCCTTTTGCTTTTTATCACTAGTATCTCTTAATTATCTGGACATGAACAAGTATACAGAAAGATTGTTATTTATTCACATTTTAGATACATTAGCAGGTGTTTGACTTAACACTGTGTCCTAACTAGATGTGATGTAATCTCAAAAATAAAGTTTTAATATAGAATCCACTGATGCTTATTGCAAAAACTCTAGAAAAGACACCTTATATAATGTGTTGCCACGTTGCGTAATATTTTCTTAGGTCATGGTATAATGCATTTACACATGCATACACTTAAAAACTAAATGAGTGATAATTGAGAATATTTGTGTTTCAGACATTCCAGCTGCAGCTTCTTTCCCCCAGCAGTAATGTAGTTCCAGCACTCAACCAGGGAAACGTCACACAGGTCATCCGGGTTCTCAACCCACAGAAGGTAAGACATGACTATGTACACAGGCCATGCTCCCTTTCCTTTCCTTACTGCTCGATTTCAGTTGTTTGTTAAATATTAAGAGAAAAAGGTCACATCTCAGTGGTTTTGGTGACCGTTTCAGTTTAATACAATTGCACATGTGGATTTTGCACATGCTTGACTTCCTCTTTTATTTCAGCAACAGTTGCGAATGCGGATCAAGGTGACATACACTCACAAAGGCTCTCCTGTTCAAGACCTGTCAGAGGTCAACAATTTCCCCCCTCAGTCCTGGCAGTGATTTGCTACCCCTTTCAATCTTAAAGACCCCCAGCAAGGGAACTATGGGAAAGATGGCCCCTCCCCATTCCCAAATGATCCCCGTGACATCACCACAGATTGCTGCCCTGGGGTTGCATGGGAAGCAGTGGAATCTTCCTGACACAGTCGAGAGCTTGTTGGTATGAAGACTATGATGATGATGATGATGATTACAGCGACAATGATGAAGCAAAATCACAAATCCTTGAAAACTTATCTTTACACTTATTTTGCCCGTCTGTTTTATTTCTCTGCTTTGGGCTTAGTGCAACATGTCCATACTCACACTTGCACTTAGCATCGTGCACTCTCACTCATACTTTTAATATAGTGCACTCCCACAGATCAGTCACCTCACTCTGGCTCACCCTGCCGCCCAGGGTCCGTACATGAAAACCGTCACTCGTGGCCACTATAGAAAGAAGCTGTTTGGTATGAGCAGTTGTTTGATTTCTCTTTTGTTTGATTATTTTTGTCATGTTTTTAATCTTGTTAATGGGTTTGGTGTATTTTAAGAAAAAAATGATTGAACTCTGAATGAATGGCAAAGTCTGAACATTTGCACCTTAAGCATTTCAGAATCGAGAGTGAAATGGGTTGTGACGGCGCCTTAAATTGTCATTGTACGTGGAATTTCTTAATTTTCCTAAAGGTTGTCTCTTTACTGATCTAATGTCCTGTAATAAAGTATATCAGATGAATGCTCCAGATACAAGACATGTTGTGGCTATACCATATTTCATATATTATTTACCTGTCAATAACCGATCTGTCCGGAAGTGCTTGACCTTCATCACATGAATCATCACAAATAGGCAAGTTAATACAGCTCTTAGCTTGCTTTTTTGAATTCTTGTTTTTAAGCAGGACTGCTTATAAATGTCATCGACAATGTTCTTCTAAAGCACCTTCATTTGAGGTGAACTATATGAAGTGACTGAGAGATCTTGAGAGAGGATGTTGCTTGTTACTGTTTTTCAGTTTAGATCACTTTTGAGTTATCTAAACCAAGTTTGGCATCATCTTAGCTGGACACCTCCCCCCAAAAAATCTAATTTGGTATTGTTTTGTTAGCCTCTACTCACACAGGATGGTGTATTGTATTTTTTTGTTAAATACTGAGATAAGTATATTTAGAATAAAAATAACGTGTTTTAGTGCAATCCTTCGGGATCGCAACCTATTAAAAATATTAGTCGAACAGTGTAAATGAAAATTAAAGTGATTGCTCACTAAATTAACAACAATAGAGACCCACCAATGTAATGATGCAGGTATGAGGTTACATCAGCGTAGACTATGAAAATAAGGCCTTTATGAATGTAGTTTTATGCACTGAATTTCTTTTGTTTGACTTTAAAGATTTTTTCTGCAGTGATTTGAAGTACAGAATTATTGCCTGATTTAAAGCAATGTGCCTTTTGTCAGTCGGTTTCGAGAAAACCCTCAGATGTCTGCGAGACGGAACAGTTACACAGGAACAAGGTGAATTCTGAAGAGTAGAGGACCTTTTTTTGTGTTGCTGTCATTTCATTTAAGGGCGTCTTGAAAGTGCGTGCTGTAGATGTGTGTTAGTTTGCGTGTACGTGTGGGTCCCAGGCTGTCTCTTCTTGCAGCTTCCAAAGGCAGTTAGTAACATTAACCTGAATATACCTCACATTCTTTTTTTTCTTTATGACTGTTTCACCGAATCATTGACACGCTCTCAAGTCACCTCAGTGGAAAACCTTAGCGTCCGCACGCTCGCGCCATCGCTCTCTCGCTGCTCTTCATTTTAACCTTTATCACTTTGTGTAGTTGCATTCGCTATGCCACACTGAAGTCTGGTGACCAAATCAAGAGATTTTCTTTGGACGTGGGAAATATTTTTTAGCAATGTTATGTATATGGAGAAAAATGATTTCTTTCTATTAGCTTCTTTGTCGTTTTGTTGCAATGATGATGCTTCCTTGGCTTTTTCTGTACATACTGAAAGCTTTTAAGATGCATCACCTGTTTTTTTTCATCTCATTTTTTTCTTGAAAACTTCTGCACAGTGTGTAATGTTTAAAACTGTCCCTCAGAACATAGTCTAATTTAACAACTTACCTGTTTGATTGTTTATTGGAAAGAAAATGTACTATGTGCTGCCTGTATATTGTATATAATTGTAAAACGCATCAAAAGGATCAAATCAAATAAAAGTCCCATTTGAAGACCTATGACGTTTAGTTAGGGGCTGTAATTGCATCTCGAATGGAAGATGATGTTTGCTGTGCGTCTTACTTTTTAAATCGATGGATGGCGGATTGCAGATGTGATTTACACAGCTGTCAGTCTTTTAAAAGAGCTTTGTGATGTCTTTTAATATGGTGGCCTGCAGCTTTTCTCATTTTCTGCAGTTACCCAAGCATAACTGAAAAGTGATTTTCATACGTCGTTTTCGTACATGAAAGCTTAAATAAGAAATCGTAACGCACTTTAAAGTATCCTGGTGTTAATACAGTTTTCCCATAAGTCACCTCTACTGATCTGGCACATGTGCTTTTGAACTACTAGACAAATATTCTCTTTTCTCATTTACAATAAAAGCTGCTGTAAGGATATGTGCTATTGGAAATGATATAATCCTGGGTCGTGAGACATGGTTTTGTCACTGAAAGTTTCCAGCTGAAATTGGGAGTGGTCCCTAAAATGGTGGCCTATGGGTTTGAGGTTCACAAATGCCTGTTTTGACACTGCATAAGAGACATCTTTTAAAATACAGAACTTTTTGAAACTGCTGCTTTTTACATTACATTATCAGGCAAAGATGTTTGCGTGTCGAAGAGAGACAAACCGCCGAAGGTGCTGTGGGGTTGCAATCTCTCCAAACACTGACTTTTTTTTTTTTTTTTGCAGCTGCATGTTAAACAAGCCATGTAAATATTATAATTTCTACTCTTTGTGTAAACTTCCTAAGGTAATGCAAGCAGTTAAAATTCTTAACTCCACTGTTCACTATACCTTGCGATACATGCACAAACCTTTGTACATTTGGAAATCTACTGTTGATTTTTCAATTAATATTCATTGAAAATCAGATTTTCTTTTCTGTGCAGGAGGTCAGTCCGGCGGATTGCATTACTAGTTTGGATGTAATTATTTGACCATACTGTATCAAACGCTTGGATGATGATCTCCATCAAAATCCCTTTGTAATCTGTACAAGGTATCGGTTGTTTTTGAAGTGTATCTATACATGTTGCCCCTTCAGATATTTGACACTTGCTGTTCGACCGCATCTGAACTTGTGCAGTTGGGGAGGACTGCTGACTTTTCCCCGGATGAGTTTGACATGTTGAACTTGATCACAGTCCTATGTCCTGGAGGAGTGAGCGCTGGACTGAATATAATTCATGATGGATGAGAAATACCTTGTGGGATATTTTAGACTTATGCTGTGTATTATTGTCTTTGGGTTGGAGAAATGATCAAATGAAATAAAAGTTAAACTTGATGCTTGTCCTGTTATGTTATCTTATGTTATAAAAAATATCTCTGGATCACTTTATAATCCAATTTAAAGGGATATTTGTTATTGTTTACTCACATGACTTTCTTCTGCAGAACACAAAAATATTTTGATGAATGCTGGGAACAAAACTGACCCTCACCTGACTTCCGTTGTATGGACACAGAATAACAGACATTTCTCAAAATATCTTCATTGTGTTCCACAAAGAAAAATTGATACGTGAAGCTGAATGATGACATTTTTTATTTTTAGGACACTATCCCTTTAATTCTAATAGATACAGTAATCCACTATCACCCTCTTGTGTTGCAACTTTGAAACTGCTGAGCAAGCACACAACCCACTGGAATAGAAACAGAGTTTCAATTTATTATATAAGAACACGCTATCCCCTGATGCCTAGACCAACGTGTGCTAAAATAATTTCATATTTTTAGGCTAGTGAGCAATTTTCTATGTAGGTGTTTATATTTTTGGCTATATGGGAGTAGTGATTCAGTGTTGTAGATAAACTAAAACTATTTGTCAGTCTTTATCAATTATTGCACAGATGTTGATACTACAAATATGTTTTATCACTCAGTCTATTCAATTTAACATTTGCATTGAGATTGCCCATCCCTTACAAATATTTACCATGGAAACCATGTTAAAAATAAATGTTGGTTCAACTTTAAAAAATAAGTTACCTGGCTACTCTAAAATGTCGAATTAATTCAACTTAAAAATATTAGTTAACATGCATGAAATGTATTAGTGAACTAATATTTTAAATTTTAAGGCAGCCAGCTTATTTGTTTTAAGTTAACCCCAAAAATATTTTTTTACAATGTAATGCCAAAACAATTTTACTACGCGATAGGCCTACATAAATGAGAGGGCTCTTTAAACTCTGTAAATAATATCTATAGCAACTTAAGTGAACTATGAGTGCATGTTGTGTCATTTATAAAAAGTCACGCTTTGATATGATTAGGTACACAAACATGTGATGACTGATTTATAGTGTGCCACAACATTTATGTTGTTTAAAGTTTAACAGCTGGTGAAAAACATGTTTCACAATTGCTCCAGTAAGGGTGACAGAGATCATTCATGATAAGACTTTTATAAGGTTACATTACGACGCCTTTGTGCATTGAAAGTTCGTGTTATTATCAAGGAAGTTCAATTTATTTGTTTATAGGATCTGTGACATTTTTTAATCCAAAGTGACTTACAAATAAGTGAGCATTAAAGAAACAGTTCACCCATAATCTTATGAACACAGAGAAAGATATTTGGAAGAATGCTTGCAACCGAACAGTTCTTGGCCACCATTGACTAGTAGAAAAATATTCTTTGTAAATGTCATTGTTCTGTTGAACACAAAAGAAGATATTTTGAAGAATGTTGAAAAGCAAACAGTTCTGGTGCCCTTTTGACTACCATTTCAATTTTTCCTACTATAGTAGTCAATGGTGTCTATGAACTGTTTGGTTCCAAGCATTCGTCCAAATATCTCTCTGTGTTCATCAAAACAAAGACATTTATACAGATTTGGAACAACTCAAGGGTGAGTAAATTCTGTCCTTTTAAGGAGTCAACAATAAACACAGATATGTTTACAAGTGGGAATAAAGGTAAAGCTATAAAAGCTAAATCTAAGGAAAGTTGTTTAACTAAGGTAAATTAAAGGAGAAAATTAAGTAAAACATGATCAACGTAATGAAACTAAATTCGTTTATTTTATAATATTAACCTAGTGATAAATAAAGTTGTTCAGCTGTTCCTCATCGCCAACTTCCTTTCAAAGAAATCACCTGCTTGTGTCCTCATGAATAATCCTACCCGGAAGTGCATAAATGGGCGGTGCTCTATGAATTATTACTAGCCCCGCCTCCCCTAATGTTTATTGATTGAGGTTATTTGACAGCCGTGCGCTTCGCTCTATGGCGTCTCATCAAATCAGGATGAGCTCTTTCCACCGCCTCCTGTACTGGAATTTAACGCTCGCCAGTTGCCATCGCACGGCTGGATTTCGCTGCTGAAAGACATCAGATGTAGGCGCGATGAAGGACGAGAAAAACACGGCGCGGTCGCTCCGGAGTGCCGACGCGGAGCGTCAAAACGCGGCTGATGCGGAGGACGGCCGGGCGGGCGGCGGAGAGACGCTGAACCCGGCGCTCCGTGAAGCGGGATGTGACCGAGCCCCCGCACCGGCAGCGCGAGCGGGGACGGGAATACGCGTTTTAAAGGTACGGTGCGTGTCCGCGTTTGAAATGTTGCTGATAGGGATCAGGGCCAAAGTACGCGTGAATCCGCATCAGCGAAGCGATTATATGTAAAAACACTGCTCGTGTCTCGAGACCGTGTGCTGTCTACCTAGTAAGACAACATTTTTGGACTTGTTTGTGTGAACTGAAACGACACCGAATGATAAACCATTACAGAAATTCTAATGGGTGGTTATAATGAGAATTGTATTGGTTTTAATGGACTTGTAATTGTATCTGTGGGTCACTACTGGTAATGTGTTGGGTTCTGTTGGAACCAATAGACCATTAAATCCTACTGGACCCAAAACACAGCATAAAAGAATGGTGTAATGGTTTTCATGTTGAAGCTGATGGTTCTTAATGGTATTCAGCAGGGACCGTATTGGCTTTGAATCAGAATATATATATTCAGGGTGTGTTTTCACATCGTTCTCTGATAGTTTTCTCTGTGATAGTATCACAGTGCTTGCAGTAACCGGTTAGCCTGTGTGTGCTGATGATGCCCATGATATTATCTTCACAATAAACCCTCACATAATACGCCTACAGGAAATTTGCCTGTCAGTCTCTTCAGGCGTTGCACTTGACAATCAGAACAAAATAAAATGACAATTGATCCCCCCTCCCATAAGCAGAGTTACCTTGCTGAGGTTACAATGGGTTTCCGTCCTAAAATTAGATTACCGCATGCTTACTGTTATGATATTCAATCCGTACCCACTTCTGAACGTATTCTCAGCATTCGGATCCAACGTGATAACCTCATTAATGTTAAAATGTCAATGCTGTTGAAGTAAATCTTCATCTAGAAGTGCTGTAAAAAAGTCATATCACCTCTCTGTTTGGTGGAGCATGTAGAAAAGTCATTAATGGTGAGTCAGCGATGATCTTTAGATCTGATTAACTTTTATAATCTGTATTATTGCTGTTACATAAATAGTGGTAGAGGAGTAAAGATTAGTTTGATTGGTAATCACGTTTTTCAACATTGAAGTATGTGGTGACAGAGGTTAGTAATGTAGAGTCAGCGATGATCTTCCGATTAGACAAACTTTTCAGATGTCATTATTGTCAGGTGTCATTATTTGTTTACTATGCTTTCAATAAGGTCTCATTCATTACAGGGATACATTTTTCATCATTTATTCACCCTCATGTCATTTCAAACATGTATGACTTTCTTCTGTAATACACAAAAATAATAAAAAATGTTATAGTAGTGTTGTTCATTGTTAGTTCATGTAATGTTAATGAATGAGAATTTATTGCTTTATGCCACTTCAAATAAAGTAGGCTAATAAAATGCAGTTACAGATTTTTTACATATAAAAATGTCATACGCTAATCCAGTTACTCAATATAACCATCTAGACAGGGTTTACTATAGTTTGCCAAGGTTGTCTGGTTAACTGGCACCTATTGACTTGCATTGGTTTTGTGTTTATACAATAGAAGTGAATAAGTGCTGCCGCTGTTCGGTTACCTACTTTCTTTAAAATATATTCTTTTGTGTTCTGCGTAAGAAAGAAAGTCATACGGGTTTGAAATGACAAGAGGATGAGAGAATTTTCATTTTTGGGTGAACTAGCCCTTTAAGCAACAGTTCCACCAGGTTGACTCATGACCTCGTGTCATCTAAGAAGTGTGCTCGATTCGCAATTCTTTCCAGGGCGTTTGTGCCCCAAGTAAATATTTGGACTGCTGCAGTTCACTATAACCCAAAACAATCCCTGGGTGGAGTGGCCGACAGTCACTAACTTGTGGTTACCAAGGCATGTCTTCCTATGACTGAGAACACTTAATAAAGAAATTTGTTCTAGAAGGTCATAATTTCTCATCTTGCTACAGCACATGGCCGTTGTCTATTTATTGCATACTGTGATGAAGCATCTAATCTAGATTCTCATTCTCAGCGGAACATGAAGCGGAACGGCAGTCGAGGCTGCATGACCCGGAAGACGCGCTTTGGCTCTCGCGAGCGGGACTGGCTGAAGGGCAACGCTCAACGAGGCTGCGTGTGCCTCTACGGGGCATCTGAGCCCCAGACCCCAGCATCAGGACCCCAGACCTCCTCGACAGCCCAGCCGGACCTGAAGCTGGTGCTCTGCTCCACCAACACCACCGTAGAGGAGCTGTGTGCTCAGAGAGATGTGCAGGGTCTCTATCTGCAGCTGCACGGAGATCTAATCAGGTAACGCGCTCACGTAGATGTGTTCACCTGACTGTAATTTTCTGGCTAGACAAGGAGTCTAAAATAAGCCTTATCAGACTCAGACTGTATAGCCGGTTTCATCGGACGCACGGGCCTGGCCCGAAGTTAACTTCCGGTCTGTGTTTGGTTGTAATATAACAATATATTCAATATTGAATTTATATTCATAATAAGTTATATGAATAATATTTTTATTGTATATGAATTGTGTTAAATTAAATGATCTACTCAAGAGTTATAGATTCTAACCGGAAGTTACGTTTGGGCCACATAACGTTTGTTTATGTTGTTGTTGCTAAAACCGTCAAGAAGTTAGGGTGTATGTGTTTTTAAGAATTTAATTCAAATCAATTTTATTTATATAGCGCTTTTCACAATGTGCATCGCTCCAAAGGAAAGGCCCAGAAAAAGGTCAAATACAGTACAGTCAGTGCATGGGATTGTAGAACAAGCAAGATCATTCTAATTAAGCAATGTTAACAGTATTTACCGAACCTTAAGATAATCTAATCTAATCTAATATCTCCCGGTGAGCAAGCCAACACGGCCCTGTAGCGAGGAACCCAAACTCCAATGATGAAAACCTCGGGAGGGCCAGGTCTCCTCTGACATGTCACAGCTGCACTCTGATAACTTTCATTAAAAGATAACGGAGTAAATGTTTATGAATAACAGGGAGAGCTTATTAGTTGTGATTTAGGAAAATTACATTTGTTCAAATTGTTACATTGTTTGGGTCTAATTTTGTTTAGTTTTGTGACCGATATCAGACAACAGAGGACTGTTTTAAGCAGGGAAATAGTTGTGGCATAATATAACTGAGTGCAGCTATTTCTTCAAACTGTTGTCATGTAATGTAAGTTTAGAATTAAATACTAAGTATTGCAAATTCTGTTTAGCAATAATGTGATAGCAAGTAATCCGAATGTGGCTTTTACAGTGTTTAAAGGTTACTGGTTACATGCATGTAGGATAAAGGAGAAAGTTTAGATATTTATATTTAGAGAATAAATTTTTTTAATTATTATACCCCAGAATAACATAAACATCTGGGCATTCAGCCTTAAAATTTGTATCATTAGTTGGGATGTAGTGATATATCAGGATACCAAAAATTACAATATAGGGCTGTTGTGGAGTTGTGGTTATTTCTTTGTTATAACATTTGTTTTATTGTATTAATTGAACCAACAAGTTTTAATTTTTTAATTTTGTGTTTTTACTGTTGTAAGAGTCTCTCTTAGGGTTTAGTTTCCTTAACTTTAATTATGTTAAAATGTAGTTTATTTTCTCTGTGGCAGATCTATTTAATTTTATTAATTTACAAACAGGATGTCCAAGTAAACATGTCAATTTTATAACAATGTGAGAGAAATGTAAAATAATGTTTTGGAAACCAATCTGTTTAGTCTAATTTTAAAAACTTTATTCAGAATATTGTTATTCAAATCAGAAGTGTATTGAAGCATTAACAATTAAGTTGGTTAAATTTAGACACATCTTTCCTCATTTAATTGGTTAAGCATTGCGTAAGCAACACAACAGAAGGTTGTTGGTTCAAATTGTCAAAGTTCAAAAATTATTAACCCATTAATAATTTAACCCTAACCCATTATCTCGTACATCTGGTGTGTTTTTTTCCGCTAATTGTTTTAAATTATGTGATCTGTCCAGTAAAATGTCCAGTAAAATATAGAATATAATTGTGCTCCTGCCTCCGACTATCAAGAAGCAAATGCTATTGACTTTTTAAGATCGTTTTCTGTTTCAAAAATACATCAACACAGAACAAAGCATTCATTGGCTGTCTTCAGTTTCTACAGAAGAATAGAATAGTATTGCAGTATAACATTTGCGAGAGATGTACTGCAAGGGTTTGCAAAGGCAAACAGTGGCCGAGAGGAGCAGGCAGTTACAAAACTCAGCATCTCTGGAAAAAATAACCTGTACATACAGTGTTTCAAAGAGCACATCCTAAACTTTGATCAGTGGCAGTGGCTTTGCTCTGCACATATGGATGAAAACGTGTGTTCAACTAAATCTCACGCGAATGTGTAATATTGAAATGACCCTTGCTGACTTTGATTTAAGCTGAATGTTTTTTTTTTGCATGTGTTGCACAGGATTTGTTTTAAGTGGAATTTGACATTTCTGAAGAATATGCGAGTGATTTTTGCCTTGGTCACTCACAGCTATGATGTTAGAGCAGTGGATCTCAACCCACGCTCATTGTCCACAACAATATTTGATTTCTACCCAATAAAATATACTAAAACTTGAAAATTAAAACTATGCATATTGAATATAAAAATAACAAAAAACTGCTGTTTTAGTTTTTAGGATTTTAATACTTGTTTTGTCTTATTTTAAATAATTTTAAGTGAATACAAATTTTAGTTCATCATGGTAGTTTGTTGACGCTCCCCGGTGGGATTAGCATCCATTGAGAAACACTATGCTAAAGTCCTGTGCATAGTTGCCAGGATGTTACGATCTGGTTGCGTAAGGTAATATAAATGTCTGTAAGTGTGTTTCAAAGGTATTCTTTGTGATTGTTAGTTTGTAGGGTGTCCTATATAGGAGGTTTCTAGAATACTGGTCGCTCTGTGGTTACTTGCTGCCTCTCCCCAGTCTCTAAAATCTTCCGGTCTCGGATATGGATTTTTCTAACTGTCTAAATGTTTATAAAAAAAAGTTTACAAAGCCACATATTTTGAAGCATCATTCAAATTTTTTTTTGCTTGTAGCTCATTGGTTAGAGCATGGTGCTAGCAACGCCAAGGTCATGGGTTCGATCCCAGGGATTGCACATACTTAGAACGAATGTATAGTATAATGCAATGTAGGTCCCTTTGGATAAAAGCGTCTGCCAAATGCATAATTGTAATGTAGTATTTTTGGGTAAACTATCCCTTCCAATGCAGTGTGTGTTTCTCCTGTGTGTTTGTGCACAAAAGGCCCTTTTTAATCTATCGTCCACAGCCTGCAGTGTCTGTGGTGGTTTCGAAGGTGTGCCTTCCAATAAAAGAGAAGCAAGTCATGGTTTCCCCTCTCCCTGCCCTTCTGGGAATGACTGGACTGCAGCAGAGATGGCTGAAATCACATTATTTTGCAGGAAGTAGTCCAGCTCTGAGCCGGGGTAACGCCAGGCAGCTAAGCTGAATTAGCTGTGAGGAGTTTGCACATTAGACCAGCTCACATGGACATCTGGTGATGTGTGTGCGGTGTCTCCGCACGTGTGCCGTCTACCCCTGCCCTTCTGTTTATTTCAACTCAGGCAAGCAGCAAGAAACCCTAAAATCCCAAAAGTGCATTTGTCAGCTCTGCACGAGCAAAGAAGAGGCTGCTGCAAAAGCTCGCTTTGTTAAATTCCCCCTCCAACCCTAGCTCGGGCTTAACATGAGGTCACCTGACAGGTCCGCATGCTAGTATGTGGGTCGGTCGGGGTGGCCGCGGGCTGACAGCGCCAGGTTCAGAGCGCCACGAGGAGCCGCAAACAGGATTAGGAGGCTGGAATGAGATGACGATTTAATCGGGTGGAGAGAAGCGCCGGTGTAGAGCGAGATGGATGATTATGAGGTCGGGCCGGTTTAATAAAACGCGGGACGCCGTCACGTCAGTCCGGCAGAATGATTATTTGCTTGGTTTAAGGGGAATTTTGTCAGACGTTATGAGACTGACGTTATGATCCTGCGTTCGTTTATAATGGTTAATGACTGGTGATCTGGAGTAGATGTGATCCCTGTGGATGGGGATATATTATCTGTCTGCCTTTCTGGAAAAAGACCAAGTGCTGAGGGAGGGACTGCTGGAGAACGTCAGGACGGAGAGTGTGATCTTAAATCGAAACACCTGTGTGTTGTCATGCCTGTTAGGTGCGGAGTTGTGTGCACAGGGTCATGTGTCATGTGTAAGAGAATTTGCGTTATGTCTTAATGTGAATATATACACTACATACTGCCTATTCATTTTTACATATGATTGTCATCCATTTATCATCTTGCAAATGACCAACAAGAACCTAGGCGTAGTTACAAATATTACTAAAGCATTTTACATAAAACAAGCAATATACAATATCACAATAACTGCTAGGTGAATGATCAATTAAAATTTGATCTCTCTTTAGTTGTTTTAATGAGTTGTTCAATGAAAGTTTTTATTTTTTGGTTTTGGTAATATTCGAAGCATTAAATGAGTGTGATAGTAGTTGACTTTATATTAGAATGGCAACTTACACACAAAAAAATAAAAATAAATGATCACAGGTTATTTAACAACTTAAATACAGTGTTTAGTAATTCTGATAAATTTTAATAAAACAATAAGTGATCTTGTAAAGTTTGAATTGATTTGGTGTTTTGAAGATGTTCTGTATGATATTATTATTGAAGAGTTTTTCTTATTGAAAATTGGTTAATGCTTGATTGAAATGATGACTGTTCAGTGTGTTGTAATAAAGTTATTTGTGACCCTGGACAGCAAAACCAGTCTTAAGGATAAATTCATAATCTGAAAGTTATATAAATCAAGCTTTTTGATCTATTGTTTGCTAGGATAGGACAATATTTGGCCGAGATGTAACGGTTTAAAATTCTGTAATCTGAGGGTGCAAAAAACTCTGAACATTGAAAAAATCGCCTTTTAAGTTGTTCATCAGGTGCTGTAGCAGGACGCTGCTAAGAAAAAACAGGTTTGTTTTAACGCTTTCTTTTGGTTTACCGCTGTAATGACGTTGTGGAGAATAGATGAACCTGAAATCTTAAATTCTAAGCTTTACATCGATACTAAACTTGAGTGGGGAATTCTCAAAGAGTGGCAGCAGCGAGTGAAGTTTATAGACGTGTTTCTGGCCATTTTTGTCAGCGATTTTGCTGCATCAACTCGTAAAAATATTATTTACGGTAGGAAGTTTTTCATGGAACATGATCTTTACTTAATATCCTAATAATTTTTGGCATAAAAATAAAATCTATAATTTTGACCCATACTATTACTACAAATGTTCTCGTTTTGTGATTCACATTTTGAAAATCAAATCTCTCTCTTTTTCTCTATAGGAGGTTGGACCCTTCTGAACGTCCTCTTCAGATGGTCTATGACTACCTGACTGCTATGGGTTATGACGACCCTCTCCGGGTCCAACAAGAAGCGGCCAACTCGGACCTCAGCTGCATGATCCGCTTCTACAGCGGTGAGTTTGTGATCCAGGCCTCTGCGTGTTCTCTCTGCAAGCTTTGTTCTCAATGTTGGCTGTATAGACCAGGTTCAAATTCCAGAAATCTGCAGGCTTTACACAGATGAAACTCTTCGAGTCCCTCAGATCGCCAGTGTTGTTCCATATCTGCGTGAGACGGCGCTTGTGGACTATTTCTGTCCGCCATTCGCAGCGTCTGGGTGTAGTCTGCTATTACTGTAAGGGCACATAGCTGCCGCCCACTCTGTGTCGGTGCTTTTCATATACATCCCCTTTCTTTATTCACTGTTGGTGCTGAATAATGGCTTTTCTAATGTCAGGCAACAGTGTGTGTCAACATCGGCGTTGAGGGGGATTGTGTCTGATTCTAGCTTTTTTTTGGAATTGCACCGAGGATGCCAATTATGCTTTTGTTCCAGCAGGCCATCATGTACGAACGTCTCTTGATGGCATGATTGGTTGTTTGAGATGGCAGAGTAACACGCACAATAACTAACTTTCATATTTGTATCCCTACTGTGGTGTTAACTACATGGTCGTAGTTAAAAGCTTTAAGCTAGTGAAATGAAATCTAGGGATTGGTTGTAGAAGTTCCCCGCATATGGATGAGTCCTCCACGCTGTCCTTCTGACACAGAACCGCTCCGGACACGAGTAACCCACAGCTCCCCTTGGTCCGGGGCAGCGAGTAAACGCCCATCTGTCAGGGCCGCAGGGGAACTGGAACACGCCATTTTTCATCCTCAGGTCCTGTCAGGGCCGTAACGGTGAGATAGATTCCCGCACGTCCGCCTGATATATAACCGCGGAGACTGAACGAACGACCTGTATCCTCCTCATTTGTACTCGGCGACTCCGGGGACAGGTGAGACGTAGCAGAATAAAGTGAGGTGCCCTGAAACCTTCGCACAACCGTCCCTGCATCTCGGAGGTGAGGATGACGATCGATGTGGTAGTTTTGTAATGGTGCTTTGTCACGTTGCATCGATCGACTGATGCCGGTTATTGATTTTTCAATTGTTATTGTTTTGCATCACAAGGTTGCGTATGGGCTGTAACAAAAGGCATTGCTTTAAAAAAAAATGTTTCTCTTACTCTGCTTCTCTCAAAAATATTGTATGTGTCACCGTAAACATTGATTCAATATTTATTTGGGGTTTAAATGGGTTTTATAATTGGTTTTAATGGCACATTTCTGTATGTGTTATGTTGGTCTTATCTTTCTCTATTTTGCCCTATCATTGTTTTAGTAAAGCGAATCATTACATAATCGTTTCGGTCAATAAAGCAGATGTGTTTTATTGAGATAATGTTGTATTATGGGATCCAGGGTGATTTCCACTGATACATACACATTATTGATCTTTTGAAGTTAAAATGCTGATGTGATGGGAAATGGGACTGTGTTTTAATACTGAAATGAGTGTTGTGCGTGTGGTGTGGATTAATAAGAAGGATGATGAAGTGATAATGTGTATATGCTCATAAGAACGTCCGTACCCCTGAGTCACTGCTATATGGATCCATCTGCACTGTGGCAGTGCATGGGGAGGGATGATTAGGGAGAGAAATGATCCCACAGTCACGAAACAACCTGGGAATGCTAGGGAATTTTCACATTTTTGTGCTTTTTTCAAGACTTACGTAATATCCATGGAGATATCTTAAATGGATGTTAAAGGTATAGTTCACCCAATAATGAAAATGATGTCATCATTTGTTCACCCTCTTGTCATTTCAAACCTGTATGACTTTCATTCTTCTGCAAAACACAAAAGAAGATATTTTGAAGAACGTTGCGGCACCCATTGTTTGTGACATAAAAGCAAAGCAACCGAATGGGTGCCGGTTAACAACGTTCTTCAATATATCTTCTTTTGTGTTTTGCATAAGAAAGAAAGTTATACAGGTTTGAAATGACAAGAAGATGAGTAAACATACTTTTCATTTTTATAACAATAGCAATGTTGAATTGTGAGTGATTTGTTTTTTGAGACATGACAAGTGACACAAATATCTATCACACATTCTGTATCTTAGCAATATGTAGGTTCAGAAATAGTGTTTGTTGGTTCATTGGCTGTTTGTAAGAAGTGCCTTTTGTAAGAAGGCAAGAAAGAAAGAGGTTTCTTCCCATTTAGTTCATTTTGATGGTTTAGATGCTGGTCAGAATCTAGGAGTTTAAGTCACTCTTTTTGTTCATTTATAGGAACAATACAAGGCTCCGGTTCAGCTCCGGTGTTTCTGAACTGGGTGCAGGACTGGATATATGATGAATGAACACTGGCCTGGCTCATGTTTTTCACACCTTTAGTGACTGTTTAATTGACAGAACGGATCATGGTATTACCATGTTTTCAGGACACATTTTCTGTTTTCTGGAGATAGGCTGACGGATAAATATAAGAATAATTTGGTGTATTACCATTTGTATAAGGATATATTAAAGGGATAGTTCACCTAAAAATGAAATTCTTTCATCATTTACTCACACTGATGTCATTTCAAAACTATCTTCTGTAGAACACAAAAGAGGATATTTTCAAGAAATTTGGTGACCAAACAACACTGGCCCTCATTGACTTTCATTGTATACACAAAACCACTAAGACATTAATCCAAAAATCTATTCTTGTGTTCCACAGAACAGGCTTTGACATAGGGTGTATAAATAATGAATGATAAATGATTTTTGGGTGAACTATATCTTTAAATATACTTCATTTTGTACATCGTTTCTTTAAACTGAATGAGGTGGACGATCCACTAGAATTTGAGTCCAGCGAGGGAACCGACTTGTTCTAGCACAGACTAAGCCCTGGTACCACCGTAAGCCATTTTTCTTGTAAGGTTGTCTGGTTTGTGTTAGATGTCAGAATTCTTACAGCACCGTGTACATTTCAAGATTTTTTTACATGGAGTTTGTTTTACCTAAAAAATATTTCTGAAGGGCTTACTTAAAAAGTATTTGATTACAGTATCTTATTTTCAATGAAAACATGAGTTAATTCTCTCAGTCGTCCTCCTTAAAAATCCTGCTGTGGCCACAGAACGGTCGTAGGGAGTGAACATTACCAAATGCTTAAAGGGATAACACACCCAAAAAATATCTTGTTGTCATTTCTTCACCTTTATATCGTGTACAACCCTTTTGAACTTTCTCTTTATGCATCTGGAGAAATGAAACACAAGGAAAACATTTTGAAAAACCCAAATTCCCTCAAGCTATGAAAGTAAATGGTGACTGAGGTTGTCAGTCACTAACATTATGCGCAACATTAAATGGAGATGTTAACAGAAAGTAATTCTGGGTTAAATCAGCATAAGGGTGAACAAATGATGACATAATTGTCATTTTTGGGTGAACTATCACTGTAAGGGTCACAATGAGGCAAAATCAGGCACAGGCCCCTGGGGTGAGTTCTGGACCAGATTCATGCGGTGTGGTTGGGTGTTTCTTTGGAACGGTATTTTTTGCATCGAAATCCCTCTGGATGGAGGAATTGCAGGCCATCACTGCGGCTTTACAAAAATAAATCATCTAGGGTGCTGGATTTAGCCACTAATAAGGTATTGATTTGTGGGGAGCCTTAACGTTTCAGGGCTAATGCTTAGGAAGTAGACGGAGAACCTGTGAGCTGAGACCTGTCTTCAGTCAATGCAAACGGATTTCTATTCTTAAAGCTATAGTACACACAGAGAAAAAATATATTCACCTCATAAACAAACGTTACTGCGCATGCACGCTTTTGTAGCCCAAACTTAACTTTCGGTACACATCCGCAAAGAATAGAGTTCCTGCAGATTATTTCTGATAACAAGCAAAATAAATAACAAGTAAATAACATTAGCTAGCAAGTTAAAAGTATGTCTATGTCTAGTAGTCAGTATTATTTTGTGTTACCAGTAGAAGAACCGTAACTTGACTAAACTTAAAGTTGCACGACCCATTCAACAAATGAATTATTTGATACAAATATTATAGAATTAATATAAATTAATATTAATATAAATAAATACGAAAATATGAAATGATAAACTATAAATTAAACATTAAGTCATTACATTTGTGTAGAAGTAATCCAATAATGGACATAAATAAACAACTAATATTTGTAACCTTGTAGATTCTCAGTTCTTGCACGTTATGTTTCATTTTATTCATTTTTTTACAAGCTTGTCTACTGCATTCATGCCAAGTGCTTATCATCTTAAAGAGATTTAGTATTCATTACTCTTTCATAAAGACTGCCCTAAAATAAAAATGCCATCAACCGAATTTCTCAGAGCTAAACTCCATTCACTGGTATTATATGTTTAGTATTAGCAGGATGTCGTGCTGTTTTTTTGCTGAGCTTTGAATGAACTTGTGTTTTTCCCTACAGGTCCTCTCCCGCATGCAAATTTAATCCATACAATGTCATGTCATTTAAAACGGACTTATTCATCTTTGCTCTGTATGGGTGATGTTATTTCTGAACTCTGCGGGAGTCAAATCATTTCATGATCTCGTTTTTTGACGGAGACAAAACTCTGAAAACGGTACGTGCTGATCCAGCAACAAGTCGAAGGCTTTTGTTCACCATTTTGTAAACCGAATGTGAATTGTATAGTATGATGCAATATAAGTCGCTTTGAATAAGCGTCTGCCAAATGCATAAATGTAAATGTATTTTTTTTTCTTGGTTAAACTCCTTTCCCACTGAAACTTTGAACCTTAACTTGGTTCTTTTGAGTCAGACAATTCAGCCATTTTTCTTGCATCATCAGTTTTGCATATTAGGTGTTTGGAGTACGATGACAATGTATGCATGTATGTCCGAACACCTTTACAGAGAACTAGGCATGAATTATAACTTTGTGAGAAACATAAAGGACAGATGGACCGATCTACTGAAGGCTTTTTCAATATGGATGCTCCACATCTTTGTTTTGGCAGCAGCAAACTCTTATCCAGAGCCTGATTGAAGGACGTTCAGACAACTGCCGGCTGTCATCTGCTCTCAGAGAAGCTGGTCTTCAGCAATTAGGCAGGATTCTCTGTGTAATTGAGCTCTGGGGTTGTTTACCGCATTGAAAGCATATCTCGGCCCTCTTGTTGACTCCTAATGCATCTCGGTGCATTATCACTCAACCTGTTCTCTTCTGTTAGCAGAGATTCACAATTCTTGTTAGTTGCAGTTTGTTTAGTTCATTGGTCATGCTCAACATAATTTTAGCACAATATAGCTTTGTTTATTCAATTGTCATGTGATTATGTGACCTCAGGCTGAAGCCATAAACCGTGCAATAAAAACAATCTTTCCTGGTTTGACCCACACATGTTTTTAAAGGGTTTTGGTGTTTGACCTTAGAAATAATAGGCTGTTGAGTATTTAGTTTGTGATGAGCTGCAGTTTTTGAAGTCTGGATTTATTTCAGTCACAATCTACAGCTTTGTCTTTTCTCATTATTTGATAACTATTTATAATTTATTTAATGTATCTTAATATTTTCTTGTGTATTCATTTATTAAATAAAAAGTAACACGAACCATTCAACAAATTGTTTAAGTTTAGCCAAGTAACGGTTCTTATACTGGAAACCCAAAATAATACTGACTACTTTTAACCTGCTAGCAAATGTCATTTACTTGTTATTTCTTTTGCTTGTTATCAGAAGTAATCTGCAGGCACGTTTGTTTATGTTGTTGCTTTGAAACTGTCCATATCAGTGCTTTTTAACTAAACTATTTTAGAGTTTCTGGAGTGGTTACTCTGGAAAAGTAGTTATTATGTGCTGTGTTTTGTGGTGGCAGTGGTTTTTATTTAGTTTTGCCGTCAGCACTTTGGTGTTGGTGTAATTAATCTTTTAGTCACTAATTTTAATGAGTCATAGCGGTAGATTTCCCGACAGAAGGAGCAGAGACATGCAGTTAGATTTCCGCATGACTAGGCACGGTTTCATTTTTCTTAGATGTTCAATCAAAGTGGTTTGTTGATGTACACACAGCCACGGAAAATTTTAAGAGACCAATCCAAGTTTTTAGCATTTCTAGATGTATTGTGGTCATTCCAGTCCAGTGTCTGTTGAATTTCAATAAAATTAAACCTCAGGAGTGACAAAGTCATCCAACAGCAAACACTGACAGCATGACAAGACACATGAAAACTGTGATAAAAATAAGGTTATCTCACATAAAAAATAATTGTGTTACTTTTCCGAAATACAAATATTAGTGTTGTATTGCTTTAAACCTTCAAAAAAACAACTGAAAACATACCTGTTTCGCTTTTATCTAACTAACCAATAAGTCTATATTTTGTCTAATAAAAAAATAATCTCCTTCGCTTACTTCAGCTTAATCCTCCTAGTAACATAGCCTTGTAAACTATTGGTAAATGTTTTATGCTCTCTTACTTGTAAGTCGCTTCGAATAAAAGCGTCTGCCAAATGAATAAATGTAAAAAACAATTTTTTCACTCAAAAAATACAGAGCATCTTTTTTGTTATTTTGACCTGTTTCTCTCAAGTTTTAATTTTCTGCAAATATTTAGCAAAATTTGGAAGAGATATTGTTAGTAGTTAAAATAATAATTTTACCACATACTGATTGAAAATGCACACCTTAAATACCCTGTTGCTTTGGATAAAGTATTCTGATAAGTGTAAATGTAAGCATTGTTAATATTCAGAAGCTGGCCGTTTACACGAGATCGTTTTCAAATGAAAACGCAAAACCATTTGTGCGTTTTGGCCGTTCGTTTACATGGCGTTCTAGGGGACTGAAAAACGCAAACTTTTGAAGACGGGCCCCTAGGTGGAAGGTTTCATTAAAAAGATGACGTCACGCGCAAGCGTATTGCGCGTTCAGTCGCGCGAGTATAACCAAAACAATATGGCGCCACCCAGTCCTGTGAGCTCTCGCACCTCGACTCTGTATTAACGTTTCCCCAGCAAAATGTGAATTTACTCCACCGGTAAGACCAGCGGAGACACATATACATTCGCCAGACTTTTAACACACATACACGTCAACCAAGGGTATTAAAAAGCACGTTTGGCTTATAACTGTGTATGTGCGCACATACACAATATCGCCATCCACTGGCCTGGCATGCATACTACAGCGTTTTAATCCGTTTTCCAGGATCATGTGTACACTTCTACACTTCAAGGAAATTCCCATCTATAGCTCTTGGGACATATTCATGGATCAGACTACATATCCTTCCTCACTCACTCAGTCTGTCAGCTCTGTCTTGTATTCCAAAGCAGCTTTCTAGATTCTATCCAGTTCTACTGGCCGCTTGCCTCAGAAATCCTCCAACAGAGAGCCTCGAGCGAGCACATACTCTGTCGGGACGATCTCTCGTGCATCCTCTAAACCGAAGTTAAGGGTACAGAAGGATGTAAGGACAGAAAAGCTAAGAGTGCTCTTTGACCAGCAATGAACCTGAGAGTGTGTGGCCCCTGGCCGAGCGGTGGGTTGGTTTGTTTGTTTGATGTGTCCTTCAGAGGTGTCGAAGAGGAGTGGCGCCTGGCACTTGCTACATAATTAGATTGAGCGAAGCAAGTTTAATGTGACAAAAGCCTGACTCATTCATCAGGCTGACTGCTGCATCTGGAGGAGAGGCCTCAGAGATGTGTGTCTGTGCGAGTGTTGCTTCACTGTAAACCTGTGCATTTCTCTGCACTTGAATTGTTTGGTCCGTTTATATTTTATACTTCAACTTAGCTCGATGTACTAATTATAACTAGTACTATTTTAGCAGCATTACCAAACTAGTCAGCAGGCCTTATAAAACAGAGATATTTTAGATCCACCTGTGTGTGTACATTATGACATGGCTTTCTGTTTCTACTCCATGCTTTAAGCTCCCGGGAGTGTGTGTGTGTGTGTGTGTGTGTGTGTCACTATGAGCTGACTAATACATGTGACATCATTTACTGGCAGACCTCTTGATTCCCACATCCCACCGGGAGTCTGTGATTCACACTACATATGGACTATATTAGCATGTGTGTGTTTAATACAGTACATGCCGTTTCCCTTATGAGGCTTTTTCTTGTGTGTGTTAAGAGTGATTTTAGGCCAAGCAGTTCTGTTCATATCACTCATGCTGTGGGTTATGCTTTCAAAGAAACTATTAAAGATGAAGTTGCATTTGTGCTGCAGATCCGAGTGATACCTCGATTTGGTAAATGATTTGGGGATCGTGGTGGAGGAGGTGATCTAAGAGCTGGAAATATCACATGGTTGATATAATTTTTCCCATGTTGATTTGTGTGTTTGAGTGTTTTGCAAGATATTGAGAAGTACAGCCAAACTAACCCTATTACTAATGTTTTTTACAAGGTAACAAAAAAATAAGAAGCACAGACTTGACATTTATTGATTAATTTTTTTGTTCCTTATTCTCAGAGAAATCTTCTTTGATTTTGGTTATTGTACATTTTTTATTATCTTCCAGGTTTTGTTCTTCATTATATATCCTTCTGAAACCTTGGATGTCCAAATTCATAGATTCGGAAAATGGATAAAACACTGTAGTTTTTAAATGATTACATACAGTGTTGTCAAAGTTGACAAGCACTTTTTAATATGTTTTTATTGGTTAGATTTTTGCAAAAACCAGTGATAAACATATACGTGACCCTGGATCACAAGTAGCACGTAGTTCTTAAGTAGCAAGAGAACATTTGTAGTAATAGCCAAAAATACATTGTATGGGTCAAAATTCATTTTAGATATTTTTGAATAATATTTTCGAATAATATTTGAGATATTTTGATTTCCTACCGTAAATCTATCAAAACCTTTTGTTAGTAATATGGTATGCTAAGGACTTTATTTGGACAACTTTAAAGGTGATTATAGTCCTAATATAGTCCTATCCCAACAAACCATATATCAGTGGAAAGCTTATTTATTCAGCTTTTAGATTATGTAAAAAAATCTCAATTTTTAAAAAAGACTGGTTTTGTGATCCAGGGTCACATATAGGGTGACTATAATGTTTTTTATGGAAAAAATTTAAGTCACGAAATATGGGGATACACACGTTTTTAGAAGGGCAGCAGCAATATACTTTATATATTGAATATTTTTACATTCTTTCATATTTTATTGTCTCTGTAATTTTTTTCTGTTGCCCATTTATTCCATCTTTCTTGAGAGGAATTAAACAAAATACGTTTTTAATCGTACCTAGTACACATGACCGTTAAGGTCTTGAATTCTGAATCTTGTTTTTTCCTTTTAAATAAGAACAAAGATGGAAAATGGAAAACAACAGGACAAATACAATATAGGGATGAAACAAATAATCCATTTATAACAGCAGCATTTCAAGAAAGAAATTGAATTTTATAAAAATAAAACACTGCTGAATTAAATATGCACAAATGCTTTTTTCATTAAATTATTAGGCTACTGTCACTTTAAGACCTATTGCAACATGCAAATTGTATGTGTAAATCATTGCATGAAGTTTGTATATACATGCTGAAATTAATTTTGCTCCATGCCCAAATGTTCTCACTCTGTGTGGCAGGTGTTTAACTGCACCGTTTGTATATTTTGTTTGTTCGCACAGAGAAACCGTTGAACGCAGACCAGCAGGAACGGACTTTACTGAAAGGTGTGTTCAGCGTGAGGAAGGGAAAGACGCAGCTTCATAAATGGGCAGAGCGACAAGTCATCTTGTGCGGCACCTCCCTCATCGTGGCCTCGGTCAAGGACAGCCTGACCGGCAAGATGCACATCCTACCCCTGGTCGGAGGAAAGGTGAAGGTTCACAGACACCCACTCACACACTGCAGGAGAACAGATAACACAGAACAGATGCAACAACACAGCTGTGAATGAACACATGCTGCCCGTACAGTGATCATCAGATTTTACAATCTGTATTTCTAGAATATTCGGGCTTATTTCACCTTCATATCACTCTTTCTTCTGTGGAAGATATTTAGAGAAATGTCTCAGTGGTTTTGTGTCCATACAATGGAGGTCAATAGGTGCTGATGTTGTTTGGTTACCGACGTTCTTCAAAATATTTTCTTTTGTCTTCTGCAGAAGAAAGAAAGAAAAGGTTTGTAACAACAGAATTTTCATTATTGTCTGACTATTTAGTGTTTTATTTGATATACTCAGAAGCATGTAAATTCAGGATTCTTAAACAACTTTTAGGTAGTTGCTGTCCTTAATAGGAATGTTCAGATAATCCAGTACATTCCTTCAGTCACACACATCAGACGTGCTATCACTGAGGATTTGGTGTCACCAAGAGAAACGTTGATAGCTGATATCCTCTGTTCTGTGCTCAGGTGGAAGAGGTAAAGAGGAGACAACACTGTCTGATGTTCAGCTCGGCCGGACCTCAGGCTCAGACCTACTACGTTAACTTTGACACGCTGGCAGACTACCAGCGCTGGCACCGGCAAGCTTCTAAAGTGAGTGAATGTGCTTTATCTTATCTAGACTCGCATTAAGATTTCATAAGGAAACCCACAATCGTTAGATCGGCAGGTTTCGATTCTTTCGCTTTTTTTGATGAGATGATAAATGTTAATATCGGTGGGACACGCTGTACCCGCCACCTGTAGCGCGCAGCTTTTACAGCTGCACGTTTGTACATCTTGAAGTGTAATGTTTGCTTTTATAGTTTTGTTTTCGTTTTCTCATTCCTGCTTGGCTCTGTTAGTCCTCATTTGTCTTAATCGTCTTACCCGCGTCTCTGGAGTCTAATGAGCTCTGACCATCTCCAGAGAGCCCTCCTCGCATCAGAAACACGCTGAATAATGCAAAACCTGTTACGAACTATTGTGTGAGAGGGTCATCCTGAGGTAGAGGCCTGTGTGAGGTGGCATGAGAAATGAGAAAGAGAGAGTTTGTGTGTTTGTGTCTGGCGGCGTTCAGCGTACGGTTAATGAGTATTACAACGCCACAGACGATTATTATTATTATAGTTACAATTGGTAATGTACATCTTTGTGTTCTTTATTTTTATTTACTTTTTTACTGTATATTATTTTCAGCAAATGTGAATATACATAATGTGAATATAAATATAAGCTTCGAGTCATGCTTAAAAACATTTATTAAAATCAGCTTCCTGTGGTTCATTCTTTGTTTCTTTATTCTGGCTCAATGTACATGATCCCTTACTTAAAATTGCTAGTGTGGTTTGTGTTTGCATTGTGTGCAGGTGGTGTCTCAAACAATAAACCTGGTAGATTTATCCTGCTATAGTTTGGAGGAAGTGCCCGAGTATCTTTTCTACTGCCAGGACGTCACGCATCTCAACCTACGGCACAACTTCATGAGGCTGGATGGCCCTGGAGGACTAGTCAACTTCAACAGGTGAAGATTCATTTTACTCATTTGATACACATCTATCATCACACACCTTTATTTTTCAGATAAATGTCCCCTCCTTGAAAAACAAAATCTCTGATATTGTGTCATATTGTTTTTTGAATTTTACTGTAAATAAATTATGCCTTAAAGTTACCTATTAAACATGATTAAAATTCACGTTTAGACGATATACGTGTTAAAATGTACAGTGTCCCAATTCAGCCAATACGGGTAATGATTTTTATTAGGGATGCACGATATATTATCAGCCATCGGACGATAAATGGTGATTTTTTTATATTATCGGTATCGACTTGATAATAAAATCAGGCTACTATGATAAAGCTGATAAATTATAAATTATTTTCTCTGGTTCAATGATTCTGTTTCAACCTTGTTTCCTGTAGTCAGTTTTAAAATAAAAGCAGTTGTTCACTTTTTGCCTTCAGTTTCAGGCTCAGAAAGATGTATATTAATATTAGGATGCTGTACATCGGCCATTATATCGATTATCGGCTTCCATTGTCAAATAATTGTCAGTTCTCGGCCAAAATGTACATATCGGTGCATCTTATTTTAATGACATCATTCTGCACTTCAACTTCTCAAATTCTTCAACTACAAATTCCAGATTTTGAGATAAACCAAACACTATAGGCTATTTTAAAAAAGGGAGGAGCCACTTAATATGTCACATCCTAACTTCCTCTTTTACTTCAGATCATGCCAATGCAACTAACAAAGCACTTTAGAATTTTTTTTGCATTTTTTGCATTCTGACATTGTTTGCACAAATATTAAATATTGTAATGCCAAAAAAAAGCTTTAAAGTAATGAAAATAAATCAAATCTGGACACCATGAAGCCATGTGTTACTTGCATTCATCGGTGTGATGAGTTGTAAAAGTAAAGGACATTCTTGGTTGAGTTAGTCACATTATATTTTCATAGTGCATCGATATTCTAGCTTGAAAGATTTCAAAAAATGTTGTTTTTCTTTTTGATTTGGGGGTAACACATCAGACAGTCTCACAGATAAAGAGATATCCAGAGGGGTTTTGCCAAGACCTTTCACACATTCTTACACATGTTTGCTCTTTTGCTGTCCTTTTTTTATCAGTTTTTTCTCATTCTGCCCTTCCCTCACCCCCCACCCTCTGCTGTGATATATATTTAGTAACTGTGTGTGTGTGGTAGGCGCTGCAGGATGTGTGGGGTGATTGTGGTGCTGTGATGAATGCACGCATGTGTATATGTGCACAACATGAGCTCGCTTCACCCAGATCTCAGCATATGTTCTGAGTCAGTTAGCCACCTCTATGAGTCCGTCATTACTTTTATCTCCCCTCGACATCCTCTACTGTCAAACACGCTGAACCGCATCGCACCACGCCGGCTCGAAAGCAGATCTAGCTGCAGCCGTTTTGTGCTTTGCAGACGGTTTTGTGTTTTGCTCTGAGGTGTTTGTGGTGTCAGGCTGTCAGTGGTTACAAGAATACAAAAGCTATTGAGCCGGTTTCTGGAAACAGGAGTGTGGGAAATTAGGCCAGAGAGATCAGCACAGTCATCTAGTGATTTTTCTTTCTCATTTTCCTTTTTCTTTTCTTTTCTTTCTTTATTAAATGTATTATCAAACTTTTTAGGGGGGGGGGAGTGAAATGCACCATCTGTATTAGTGGGCAAAGTGTAAATTAAGTTTCTTTCTTTCGTTCGTTTCTCCTTTCTTCCTTCCTTTCTTTCTTCTTTCCCAACACTAGTTTTAGGCCTGTAGAGAAACTGCAAGACACACTTGATGACCTATCAATGCATTTGTTAGAAATCCATTATGCATAAGTGTTGTGTCTCAAGATGGAGTCACATCATCAGGAAATGTCCATTAAGAGCGCTGAATATTTCCACAGATTTGCACAATTGAGGAGCTTAAATCTTTCTCACAACGGCTTGGGCACATTCCCGGAGTCGGTGTGTGAGATCCAGACGCTGACCGAACTCTATCTCTCCTGCAATGGCATCAGTTGTGTTCCAGACCGCATCGGCAACCTTCAGAGGTCAGCACACATGACGCTAATTTTACAAAACATACAAACACTTTCTATAGACCGTTTCAAAGCAACAACATCAACAAACGTTACTGGGCATGCACGCTTTTTGGGTCCCTGCAGATTATTTCTGATAACAAGCAAAAGTAATAACAAGTAAATGACATTAGCTAGCAATTTAACAAACTGTTTATTTAATACGATTATTATACAATAAAATATGAATATAAATTAAATGAAATATTAATAGTTATATTAATAGCTTACTAGCCAGACCGATCAACAAACACAGACCGGCGCATGCGTCCGATGGAACCGTCTATAGTTGACGTTTTGAACAGACCTTAACACATATGCTGTTGTTTGTTCATTGCTGTACGCCGATCTACATCCCTGAAAAAGAAACCCCTGCAAAACATAATCTGTGCTTGTTCGGTTATCTCGTATCTGCATTCATTTCAACTTTTTTTGATGAGCTTATGAGCAGATACGTGCCTTGAAGGTCATTCGGGGAAAAGTGCATC
Organism: Oreonectes daqikongensis; assembly: GCA_026939265.1. NCBI lineage: Eukaryota > Metazoa > Chordata > Actinopteri > Cypriniformes > Nemacheilidae > Oreonectes > Oreonectes daqikongensis. The sequence continues at coordinate 302,063 of JAOTQM010000406.1, read as the reverse complement.
GTAATGAACGTGATTACGAGTGATAATCGCGGTAATCCTAAGATTTGCATGATTGTTATATATTTATTGGTTTGTAGTGACAGTGCTTAGGCGATTACAGTCGGCTACTTTCAAGTGTGACACCAAATAGCCTGTCAAGCGAAGTGTGTTTTTTCCTAAATGAGCCAGTAAAATGCATGAGGTTCAGCCATGCATATTATGCCACTAGATTAAATCAAGCATAGAAATCAGCCTAGTTTTACTCTTTTTAGCCCAGTTTATATGAGGAGAGGTCGGAGTACACAGAGGGAGCATCTGCAGTGGGATGGACAGGATATATTGAGAATTATATTCAGTCTTATACAATATAAATGACTTAATGATCTAATAAAGCGTAGATTGAACTTATAGTATGAGGTAAAGATGGAAAAACCATGAGATGCCCACAAAACAGTGATTCACACGAACAAGCAAAACAACAGCAATAGGATTGAAGACACACGTGTAAATAAAAATAATAAAATATTATAATTTATCATAATATAACTGATTAGAGTAACTGTAATGGAATGGCTAATAGAATTTAATAGTCATGCATTTGTGTGACAAAACTGTTTGCCATTTAAGATAAATTCTAAGATCATTTACTCACCCTCTTGATATTTTAAACCTGTATTTCTTTCTCCTGTAGAACACAAAGGACTTTTTTTTATAATAACCGTTGGTCCCCTTTGACTTCTATTGTATGGACACAAAACCAATGCAAGTCAATGGGGACCAACGCTTTTTATTTACCAACATTCTTCAAAATATATTTTTTTGAGTTCTGCAGAAGAAAGAAAGTCAAGCAGGTTTGAAATGACAATAGGTGAATGATGACAGAATTTCCATTTTGGGATTAAATTACTTAATCACATTACTTAGGATATCAATATTAAGGGTATACAGTAAATGTATATGTAATTTGATGCATGACATTAATTGAATGTTTATGTTCTCTCTCTCTCTCTCTCTCTCTCTCTCTCTCTCTCTCTCTCTCTCTCTCTCTCTCTCTCTCTCTCTCTCTCTCTCTCTCTCTCTCTCTCTCTCTCTCTCTCTCTCTCTCTCTACCCCCCCCCTCTCTCTCTCTCTACCCCCCCCCCCTCTCTCTCTCTTCAATTTAATTGTACATTGTACATTGTATTGCTGAAGCATTTGCAGCTGGGCTAGTAAGTAGTGCAAATATGTATACAAACTGAGGGTAAATAGTAATAATAATACTAATAATAGTAAAAAATGAAAAGTGTGATGTGTGTAGTGCGAGCTTAAAGTGAATTAGTAATATATAAAATTTAAAGAAAAATAAAGTACAAATTTTCTACAAAAGCAAAATATACATTCAAGAGAATAAAGTAATATAATGATATGTACCTATATTGGAAACATCAGGTCTCTCTCGCTCGCTCGCTCTCTCTCTTTCTCAGTCCTAAAGCAAACACCCATTTATCATTACATGATGGATCATCATATATAAATGAATGCAGATGGGATATTTAACAACAGTAAAGTCATTTGTATGGTGAAATTGAATTCTCATCAGAGCTCATCAAGTAAAATATCACCAACAAGCAAAAGTCAGTCATTCATAGAAATCCATAAACAAGAAGTCCATAAACCACGCAGTTTTTTTGTTATTGTAGTATTGCACATTTGTTTTATTGTGTTTGCATTTTAGATGCATTTTTACACAGTTAGAGAGAATATAAAACAGAATTTGTTTTGTACAAGCAATACGAGAAACATCTCTTGGAATTGACAATATAATATAATATAATTGGCAATATAATACACATAACTATGTCTTTAGAGGTCTATAAAGACCTTACATATGAAAACGTGATGACATCTTTGTTCTGTGTCAGCCACTGCTAGATGCCGCTAAAATCTCCACATTACTCCTTTAAGTCATTATAATTATTATTATGTTTTAGACACTCGTATCTGTGAATGAAGGACTGTCATCTGTTCAGCTTACAGACTTTGTCACTGGATGGAAATCGCTTGGATTCTCTACCAGAGGAGTTGGGCAGTCTCGTGCAGCTCAGCAGTTTGGGACTTTCCTTTAATGATTTCCCTCAAATACCCGGCGTGCTGGAGCGGCTCTGTGCGCTGGACAAGCTATCCATGGCTGGGAACCGGGTGGAGACTCTGGATCTGTCCGGCCTGCTACGAATGACTCACATTAAGAGTATTGATTTACGGTGAGACATCTCTACCTCCCTCTTTCTATCTGTCACCTGTCTGTATGTTATTACTGCTCAGACTTTCTGCATAATGTAAGATCAGTGTACAAAGGTAATGTAATAAGATCAGCAAATCACATCATTGACTGCAGCACAGCAGATTTTCTCTGTCACTTACGGATAGCCGAAATGAAAATCTTTCATCATGTTATTCAATCCAAATCTGTATGACTTTCTTCTGCAGAGCACAACAGAAGATATTTTGAAGAATGTTGGTAACCATCAACACTAACCCCCATTGACTTTCATTGTATGAACACAGAACCACGGAGACATTTCTCAAAATATCTTCTTTTGTGTTCCACAGACGAAATGGTCACATGTAGGTTTTGCGGGGTGAATAAATTTTACCTTTGGATATAACTATCCCTTTAAATGCATTGTGTTTAGTACATATTTGAGACTGCAAAAGCAAAGACTGGTCATTTACTTAGACGTACCCAAGGTTTTTATCGCGGTTCACAGTCCGTGACTCACCTCGAGAGCGAGAGAATGAGTTGAAATAAGCACAGAGGTTTTCAGAGGTTTGGGATTTTCTGGTTACTGGCTGCACCTGCTGTGGATTAGAAATTCAGCCGGGCTCATAACGCAGAGCTGAGCCATCGTGGGAACTTACACCGGGTCTGAAATGCTTGTTGGCAGTGTCGGCAAGGTGAACGAGATACCGATGGAGGGGGGTGGTGTGTCACCTGAGCAAGCTTTAAACTTTTTGCTGGATAATTCCACTGCACCAGACACTCAATTTTCCTCATATTCAAAGATGTCATCAGCACACCGAGTGCAAACGGCATATGTGAGGGGGAATATAAGTTCACAGGGGGCTTAGAGCAACAGAACCGTTTAATGCCCTTGTCATTTGGCGGTGACGGTCATTAGTGAACTCTGTCATCTCTCATAACAGGAAGCTGTTTGGTTAAGAGTCTTTGTTTGAACAGATGGAGATGTACTCCATAGATGAACTGTTGTGAAGGTCACTGCTCTTTCACTCATCCCTGACCTACTATTAGTATATCCAACTAATGCAATACGGTTTCTAGAGATCGAAATCAAACAAATTTGGCAAATGTTGAAAATAAGGAAGGCTAGAGTCTGTCTTTCTGACCATGTATACAAACTGAATTCATGCATATCAGTAAGTGTCATTATAAAGTCAGTGACCACTTTTTTATTTGTTGTTTAGGAATACGAAACTATGCAAATATCTACCACATCTATACAAATCTATCCCTTTTAACATTCCAAAAATAAAGGAAAAATAACATTTTCGTCATCGTTTCCTCATCTTAATGTCATTCTATTCCTGATGGCTTTTATTCAATTTAAATATGTGACTCTGGAAAACCCACAAAATCAGTCACAAGGGTCATTCTTATTGCGATTTAAGATTAATATATAATCTTTCCATTGATGTATAGATTGTTAGGATATGACAATATTTGACTGAGATGCAACTATTTGAAAATCTGGAATCTGAGGGTGCAAAAAAATGATTGCCTTTAAAGTTGTTCATCAGAGGCGCTGTAGCAGGCCATTGTTAAGAAGAAACAGGTTTGTTTTAACGCTCTCTTTTGGCTTAGCGCTGTAATGATGTTGTGGAGAGTACATGAACCTGAAAGCTGAAATTTTGAGCTTTACATAGATACCAAACTTGAGTGTGTAATTCCCAGCGAGTGAAGTTTGTCACTCACAAAAATAAAGTTTTGATATATTTACTTTCAGAAATGTACAAAATATCTTCAAGGAACATGATCTTTAATTAATATCCTTTTGGCATAAAAGAAAAATCGATCATTTTGACCCATACAATGTATTTTTGGCTATTACTACAAATATACCCGTGCTGCTTATGACTGGTTTGTGGTCCAGGGTTACATACATTACATGAGTCACTTCCTTTTGAAGTGGCTGTCGTAATCCATTGTAAATGAAAAACAGGGTTTTGAAAAAACATATTTTGATTTCGAAAAATATTAAAAAGCCATCAGGGGTTTGAATAACATGAGTAAATAAAGACAACATTCCTTTAAGAGATCTTCTTTTGTGGCTGATTTTTTGTGGCTGACATGATGCTTGTTTTATCATGTAGGTTAAATGGCCTCCGCTGTGTTAATAGCGAAACCCTGGAGCCTGTGAAACATCTCACCCAGTTAGACCTGAGAGATAACCAGCTGACCTCTTTAGATCTGAGCTCGACCTGTAGTCTGGAGACCCTGAACTGTCAGAGAAACCAGCTGGGATCCCTCACACTCAGCGGCTTCACGCTCCGCACACTCCACGCCGGTAACAACCGTGAGTAAAAACACTGTAAACATGACACAAAGAGTCGGTTATGAATTGGAAAACATTCAGTTTTTTTTTAGAAGGCACAAGCAAAATATATGAAGACACTTCCCCCGCCACTTCAATGTTTATTAAATATTTTGGCAAGAAGAGCTACCAAGAAGAGTGCAATAAAAATATTTTCTCTGCAAGTCAGTGCAGAAAACGTGAAACAAGTCACAGTTAGTAAGTCTGAACTTGTGAACAGTGTGTTATCTTCCATAGGTCTGACCACAGTGAACATCTACCCTGTTCCCAACCAACTAACACACATGGACCTATCAAGGTAAGTAACATATGAACTTGTTTACTACCACTGTGCATAACACTGTTTTAAAACCATGTTTCCAGTGAAACATTTGTGCAAATCATCCAAATAAGTGCATTAGTACAATTACTCATGATGCACTTATACTTGCATTATATACAGTATTTCAAAAGTACTGTATAACATGATATTGATGATATTGACGTACGCGCTTATTAATTTTATTAAATAAACAATTTGTTGAATGGGTCGTGTAAATGATACAACTTATATAATTATTACAATTGTAGTCAATGTATGCTTTATTTCCATTATTTTTGTTTTTCTAAACATTTTTGTATATTAGATGATGTAGTTTGCCTTTTTGGCCAAAAATTGTCAAGGAAACATATTAACCAAGTTTAGTATCTTCTCCATTTTGTACCATATACGTCATATTTTGATGCTTAACTTGAATCTGTAGGGTGATTAAAAACAAATAATGTACAAATATGTCCTCTTTACATCACTTTTGTATGTATTGAACAGTGTCGTTTCGTTTCTATTGTCCATGTGGTCAAGGTTATTACAGATTCTAATCTGATGAGTTATGCAATTACTTGAAAAAATAATTTTTACTTTATAAAATAATTTATATACAAAGTATTTAAGTATTTTTTTAACTTATTTTTGGAAGTAACATTCTAACTGTAACAGTGTCATGTAAAATATGTCCACATGCTCATTTATACAGTAAGAGGCTCAACGTGTCCTTTACCCTGCACACGCTCACTGTACAATGCTAATACTCTCATGTAAATGGGCTTGAGTTAATTCCAACTTCTCCTGGATCCTGCAGGAATGTCCTGGAATACCTGCCAGACTGGGTGTGTGACAGCAGGAAGATCGAGGTGTTGGATGTCTCCCATAATCTTCTGTCTGAGCTGTCAGCCAGGTGCGTGCGTGCGTGCGTGCGTGTGTAAACTGCACCTTCATCTCCCGCCGAGACTGAGAAAAGAGCATGTCCTGCTTTTTTATTTCAAAATCTTAATGGCAGCATTTTGTACTTATTTATTCAACAAATTGCCCATTTGATATGAATGATGTCGGTCTGTCTGGTCGGACGGCACGATGTGAATAGAGACGCAACAGCATTCATCAGCACAAGCTTGATGAGATGCTCTGTCGTCTCGAAGCAAAGGGATGTAAACGACGCTCGGATGAAAGCGGTGACATTTCCGGCTAATTCCCCATTAACATTCAGTCATTTGCATTTGAAAGAGCTAAAAGCCGTGCACAAGTGAGATAATGTGCGAGTTTGCGCCCCAGTCGGGACTGCCTTGCACTCTTTGCTTTGCATGAAAATACTGTGTTGGTATTTTAAAGGAACAGTTTACCTGAAAATTTAAGTTCTGTTTTTATTTTCTCAACCTTATGTTGTATTTCTTTCTTCTACACAACACAAAAGAACACATTTCGAAGAACGTTGGTAATCAAACACCACATTGACTTCCATTGTAGAGAGACTTTTCTCAAAGTATCTTCTTTTGTGTTCCACAGAAGCAAGAGCCACATAGGTTTTGAATGTCATGAGGGTGAATAAATAATACCAGAATGTGCATTGCTTGTTGTGTTTTGCTGAATATGTGGACAGCTGTCAGGCTCATCCTACACTTTCCCACCTTTCTCTCAGACTCCTGAGCAGCCTGAGTCTGCGCAAACTGCTGGCCGGCAACAATAGGTTGGAGAGATTGTCTGACCTGCTTGACCACATCCCGCTGGAAACACTCGACCTGCAACACAACAAGTTAAAAGAACTGCCAGAGAGCTTCTTCTACAAGGCCTTAAAGTAGGTCACTGGCTCCTTCTGTCCTCTCTCTGGTCCTCTTATTCTCAGAGCTGAGCTGGGCTTTTTTCTCTCTCTTTTTCCTTCACTTTTCCTCTGTTTTTTCTTGCACTTTCTGCTTGTGACAGGTGCAGCTGCGTCTCTCTCTCTCTCCCTCTCTCTTTCTCTACTCTATCTCTTTCTCTACCAAAACGTATTTTGAGGCCGAGTATTTAATAAGTGTCATAAACAACATCTATGCTGATAAAAATGATAAGGGCTTGTGCTTATGGGATGGGTTTTTCGGGACTGATTTTACATATAAATGTATATCGTAGGATGAGGACTCGGTGAGACGCTGAGATATGAGACCGAACAGCCCGGAGCTCTTTCATTTCCTGTGGCTTCATTTACTCGTCAGCCATTAAGCATCTCTAATGCTGAGAGATGTACAGCCGCTCTGAGACTTTGGTTTTGCAAAGATGTTTTTTCTGGACAATCGTTCACATAACACAGATTTTTGCTTTATCATTGAAAATAAATGCCTGTATTGCAAATGATCAGTTGTTTAAATGATTACTTTATGTATAAAGTTGCATTGACATTAGTGTGTTTTTCTAAACTTTATTATATGTTGCCGATTCTGAAGGCTTGGGATTTGATCAAACCAGTTTAGTATTGAACTCTGACATGAATGATGCCTCAAATCATTCGGCTCGCTGGGTGGAGGTTACTTTTACTGAGCAATTAGATTTACAGTTTTCATGATTAAAATGGATACAAATTTTATAGACTTTACTTGCAGGAGCAGGCTTTAATCTTTTGGTCTATCCATCTATCCGGGATGCTCAAGCAACAAAATAGCGATGCACCCAAAAGTGTTCAGAACACCTTAGCAACCACATAGAAATGCCCTGGCAACCACCCACATCCAAGCATCATGGCAGCGAGTTTTTATTCAAATGAATTTGCTTTTCTCTTTTCTTCTCTAATAGTTTAAAGTATCTGAATGTGTCTGCCAATGCACTGGAGACAATCCCACCAAGCAGCCAATCAGAAGAGAGCCTGAGCACCCTGCAGGAACTCTATCTCACAGGAAACAACCTGAATGAAAACTGCGCCGCTCTACTGGTGGGCCACCAGAACCTGCGGGTCTTGCATATGGCGTATAACCAACTGTTGTCCTTCCCTGCCAGGTACCTATACAGTGCCTTTGTGAGAATGAGAACAAATAAAACCTCAGCTATGGGATTAGATGAAGCTAAATGTTCTCTTCGTAGTAAACTCAGTAAACTGGAGGTGCTGGAGGAATTGAATCTGAGTGGGAATAAGTTGAAAGCAATCCCCTCCACTGTGTCCAGCTGCAAGAGACTACACACCCTCATCGCCCACTCCAACCATATCAGTGTGTTCCCTGAGGTCCTTAACCTGCCTGAGATCAAGGTCAGTGTGTCACAGGATGACGACATGTGAGCATAAATATTTGAAGGTTCTTTAGGGTCAAGCAAAAACAACCGAAAAGCAATAAAGATACATGGGTAGGTATGGACAAACAGCTGCTTTTACCTCAACAGGCTAAAAAATAGAACAAACGTTTTTTTCCTCATATAGTAGTGCACTTATATTTTAGCCTCTTTAATGTAGTCACCCATTGCCTAAAATTTGTAATGTAAAATGCTGTTTTATTGAGCAGCTTATTGATGTCTCAACATTCAATGCTTTTTATTGTAGGATTATTATCGGTTACCAATTATCGTTTATTCTGTCAAAATCATTTAAAACATTTAACCTTCAGAATAAAATCAGAAACACTTCAGTCAAGTGACTCTTATATATAATAAAATATCAAAATATATAAACTATAATCAAAGAGTTAAATGTATAAACTATAATTGAAGAGTTAATATGAAAAAAACCCGGATACCTTAGTTTTTGTGTGCATTCCAATTAATATCAATTAAACTGCAGTTTGGTGGTTTTGATTAAGTAATAATAAATCATAAACATGTAGCAAACTAACAATAAAATACAATAATAGCATGATAACATAATAAAAAACATGATTTTTAAAAAGAAACTCTTTAATTATTAAATATATGCTGTTACTATATACTAACTGTAAACTAAATATTTAAAAAAGTATACATTTTTAATATTAGGGTTAGGTTTATGTTATGAGCTTTGTTATTTGTGATATTAAGAATAAATATTTCTATTGACCTTAAAGTAAGCCAGTATTGTAAATAAGTGATATTAACTGTTTGCTCGTGTCCAATGTATTGCACAATGCTCATTCTTCAGTTATGCTGTCATTTCTAATAAAGACAAGTGTAAAAATTACGAGCATTTCATGTAAACAATTTCAGATGTCGGGAAACAACTGTACATGTTAATATTTCAAATATGTTTTATGGTTTTTTTTTTTTTTTAATTGAGATTTTTACATCATCTAAAAGCTGTATAAATAAATAAGCTTTCTATTGATGTATGGTTTGTTAGGATAGGAAAATCTTTGGCTGAGATACAACTATTTCAAATCAGGGATCTAAGGATGCAAAAAAAATCAAAATATTGAGAAAATCGCCTTTTAAGTTGTTCCGAATATTTACGGAAGGAAATTTACAAAATATCTTCATGGAACATGATCTTTACTTCCTATCATAATGATTTTTGACATAAAAGAAAAATGGCTAATTTTGACCCATACGATGTATTTTGGGCTATTACTAAAAATGTTCTTGTGCTACTTAAGACTGGTTTTGTGATCCAGGGTCACATATGTTTTTAAACTGTACATGTAATTTATCTTACCAAAATCTAAAACCCTTTTTGAATGTTTGAACTGCTGTGTGTGTAGCTGGTAGACGTGAGCTGTAATGAGCAGACGGAAATCCTGTTGCCGGACTCTCTGCCCTCCACGCTACAGGAGCTGGACCTCACGGGCAACAGCAGTCTAATACTAGAGCACAGAACACTTAACCTCTTCAGGTGAGACGCGCTCCTCAGCACAGACCTGTCTCCTCTCATTATCCTGCTGATAAATATTAATAAGCTGTTTGTGTACAGACAGACCCAGGTGGTTAACTGCTTTTTGTGTCTGTCGTCTTCTGTCTGTCCATCTGTCTGTTTTCTCTATTCCAGTCACATAAGTACTTTGAAGCTGGACCAGAAACCAGCTGCGACGGCGGGAGATGCGCAGGGCACGTCCACCCTGTGGGATCATGGCTATGCTGAGATGTGTGGTCAAAGGAACAAGTGAGTAATGTCTGCAGATGTGACGGTGTGTGTGTGTGTGTGTGTGCCATTCAAAAAAAGTTTCAGGACACTTACTCACTTATGTGTTCATATTTTTTTCACATTTTAGAATGATAATAAACTCATCAAAATGCTGAAATAAAACAAAGGGAACTATGGGACTTATGTTGTAATAAAAAAAAAAGAAAAATAAATGAAAACATTTTATTTTATCGTCTTCAGTGTAGTTGCCTTTCAATTAAAATTTGCAGAAATGTTTTCATGTAATTTTATCAAGCAGCTTTTGAGGTCTCACCCCGAGATGCTTTTTAAACAATATTAAAGGAGTTTTGATCTATTCTGTGCTCTTATTGGCTGTTTATTATTCAGTCAAAGTTATACATTTAAAAACATTTTTATTAAATAAAATGTTAGTTTTGTAATAAACATGTATGTTTGGAAAATTGTATTTTTGTCTACTAAACTAATTTTAGATATTTAGGCAAACACTTCAGATCAAAAAGATTTTTTTTTTTCATATATATATATAATGAGAAACATTTTGCTCAAGTGTCCCAAAACTTTTGACCTCCAGTGTATTTGACACTTTCTTCTGTGGAACACAAAGATATTTTGAGAAATGTCTCAGTGGTTTTGTGTCCGTACAATGGACCTCAATTGGCAGCCAATATTGTTTGGTTACCAACATTCTTCAAAATATCTTCTTTTGTGTTCTGCAGAAGACAGAAAGTCCTACAGGTTTTCATAAATATGTTGCAGTTAGGCAGAGGTAAGAAGTAACAAGGGTCTTAGTTTTAAATGCTGAATGCTTCCCATAGGCTTAAACTTCGTTTCTACATGTTTAATGTGACCTCCGTGTGCCTGGCACCCCATGTGAAGTGCATTACCTCCACGGTTTCAAAGCAGCCAGGTTCAGATATCCCATCCTGTCTTATTGCCGTTCATTCGGCTTGGGGGTCTCTTTTGTGTGTTTGTCAGAGACAGTTTCTGTTTGTGCCTATATCGTGGGCAGTTGTGGTCCAGTGGTTAGAGAGTTGGACTCATGATCAGAAGGTTGCTGGTTCGATTCTCAGGTCTGGCGGGTAACGGCTGAGGTGCCCTTGAGCAAGGCACCTAACCCCCACTTGCTTACTATACAAAATGTACAAATGTATAGTACAATGTAATGTAAGTCGCTTTGGATAAAAGCGTCTGCCAAATGCGTAAATGTAAATGTAATGTAAATGTATATCGGCGTATCCATTACCAATTAAATGTGCTTGTTGTAACGTGATCTAGAACACAATTTGTTTTACCGGAAATAATCTTTTGTTGTCGTGTATTTGCTTTTTATGTCCTTTTTAGGCTATGCGTGTCTGTGCTGGCTGTGGATGGCTTTGGGGATAGTACAGAGGCAGCTTATGGGATTTTCGATGGTGACCGTAATGAGGAAGTTTCCAGGCTACTGCAGTGCACCATGGGAGATGTGTTAGCAGAGGAGATACAGCACTCCAGCGTGGACAGTGTATACATGTGCAACACTTTTCTTACCTCTCATAGGTGTGTTTTAGATATAATCAAAATCGGGATGCGTTTATTTATGGAAAATTGTTAAAAACACACTGTCTTACCTTGACTGATGCTAGTACAGTAATAGTTACAGCAAACATAATACAGAGAAGGTAACGATGTTACGAAAGATGAAATTAAGATAATTGTTTCTAGTTTACAAATCAGATTAACAATTTATGTTATTGACCGTTCCTCCTCGTGTCCAATGAAACATATGTAATGTAAAGGCAATAACTTTATTTAACTATAATAAACAAAATGTTTCAAAACTGGAGTACAAAAATGCCAATTACAAGCATTTTGTTAATAAGGTTTTCGATCTTGGGACACCGCTGTACTAATATATAAAATATTTTTAAACCATACATTATATGAATGTGCAAAGACAAAACAACATAACATAACACATTGTAAAAAACACATCTTTAAAGGAATAGTTCAACCAAACAATTGTATTCTTTCATCATTTACTTTATTTAGTTTTGGGGTGAACTATCCCTTTAAGTGTTGCAAATTAATGTTTATGCAAAATTATTTACAATTTCTATAGTATCTGGAACAACTATTCCACGTTAGGCAATATGTGTGGCTAGCTACATGATTACTAAATGTGTTTCTTTTGCTTCTGCAGGAAACTTGGCATGGCAGGTCAAAAACTAGGTGCCTCTGCTCTTCTCTGCTACATCCATCATGAGTCATCTGAACCCGGGAGCTACTTCAGCCTCACCGTGGCCAACGTGGGCACATGCCAGGCTGTGCTGTGTCGAGATGGGCAACCTCTCGCCCTCTCCCAAGTTTTCAGCCTAGAACAGTGTGCTGAGGAGATGGAGCGTGTCAAACTGGCTAAAGCTATCATTACCGAGGTATCGATTATGTCTCAGAATGTCTAATGGTTTGTCTCATTTCTGTTTCTAAGCTGGTCAACTGTGCTTATGAGTTTGTTGTTTTCTCATCTGTAGGACAACAAGGTGAGCGGTGTGACGTGCTGCTCACGGTTACTTGGCTGTTCCTACCTGTTTCCTTGGGTGCTACCGAAACCCCGGGTGCACACTGAGCCTCTGTGTTCCCAAGACGAGTTCCTCATCTTAGGAAACAAAGCTCTCTTCCAGAAGGTGTCCTACCAGGAGGCGGTAAGCACCGTGTTGGCCGTCAGGGACCCACGCGCCGCTGCCAAAAAGCTCTGCACGCTGGCACAGAGCTACGGGTGCCGAGACAATGTCGGAGCTGTGGTGGTAGCGCTGCACATCGGGCAAGACAGCTGCACGTGCGAGCCTTCCCTCTTGACTGCGGAAGCTCGAGGACCGCCCGCCTCGGCACCTTTACCGATTACCGTATCTCCCGGAGACCCTGCCACCCCATCATCGAGCAGCGGCATTGCATCCGAGTTCAACAGCGAGATGTCCGCCTCGGAGGTAGGCAGCGAGGCTGGGTCCACAGCTTCAGATGAGCACCCCTCTTCAGGTCCGACCGCTCGTCCGGAACGCCGCTGCAGTTTGCACCCCGCGGCTACGTTGTGTAACGCAGGTCCGGTGACGAGCTTGGGGCCAGGGGCTCATCCGGCTCTCTTTCAGCGCCAGCCATCCAGCGCCACCTTCTCCAGCAACCATTCCGACAATGGACTCGACAGCGACGACGAAGCTCCTTTGGAGGGCGTCATCTCAAACGGGAGTAAGCTGGAAGTTGAGGTAGACATTCACTGCTGTGCTTTTCAGCTGCGCTCCGGACTGCCGGAGAGACCAAAAGACCTCGATGGCCGTCATGACTCGCGGGGCTCGGACTTTCCCAGAGGCAAAATGTGGCGTCAGAACAGCGTGGTGGTTTCCGCCACCAATGGATGCTTGCTGGCTGTGTGCGGGAGGGAGATTACAGACCTGAAGAAGTCTCCATCCACCTCCAGCCTCTTTGGGAAGAAGCTCTCCAATGGCTCAGTTGTGGCTCTGGAGGACAGCCACAACATCATTGAAGTAGCCCTCGAGGCTCCCAAAAAGAAATCGGGGTATTTTGCTGCACCGGCTCAGCAAGATCCAGAAGATCAGTTGATCATACCGCCCAGTCTGGAACAAGATGTCCGAGAGCAGCTGAGAGGCCAGAGTCCGGTAGTTCCCGGGCCACCCCCTCCTTCGACACCCCCGTCGGCAAGAGACCCCAACTGGGACCACCCCACCGCCGTCCTGCAACAGGATGTCTATGACACAGCTCTGTAGTGGGACGGCACATCTGCGTCATAGTGCCACATCAAAAAGGCAAGCTCTTGCTCTTCCTGCCACGGAGATATTCCAGTTCCTATTTAGTGCCGTCATCACGTGTGGGTCCCTGCATGTGCGTTCTTGGGCTGATCCGTGGTGGCGTAGGCCACGTCCGGCTCATAGAAAGGAAGTAAGGGCACACATTTCAAGACTGATGAAATCGTGAAGAGATTGAAGTCTTGAAATACACGGGCTGTTCCTGACCAAAAACCACAGCGTGGAGCTGGAAGACCTCATACATCACCATGTGCGAGCTCATTTCTACATTTGCCCTTTATAGCGACGGTCACAGGCTTAGGTCGGCTTCAGTGATCACATTTGCCTTCTGGCGGTAAGATGCTATCAGCTAAACCGAGACCAAAAGATGAGAAAAGTGCCTCTTGAAGACTAAAAGATGGGTTTTGGAGAGATCATTGTTAGCAGGAATACGTGTTGTGGAAGAAGACGAGAGCTTTCTCCACTCCTGATCTTCTCACTCGCCTGCGGACAAGCCATGGAGACGTGAGACAACAGCGCCAACTCTCCAGAGTTCAAACCCTGCGAGAGAAATGATGGAGCTCAGAGAGAGAAACTCAAAGTGAGAAGACCAGAAAGACCTCACAAAACCTGAACTCGAGCTGTCTCGGGTTGTTTCGAGTACTTGAAGTTTTGAGTGTGCCATGAATATGACAGAGCTCCATTGCATCACGCCGTGAACATGTCATTGGGTCTCTACAGTAAATGTGATTTCAGTTTTGCTATAGGTGAGTGAGGTTGGGATTATTTTCATCTCATGACACAAGTGGACCGCTGTGTGTGTGAAACATTCTGGCATTTTTTTTTGTATGAAGATGAACTGGGCATATGATGTTGTGTATTGTGCTGCGTGTGTGGAAGGGTGTGCTTTATTTGCCATGCAAGTGGTACGTTTAAGTAAATTGTCTTGTTAACGTTTTTATTTTAAGAAATGGAAGATAAATACGTATTGGGTCATGTAAGTTTGCCACAATCAAATTAGATATGAATTGTGTGCCGTAAAACACTGCGATCATGAGGGGACACCTAGTGGTGCGTAATAGAAAGAACAGACGTTTTTACAAGGGGTTTTCCCTGTGAATGAAGGAAGCAGACTAGCAGGTCCTGTATAATGACGTTTCCATATTATGTTTCCTCTTTTTCTTTAGAAGATTGAGAATTATTTGTTAGATTTCAAACGATGCCACCCGAAGCCCACTTTTTCATTTGCCAATGTATGATTATCAGCACATATTTCATATCATAAATCATTGCATACACTCATCATATGTATATCAGATTTTTACATACATACAGAGGCCAGAAACAGTTCTCGTGAACACAAAAACATTGATGTACTTAAAACAAACAAACAAAAAATGTGCATTCTCATTAAATTTCTAAATTATTCTTCACAAATCAACTTGTTAATTATGGGTAGAGATTTATTTTTGCATTCATGTGTTTTCTTTTCTCTAATGTGCATGCTATTTGTGCCAAACATGCAAACAGGTTTGTGTGGGAGCACCATGTTAAAAATCTGAAGCCCTGTATTTACAGTAATATCCTAATCTTGGAAGTCTCTTGAATTAATAGTTTACTGATATTACTTACTGATAATAGTCTTGAGCATTTTTGTCTGAGCTGTTTGTCTGTTATAATACAATTAGCTGCTGACCATAAGCTGTAGTTCTTGTGCCAAAAGACATGAAATAGTGGCATTTTAAAAGAGGTACATTTTATTTTCTGTTAGATGAATCCGGTGGTATAACATGTAGGATTTTTTCTGCCATTGCCTTAAAAGTGAACCTGCTTGTTCCAGGTTTCCCTCGCCCTTTTCATAAGTAAAGCTTTATACTTTCTAGGCTTACGTATTGTTTGCATCATCATAGCTCCTATATAGAAGCACATATTACATTTTTGGATGCATCTCATTGCACAATTATACTTTGGAAATTATAATTCACTTTGGACTTTAAAATTGAGTTGAAATTCTGTGTTTTCCGCTCAAATATTTGAAATATATTTTGCTGGAAATGATAAAGATCCCTAGTAAACACTTGCAGATGTATGCTTCAGTACAGTATTGTACAATCGTAAGGATTTTACACTGTGTAAGCACTTTGTAGAAAGCTCAAAGAATCTATACACATATTTCATCAGCCAGCTTCTTGATGTCTCGCCCTGAGCATTGTATTTAATAACATTTTAGTTTTCTAATAAAATAAATTAATTTCTTGGCACAATTATATTATACAGCCGTCATTAGAAATCATGCTACCCTACTAACAATCTGAAAGCACCTTAAACTTGTTGACTACGACATCATGCATATCTGCATCACTCCATGATATACAATTATTCACATCATTTTAGTTTAATATTATCTAATAAAAATAAATCATAGATCATAAATAAATTATTATGGATAGGATGGAAAAACTATTGGCCAAAATATCTGTCTATGTGTGTTAGGACTACAATATGCTATGTTGTTAAACCGGATCGCCGTTATATTTTTTTGCTTATCTGCTGACCAAAACATGGTTAAACTCTAAAACAAATGCTCTTGGAAATACACATTTTCTGTGTGTTACAGTATATTCAGGATATACTCCATCCATTTATTCATATTAATGCAAATATATTGAAGATATTAATCCATAGAGTTTACATTCATCCGTCAATGACATCATACTGTGGTGGTACATGCTTAAAGGGGAATAAAAGCACAGTTATACGAACACACTCCATTAGAAGTTATTTTTGATGGGATATTTTATTATTTATGATATTATAGTGAAAATTTGGGTGGGTCTGAAATTGTCAGATAGAGAAGAGGTTGCACCACAGAGATATCAGTTTAGCAGGTTATATTTTCCTTTTTAAATGATCCAGATGGTTAATACAATATATAATCCTAAAGACATCATTGTTAGTTAAAGGTGATGTGTGTGATTTTGTTTTAGTTTTGTGTATGTTGATTCCACAGAAAACATTGCTGTTTGAGCTTAATAGCAACGTTGTCTCTCAACCCATGAATGAGTTTGATAGGGAAACGCTTCACTTTAGATTTAATCACGCGTTTCGGACGTTTTGAACCACTGTTTGTCTCACAGTATATACAATGTGACCATAAATGTATTATGTTTTGCCCATACAGTGTCAATTTAGATTTGATTTCCCTGTATGTAACACTTAAAGCATTTATCTACATGTTTGAACATTTGTGCAGTGTGTGAGAGAAGCATTGGTGGTGCATGAAGTGTGTGTTGTAGAGATAATATTAGCTAAATCACAGAAACGCATCGTTTTATCTGGTGTGTTAATGGACCTTTGCACATAATCACAGTTTATTCTGGAAAGACATGGATTCAGATGATGTTCCTGTTGTTTGACATGTGACCAAAGCTTGATCTTTTCATTGTTTGTCTTTTTTTTTCAAGAGATGCTTTAATATGTCCTCTCGATGCCAAGAAGCTGAGGTTTATTTTTGTACTTCATTGTTTCACGCATATTTATAGGCCCTCCTGTGCAGAATCTAGGATTAAAGGTTCTATAGTAAACGGTCACCCATCTACGTACTGTCTTTGAAGATATGTATCTAATGTGAGAAGCATGCCCTCTATAAATGACTATATATACATATGAATATATAATATATAATATATATATATATATA
Source organism: Oreonectes daqikongensis (assembly GCA_026939265.1). NCBI lineage: Eukaryota > Metazoa > Chordata > Actinopteri > Cypriniformes > Nemacheilidae > Oreonectes > Oreonectes daqikongensis. The sequence continues at coordinate 284,683 of JAOTQM010000406.1, read as the reverse complement.
TATATATATATATATATATATATATATATATATAAAATGTGATTATTTGTACAAAATATACATTTTTGTTTATATGAAATTGTTTTAATATCTGAAGCATAATGTATATTATATTTTTAAGTTTCTATTTTGGCATGCAGTAAACTGCTGTTTATTTTCATTGCGGTAAATTATTTAATTGTATTTCGTTTAGGAGATTGTTTCACTGATTTAGTATAAGACTAAATGCAAACACTTTTTGCTGTTTGCCAGCTAGGATTGTGTAATAAATCATTCTTTCATTTGAGATGCTGCTACAGTATGCTTAGTTTTGAGCAGAGAGCTGTATTTTTAATTAACTTTTCAGCCAAGTAGCAATAAACATTTTTACTGTGATATGTGTCTTACATTTTTGTCCATTGTGTACACTGTAAAAACAAATTGGGGGCTTAACTTAAAAAAATTAGTAACCTGGCTGCCTTAAAATTTTGAGTTCATGCAACTTAAAAAACTACTGAATTTCATACAAACTCGTTATGTTAACTAATATTTTTAAGTTGATTTAATTCAAAATTTTAAGGCAGCCAGATTACTTATTTTTTTAAGCTTTTTTAAGCCAACATTTATTTTTTACAGTGTAGAAGCTTGTGCGTCTTTAGTTTTACTCTGGCCAGATATAATGAAGGATATCAAAAACAATAATTAATACATACATAATACAAAACATTTATCCTGATACATTAAAGGACCGGTGTGTAAGATTAAGGAGGATCAGTTGACAGAAATGCATTTTAACATACATACTGAAAGCTTTATTTTTATTATCTTCGAATTAGATATTTCTATCTACATACACCATGGGTCCCCTTACATAGAATTTGTCGTGTTATTTCTACAGTAGCCCTAAATGGACAAACTGCTCTACAGAGCGCGTTTTGTAAATACGTTATATCCTTCGCCAAAAAAACGACGACATCTTTGTCCCCTGTCAGCCACCGTAGTGCTTCGAAAGGTAGGGGTGAGCGGTGAAGTGAGCCATTGGTGCAAATTCACTGACTGGTCCTTCAAAGGCGCAATTTTTAGCGGCCACTAGCGCTGAAGTATAGATTTGCATCGAATCAGTGATTCAAGCAAAGATGTGTCTTTACAAAGGTAAGAAAATATATGAACGTAATGAATCATTTAACATGTATACTATTGTGAAAGTTTCTATAATTTGATATATTTCTTGAGTGTTCTTTAGTACACGGTGAGAGTAGTGTATGGTAAATAGCAAAGCTGTACAAGGCGTTTGATCTGACAGCGAGATATATAGTTAGGAGTAAGTTAGTAGACAGTTTTCTCCCCCTTTGTAAAGTTCCTTTCAGTCACAGTGGGTAGAAAACTGAAAATAATTTGTAATATTGATATTTAATAAAATTGTGATTTCTTTTATTGACTAAAAAAAGTAGGTGTACAATTAAACCAGGAATGTGAAGATTACATAGAGACATTTTATGCAAAAGACCATTATAATAAAAAAATGATCATTGTTTATAAAATATACATGAAGAAGAAAACATATAACATCATTGTGACACTGTAACACTAATCATGCTTATAAATGCTTGTAACATCTGAATCTCTCTGAACATCAGAGGTTTCCGTCTTCGGCCCGCCGCTGCTGCTTCATCTTTCGCACCCTTCTGAACGCTCTGATGGCCAGCACTGCACTTAAGGGAAAAATAATAATTCCCAACACCCCGAACAAGCCCCCTGCTATGTCTGCCCCGTGCAGATTGCACTCGAATCCCCTGTGACCTTTGCTATTGTACAGCGCTTCCCTTTCTTTACAGATGGGGTCGCTGTAGATCTCCTGCAGCTTTATGAAGTAGAAAGCCACGGAGGGAATAAAACCAAGACCTATGAGCGCATCAACCAAGGCTTCGGCAAGCAACAGAGGAGGGAAACGGTACGTTATGCGGAACACTCCTAGAGCCAACATGGCACAGGCGTAAACCATTAACGCCCCGCCGCATGCCATGCTGTAGATGTAAGGGGGCAGCTTGAGCTGGTAAAAAAGTTTATCGAGCTCCTGTACCTTCTGTGCTTCGGCTCCGGTGAACGCATTGGCTCCTCCGTAGTAGTACTGGTACAAACCGCCTAAGCTGGCGATATCCTTATACTGACCCGAGTTGCTGTAAGAAACTCCAGAGCAGATGACGATCAACAAGTTTAGGAAGAATTCCATGACCTGACAAATGCCTGCAGGAGATTAAGATAGAGAGCATCAAATATAACTTTGATACAATACTAGGCAATGGTTTGGTTAGTTGGATATGATGTTGAGTAATAAACGCTTAGAGAACCTATAAAATCTTGAATAGATTTACCTCTGCTTGTGGTGATGTATCTTAGGTTGTAAAGTGCCCCTCTATGTTGTGATTCACCGTCATCATAGTATGATGTCGTTATACTGGGCCTATACAAAATATTTAAACGGAATGTCAAAGAATGTCAAATAATTCACATCATATTTTTGACATTACTTACACCGCCTGACTATGATGTCGGTTGCCTTCGTATATACGGGGCTCCTTGTGTGTGTAAGCATCTCTTTGTTTATTTCTGTGGCTCTGTGATTCCCCCTCATGTGTTCTGCTTTCCTCTTTGTATCTTGCATTCGGTCTGTGGTCCCGTCCCCTGTCTCCATCTCTCCGTTCTTGACTCGAATAGTCTCCGTTCCTTTCATAATAATGCTGGTTTGACTCCGGCATTGCCTAAGAAAAAGAGAATTGACATATTTTTTACCCTGTTCATTTTGTTGTTATATATAAAAAGCCAATTGCTTCTCAACAGTCTCCTTTATTAAATCTTATTGCCATCTTGATGTTTGAGATGATAAGTGGTTCAAATCTTAAGTTTGAGATGATAAGTGGAAGATAAGCTTTAATTTCACTCTTCACAACGGGGGTCACTTTAAAAAGATTGAGAATCATTGATTTAAAGAGACCGTTCACACTTAACCAAACTGATGTGGTTGAGCTTTGGTAACTGAGATGCAATTAAGCTAAAACCAATAAGTTACGTGCGTTTATTCAGAAGCTTTCGGTCACATTTCCTGAATCTCATAAATGTAAGAAATAAACAATGTAAAGTTGTAAATCCCAACCGCAACTCGATTCATTAACGCAAGCTTACCTTTAACTCGGAATAAACAAAATGAAGCTCTGAATTTTTGTATTTTATCAGAGTTTCGGTCAGTTGTTGTTGTAGAGTTGTACACCTGTGTGAAACCTTTCTGACTTTGACTCCGCCCTACAAAACGTCAGAAGAGGCGCGTGCTCGACTTCATGCGGTGCTGCGTGCGCAGACTGATTGGTACATGACGTCAACACATCCGAAGATTAACAGCATATTTATATATTTGTTAAATAATGACGTTGAACACATTTTCGAGAATTACATTCAGTTTATATACAGTTCTATATTTCCAGATGAATGAATATTTTGGAGATGCCCAGTCACCTGCCCACTTTAACATTGGTCCCACTCAGAGTAATGCTCAGCCATCTCTTTCTTCTGTTTGTGTACGTAGCCTATTAATTTTTTTATTTAGTAATAAAACGTAGTTTTTAAAAAGGATTTCCATTTTGGGCTATATTATAGTTATAGCGCCCCCTTGTGACTTTAACAATCATTACGATAAACATTTCATGCTTCTTTATTCAACCTTATTCTTTGCTCATATTTACCAGGGGTGTCACATGTTAGATGAGGATTTATATGTTAGATTCTGACGCTCAGTAAGTTAAAAACGTTGCAGGTGTTTTAGAAGTCGAAACAAATAAAATAATCAAAATGTGATTTTTCATGTTTATCAATGTCAGGCTCTATTCAGAATCTCTTCAGTTCTGTGATCCGAGCAAAAGCGACTGCAGTGCTCAATGTAAATACTGTACAGCAGCATGTAGCCTATGTCAAACTCTGTGTAAACATTACTGACATGTATTTTTTTGACCACATTAATAACAATTTAGCACACATTTGACTATATTCATCAAAATGTACCCCCTGGAAAGGATTTCCAAGGCATTTTTTATCTTTATAAGGGCAATTTTATATTTACCTTATTAAATATGCTCGGTCTTTTATTTTAAATATTTAATCAATTATTTCAACCAATAGGAATAATGACATGAACTATAGACAGTAAAATGTTATTAACATCAACAAAAGCCTTCTTTAAACTGCAGCAGCATGACACAGTTTAATGCAAAGACTGTTTACTGCTCAAATGTTCCATAAATGTATTTACACCAATATTACATAATGTTGTAATATTAAAGTAGTTTTGAAAGAATAAAGTGTATACATTTAAATATAAATAACAATAACAAAAAACGTTTACATTTTATAATCACATCTGTTATAATAAACGAGTCTGACTGATGAACAAAACGGTGACTCATCTAAACTTCTCATTGGTTATTACGTTCATGCGCTGTCTGTGATTCGTTGTCATTTTCAGCTCTGTGATTAAAACATGGAACAACATTGGACGTGAATGTTGTAACCATAGACTGTAAATTGTTGATTGACGTGCTGCCTTTCGTTATGCTGACAAGAATTTACACATATCCGGAAAAATGTCTCCGGTTACTGTCGTAATATGGCAGCCATGATTGTTTTCACTCCGTAGGGCCATATATCCCATTTACCAAGGGTGCCAATAATTGTGGAGGGCGATGTATATCAGATTGACATAAAACACCTCTTTCATAATGTGTAAACCTAAAAACAAAATTTGTAATATTTCAAATATATATATATTTATTGTGACAATATTAAAATAACAATATTACAACAGAGACATAAACACCAGGGGGATTTAAAAAAGTATATATTTTTTATTGAGTACAAAATCTGAATACAACACAATGGCATCAATAGAAAGAATCTGGTATTGAAGGCACAGTAGAACCATATTAATTCCAGACAAAACATTAACATAATATTCCAGCAAAATATAAAATAAGAAAATAAATAATATAAAAATAATATAAATTACATCAAATGATACAATACAAACCAATTAAATAATTGTAATACCTTTTGATATTTCATTTTACTAAGGGCATCTGAGAAGTATTTTAGATGAGGTTTAAAATATCTGCATTTATGTATAAAGTGTATAAAATGATTAATCAAATCGTACAAAACAGAGCACTATTCCATACATTACATCTTGTGACGTGAAAGTGAAACCATCAGCACCCCTCTCTACCACCCCTGCAAAGTTTTCCAAAAAGATAAATAACATGCAAACAATATATGTTCTGTATCTTTAAATAAATCTTTGCATAGACGCCAAGGAACATTTTCAAAATTAAATTTTAAATGTACAAATTTATTGAAGGATTTATATCATTTAAGGTTTTAAAAAATATTTAAATGTGCGCGTCATTTTCGCGCGCCCACCCTCCTGGCCAGACGTCACAGCGCGCTCGCGAGCCAGTGGCAGGCAGCACACAGAGGCGCGAGATAAAGATGGCGGCGACGGTGGGTGAAACAGCGTGATATGCTGGAGTAGAGGCGCTGAACTCGATTAATACCGCTGTGTGACAAACCATCGCAACATGGTAAACATGTCACAGTAGTTGTTTACTGGTAAAACCCAAGTACCACAAACTCACCCCCTTTCCCCCTGTAAAAACATTCATCTTGTAATCGTGGAGAAGTCTCACCGGGAGCATGGCTTCGCGGAGTAACCAGGTAGGGAAACACTTTTTGGCTCGTTTGCACGTCCGCGTGTCAAATACAAATCATATACATTAGGATCATAACATATTTCACAGCGACTGTTCGCCCCGCGCGATGCTTTTCGTGGGACTGTGAGGTATGCGTGATATGTCATTGTATAGCTCATTGAATCAGCAGCATGCTTGCAGGCCCACAGCCTTACTCACACGCGTATTCGAACCGCTCACGCAGCTAGCTCGACCAGGCGTTGCGAGCACAACGCGACCGTCATGTTCAGCTGTCACCCGACCGCGCGTGAAGGTTTGCGGCGAGAGTGAGTTTGTCCGCCAAGAGTTTCTATGTGGCCCGCTCGCGCTGCTGCAGCGGCCTGGCCACGCGCGCGTGCTCATTTAATAACGGTTATTAGCAGGCTAATGTTTACCTCAGTGAGAACATGCGACGCTTTCGGTGACATTTATATCGGATTTTACACGTCTGACACGCGCGACCAAATGCAGTAAGAGAGTTTGACGTATGTATGTGAAATATGTGCAGTTAAATAAGTTATATGGAATCGTGTCGTTTGGTTAATGTAGTGAAATAGGCCTGTTGATTTGGGGGCGGTATCGCTTCCCGTCGCGAGCCTCATTCAAACTCTTTCGTTGAAGTTTTTCCTCGCATTTATTTACGTAAAAGGCTAGTACGTTTCAAATGACACTTCGTTAACCTCGTGTGTTGTCAATAGCTGCAGACTGCTTTTTAGGTTTAAAGTTAGCCATAACTTTAAACGTGCTAGCACGTGAACTCTTCTCATGAAGATGCTACATCATTGTAGCTCTCACTGTTAGCCACATACTGAATGGCAATGTCAGTTTGAAGCACTTCATTGGCACGATTGTTTTACATGCAGTATACGTACACATAATTGCAGGAAAAACTTTAAACCTAAACTAGTCAGAATTATGAGCTGCTAGTACATTTATCCATTTGACAGATACTGAGTAAAAGTCATTTAAACATTTAGCAAAATGTAGTCATATTAACATCAATACTAATGCATTTCATGTAACATTATTTTAAACAGTTTTTTCATTTAGGTGATATCTAAGGAACTTGTTTACTTTCACTTTATTAGTTACGCCATGTGCTACAAATGTGTAGTTTCTGAAGGCACAATTTGAAATGTATTTCTGGTTATTAGTCGATGTTTTGTCAATGTAGACTAGATTACACAGCTTAAGGTTTTTTTGTAATAATTTTTGTTTTGTTTAGGCTACCTGTCAAAATACTTTGGGGTGTGTCACACAGCTTTAAGCACTTTTTTCAACTTTGACTTTTTTTAAAAGTCTTATTGCTATTGCGAAGTGATTTTTGTAAACCGAGCCTTGTTTAACTGTAATAAATGGTTACTGTTGTTTACATGTTGTGGTTATTCTTTAATGCTCTTGTTATTTTTTTAAGGCTGTTGTGCCATAACTGAACCTGTTAACTAAACCAGAAAAGCAGCAGTTCATTCTGTGAAGATGAACTACTATAGTCAGGGTATGATTTTATTATGCCGCCAGATAACAGTACTGCTAGTAGTACTGATGACAATGACAAGTTAACTGGTTTAAAAATGAGCAATGCTGTTGGAATCTTACAACATATGAACAATAATTTCTGAATTACTCCAGTGCGTGCTTGATGTGCATGCTACTCTACACCCTTAGATTTTTAGGCATTATACTTTTATCTCTGTAAGATTGTTGACCTTATGTATCTATTAATGATGTCTGTCTGACTTTGCAAAACAATGGTGACAAGGGCTGTGAAATGTTGGAAGTGAATATTTTGAATGAGATGAATATTGAATGAATAAAGGTGTAAACGTAAAGTTCAAAGTATGGCAATTGCGGGTGTGTAAGTTTATGATGACTTCTGAGGATATCCCTCAGTTGTATCCTAATATAGATAAATGGAGGGGACTCGGGCAGCTGGTTTAGACTTAGTAGCTTGTACTTTGGCATAGGGGTGATAAAAGCTCTTAAAAAATAACTCTCTTGGCACAAAATTAAAAACTTTGAGCATTGACCTGCATTTTCTGTGACTCGCTAGCTTGTTTAGCTTATTTTATCTGTAGAGAAAGTTTTCGCCTAAGTTTTTGTGTGTGTGATGAATTACAGATTGATGGATGGGTCTGGTTTGATTTGCCTGTTGCTTGAGACATTGACATTCACAGATATACTTGGTAAAGGGTGTAAAGGTCTTAATGCTAAGAGAGGCCATGCCGCCATAACTACAGATATTTGGCCCATTTATGGTGAAGTCGTCACTGGTTATGCACTTTAGAAGTGTAATGATTTGTCTATTGTGCAACCACATAGGTTAGGTTTGTTTATTTTTATTTAACTTAAATGTGGTTTATTACTTAATTCAAATGGGTAACAATGATATTGACCTTTTTTTCTTTCATTATGTCAACGGTTGCTTCATATGCTTCAATAAGGCAACGTTGGTCTTCCTAACACTTCCTCATTAATCTTTTTACTTGTGGCTTCTTCTCTTTCCGTGAAACCATGCATGTTTTATCACCAGACCATTTTGAAATAATGCAAATGGCTAATTTGTGATAATCCCCATTCTAAATGACTAGCGAGAGAGAGCTTAGTGTGGTACGTGCGGCACGCCTGTAGAAAAAGGGGCAAAGAAACATTCTTTCTGTTGTGATTGTACTAGCCACCCAGAGGCCATTGGATTACTGCTTGCTGTTTGTCGTGCCGTTTCAGCAATGTAGGTCGGTGGTTTGCAAACAGTTACTTGTGCTTGAACTGCAGTTTCTTTTTTTTAACGGTCTCCCTTTTCATGCTGCCAGTGTTGAACGTGAAGGGAGGATTACGTGCATGTTTAGAGAGCATCGTTTGAGTTTTCACCACTGTCACTTTCAAGGGCTGGGTATAGTTAACTTTCCGCTTCCGTCTCACGCACACATCTGTCCGCATTGCTTTCAAAGCATACTCGACCGTGGATACATGCGGATGAACAAGCTCAAAGCATGAGCAATATGTTGCCTAGTGGACTCGGACGATTCAACACTTTTCTCACGCATTAGCCGTTTCGTCCGTGCGGTCTCAATAATTGGGCTGCATGCAGATGGGGTGTGCGGAAGACCGCGGATCACGTCATGCGGGCGGACGGACTATACCCATCCCTTCAGGCTGCCCTAAAGATTTGCATGGCCATTAAATAAATTAAAAGTGTGGATATTAAAAGCAAAGCATGCTTTGGGCTTTACTAAGTAACACGTTGTTGTAAGTAGTAAGTGCAAGAGTCTTTGAGTTACACCGTTAGTGCTTGTGGGATTAAGATAATTATAGCTTCCACAGAAAGCAGGTTATCTACAGGACAGTCTAACCATTAAAGGACCAGATGCCATGTATTAGGTAAATGAAGGACAGTTAAGGGTTTATCCGTGCTCCAAGTTGCAACATCTAGGTTAAGAAGTTAAATTGTGTTTTGTAAAAACTTCCTGTTTTAAAGTAAACACTGACTGTGATGGTGTTAAAATGTTGCTCTGAGCATCTTAAATGGCCTAACCAAGCAACTTTGTCTTGTATAAGAAAAACCTGTTTGAAAACAATTGGTTTGCAGTTTGGTGCCTCTAACGACACACACATGCGTGCTTTGGTTTTAAGGAGTTTGTTATGCCTTGGGTGGTGTTTTCATCAACAGACAAATTATACGTGTCCTAGCTTTAACCTCCGTCATAGGTTAGAAGAGTACACTTGTTAGTAAATTGAGCTTTCATGGCTAATCTGTAATTGAAGCTGTGGGATTTGGTGGGTTCAGAAGTCTAGTGTTGTAAGGTCTGCAACTCGGTGGTAATCTCTGCCTTGGTCCTATTGATCAATATTAGTTATCAACTAGGGATGCACCAAAAAAAGTAAAATGAAACACTTTGCCGAATACCGAACACCAGTATTTTTTTGCATTTCTTTTATTGTTTTCACTATTTGCATTTCTTTCAATGTTTTCACTATTGCATAAACTGAATTGGCAAAATGTGCTTTTTTAAATTTTGTTTTGCTTTTCAACATAATAAAATGTAACTTTAAATATAAAATTGTTAGTAGTACAGTAGTTGATTAAAAAGTGTAGTTCAACGTAAGCCAAAAATACTAAAATAATTTAAGAGAAAACATCTATTCAAGCAACGCCCGCAGAGGCTGACTAACAACCATTTCAGTTCACGTTTCTCTAAACCCTGCCCACAAAAGCTGACTGTTTTCTCACGTGTACTAGGGATGCACACACATAGATTGACATTCCAAGTTGTTGGGAGGAGCAGGGTTTCTGACCGCCTGCTTCCATCTGAAGTACGCCACATTTTTACCGACTGGTAAAGATGTTTTACTCCCGCGCCATGTCTTTCTCTGACACTAAAATGTTTCCCACAGAAATTTGTGAGACTATGGGGGCACAACATATTTTCCTTTAGGGAATTCCAGAGGAATTCTCACGTAAGAAAATTTTCTATATTTTTAGCGTAAATGCTGCAATCTGGTGCATTTTAAGAGCAAAATTAAGTGACTCAATCTATAAAGAATATAATAGCTATAGTAGTAATTTAATCATTGGCTCCACATATATAAATGGTGTATATAGTTCAAGCTGATGCAGGGGATGCAAGCGATGTCTGTGACTGTGATGAAAGCACACGTGACGCGCTGGCGCAGAGTAGGTCGCGTCTTGACCACTCAACGAATAGAATTAAAGGAACATTGTAACTTTTTTTGCATTGCGAAATATCGTACTACGAAGTATCGTTACACCCCTACTGTTATATAATATATACAAATATATTACTAAAGTGCAGTGTTTCCCACAGGATTTTGAGAAACTTGTGGAAACTCAGGATGACACACACCAAGCACACAGAGAAAGGATGTGTGAGAAACAATGCTACCTTTTCGTTAAGTCCTGATAAACTCGATCAGCTGTCTTCTCTGTTAATAACATCTGTGACTTTTGATGTAAACGACATGGAAGGGCAAGTACATGGAGGAATGCATATTAAAAACACCGCCACCTTTTTATTCGTGGTCAAGTGTCCCGAATGCAGACTGTATGTAAGAGCTGTCCAAACTGAAAACAACTTGCACTGACATATCTCAAAATACATCAGTTGCTTTGTGTTGTCATAAAATGCACACAAGTAATGTTTTTAGTGAGGTATGTTTGTTAAAACTACTTAAATTTTCCAATTAAACTAAGGCCTAGTCCAGATCCTAACTCCCCTTCCACCAATTCTTATGTATTATTAATAATGCAAACACTTTTTTTATTTACCAGCTAATAGTAATAGTGGGCTCTGTAAATGACTCTTATGGGAGATTAACTTTGTTGGGACTTGCAGAAAGTAGGGGCGCTCCGATCGATCGGCCGCAAATCGGTATCGGCCGATAATCACATTTTGTGACTCGATCGGCCAATTTGGTGAGTACCGATCTCACAAACCGATCGCAATCTGATGAGGACGTACATGTTATTTATGTGTGTTGTATGACCGCATTGCTTGTAATGACTGCGGGAAAGAGCGTGCAGCGTGCCTGTGAACTCTCTCTGTCTCCAAACAGTGTTTGACTTCATTCTGTGTTGCGCAGACCGATCGGTATATGACGTGCAGGTACAGCGGGAAAACAAAACGCTCCCGCGGAGCGGTGGGTGATGCTGATCGGCCTGCGGTCGGAGCACCGCATGAAGTCAAACATGCCTCTGTGTCTCTCTCCCTCGCACATAATCCAAAGCATTTGACACAATGACAAAAGAACTGAAGACCGAATCCATGTTGCACACACGGTGCATTCAGAGAATATTTTTACCTAAATTAGCACTGGGTGCGAGTTGTGTTGCCTTTTTTTCTCTGACAAGCTTATGACGCAGGTGACAAAAACACACTTTTAATAAACGAAAATTAATCCTATCCAATGATGAAGTGGTTTCCGTGTTAACTTCTTTCTTCTGCGATGTCTGTGAATAACACACAGACACAGCGCTATTAGCATCTGCTACTGTCTGATTCGTGACAATGACTCATTTGAACTGATTCATTTGAATGGTTGAACGTGAAAAACTGACCTCGGGTGACTTACTGTCTGAATCCATTAAATCAGTCACTCAAAACACATCAGAACGTATGTGTTCTTAGGCCATTTAGCAACAGTGGTTGATAAGATTTATTCTAAATAATCCACACAGTATTTACGGTTTATTTATATGACAATGTGTTCCAAAACACTCACACATAGGGATACACCACGATATCGATACACCAATTACACGGTTCGATTCGGTTCACAGTTTTAGAGTCACGGTTCGGTTCGATGTGGGTGCAGGTTCATGGCATGGCACCAGCAATACTAAAAAAAAATCCCAATAGATTTACTTTCAACTTCATAACAACAACAATTTAACTTCTTAAATGTATACATTGGCTTCACATTTCTCTTTGGAAGACAGTAATTTAAGTGTTTAATATTTAGAAAAATACAGCTAATAGTTGTTTAATGGTCATTAGTTGTTTAAGATGTTCTAATGAGTATTTAATCAAATGTAAAGGAAGAAAAAACATTGTGACGTAAGGCAAAATGACGAGTCACGTGAGGTGAGCAGCATGTACAGTAGGGAGAGCATCTGTGGCACTGCCTGCCACAGTTCAACAATAAACATTTGCATTTCGTTATTTTAAATACATTAATGAGCAAAACATTTTGGAGACATGCCGGGGATGCAAGGATTCGCGGTGCGCCATGAGAGTTTTGCGGTTCGTATCGAGGGAGGTGTATCGCGGATCGTTCGGTTCGAATAGCATTACACCCCTACTCACACACTTGCACACACACCGTCTGATTCGACTATCAGTCGACTACAGGCAAGATGTGACGATTCTGATTCGACTATGTAAATACTTAGTCGAGGACACCCCTAATTAATATATAGAGTTTTTAATTTCCTGTTGTGTCACGTACCACCGGTGTCCGTAGCACAGTATGAGAACCACTGGCGTAAACAAATGAAAGAAACTTTGCAGTTTCTGCCAAATATTTGGTTACTCCATCAGGCCAACAGCATGTTTGTTTTGATGCTAGTAACGTTCAATCCTAAAAAGCAGTTCTTGCAAATGTTTAATTTCCAAGGAGGGTAATCATAGATATTAAAGTTTTCTCACTGGAGCAGTTATGCTAGTGCTAGGACTGGATATGATTCAAAGCAAATCTCCACCATGTGATGCTTAATGTTTTAGCTTAACAGTCTTCGACAGTGACAACAGACCTATTCATTTCCAAATAATTATGACATTTCACCAAATTATACAGATTTTTTAAAGAATGTTTGTTTGTTCTACTTGAACATCTAGAGATTCAGTAATATTTGCTAAATTGCTTTGTTGCTAAACACAAGTTTTCAAAGGTAAGTTATTGTATCAGGCTTATGTTCAATATTAATACCTTCACGGTACACCCAGTAACTGCCCTCAAGCAGTGTGTTACACATTGGCTAAAGTAAGTGCATAACGGCCCTGTCTTTGGTCATGCTTTGCCCTGTAAAGTGGGGCATGAAGGAGCCATATTGCCATGCTGCATGACTCATCAGTTTCCAACCTTTTTACATTCACCCAACCTGATGTTGCAATCATGTGGTAATGATGGCTGCCATGTCCTCATTTACACTCATCTAAAGAGCTTGCATTGTGTTTTATTAAATACAGGGGGGGTGGGTGGGGGAACTCAAACAAATGCCAAACAGGTTACCCCAGTTTTGTGTCATGGCATGTTTTTATAATTTTATCAGAAACGGTCAGTCCTAATGCTTTGGTAAACCAAGTCTAATGATATGTATGTCTCTTTTTTTCCCTCCACAGTACATTTTTGGGGAGTTCAGCCCAGATGAGTTCAATCAGTTCTTTGTGACTCCCCGCTGTTATGTTGAGGTAAAAGACGTTACATAATACTGAATATTACTCTATTAAACTTTAATTTTACACTGTCTGACATTTGACTATATATTGTTTGGTAGATGTATTTACATTTATGCCATGGGCTACTAGATGAATCTTACAAAACCTGTCTGACATGTTCATGAGATGTTTCACCACAAAGAAATCGAATAATATTTTGCATAAAACTAAATTAGGCAATTTTTATTGTAATAAGTCATTGCTGATAATTTAAATACATGATCTGGACTAGAGATTCTCTTTACAAGTGTTAAACTTTGCCTTTCCACTTCAAAGTACGTTACAAAAATGTTGTCTGTCACTTGTACAGATAGCACATTTATATTAATAGACTATAAAATTCATCATGTGATGAGTGATCTCATGCAAATTTCTTATCAGCTTCCCCCCTTCAATGATAAAGTCTCCTGCGTCAGCCATCCCTCAGGTAAGTTTTAAGCAACATTGCACGCTAATAACCTTAAATCAGAAATACAGATATGAGTTATAGACCCTTAATAAAATAGCTTCCAAACATTCACACAAATAGTGAATTTGTATATATGTTTGTATGCTTACACATCACACATGGAACAGAAAATTCCAAAATTGCAAAAGTGCTTAATGTAAAAGAGTGGTCCACATTTACCAGTGCGTTGAATGTAGACTTCCTTAGACTACATACCCATCTCTGTAGTCTTAATATTGTGCCCCGAGACAGTATCATATTGCCCTCTCGGGTACTTGTGACCTTCACCCTCATCTGTATCAATTATTTAGGAGGTTACTACACTCCTGCTATGCCTTGCATAACGGAATCATTGAGACGGCAGGTTTGCGGTGAGTGTCCGGTCCACTACACTGCGCCTTATTCTTCTGTTTTCGTTGCAGAACTCAACACACAGATCTTAAACACTGACAACTTTCTAAACCTTAAACCTCCTTTATAAACCTTAAACCCTTACTTCTCATTCCTGCCTGCCAGTTTAATCTGTGGCGCTTTGCATGTTTAGGTGCCAGGTGTCTCTCTGGCGCATATATGCATCTACCTGCAGTGCTTGACAGAGTTGACAGGAGGCTTTTATTTGACTTATCTGGAAATTTCTTAACGCATCAGAGTGGAATAAAAACGTGATTCCAGGAACTGTTTTTCGAGACATCTAAACAAAACCAAGGTCTCTTCATGGTCCACAACCTGCTTATGAGTTTGTCCTCCATACTTTCCTAAAATAAATCCTCTAAAATGAATACTAACAGAAGAGGTGGTCTTTTCTCTTAATTTATCCATTGCTTGGGATCTTGTGTTCCCGTGATGACTTCTGATTGCTTTGATTTTTGCTGATAACTGACACTTTTTGAGACTCAGATGAAGTCTTATTTGGAGTAATTGTGACTTGCATTCACTAACGCTGTTTTCATTCACTTTAAACTGTCCTTCACTGCTTAAAGTCTGCACAGTTCAATACCACAAATACTGACACAGTCAGATTCATTGTGTTTTAATAAAAAATGCATGTTAAATAAAAAAGCATACATAAACAAAAAGATAAATGAAAATTTGTAAATTACAGCATATTTCATTTTTCAGTGATATCTTTAAGAAAGCCCTGTTTGTTTTTTTAATTGATATTTGCCCTATAGGAACACAAGCCTACTGTTTGTCATTCTAACATGTGTTTTGGTCTGCAGGAGAGGACTACCAGCATATCGAGTTTGGTGTGGACGAGGTAATGAGTGCAGAGCCAGTGGCTTTAAAAGATCCACTGTTCAAAGTGTCCAGCACTCTAAATCCTCAGGCCCCTGAGTTCATCTTAGGCTGCCAAGCATCTCAGAAGGCCCTTCCCACAGCCACGCTGGAAACTGACATCCCAGATGGCGCGGACTTGGACTCCCTTTGCTGCACCAACTCCGAGATCTCAGTGCTGGGCGGCCACCAGGCCTGTTCAGACATGGACGGGGTTTCGGGCGGCTTGGGACAACGAAAGAAAAAGAAAAAACGACCACCGGGATACTACAACTATTTAGAAGGTTCCGGCAGCAACAGCACCGGTGTGGTCACAGATGGAGTTGGGTGTTCAGGTCTGGTAAATGGACACACTTCAAACGCTCCGGAGGACATGATTGGGGAGGTGCTAGCTGAGGCTGAGCTTCTTCCCCCTGCTTCTGTAACATCCACCACATCAATGCCCCAGACCGCCCCCCTTTCCCATCAGAGGACTTGTGATAGCCCTGAGAATTCAACATTGGACTTGACAAACAGAGCTGCCGCGTTGTTCGACAGAAACGGTGCAGCTTCTTTGTCTACTTCATCTTCGTCCTCTCAGAGCAGCGGGGTGGTGCATTTTGCCAGGACTGCAGAGCAACACGCAGAACTCCCTGCTTTAGAGAGTCCAGAACTTTTGGGTAATGGAGGGCACAGCCCCTCTCCACTGTCTCCCATTCCCCCTTCTGCTGCTGTGGCCACACCCACTGTCAACACAATTTCTGCTACTACTGATGATAGGGAGGCTGAGGGCACGGGGGAAGCTAATGGACTGCCGGAGACTACCCCACCTGCTGAAACTGCAGACAGACTCCAAGACTTGTCTGAAACGGGCGATGTGCAGTCAGCTTCCTCTGTCTCCCCGCTCCCCGTAGACTCTGAAGTCCAGCCGGTAGTCTTGTCCAGTCCCCCCACAGCGCCTGTGGCCAACCCTCCAAAATCCTGGGCCAGCCTCTTCCACAATGCCAAGCCTCTTCCTGGAGGTCCTCAGGCTTACGTTGAGGTAAAGAGTGTGCCTGCTATGGTCCCGTTCACTCCCGCTGCCTCCGAGTTGCCTGAGAAGGCAACAGAGGTGCGTGAGGGCCCTGTCCCTGTGTCTGAAGATCCTATGGCACCAAAATTGGCAGGTAGGATATTAAAGTGAATGTATTGCACATACCTATTGCCCATTTATTTTATTTTACTTACATGAGTGTTTCTACATGTTTGAGTAAGGGTGTTTTACAATTTGCATCATATTGGTTTAAATATAAAATTACATGCAACTATTAACCATTTTAAATAGAGGAGCCACTCAATATCCCACCCTAACTTCCTGTTTTAGTGGGTTTTTTTTTTGGTTAGAACAATAAACTTATGTACATTATAATGGCCAGGGCAGCAGGGAAAAGAACATTAGTATTAGATTGAATCCTAGAAATATAATTCTCAAATTTGTCCACAAGATGGCAGCAGTAGCACCACATTGTAATCATGCATTTCTTATAAGCTCTACTGTGTGTTCAGATTGCTTAAACCGGTGCTAAGGGGATTTGATCACGATCCTTGTAACAGCCACATTTCCTTATCCTGTCACTCCAGTTTATCATGACAATGCTTGTAAAAGGCCCACTCATGTGATGAAATTTTTTGCTTATAGTAAAACTACATGAAAATATTGACATACCTTCCTACAAAGATCAAATGTAGGTGACTGACTGTAATACTATAGTATTGCTGTAACAATACATGTGAAATCCTTTAAAGAGATTTTTAATAGCTTAACATCAAATACAATAAAAAAAAAAAAATAATGAAACCTGATATAATATAGACAAAAAAAACTCCATGAAAATAGCCATAGAAGCTGGTATGATGTTAAAAAACAAACAATGCATCAGAAGTGTTTTTATGCCATTTCAGAAAAGCCTGAGAGTGTTTGTTTTTGTTTTTTTAACCAATGTGATAGCCGGTGTACACAGATCATACAAACACAGCGACTCCGGCAGAATCTTTCTTTGGGTTTGCTCTTGAAATAAACGATATTGTGCAAGATTGTTTTTTTTCAAGGGTAATTGGTGATATAAATCTTATGTTAATGTCTTGTCATAAATACGGTTTTGCACTGACTTGCTGTACATTACAATTGAATGCGTTATATTGATCTCAAAGGTGGTTCGTGGCACTTGTCTGTTTTAGACTTTTTGGTTTGTGTAAATGCGTCTTTTATTGCATAACAGGAAGTGCGTTGGCTTGATTGATGTCATTTATATGACTGCATTTCATATGTGGTTCTCTTCAAGACTTCAAGATTTTTATTCTTTTGAATCTGTTTCTTATTACATGTATACGTGCCCATAAAATGGTGATTGTGGAGAAGTGTTTCTTTCCATCACCATTGCTTTGTCATTTATTAATCTCCTATGATTTAAGAGAGTTGGACAGACTGTGAACCGTGAATCTTTGCTCTTGTCATGACCATTGGCTGCCCTTGTTTGAGTCTGAAGAGATTTCTACAGAGAGCTATTATGCATTTGTAAAAGCCTCACATTGGATTCCTGCTTTTGCTGCTGTTTGGAGGCATGCCATGAGAAATGTGACTTGGGTTAAATTGATACTTTTTAGTATACTTTTTTTGCACCGTAAATGTCTTCAGTCTTCTCTCTAAAAATCTTTTTAATTTATAAGACATATTTTCTGATGTTGAATAATTTATTGAATCCACGTTACCATGGGAGCTGTGACTTATTTCAGTCTCCCTTCCTAGGTGTGGCACAGAAACCCCTTATTTTGCCCCAAAAAGCCTCATGTGCATCAGTCACATGACGCAAGATGCAAGTAATGGACAGCACGTCAACCGTATTAACTTGTTTCAGACATCATATTTATTCTTTCCCAAGCGTGATATATTTTTCTTCCCTTCCATCAGAAATTATCGAGAATGTGAAGTTGATACACAAGCCAGTGTCTTTGCAACCACGGGGACTGATAAACAAGGGAAACTGGTGCTATATCAATGCTGTATCCTTTTTCCTGGCTTCAGTTCTTCCGGACTTTTATTTGGCTTAACGTTAGTTGATCAAGCCCCTCTTGTCTATTATTTATTTTTTTTGTCCCTAACTCTGAGCTTCAGACCCTGCAGGCCCTCATTGCATGTCCACCCATGTATCATCTGATGAAGTCTATTCCCCTTTTCAGCGAGGTGCAGAGACCCTGTACATCCACACCCATGATGGATAACTTGTGAGTTTTACATTTATGTTGATCCAAATCTTTCTATGTATGAACGTCCTGTCATCATACTTGACTTGTGCCAAATAATTGCTTGGGCGAGTATATGACTAGCTAGGTTGGCCAAGGATTTGCTTACAAAAGGCTTACGGGATTTAAATAGATATGTAAGAATGAGTCACGTGTGGAAGTCAAAGAAATGCATGCTGTCAAAATGGATTAAAAGGTTTTGTCTGTTAAGCTGTGTTGTTTATTGCTAGATGTGCTCTAACGCTCTCTTCTGATCTTCTCTCTTGTAGTATTCGACTTGTAAATGAGTTTAGCAATATGCCTGTTCCTTCCAAGACCAAACAGCAAGGTGAAGTCTCTCCTCTACTAACTCATGATGCATCTTTACATTCCTTTCCTTTTGCATAAGGAATGATGTATTCATAAACCCAGTTGTGATTGACCAATCAGAATCAAGTATTGCATAGAGCCGTGTAGTAAATGTATTCTTCTGTTCGATAGCTGTTGGAGACAAGATAATGAAAGACATAAGAGCAGGCGTTGCTTTTGAACCCACATACATCTACAAACTTCTCACCCTCATCAAATCAAGCCTTTCTGAGAAGGTAAGCAGTATGAATGTTGAGCCACCCTCATGTTTGCTGGAGCAAACACCACTTCAGGTTTTCTTTAAAAGAGGAAAAAGTCTTGAGTCTTACATTTGGCTGTCACAGTGAAGTCACAATGTTAGAAAGTCTGATGCTTGGTGCACTTAAGGATGAAAGGTTCCTGTTCTGTCTCTGTTTGTATCTGTCTGCACATTCACTAATATTGAGGACTGAACGTCTAACTGAGTCAGAATCCTGTAATGAACAATATCAAAGCAGAAAGTTTAAGACCTCAGTAATAGTGTTCTTTAGCCTTGAATGAGTCGAGTCTGGATGCATGGTGGTCTTCCAGACACGGAAGTGTCCGCAACCTGAAAAATGTTGTTTAATTGAATGTGTGTGTAATATGCTGTCTACCAAAATGCCTTTATCTGGTCTGTTTGAGATCATCCTGAATATTGTTTTAGTTCATTATAATTTTTGATATTAGCTTTACAAAGGTATTTGGATTCAAACACAGTTGATGAAATGAATGGAGCATCTTGTGTGGCTGTTTAGTGAAATGCTTGCAGTTGGCAGTGTTAGTATATGATGTTAACTCTCACTGTTTCTCAGGGTCGCCAAGAGGACGCAGAGGAGTACCTCAGTTTCATTCTGAACGGACTTCATGAGGAAATGGTGGCACTGAAGAAGCTTATTTCTCCACAGGAAGAGAGTATGTTTCTTTTTCATTTCTGCACCAGCTAGAAATCCGATTCACCCATTCATTTGGTATAAACTTTCTTTGTCCCTAAACAGAAGCGCTCACGCCAAACGGGCCCGAGTCTCAGCCTGGTGTGGAGGAAGACCCTGCTGAGAAGCAGGAAGATGGCAGTGAGGATGAGTGGGAGCAGGTGGGACCCAAAAACAAAACCTCCATCACCCGCCAGGCCGACTTCATCCGCACTCCTATTACCGACATATTCGGCGGACACATCAGGTAGGCATGATGGAGCCATGTCAGGATTTTATTGTCAGGTCCTTTCACGTGCTGTAGTGGTTTTTAAAGTGTAATATACACATTTAAATTGGTATTTTTATTTTTCTGGGTTCCTAATCTGTATACATTTTTGGTATAGCATTTTGTATTTTGGGCTGCATAGGCCATCTATGTCTGCACCTCAGTTTTATTTAAAAAGGCTAGTTAGTTAGCTGACGTGGGTTGTGACACCAGCATTTGATATTAATCCAAATGTGATTTGACACAAGAGTCAGAAAAGAGAAGGGTACATTGTAGTTATATGTTGTATGTGTCCTAAAAAGTTACTGTAGAGTCATAGCTGTCATACAAAGGATGCCTGACCTCTTTGGCACATAAAACCACTGAGATGGACAAATATTCAACACGTTTGCAAGAAAAATATACTTGTGGAAAAGAAAAGAAATTGTGGCACCAGAATTGGGTTTGGCCTTCTTTTCATTGGCTCACACTGCACAGTTTGTCATGAGGACTTAGTGAGCGTGGTGCCATCTTCAGCCCGTCTTGCTGTCCTGATGCTCCTCCAAGCTGTTTGGCCACAGCCATTACAAACAATCCCACTGTCTCACTTAACCTCTCAGCTGCACAATAACAAGCCCTGTGGCTCCTCACCACCACCGTCATCACCCGCCCAGCTAAATTAGGTAGCTGCAGAAAAGCAGACGCCCGAGCATGTGGGGGCGTCAAAACTTAAATGAAGCCTTTTCTCACTCTGTGTTTGAGGCTATGGTTTGGCACACTTTTCAACCGAGTTTGGGCACAAAATGCTTTAGAGACAGTCACATGGAGGTGAATTTGAATAGCAAAGCACTTTTGCTTTGCTCTGACACATTTACAGTTTGGGACGGTTATGGTTTAGTTTAAACTTTTTATTTGCTCTTTAAACACACACATTGTTAATATAAAAAATAAACAAAGTTGTTATTGAGCAAGTACATAATTTGGTGTTCAAATCTGTCTTCTTACTTTACCCGGTTCACAATGGTAAGCCTTTATTAATGACTTTTTTCTAACGATTGCCATCTTTGTCTAAAACATAACATTGCATGTTACAGAATGGATAATTTGTTCATTATAGTTCATGCACTTTAGCACTGTACAGAATAGGGATTCCGTTAGGATTTTTTGGGTCCGATACCGATTTTAACAAACAACTATCGGCCGATTCCGATGTTGGTCGATTGCATACAGTACTATACAATACTTTCCAACGCACCTCTGACAAACTATATTTTATACAGATTGTATTGTTATATCAAGTATGTACTTATTTTGCTCATAGCAAAATATTGGATTATTCAAAAGACATACAACTCCTAAGCCTCCAGGCAGTTAATTAATAAACCATCGGTATCGGCCTTTTTCATGCTATTGCCGATATGCCGATGGTGTTAAATTAATCCAATATCGTTCGTTACATATCGGTGGCTGATACATCTGTGCATCCCTAGTACAGAAGTGTTACGTGTGTCATGTCTCTGCGTGACTGTTTTAAAGCAGTTTCTTGTTTTTGTTTCATGTTTAGATCTGTGGTATACCAGCAAAGCTCAAAGGAGTCGGCAACCCTGCAGCCCTTCTTCACACTGCAGCTGGACATCCAATCAGAGAAGATCCGCACAGTCCAGGAAGCCCTGGAGATACTGGTGGCACGAGAGTCTGTTCAGGGCTACACCACTAAGAGCAAACAGGAGGTGTGAATCTTGAACTAGGCAAATTATCTGCCCACGCTAACTTAACACTTTGCAACCTGTCCCAAAGTTCAGTTGCTCCATTATAATTTTAAGTTGGTGTAGTGGTTCAATGTCTTTGTTTGTCTTCTGGTTTTAGATCGAAATCAGCCGGAGAGTCACTCTTGAAGAACTTCCTCCAGTGCTGGTTCTTCACCTCAAGAGATTTGTTTTCGAGAAGACTGGTGGATGTCAGAAACTGATCAAGAATATTGATTACCCTGTTGATTTGGAGATCAGTAAAGGTATTGCTTTATTTCACTGAGTGTATTCTGCTCGTATCATGTTGAAAGACTCCTGTTTCCTTTCTGGTTTTCTTTCAAAAGCACCTCGTACATTATCAAATCTTTTGGAGTCCATGCAGACATCTTTATCAGCCTCACATTGGTGCACATGTACTGCAGATCTCTCATCTAGTTCTCCCCCTGAACCCTCTTTGTTTTAAGGAATTATTCGAGTCATAACTCTTGAAATGGTATGAGAAATCATATCGTGAGCAAGAACCTGCATTCGCTCTAAAATCAACTTTTTAAAGAGACTCGATCCTCCTGGCTAAAATACGTTCATGACCAAAATAAACAGTAGCAGTAATGAGGGAATAGCACAAAGCCTTTTCCATTATAAATAGTTTCCTGCTGATAAAAGTAGGATATGTGTTACTTTGGTCAGGAACTGTAAACGCAAACCAGCATATTGTTACACTTGTAATCAATTTGCTTCAATGTAGATTGTTTCTTTTCTCTTTAAATGCTGGTTCTCTTTTCTCAGAACTAACAAATAGATCATGGTAATAGTTGTTGGCTCGCTGTGAATCTGGTACATGGTTCATTATGATGTGGTTCTTCTCTGCAGACCTCTTGTCACCAGGAGTGCGGGGCAAAACTTTGAAAGGCCAAAGAACCTACAGGCTCTTTGCAGGTATGTTTTTTTTCTCTTTTGTTTATAAGGATGTCTTGATCAATGTTGGTTGACTAATTTCCATGTATGCATTTGGCAGATGCATTTAATCCAAAGCTTTGCAGTTTATCAGTACGTGTATTCCTTTCTTTGAATGCAAACAAGCTAAAGAGCTTAAAGCTGTTCTATAAACATAAAACTCTTGGATTAAAATATCTGAAGTTTTCTTGGCTTACAGTCAAGCAGGAAAAGCACAGTGTAGCTGACTGAGTCATAGTTGTAACTGATGAAATATGGGAAAGATGGTAAGTCTATGGTTGCTACATGTGTGTTGAGGAGCAGCCGCGGGCTACAAAGCATAGCGCAACACGCAACCAAGCGAGTTATTATTTGGACCTTTTCCACAGTTTGGTACTAATCCTGTTTATATGAACTTGTATGATAGGCTTATGTGCAAATACTTTTATTAGGACTTCCAGCAAGCTGTCATCAGGAGCTTCACCTTCAGTCTTCCAGTGCCTTCTTTATGCTTACTGCTTCGGACTTGTCTTACTCTTCACCCCCCAACACACACACACACGGCTCACTGACCTGTTCAAACACACATGGTCTTCCCTTACGGGATATCGCCTGCTATATTCACCTTTGTCCCACCTCAGGACTGCCTTTCATGTGTTTATTTTTCTTTCTGAGGGGAAAACGGCTCCCCACTCATCAAAAAGTAGCCCATCCAGCAAGCCCTAGAAACAGTGGCTACACCAGTGAATTTCCCAGAAGTCCCTTTTCCGAGCAGTCTTTCGTGTTAACCATCTGGTATTAGAGGAAAATAGAGATGTTGCTGTGAAGGTCTCTAAACGTTCCTTTTAATCGCCTGTGATATGGCACACAAGATATTTCATCATCCCTGATGGTCTGAATTGAGCTGATGTGAAGCCAAGTGCTGACACGTTAAAATCCCCAATTTTACATCATAAAAACAGTTTAGCTTCCAGAACTGCATGTGTACAACTGAGTCACGTATCCTGCTGCTTCCACTATTCATTCTGACGCCATGTGTGGCTTCTTGTAGTTTTTGCTTTTATCGTAGAGGTTTCTAAAAGGCCTAAATCTTTTTTTGTCCTATTAAAGTCATCTGAAGATTATAGTGTATTAATTTATGGAATGTAGTTACATATTTAACTGCGCTAAACCCTATCAAGTTACACTTTAGTTCAAAATACTGGTATATTACTTTTGCATACTTAATTTTATTAGATGATATTACAAAAAGTACTTTATAGTGTTACTGTTGGTTATGTCGGTGTGAGAGAGTACATATTTATGACTGCAGTGTTACCATAATATAAATAGTTGTTGTGTTATATGGTGTTTTATCTGCAAAGCATTTAATAATCACTGGATAATCCACTGGATAATCCACAGGCTTTACCAATTATAAAAGGCACTTGGATGTTTTTTCTTTTGTAACTTGATGGATCCAAACCAAAGGATAAGATTATTTATATCAAATGAAGAAGTCTGGCATCAGTGCAATAGCAGCTTATGTAACATGAGTTCAAAACAAGACTCAAAAACTGGAAAAATTGATAGTTTTGTCTAAAACAAGTCCAGATGAAAAATTGCTTTGTGGTGTACACAAACTCTTAATCCAAGTTCTAGCATTAACTTGTCATGTAATCTTCCTGTTGTGTTGTATGATCTGTATTGAAATTGTATATGCAGTTCTTTAAATGTTCCCTCTCGTGTCTTTTCGCAGTCGTCTATCACCATGGGAACAGTGCTACGGGTGGCCACTACACTACAGATGTCTTCCACATCGGTCTGAACGGCTGGCTGCGCATTGATGACCAGGCGGTGAAGATCATCAATCAGCACCAGGTGGTAAAGCAGACCGCAGAGCGCACTGCCTACCTGCTGTACTACCGTCGCGTGGACCTGCTGTAGAAACCACACCCGCACGATACGAACGCGCGCACACATACATTCAAACACACGTTTACATGCAGACACACATACAATCACACACATACCCACGTGTCTCCACAAGAACACTGCCCAACTTCACGATTGTCCTTCCTCCCTCGATCCTGCTATTCCAGAGAGCCAGCTTTTCCGACTTCTTTGTTTATTCTTTTTTGTTTGTTTATTTGGGGAAGAAGAGGTAAACACAAGAGACGTATCTAAAGACTTGTTTCCTTCCACGCTCAGCCCTGCGCAGGTACGGAGAGGTTAAGGGGGACGCAAGTTAGCACTGGAGAGAACCAGTTTAGACGCCTGAATCACTGCTAATGTCCACAGCCTCATGTTTGACTGGCCCAGCGAAAAGAACTCGAACCAGTTGAGGTTGGAAAAGGATGGACTGCTGGAGAACATCATTCTTTGTTTTTGTTTGATCTACTTTTTTTTTTTTTTAAATGGCATAGAAAAAATGAAGTGTTTTGCCTTTTAGCAAGGGGAGTCATCGGCCTAATTTGCGACAGTTAAGTGGAGCCTGTTAAATTCTTAACTACAGCATAAGAGGTCCAGCACACCAGCAAGCTACAGAAATCTCAATGTTTCTCCTCACGCAAGACACTCTACTCCATCACCTCTACGTTCTCTTCTCTCCCCCGTGTTTCAC
The DNA here is from genome assembly GCA_026939265.1 of Oreonectes daqikongensis. NCBI lineage: Eukaryota > Metazoa > Chordata > Actinopteri > Cypriniformes > Nemacheilidae > Oreonectes > Oreonectes daqikongensis. The sequence continues at coordinate 259,178 of JAOTQM010000406.1, read as the reverse complement.
AATCCCATCAGATCATGGAAATAAGACCTCGGGCGAGAGAAAAGGTGCTGCGGTGTGCTAAAGTGGCGAAAGCAAAACGGGAAAAACAACAACAAAAAAATTGGCTTTGTTTGAGAGAACCTCTGTGTGGTTTTTGGGTGTAGGATTAGAATGACTATCTTACAATTTTAACGCGCTTTAGAATATAAACGATTAAAAGCTTTGTGCACGCAAAAAATTTAACTGGTCAATAAAAACGCAGATGTGCGTCTGCACGTTCCTTGCAGATATTTAAGTTTTAAAAGTATTAACGGAAAGGCAAAAATCCGAATCGTCAACTCGTTCGGCTCCCGGGGGGTTACGCTTGTTCTGTAGGCTTTTATTGTACTCTCTGACACAAACACACGCATACACTTTAATGCTGGTGAGGATATCAATGTTGTGTAAGATTTCACCATGAACATTAACCCCCGTTTACTTCGTGTCTCCTCTTGCCATCAATCACGCATTCTGTTAGATCGCTTCTGTGTCAAAGGAATTCACCAGCTGTCTGCTTTTTGATGTCAGTAGAGGAGCAAGAACCAAGCCACTCCTGCCAACATTCAAGGAGCTGTCTTGATACAGGTGCACGGTACTCTCTGCATCTCATTCTACGTGTTAGCCCGCTCTGAGCAGTCAGCCTGTAGTGTACGTGTTGAGGCTCTGTGTGCAGCTCCGAGGATGACGTCCCAGAATGAGTGGCAGAAAAATGTCTTTTACTCCAGTTAAAACTGTGTTACCGTGAGGTGACGTCACCTCTGCTTATGAGAGCCTGAAATGCTACCACGGATGCGCACAAACAACCAATCATGCGTCTTGTTTCAGAAGCATCCTCCTCAACATCATCAATATTATACCTGTATTTGTTGATTTTTGGAGTTGATTTTTTTTCATTCATTCCCCTAATTTTTTGTTCTATTTGAATTGATATTTTGAAAGTAAAGTGACCCAAGGTTAAAGCACAACAATGAATAAAGTTATACAAGTGCTACGTTTGACCATATTTATTTCTTTTAGCCTTTTTTGTTCTTTTTTTTGTAATTTAAATTCGGATTTCCACACAATAAAGTACCATTTGACCTGAAGAGTATTCATATGGATTTTATAACTAATGCAGCAGATTGCTCTTCTTGCTCATGGCCAGGCACACACACAGAGATTAAGCATTTTGCATGGAGAATATTTTTAATAAATCTCCTTATTTGAATTTTTTTAACCGTGTGTAACACATTTTACAATGTGTAAATCCATTTATACGTTACAGGAATTTCCCCAAAGTCACTGCATTCTACAGTGGAAAAAACCTTGCTGCTTTAAAATTTAAGTCAATCAACTTTGCTTTACAAGTAATTTCAACTTTAATTCTATTTGTCATGCGATGAGTTGATGTAACTTTGAAATGAATTGATTGTACTTAAATTTTTATGCCAGCAGATTTTTTTTACAATGTATACCACTTGGTTTAATCCAAATTTTGTGAACCGTTAATTGGATAACACACACTTGCTGATTATAGAAGGTGATGTAGCTTCCAGGAACACATTTTTGTGCTGAGCTCTTCACATGGTCCTGTCTCTGACCACAAGCTTAGTGTAAACTCTTCTGTCCCACTCTGGAAAAGCAGAATATGAATTTCACATCCATTTCAATGAGCCTGTCTTAGCAAGTTCCGTCAGGCTTGCTTTCCATTTTCTTGCAGAAATTAAAATGTCAATTTCATGTGTTCAAAAGACGTTGATTTCTTTTCAATTGTATAATGATTGCCAAGTCATGTTTAACCCAATGTCCTTATGAACTTGAATTTGGTTATTTAGATCTGCAGAGGGACAGTAGAAGTGCATCCCCCAATTGAAACCAAAGGATACAGAACTTGCATAAACGGACACTGTTGCCTCTTATCATTGCAACAAGACGTAATGTCCGATTTTTTTCGTTTTTTTAAGCCCTTGATGTCTTCATACAGTATGCACCAAGAACTTGACCTGATTTCAGTTTGAGACACTCTTACGAGGAGCGTTAGGAAAATCACCACTATTCCTCAGTGTTGGTTCTAATGTATTCATATGGCTGTTTGGGTGCATTTGATGCACTGTTCGTATCTTATTCCGTCTTTTGTCTAAGCTAGAAATCTGAAGGTTTTTTGTGTTCATTCAACCCTTAAGACTTTCTTTAGCCTCCTTCACTAATGTTGGTCAGGGAAAGTCCTGGTGTATAGCTAAAATGATGTCTCTATTCATTTTGTGCTTCCTAACCCTTGTGTTTGCCGATATCTTGATGCGTTGGGAATTTGAGCTAAATACAAACTATATGCTGTGTGTCATCCTCGGCCTTTCCTTTTTTGTCAAAATGTTCAAATAAAAAAGAAATAAATTGTGGCAAAGAGTGATTTGTGTGGCAGGTAAGTCTAAAGACTTTCAGTTGAGGCCGGTCAAACAATCTGGTCTTTTTTGCTTTCTTAAAGAATGTGCAGCGTTACCACAAGCAAACTGTCAAAGACGGATCCTCGCAGCATCCCGTTAACAACATGAAGTCTATTGTAACCAGAAGAGTTAGAATTTCAGCTTGCTTTTTTTAACAGGCGCTGTGTGTTTTATTAAAAGTTTCTGCCATAGTTCTTCTCTTCTCAGTTTGACCATTCTGCATGCACTTGTGGCTCAGTTGGCTGCCTGCTCGTCCAGTGTTCACTTGTTGGATTACATGCCCTCACTGTTTGCTTTGTAAAGGAGTGCTATGTCATTATTTAAGCAAGTGGGACCCCCTCATTCATGGTTATTGGAATGCAGGTTTAGTGTTCCCCTTAAACTTGAGTTAAAGAAACAGTTTGCCCCAAATTTTTGTACATTTCTTTCTACTGAACACAGATATTTGGAGGAATGCTTGTAACCAAACCATTCTTGACCACCATCGACTATCGTAGTAAGAAAAAAGGTTGTTATGAATTTTGTTCTGTTGAACACAAAAGAAGATATTTGAAAGAATGTAGGAAAGCAAACAGTTTTGGGGCACTTTTTCCTACTATGTAAGTCAATGGGGGCCAAGAATTGTTTGGTTTTGCTTCCAAATATCTTTCTCTGGTCATCGGAACAAATACATTTATACTTGAGTGAATTTTTGGGTGAATGTTCTTTTAAATGCATTTTTTTGTTAATGTCACAGTATGGTTGCATTTTAATGTAGAAAATGCTGCATCCTTGGGTGATGAAATGACAAAATAATTTACTTATAACCATTCTTTCGTCATTTATTCACCCTTGTGCCTGTTCAAAACACGAAAGATATTTTGAGAAATGTCTCAGTGGTTTTTGTGTACAATGGAAGTCAATGCAGGCAATGTTGTTTGGTTGATATTTTTTGTGTTTTAAAGAAGAAATGAAGTCAAACAAGATTGGATTGTCATGAGGGTGAGTGAAAGATGAAAGAATTGTTGGATGAACTGTCCCTTTAAGATCACGTTGAAAAGTGCCTCTTTTGTTTAAAGAGAATGATATGAGTGAATGGTTTCCATTCTTACACAAATGAATATTTGTAGCCAAAACATATTTCAAGCAAATTATCTTTAAGGTCACATTGTACGGATCTCTAACCAAAGCACCAAGGTTCTCATAATAGAGATTTGGAGGCATTTCGAATGGAGGCTCTTGGATATTTAAAACATACTTGATGTGTATGTCAGCCTTATATTATACGATGAGTCAATTTACATTATTGAACTTTGTAAATGTGTTTACGAAGTCCATATTTAATTTCCTCCAGTCTTTCATATCAAGTTAAGGGAAACTTTTTGAAAAATGTTGCTGACTGGTAACTTGAATCCTCACCATCACGGTGATGCATTGGGCTCTGATGATCTTATAAAGATGTAGTATAACCTCATGATTATCTTGGCATCTTGAACAACCTTTAAACAAAAGAATGTCGTTCAGTACAACGGAAAGATCCTCTTACATGTTCTTATAACAATAAATTGTCTTGGTTCCTCTGACCATCCCATAATTTGCATTCGCCTGACACGGAGCAGTTCCCCACATCCAGGGTTGGCACCGAATCTGGTTCATTCAAACAAACTGCAGGGAGTTAGTCTGGATTGCACAAGAATGTAAAACATGTGCGTCAGCTCAAGAACTACATATTCAAAACAAATTGTTTCTAATGCCCATGTTGTGGATCCTGGCACAGGATGTTGATTAAAAATGAACATTATGTATTTAATATGCTAGTGTAACAACGTGTTTTTATTCTTTGGTTAAGGATGGCTTAAAGTAGTTTTGGCTAGTTCACCCAAAAATGAAAATTCTGTCATCATTTATTCACCCTATTGTCATTTCAAACCTTTATGACTTTCTTTCATCCACAAAACACACCAAAAAAAAAACATTTTAAAGGATGTTAACTGGCACCCATTCACTTGCATTGGTTTTGTGTCCCTACAATAGAAATGAATGGGTGCCACTGCTGTTTGGATACCAACTTTCTTCAAAATATCTTCTTTTGTGTTTTCTGGAAGAAAGTCATCTTTGAAATGAAAAGAGGGTGAGTGAATGATGACTGTGATGAATGATGAATTTTCATTTTTGGGTGAACTATCACTTTAACTAAAAAATGACCTTATATTGACTCCATCAGTTTTAAAGCAACAGTACTGTTTTACAAAAATTTGTTTCAGCTCAGAGTTCTAGAATACCTGAAGAGATCCATTCCTTCCTATTCAATTCATCACATGACCTCATTGTAAGTATGCAAACATTATGCACTTGTGCATTAAATCACTAATATATCAAACGCTTGGATGTCTCTGTGAATTACATCAGGAGTTTGATTTGAGAGACTGTTGGTGTCCACTGAACCTTGAACCTTTATTTAATATTTTTATTTCAGCCCCTTTTCCAGCTAGTAAAATATACTCTTGTAATTCTGTATATTTTGATGCCTCTACTTTCATCACAAACTCTAGGTCTCTCTACCTTTGAGTGACTATAGAGAAACACATTGTAAGGTAGTGCTTATAGAGAATCTTTGCTACTCTCCCCGAATAAACAACTGGTCATGAGAAGGGTGTGTGACCCCTGTCTGCCCACATCCCATGCCAAGTCACAATCTGGATTGAATAAACACTGGAAATTGAACAGAATCAGTATTGGTTTGTTATGCAGATTTTCTATTTGGTATCTTGTGTCCAGAGATAGATTACAGATTACTTGTGAAAATTGTATTAATATAGAACATACAAAGAGGTTTGGAGTGACCATGACCTGTTGTGTTGTGTGGAAATCCGGGCTAGTGCCCTCAAGTGGCTGTAAGAGGTATAAATACATATGCACAGTAGTGTCCTGCGATGTTGTCGCATGATTTAACATTTATTATTCAGCACGGTTTTTGTTTAATGCCACACATTTGAGCAAATCCAAAGATACAGAATAGTAAGGTATAAAGTTGTGTGGCGGAATGCTATCCTGAAGTACAGATCCCAATACAAACAAATTATCTCATTGACCACATTCACCAGGATCCGAGTTTATACAATTCTGCCTGTATGCATTACAGAATTAAGTTTTAGTGTAATCGAAAACCAATGGTTTACATGTGGTTATTTTCTGAACCATTTCTGAAAGCCAATGAAGCGAAATTTTAATGTGGCCAAAGGTCCAAAGAAGCCAGTACAAACACCATTGAAAAGCACCAAGGACACCCCTTCTGGTGTTCTGTTGACTCTTAAGAAAAGTACAGCCAGCCAAACAACACTGGCTATGTTTGAATTGTGGGGTTTACTGAAGGTTTCTCTGGTGCTGCAAGGTAGGATGCGCTGGTCCTTTATGAAAGAAAACATGATGTTTAATAGGCTAATGGCTGAGCCTCAAACTAAGCTATATAAATCTCTAGATTATGGCTTTTCTTTCTCGCCGCTGTTGTGTTTGGACTTTGGGGTGTCACAGATCGGTTTGCTTGTAAAAGAAAAGGGATTCAAATACGCGAAGTAGGGAATAAGTCTGGTTTGGAAATGGTTAGAAGCTGTTAGATCAGCAGAATTCATGTCATAGGGTGCCAGACTTGTTAAAGCTTGTAATGCAATGTGGTGCAAATGGTAAATGTTAATAAGAAGTAACTTTTTTCACAGTATTGTTTTTGCAGTCTTATGGACATAATTCACCAAAACATTATAAGCATTATCCACCTATCTTGTAACCCATCACTATAATATGCCAATTCATTTTGTAATGTAGAAAACACGTTTTGCATGGATAAAATCTGAGAAGCAAAAACTGATAAATGGAATAACTTTAAATAATGAAAGACTTCCTAACTGTCCTGTCAGCTCTTTATACTTTTTGCCAGACAGTTACTAATCCTATTCTGGTTCCTAAACTGCACACCCTTGTGTAAAGTATCTAAACCCTATATTGTCTGTACTGAAGATGTGAAATATTTAGTGGTGGGCGCACATCAAGTAAATCTGTCTTGGTCAGCCTTTTCAAACACACCAGATTTCTTTGCTGATGGTCACATCTACTTGTTGACATCTATGGCAAGTGCCATCATTCTAAAATTAGGTCGCTTATTTACTTTATCGACACTTTTGGGAACAGGTTGCGGTAAGTAGAGGGAGAATACTTGAGTTGAATGTAGGCTATGTCTAAATTGAACGAAGAACGGTTTACAGGGTTGCCTGGGTTACACTATCACTGTTTAGGAGATAACTATGGGTTTATATTCATATATCATGGAGATTAAGAATGATTAGAATAGATGTAAGTGGAGTTGAATGGTTACGCGTGAAGAATTTGTTCAAATGTTTAGAAAAATTGCGATTATTTTTCTTTCCACCCATGCTGTGGGCTTCAAGTCAAGTTATTTTTTGTAACAGGATGGAAATGGAAGTCGCTTTGGATAAAAGCGTCTGCTAAATGACTAAATGTAAATGAAATTATGATCTCACAGGGTTGATGTGAATAAGTTATAAATTAAAATAAGTTTATAATTTAAAATAGTTTAGTTATTAAAACAAAAAAGCTCCAAGAGGAAATACTATAGCCATAGTTTTTCGGTAAAACTTTACAATAATTTCACCACACCAGTTGCATCTAGCTAAATAGTACTTTTAGCTAGGCCTGTAATAAAACCGTTGTAATTTTCCTAAGTGTATGCATGCTTCACGGGGCATGTTGCTTTAATATTTCACATAACTGACAAGGTTTCGTAAAATAAACACACACGCAACAAAAATGTGTATTTTCCTCCGCCAAGCAATGTAGTCCTTCAGAAACGGACGAACTGGTTGTGGCGGAGTAATACTGATATAGCCTAATGCGTGCTCAGGTATGTTTTGGCCTAGTGGTTCAACCAATCATAATCGACCGTAAGTAACCATTAAAACTATTGTCAAATCGGATAGGCTATTATTGGACAAAATATAAAGTAAGTGTTTATACAAGTTGTGATTCTTCCGCTGTCATATTGTAATCGTCCCTTAAAAAATAGGCAACGGGGAGAGACGTCCAGTCAGTCTCCTATAGGCTACATTTAATGTACATTAATCATGATTACCTCGAAATACGCGTTGCATAACTTTAACTCATCCGCAAACATCATTTACAGCGTTGTGAAACCGGAGATGTGGTTTAATAGCGATGATTTACGTCCTTTGCGTTTTCATTAGGACATCGTTCGTCAGCGCGCGCCTGAACTGTGCCAAGAACGTAACCTGCATCCGTCCTCCTCCTCTTCACATAGATCTCCTCCTCTATAAAAGGAGCTGAGCTGACTTCACATCACATACTCAGTCCGAACCGAGTCTCCACAGCTCGTCCGGGAGCGCTGCCAAACAGCCACAAATACTTGCACTTGTTTGACTTTGAAGGAAACTATTCCAGCTGAGAAGATCCCGAGCTCCTGTAACCTCTGGAATACCTCTGGAAGAAGACATCTCTATCTAGGTAAACTGTGTTTCTGTCTCTATTAAAAAGTTATATATTTATATAGCCTATATTGGCTAATTCATGCATTGCATTTAGATTAATTTAGTCAGATGCATCAGTTGTTTTATATTTACTATGGTCCATTGATAGTAAATATGTGTAATCTGTCCCCGTAGCTCAGTTGGTAGACATTGCATTGGTTGATACAGACATACTAATAAAATGTGTACACTGAATGCACATTAAGTCAAAATGCATGAATGTAAATGTGCAATCCGATGTTCTGTCTTCATTAGATGAGCACTGTAAAAATGTGTTTGTTGTTTCAACCTAAAAAATTAAGATACCATAAATTTGATGCAAAATTGTTATGTTTATATTTGTACGTTTTAAGGCAGCCAGGTAACTTTTTTTTAAAGTTGAAACAACAAATCATTTTTACAGTGAGGGGTTCTGTGAAGTGTCACTTTTGGATTTGAAGTTAGTTTGTGAGGATTTTTTTATTTATTTGCAAGCTGAAACATGCCTTTACCTGCGAGTATTAGTTGCTTTTCCTGCAACTTCCCCTTTTAATGTTGCACAGGAAAAGATACAGTGTGTGCAGAACATTGTGCCATTTAACTCCCAGATGGATTTCCAGGTAACATTTCTTCTCTAATGCTTATGTAGACCAGATGCCTGGCTGGCATTTTCCTGGCTGCTTTACCTGTCGTGATAGTATTAAATCTGGGAGAGGGATGAGATGTTACTGAATGTGAAAGAATAAGAGAGAGATAGAGAGAGGAAGCTAGAACTAAAGCAATGCCTGTGTTTACTCAGACTGGGTGTCAAAGCACTGCAGAGAGAGAGAGAGAGAGAGAGAGAGAGAGAGAGAGAGAGAGAGAGAGAGAGACTAGGTAGTCTTTACAGTGAGAGACCTGATGTGTGGTTAGTCCTTATATGTCCTTGTAGCACAAAAAACTGTTGTTTTAAAGTGTGTATTTCCAGCCCCCCTCTCTCCATGTAACCAATGAATTTTGTTTTATCCCACTGAGTTTGATAAACAAAGTGCTCTGTGTGGATCGAACAAAAGTCTGCTGGATCTATTTGGAGAAGATCAGACCAGGCTTAATGCCTTGATTCTATTGTTGAGTTTAATATAAAAAAATTGATTTTGCTTAAGTATTTATTTTTATTATCTCAGTTTTTGCTGACAAACATTTGATCAATGTGTGTTAGAAATTACATTTTGATTTAATTGATTGATTTTTTGTATATTAACCTTATTACTTTCGTGTAAAAAATGTATGCACACATATTTAATTTGGAAAACGCATTTGTACTATTACATTGTTTTCCTCTTCATTTTGGGGTGAGAAGAGACCTGAATGTGATTTGCCCAAAAAGGGACCAGCATCAGCTTAATAAGAAGATACTGTATTACTGTATTATCCAAAGTGACTTACAGTGCATTTATACATATTTATCAGTATGTGTGTTCCCTGGGTTTGAACCCATGACATGTGTTGCTTAGACTTCAGGAACACTATAAACCTCCAAACTAGCCTTCTTTACATTTTTCCTCATAATTTGCCTTCTGTTTGTGTTGAGCTATTTATGGTGTATTTGAAGTTAAGCGTGCATTAAGACTGACAAATGAAATGTCTCTTCATAGCACTTACAGTATTTATCTCTGTGAGTAAACACACACGCATGTGTTTACTATCCGGCGTTTACTGCATATGTTTAATACAACTCTTCCAACACTTATCCTCATGGAAACCATATTTCCTTCCAGATTTTTCAGAACAGAGCCCCGAAGACACCCTCGCACAAGGCTGTCCACTGTAGTCCGTCTCCGAACCCGTCCACGCTGCCATGTATAAACTCGTTCCCCTTGCATTGCTATTCCTGAGTGCCAGGTTGGCAGCTTCCCTCTTCCTGCCTGACTCCCCGGAGCTGAGGCGACTAATGCAACGCTACCAAGATGAGTCTAATGGCACAAAAGCCGATGCACATGCACGCACCCGCAGAGCCATCCAGTGGTCTGATCGAGAGGAGATTTTACAGCTACACAATAAGCTAAGGGGGGACGTGTACCCCACTGCATCCAACATGGAGTACATGGTAAGGATGGAAAACACCTTAGGTCAACCTTTTACGTACTGTAATAGTGTGGGCTTGTACAGAGACACTTGTGCACTTGACTCTCTCTTTGCCCCATTATGTTGTATTTTAAATAGCATTGAACAAATAGACGTGCAGGCCTACCCAATACATAGGTTCACCATCATGTCGTATGACTCTTTAATCTGTAGAACACTAAAGAAGATATTTTGAGAAAAGTCTCTGTTGGTTTGTGTTCATAAAAGTCAATGAGAGTCATGTTGTTTGCTTACCAACGTTCTTCAAAATATCTTCTTTTGTTCTGCAGAAGAAAAAAAATCATACAGGTTTGGAATGACAGGAGGGCGAGCGAATGATAAAAGAAGTTTTATTTTTGGGTGAACGCTCCCTTTAAGCTAGCTGCTTATGTAAGTTGTAGTGTTACTAGATGTGGTTCAACAGAGGTGTTTATTTATGGGTTTAGCCTGCAGTTTTAATATCGACCACACACACAACCTGAGCTTTAATCTGCAATCTTAATGACACTAACTATACAAATTGCATTGCATGTTAGCTGTGGTCATCTTTTTCTCTGCCGCAGTAAATATCTTAAGGTGGTGTAATTGCCAGCTCTTACTGCTTTTATGAAAAGAGATGTGTTTATTTTATAAGTGTAGTCCTGTTCGGGAATGATGAACTCATTGGGATGAGAAGGGGGAGGGAGGAGAGTCGAGCAGACAGCGTGGTGAGATGCCACTTTAATGTGGAGACAATTACACTGAGGTTTAGATGCCTGCTGACACAGGTAGAGAACAAGATAAAGAACAGAGCCAGAGATTAGTGACATTACTGTTTATTTAGACTTAAGTTGGTCGAAGATACAGTAGTCATGCTGCTTATGAAAGCCTCCAAGTTAAACAGAAACCATGTCTTAATGCATCTTTAAGATACATAGAGGACAGGAAAGATATATATTTATATATAGGAAAGATTCTGGTTAATGTAGTTGAGTTGGAGAGGGTTTGGAAACGTCAACTACAAGCAAGGATTTCTGAAGTCTATGCCAGGCATCAATGAACAAGTAAAGGTTTGAGAAATGTAGCTCAGCCAGTACCCGAGGTTAAAGCATGTGTAAGCGCTTGTACCCATCATGCAGTTGGAAATTTACTGGGAGCTCCATAGAGGTGAATCCCTTGTTCTGTGGAGTGAATGAGTGTGTGAATAGACTGGGGAAATTCGTTTCATTTAACCCTGATTGCCGGGGATTTACAATGGATGCCAGCCAAGCTCTGAGGTGCGTGCCTGAAGCCAATGTTTTAGTTGTATTGGGCCTCATTCCCAGTACCATAGTGAACACAGAGAGCGGAATGACTGTGGAATTTAAATCAGCATTTCCAGATTTTGTTAAATGTTTGAAAATGTTGAACCTGGTGTGTCAGGCAGTGCTATGTGTGATATTGATGTTTTTGTGTGTATGAACAGGTATGGGATGATGAACTGGAGAAGTCAGCAACTTATTGGGCAGAACAGTGCCAATGGGAACACGGGCCTCAAGATCTTCTTATGTCCATTGGACAAAATCTGGCAGTACACTGGGGCAGGTACATTTTGAATGCACACACACATTTACAAACCAAGGTTTCCCAAGGACCTTTAATGCTAAGATCACACATTTTGCTAAAAGATATGTCTTAAAAATGCTGTTATGTGCATTGTGTGACAGCATCTGTAAATGATGCAAATGATTCTGTGTCTCATAGGTACCGCTCACCTGCTTACCATGTGCAGGCCTGGTATGATGAGGTGAAGGACTACACATACCCTCATGAGTGCAAACCCTGGTGCCCCGAGCGCTGCTCTGGACCAATGTGCACCCATTACACCCAGGTGGGTGAGAGAGACCAGTTATAGTGTACAGACAATTTATGAACAATTATCCCTGTTGTAGTAAATCATGCTTTATTATACATCATTCTTGACTTTGTTCATGACAAGCATTCCGTGCAAAGGTGTGCACGTCTCGGCTTACTGTATGTTGCTCCTTACCAGCCATGTTTAACAAGTAGCATGTGTGACCTGCAGGTACGCCTTCAAAAGTGCCCTTAAAGTGTAGCATATGGAATGCAGGCCTGACCCCTGTTGTTCATTAGCATTGATGCGGTCTCAACCAGAGCATGTATACTGTACGTGTTTTATCAATGGGACCCTTAAACGTATTTGGCCACTTTAGCAACTCTCAAAAATGGGTGGATGGGACAGATGCATAAAGAAAAGCATAAGAAAGAAAGACCAACAGGTTAGAGTGAAAAAATAACAGAAGGATAAAAGAAAAAAGCTCAATAGAGATCGAGAAAGCTGAGCACTGGCCTCTCCCCGACGTTTTATCGCTAAGATGAGTTCGTAAAAACACACATTGGCTCTGCTCACTGGCCCTCTGAAAGCAGGTCACAGTCTTTGGGAGCCGTTCCCAAAGTCCTGGATCATTTTCCTTTTTGACCCGAATTCCTTTGAACACGCATAACTCAGAGGTGCAGGGCCAAGTGCATGCACCAACACTCAATCCTGGTCATCTCACCATCTCTCACGTGCATCGCGTGGGAAAACCGGTCCGGATGGCTATAATTCTGCCTTGCAGTGCCAAACGTTCCCTCTGGGATCAACTTGAGTTTTAACCCTATAGCGTTGTGTCCGGTTTGACGGGAGTCGAAGATATATCGAGGCGGATTACTTTGCTGAATCACCGTCCCGTGGCCTCGGCACAGGAAGCACATTCCTGAGAGAGCATTTGAGCGCAGAAGGGAAATAGAGGCTCTACGGGACTGGATGCAAACCCACTGTGCAGTTTAACTGTACATATAAAAAAGTCCTGAATAAGCACTTCCTTTCATTTCGCAGTCAAACGGTTTGGCTCGTGCAGACGGTCGCACTTGGTGAACCCTATTGTGTTTAAGCGAAACCGGGAGGGCTTCGACCACGACTGCATGCAGGCATTACTTTGTTTGTGTAGATAAGAGTGGATGAAACGCACACGTTTTTCAGGAAACTATCCCGGTCACACTTGAGGTGCTTTTTCTTCTGCCCAGTCTTTATTTACTGCCCCCGTGGCCCCATTAATCTACCGCTGCTGCCCCAGTCTGAAGATCACTTCCTGTAGGGTAGCACTTCCTCCTTAGAGGGCAGTCAGTGGGGATGAAAGTCTGTTAGACTTTCAGTTACAGCAAAGAGATCTGCTGTGTTTATGTAACAAAATAAATAGTTTTGTTGTCTAACTTTAATGCGTGCAATGTTATTAGTGATGCACATCATTAATAATCATCAATGTATTTTTGTTTTCAGCTGGTCTGGGCTACGACCAATCGAGTGGGCTGCGCTGTACACATGTGTCCACATATGAACGTGTGGGGGGAGACCTGGGAGAACGCTTTCTATCTTGTTTGCAACTACTCGCCCAAGTAAGATCATTACCTCAAAATAAAAATTGTGTGATCGTTTATTCACCCTCATGTCATTCAAAACCTATATATGTCTCTTTATTATGTGGAAAGCAAAAGAAGATATTTGGAGACATTTTTGTATGCACACAATGGAAGTCAATGGGGACCAGTTACCAATGTTTTTCAAAATATCTTCTGTAAGTCATACAGGTTTGCATTTATTCACACATGAGGGTGAATGAAGGCTGAAAGAATTTTCATTTTAGGGGTGAACTATTCCTTTAATTCCAGATGCTATGGAACTAAACATTTTGAAATTGAAGTCGCTATCCCCAAACACTGAGGCTATAAAGTTTCGTTTTATGAGAACAAGTAAACGAACAATTTACAAAAAGAAAACACGGACAGAATTAGCTGACCTTTTCCAGGCTAATGATTTAATTTGGCAATCTGGGATTGTTTACTTAAATCAGTCTTAAACGTGTGTAAAGAGCATTTGAGTGATGGCACCGTTGAGTTTATTGAGGCTTTGCAATAATTTCCAAACTCACATTGAACCCATTCCCTCTTCTAGGGGAAACTGGATTGGGGAAGCCCCGTACCAGCATGACCGCCCTTGCTCTCAATGCCCACCAAGCTATGGAGGAGTCTGCAGGAACAATCTATGTTATAAGGGTGAGGACTAATAAACATCAATGAACAACTTTAACACATTTAATAAAAGTCTGTGTCAAATTCCTGAGTTTTGTTTTACTTTTAGGAGACTCTGAACGTCAAGAGACTCCAGATATGAATGAGGTGGAGAAGCCCCAGGAGCCAATACAGCCTCAGACTCCTCAAATTAAACACCAGCCTAAACCCAAGAGGCCTGTAAATCCCAAACCCTCCTCACGCAAATCTACAAGCACCACCCATCTAGGTGAGTGAAAACAGCAGTGCTAGTGGCTTAAAGGTTAGAATTATTTAACTTCTAGAATTTATTTAATTTATACTAATAATACTACTTGTTGCTTGTGCTTGCAGCCCAACATATAAAGTGTGAGACAAAAATGAGGGACAAATGTAAAGGAGCAACCTGTAACAGGTCAGTGTAAAGCGATTTGCTGTTTTCATTTAAGAGTTAAAGACATAACTTCAGTATTTTTACCATTTTTTCATTCATAGATACAACTGCCCAGCCAACTGCATGGACAGAAGAGGCAAAGTGTGGGGCACACTATACTATGATGTAGTACGTGCAATATATCATTGAGATCTAACAGGCTTTCATAACCTGATATGTCAATGTTTTTTAAATGCATATTTTCTCTTTTGTAGCAATCAAGTATTTGTCGTGCTGCCATTCATCATGGGGTAATTGACAACAATGGAGGCCTCGTGGACACCACAAGAAAAGACAACATGCCATTCTTCGTAAAAGCAAACAAAAATGGTGTTGAATCCTTCAGGTGAGCCCAATACTGTGATTCTGTCATTACAGTTCAGTTCGTCCACAATGTTAGTTATTTACTCGTGTCTGTGTGCTTTTTCAGTAAATATAAACCTGGAAATGCATTCATGGTGTCAAAAGTGGAAGGTAATCATAAAATATCTTGCTCTTTTTTACTTGTATGTTCATTTTAATGCAAATATTCCCCTTGTCCCGATAAAACAATGTCTTTATTCTAAGAATAATAATGTTTTACAGTGGATAAGAATCATTTAACCAGTTTTGAAGCTCACAAATCATTTATTTTCCCTCTTTAGAGCAATCCATAGATTGCTACACAACAGTGGCTGAGATTTGTTCCTTCAAGATGTCGTCGTCTTATTGTCCAAGGTACAAATCAAGTGCTTAAATTCTTACTTTCTTCAGTCAACTCATTGAACTAACAAAGTTCTGCCGGTATTTTTTCAGAGTATTCTGCCCTGTGAACTGCATAAATGAACCATCATATTGGGCTCCAGTGGTAGGCACCAACATCTACGCTGATGTAAGTAGAAGCTTTCGGTTCTTTCGGTCTTGTTTCGAGTACAGCTGGCTTCAGATCAGAGCGCTCATTAACTCTCATTATTCTGTGGCTTATATTTAGTATTTGATAAAGGTAGCCTTTGTGTAAAAGTGCACTTATAATAATGCACAAGCAACTGGATGAGCGGCACCCAGGCGTGTGCTATGAGCTGTGGGTTTCATTACTGTTGGTCCAAGTGAGGGACCGCAGGGGGCAGCCGGGGTAATCCTTCAGTTTTAGAGGGAGGGACACACGGGTTGTGTTCTGGACCAAGAGAAGAAGAAAATGTGGCGTTTTTTAGCGATAACAGTATGGAAAGTTAAACTGCAAGGTTAAAGCACTGGCCTGAATGCTCGTCTGAAGAAAGTCATGTCAACTTGTCTTTTCTGGAGCTCTTGAGCTTTGGCCTTCTCTTATGTGAACTGCAGAATAAGAAGTGATGTCATTTGTCTGGGCTGCTTTAGACTGTTTACATATCAGTGGTGCTTGCTAAAGTCATCTTTCAGATGTAAGGATTTAAACAAACCTTGACTTTTAACCTTGACGGTTGTGTTGTTTTTCATCTATGGATCTGTGTATGTTGATGATGCATGACCGTATAAAACCTGTAGCATGAAGGTCAATAGAATGTAGGCCAATAGAATGGGAGTGCTGACTGTATGAATGCCTCTTTTCAAGACCTAAAAGTGAAAGCATGTCGACTAAAGAATACCCTTTTGTTTCCGCGTGTCCAGGGTTCCAGTATCTGTCGAGCAGCTATCCATGCCGGAGTGATCAAAGCTAGCGGGGGCTATGTAGATGTCCTGGCTCTGGATAAGAGGAGAAGTTACACTGGGACCATGAAGAACGGCATCCAATCTGAAAGGTACACGTCCTGTATCACCTTTGCTCTTCCTTCCTTAGCTTTCTTTCAATAACCCAGATTGGGAAATTGCAACGATTAAACTCTCCAAGGGCCAAATCTGTCCATGGCACGTCAGCGGTTGAAGAGTAATGGTGTGGTTTCTCATTGAGGGTGGACCACACAGGGACTCTTTGCTTACTCTAGCCCAGCACTTCACTGCGTGCAAACTGCATATATAGAAAGAATCCATTTCAGTGTAATGAAATCTAACGCTTGAATCAAAAATCTTCGACTTCATAGATCCCTGGCTTTTATCAAGTTGTCGGCCTTGACTGCTCTATAAGCCAATCATAGTAAAACTATTCACATAGAGCCTCACGCTAGTCATTCGATGGGGAAATGGGAGGCGGCTAGTTGTGGGAACTTCTGTATTTACAGGGATTGCTCTATTTTACCAGTGGATGGAAAAGTTGTCAGTGATTGACTTCCGATTGAAGCCAACGGAAGCAGTTTTATTCCGTCCCAATACGCCACCCCCTGAAGGCCGGTGTGATTCAAAATTAATAAAGAGTTAGCGGCCAGGCAAAAAAGTAGTCAATAATTGTGGAAGGAATAATTTGAATAGAACCTAAACATGTAAAAATTAGTTGATTTAAAAGCAGCAATGTGGAGAGTTTAGCGACATCTAGCCGCGAGGTTACGAATTGCAACCAGGGCTCATTCTAATTAATTAATGCCCCTCCCTTTCGAAGCACTATGGTAGCTGACACAGGACAAAGATGTCGTCACGTTCTTTGCCGAAGGAGATAACGTATTTATGAAACACGCTCTGTAGAGCAGTTTGTCGGTTTAGGTATACTGTAGAAACAATATGGTGAATTCTGTATAAGGGGACCCGCGGTGTATGTAGATAGAAATATCTCATTCTAAAATAATAAAAACATAACACTTCATTTTGTAAGGTGTATATTATATTGCATTTTAGTCAGTAGATCCTCCGAATTATTACACACAGCACCTTTAAATAAAAGAAAAAATATTTTTTTAAGGTTGATTTGAGGGTATTGACACTCACATGACAGTAATAAAAAAAGCAATAATCTTTACTTGGAGTTTAATAAGTGATTGTCAAAAATAGTTGGTTAGTTAGAGATGTGGCTTTGTAGTTGCCCTGATACATTGCATGGCTCAAATCTTATTGTGTTCTAAATATTTTTGGAATTAATGTTTTTTGTTCTAATGTATTTTTTTCTCTGTGTCTTTTTAGTAAAACCAATACAGAAGGTGGTTCATTCCGTGTCTTCGCTGTTAGAGAGTAAGTCTTTTGTCCATTGCTTCAGAAGCACAGCACTCCTATTGGCTCTCAAAAAAGCAGAATGTGGAACGCAACTTCTCATCAAGAGACACTTACATAACACCTGTGGACCAGTACAACTTTCCTTTCTTTCTACTGGTCTATTCAAAGCGCTTCCAAAAGCTTTATCCGTTTGTGAGTAATATTTTTGATGCAGTGTGGTAGAGATGATATTTTAACAGCGGTGCTGGTTCAATCATCGTTTCAGTCCATTTATATTTGACATAATATCTTATTGTGCAAATTTCTCATGTTTATACAGAGAATTGATCACTGTTTAATCTGTAAATATATTTTGATGATTGGTCTGGCTTTTTATTTCCGCATTCATGTTAAAGTTTATTCTGTTTCGTGTCGTAAAGGTGGTAGTTGAATGTGATGTGTGCAGTAGGTGGGATCTGTTGAATCTGCAGCGGGCAGACAGATGCTATGCAGAGTAATGGAAAAGGGAAGGAGGCAGACCTCCAAAGAAAAGAGATCTTTCCTTCATAATGCACGTGGCCCGTCCAGAGTCAACAATGCTCAGACATTGTAGTTAAGGTGCAAAGACATTGCAGCAATGTTCAGTCCCGGGAGGTTCTGAAGGCACTGGGTTCAAGTTTAGACTCATCTGTCAGTATGGTACCTACATTTTTTGTTATTTATTTTTATGCATTAACCCCTTTTTTGCATCTGCAAATTCTGTGGAACAGAATCAAATATTTATGAATGTGACACGATATGTGCCCAATTGAAATGAAATGTCTTTTAACATGTTCCTGTTTGGGTAAATGCTGTATAGAAACCCCATGTTTCATTTCATATCTTGTTGAAACCACTGCAGTGTAACAGAAAGGTACTCAAGCTGAAAGCAGATCAGTAGAGCATCTGAGAAAGGGTCTGCTAAGATTTTTTTTCTGTAATAAAAATGTTATTTTTTTGTTGGAAAGGGTCTACACTGTAAAAAAAAAACTTAATTTTACTAGATTTAACATGTAAAATGTAAACCCCCCCCTGGAATTAACAGTTTTTTTGTAATACAGTAAAAAAACGTTAAAAAAAAACAACATTCGAAAAACTTTTTTTTTTTCATTTTTTAACAAGACCTTTTTGGACACACTTCAGTATAGGGTGGAATTCTTGCTTTAAACAAATCATTAACTTCAACTTTTTCCCCAATAAACTCTTAATTTGTTGCTTATTAATAGTTAGTAAGGTAGTTAGGTTTAGGTATTGGGTAGGATTAGGGATGTAGAGTATGGTCTTGAAGAATATGTGCTTTATAGGTACTAATAAACTGCCAATAATAGGTATGCTAATAACAACTAGTTAATAGTGGGAATCGCCGCCATACTGAAGTGCTACCGATTTTTTTACTAAATACAGTCAAAAACTAAAATTTCCAAGAAACATTTGGGGAAAGAAATGTTTATATCCTGTAATTTTACAGGAAGAATATGGTATTTTACTGTATATTTCTGTCGTTCCAGCTGAATTTTTTTTTTTTTACAGTGTAGGGTTTAGGGTTTTTTACTATCTTATCTAAGGGCTGTGAAGCAGCATAATGTTATCTAGACCCTTTTGAAGGCCTCCATCTTGCTGCTTTTATTTTGCCGTATTGTTTTTCCTATATATTTTTATTCTATTAAATTGGTTACCTCAGTTCTGTTTTGCAGCATTACATTTAAGTTTTAATGTGTTTAGGGAAATATTTGTATTACTTTTGAAAATGGTATTTGTAAATATTTTATTTGGTTTTTTGTTTCAAGTCAGTATTTTAAAAGTATGAATGTGAACGGTACGTGCTTTTTTAAACTAAAACATTGTTTTTTTGCACAAATTGAGACTATAAAACATGTATAATTTTCTTTTAAAAAAGTTTTTTGCTTCATGTATAAATGATATTTATTTAGGCCAATGAGTTTTATACTGCCTAATAAAGAGAAAATCTTCAATGTTGTTTTTGAATCATTCTAAATGTCCACATGAAATGGGAACCATATCAAGAAAAATATCAAGACCACCCAAACGCTCATGTCAACTCTTCACGCACCACACAGACATGCATAATTTCTTTTTTGTGAACTTGTATAGTATTAAATACAGATCTCGGGGAATCAAACAGACGTCCTTTAGATTTAGTGCAGGTCAGGATTGCTGGGGTATGATGCAATATGTTATGAAATGGATCATTGGGACAGATACAAACACCTGAAAATAATAATAATAATAATGACTGGCATGAATGAATGACATCTGCAGCCTTTAAAACAGTTACAGTAATAGTATGGATCATCTAAGCATACTGAGATGTGTATTTCATTCTCAAACTCTGTGTTTTTTTATAAAGTTGTGATGCGCACACGTAAGAAATAAAGGATGTCTTTGCACATCAAATCTGTCCTTTAAACACGTTTTCATGATCGGGACAAGAAGGATTTCTGAAGGTCAGTTACTAAACACTGAGCAGAAGCTTTACAACTTTCTGCTTGCGCACACAGACCTGTGTTTACTGAACAGCTGTTCTGGAATAGTTTAAGATCGAAGTGCTTCCTTTAACAGTCCTGCACTCATGAGAGATTACAAGCAAGTTTTAGTTTTAGTTTTAGTGCAGTGAAGCTTCAGGTCCTCCATGCAGGACCAGAGTAGCCCAGGACGTCAGGTCTTCTTATTCTGCCATCACATGCTCTTGGAAATTTTCTTGATTCAGAGCTAGTTGTATTCAGATGCTTTGTTGTCAGAAACAATGGAGGACGTCAGATTCTTGCGTGTTCAACATCCCACTGCATAGTTTTACCACACTATCTAGTCAAAGCATTTCGGTCACAACAGAAATCCTTCTCCCATGTTTAAAGTTTAAGGCCTGTCCATCCTTCATGTGCAATTTTGACTTCAGAAACTCATATTTCTCATTGACATCCTCTGGTAGTTGAGCTTATACCCGTATGACTTCACCTTACTGTTTAGATATCTATCCACGATATAGTCATCTATATAGAGATCAGCAGATTACAGGCTGTTTTAAGGTGAATACAAGATGTTTCTGCATTCTTATTATAATTTCCCTCTCATTTCAGGGATAAGTTACGGTAAGGGTTGGGGTTGGGATAGGTTTTTTCAAACACGTTGATCCAGAACATCTCTCAGTTGGCAAAATCAGCACACAAATTTAAATCCATGTCGTCTTTAACACCAATTTTGTAGACTGCACTTATGTTTACCTCACTGACAAAATGTGCTCTCTCATTTGTAAATTGCTTTGAATAAACGCGCCTGCTAAATGAATAAATGGAAATGTATATCCACATATTCACTACTGAATTATATGTGGCAGATCTCTTTTCTTTCACTGTAAGTGCAGTGCCCTACTTTTATCTACCATGACGGGCAGAAACAAGAATCCAGATACTTCCAAAGACACAGGCAATTATTTGATCCATTTTGTGTCTTGACACTTGGAAAATGTCTCGAGATGACTCACAGGCTTCATTTGTTTCACGTGTTTTGTCGCTGCTTTGCACTGGAAAGTATCCATCCAAACTCAGTGCTCAGCTAGAATGTCTGTATGAGCAGTCTGTTTTTAGCTTTTAAAAACTATAAGATCGCTGAACACAGTGGCTTACTAATATATGAAGAGTTGATAATAGAAATCCTCCAGGAAACAAGAGCCAGCTGGATGTGTAAAAGAGAGAAAGAGTTGAGTTATAGCAGAACTCGCATCTGTTTACATGAAGCTTCTTTGATAAGGAAAGTTTTATAGGCAAGCCTGTACTTTTAAAACTTTGACGCAACTTCATCTATACACACTAAAAATGCTTGGTTACAACAATAATGAATTTACTGTTCGAGCCAACGGTTGGATTTGTCCATATTTTACCTATCAGGTATATTTTATTTATTTATTTATAACTCACACTCTAAAAAGTGCTGGGTTGTTTTTGACCCATGCTGGGCAAATATTGGACAGAACACACTGCTAGGTCAAAAATGACCCAATGCTGGGTTGTTACCACTTATGGTCGGGTAATGACAACCTAGCAGTTGGGTTGAAATAACCCAGCATAACCTAGCAGTGTGTTCTGTCCAATATTTACCCAGCATGGGTCAAAAACAGCCCAGCACTTTTTAAAATGCAATCAAATGATCATTTTTTGGTCTAAAACAAAGACCAAACTGCTGGGGTGATTAATATTGCAGACTTTTTAAATACATAAAAAACATGAATGATGATTTGGCAGTGAGAAAGTGAGAAAGACCAGGTCTAACATTAAGAAAAGCACAAGATTACGTTTGAAGAGGATAGATGAGATTTGGAGAATGAGAGGATGGATGGAAAGGTCAGATGATGGTTGAGAACGGCTAATGGAAATCAACTTTGTGAATCATTCTTTCTGGTAAAAATCAGGTCATGTGGGACGAGTACATTAGCACAATATTTAAAACACAGTCAGTAAAAAAAAAGGAGGCATAATTTAACTGTGATTCAACAGTTTCTTGAACGTTGCGATGATCTCTGCAGATTTGGTGAAGTTGAAAGCTTGGTTCTGGAAAAGCGATGACAGATCTGTATAGTGTGAACACAATAGACCAAATGCAGTACAATACAAATCGTGTTGGTTCATCCCAGCTGTGAATGACTCCAAATAATGTTTGTGATTTAATTTCATAGAACTTTCCCCAAATTTCTAATTCTTAAATTTGCATTTCTGTTACCACAGGTTTGGCCTATACACAACAACACTGCTTTCAACAAGAGATGTTTTTGTACTAGTGATGGTCTGGTGGCCTGTTCTTAGGTGCCGTTTGATAGATGTCAGGTTTTTTATTGCCACCATATGCTCTTAAGATGCTCCAAAGATTATGTTGGCGTCTGCAGGATTCACTGCAAGAGAACTTCGGTATGTGGTTGCTTTTAAGTGCATGTAGAATTATAGTCAATGTGCAAAATGATAATTGTGTCCAGAAACCTATATAAATATCTTTTATAGCAAACTCACAAACTTCAACGAATGCACATCATACAGTAGTATGTAAAAGGGCAGTAGACACTATCAATTTGATCTGTGTTGAGATGAAAAATTACTCACGCTCAATGTATGACATCACAGATCAATGACTCACTAGAAATTCCCTCTTTATCATGAGAGGGACTTTATAATATTCCAAGAATTATCATCAAATGTTGTCATATCACAGACTGTGACGTGGTCTATGTAGCGTGCCAACACAAATACAGTAATGCGTAATACAGCGTCCCCTATGTCTGATCGGAAATGTTCTGGGAAAGATTTCTCTCCCAGACTGGAGGAACTTGATATGGAGATGAGTACACTCTCCATAAGGCTTCTGCAGAATCACCTTTTTTAATAAAAAAAAAAAAATTGAAACTCAAAACACAGACTGAAACGTCACGGATGTCTTCAACAAAAAGTTGAACTCCAAATGTATCTTACGGACTGGGGTTTGATTTACAGTAGGATCGCACCCTCCCTATTCCAGTGCCTTCAAACACACAGAACACGGTTTTCCATTCCCTCAAGCTGTAATTTACTCATTTTAACCATGCAGGCGGTGGATTGTTTTATTTGTTCAACAGCATATAGTTAGATAAAGCAGACGACATCAAGAGGTGAAACCGGAGCTGTCTGATGTCGCACCGAACCATAAATTATCTTTATATATGGTGTGTTTTGACGTCTGTGGACACATTTTGGTTGTTGCAGACGTTGCTTCTTTAAGGGGCTCAAGTGCCACAACTTTGTTGATTCATATTTCTAATTCCCTGGGGAATAAACCCACCCATCTGACACGGGCAGAGAGTTGCTGAACGGGCTGCTGACGTGCAGGGACAGAGGAGGAGCCGACGGTTGCGCGTCAAGCCAAAATTTGCCTTCTTGGAAGCAACGTGTTCAGCTGGAGAGAAGAGACTTACAGAGAAGCACGGGGACAGACGGCAGTTCGCACCAAACATCCATATCTAACATACGTCGTGAAGCGAGTCTGAGACGTTTCCCCATCCTTTCCCCCTTTGAGTTTAGTATTCGTGAAGTAAATTTGATTTACTCTTGTTTACTCTCAAAAAGCTTTATTTTTCCACAACAGTAAGTCATGGTTATGAGTTCTCTGGAGAGAGATGAGGATGCTTGCAGTTAAACCTCTTTCCTGGCTCTAGTACAGAGTGTGCTCACATTCTTTTATTGCTTCAGATTGGACGGAGATTTCGTTTTCTTGTTTTCAATTGGGAAGAGAAACAAAAATAACACATATGTGTTTTCGTGGAATTTTTACGACACGCTTCTACGTTTGGTTTGTATGGATGAGATGCTTGAGTTTGAAGATGCTTTGGTGGTCTGTCAAAAACATGACTATTGAGTATGAATTTGTACAATGTGAATCATACATTAACCTACTAAACCTAACCTAAGTAGAGCGAAAGCAGACCATATTAAAATACGTACAAAGGAATATCGGCCATATCTGTATCGGCCGGTACCATTTTTTATGTTATTGGTATCGGCTCGATAATAAAACCAGTCCCAAATGTGACCCTGGAGCACAAAACCAGTCACAATTTGTAGTAATAGCCAAAAATACATTGTATGGGTCAAAATGAGCCATTTTTCTTTCATGCCAAAAATCATTAGGATATGAAGTAAAGATCATGTTCCATGAAGTATATTTTGTACATTTCCTACTGTAAATGTGCCATATGCTATGCTAAGGACTTCATTTGGACAACTTTAAAGGCGATTTTCTTTTTAAATAGTTGTATCTCGGTTTTGTGATCCAGGGTCACATATATTAAAGCCGATAAATTATAAATCATTTCCTCTATTTGAATGATTTCTGACTTGAGACCTGTTAGACTTGTGGCTATTGAGAACACATTTTGGGTTGCGCTAAAAGATCAACCAAATCTACAATTTGTTTATTAAATAAATATTATACTAGAAAAGTGTAAAGTTTAACATGATTTTTGGCAACTAAATGTTACCTTGTTTTCTGTAGTCAATGTTTTAAAATAAAAGCAGTTGTCCACTTTTAGCCTTTTGCTTTAGGCTCAGAAACATTTATTTTAATATTGAGATACTGTACTGTATATCGGCCGATATATCGTAATGTATCGGCTTCCAATTTACATATCAATGCATCTCTAGTACTACAAAGTATTATAAATTCATATGTAAAGCCACCTTGCACAACAGTTATGAATTGTCATGTGTTGGCATGAAACAAGAAAGGTAATATTTATGTACTGTGCATGTAAAACATTATGCATCATTTGAACAAGAAAAGCTTTTATGTCATACACATTTTTTGTGTCAATTCTTATTAGTAATCATTTGTGAGTGGTCTTTAAGAACCTATAGCAGGAACAGCCCGAGTGGAAAAGTACTCTCCTCGCCTGTGGCCTCATGGTGCACGTTTCTTCCTCTTGGGTTGCTCTGTATGTAACCAGGTGTGCTGGAGACCTCAAGTGAAGCCTAAGTACCAGAACTGCCAAAGCTCACCCTCCATACTCCCTCATCAGGTGTGAGAGTGTGAACGTGCAGAAGAGCTTGAGAATATGAGCTGGAGGTTGCAGGAAGGTTAGTCATCTTCAAATTCACCACACTAAAGCACGCTAAGAGGAATATTTAACCCAAAAAAGTGTCATTCCTTTCTTTCTTCTGCAGAACACAAAAGAAGATATTTTGAAGAACGTTGGTAACCAAACAACACTGGCCCTCATTGACTTCCATAGTACTGATGCAAAAACACAGAAACATTTCTCAAAATATCTTTTGTTTCACTTTCAGGTTTGGAATGACATGAGGGTGATAAATGAGAACTATTCCTTTAAGGCTCATTCACCATTGTGCATTTACGTAAATACTATACAGTTCCATAGCTCAGTTGGCAGAACATTGTGGTAAGAAACTGAATGCACATACTTATAAAATGTATACCTTAAATGCGCTGTAAGTCACGCTGGATAAAAGTGTCTACTAAATGCATTCATGTGAATGTCTAAACAGTGTTGTGAATTGCCTGGTGAAAACATTAGGAAGACATGTCAGATCAAACATAACTGCACCTGTGTTGTCAATAACCCTGCTCTGTTTTGATCATTTATAATGCACCTGAACACATTTCCTCTGGACAAACTGGCCAAAAGACATATTCATTGAAGGAACACGTTCGAAAGGAAAGCCCAAAGATGTGCTTGAGAAACAGCACTGGCAATGCACTTGAGGCAGTGTGTGAAATCTGGAGTAACAGTACGTGCCGTGATGTCCGTATTGCCAGTTCCATCTCATAAAATGACTGCTGGCCTGGGCTGAGGAAGAAAACAAAGAATATCACATCTATATATTTAAAAAAGCTCTTTAATACTGATGGTATTAGCTATTAAGAAAACCGGATGTGCATTAAAGAAATGACAAATTAGGATGATAAACTATTACCACCATATTATTTGTATACCCTACCATTTTAATCACAAAATGTTTTCTCTTTGATTCATAACATTCACTCTCTCAGCTGTCATAACCGCATTTGAATAGAAGTTAATCTATATTCATTGTATTAAATAAACAATTTGTTGAATGGGTCGTGTAACTTTGTGGCATTTAAGTTTAGCCAAGTAACTGTTCTTCTACTTGTAACAGAAAATAATACTGACTAGACTTTTAACTTTCTAGCTAATGTTATTTACTTGTTATTTCTTTCTCTTGTTATCAGAAATAATCTGAAGGGATTCTATTTTTTGTGGATGTGTACTGGAAGTCAGGTTCGGGCCACAAAAGCGTGCATGCGCAGTAACGTTTGTTTATGTTGTTGCTTTGAAACCGTCTATACAAGTAATTAAAACTAATTTGTTTCCTCAATTCAACCCATTTTTGGTTTGTTTTATAAAAAACACAAAAATGTTTTCTTAAATTAAAGAGTAGCATTTTTTCTGTCTGCTTGTATAACAATAAAGTCAATAAAAGACAATTTTTTCCCCTCATTCAATGCAGGCGAGTAGGATATTTGACCCCCTTCCCCCTTTAAAACAACATCATTTTTCTTGCTGTTTAATGTGGGTCATAACTGTGGGCATGCTTCAGTGAAGCAGACGGCTTTCCTGTCATAAATTCATTTCACAGTAGAAGATGCTGTCAGTTATGACTACCTGACAAAGCCATTCTAAACAGAGAGAGGATTCTTGTTTTATTTCGAAGTCTCATGCCTGTATTCATATCATTTGTCATCACATGACATTCATATTTAGGTAACAGCTCAATATTTTATTTAAAGTTTTAAAGCTGACTTTTTAAAAAAGTGATATATGGAGGATATCTCCAGAGAAGAGCTGTTTATAACACGGATCAGCAGAGTTTAATGAAAGTCAGACCAGGCTACTGGTTGACCATTCTGTCTTTGTCTGTGTGCTCTGGTCCCTGTCCTTCCCTGGCATCTGCAGAGACTCACGATAGTGTCCAATTCCACTATGGTTTCTGCTTGACTTCAGGTCGGCTTTAACATCTCTCTTGCTTGGCATCTTCTTCCAGCCATGGTGACTGAGCTCTCTCACCGCTGTGATGTCATACAGTATGTAGTCTTTAATATGTTGGGCTTTAGGAGGCCTAACCATACACTTTGTCTTTGATTTAAGTATTACAGAAAGGGACACATCGGTTTTCCCAGCTGTCTCTTAAACCAAAGTGTTGTTTTAACTTTTGAGAAATTGTTGATGTACTTGCAGTATATAGAAGCTGAACACTATTTATAGGTCTGTTAAATTGAAACCAGACATTGTAGTCCAAGTGTAAAGTGGGTGTTTTTTCAGCATTGTGGCTGATACCAAGAAACATGTTTTATATCTATAAAAATCAATATAGAAAATTGTATATTAAATATGTATTAATATATGTTTATATAAAAAAATAGCTTCTACTTAATAATATTTTACTTTCGATCATCTTAAATATATGGTCCTCTATTCACACACAACAAGCAACCCTTTCTGGAGAATTTGACTTAATTTGCATTGACTTGCATTGTTACGCAACAAGTTGTCTTTAAAGGACAATAAGGTAAAAGTTTCTTTGAAGACCATGCTTTTCTGTTCTTATATATTTATTATAAGAATTTATATATTATAAGAATATAAGCTCAGTGGTTAGAGCATGGCGCTAGCAAAGCCATGGGTTCGATCCCAGTGATTGCACATACTTAAACAAATGTATAATGTAAGTCGCTTTGGATAAAAGCGTCTACCAAATTCATAATTATAAATATATTATATATATAAATCAAAAATATTTATTATAGAGTGTAAGAAAATATGCTGTAATGCTCTAACAGGTACATTGAAGTGCTTATTTTAATCCCTTAATATGAACACATACTATATCAACCACCACAGGTTTACCCTACTAACAAAAAAAGCAAACTAGTCTGTTTCTAATCTGATCCCAAACATTCTTTGGCTTTAAAATACGATCTACATGCTGCGAGTCATCTGCAAACACCTGTATAAAAATGCAAAAGCCAGGACAGATGACTCAATCCAGTTAAGCACTTTATGACAGCTGAAGATGGATAGAGTTTTCCACAAGCACAGTTGCTTTTGATCTTCATTTTGATTCACTATAAGCATTTGTTGGCACTTCTGAAAAAGATATTTGTGTGAACCTTCAAGCTTTAAGGTCCCCCGAAACATCTCCGCATATAAATCTATCTTCACTTTTCAGCTACTGTACTGAAACAGCAAATAGAAAGTGAAGGTGGCTTAATATAAACCCAGATTATACATAAATGAACTGTTCATTAATTTTGGTGTGGAAACATGAAATAAAGAAATAGGGGAAGCTGTCTAGTCAGCCTCCTTAATTTTTTTGAAATTACAAAAGGGAAAATTTCAATATTACATCTTTTTCAAATGTCAGTCTGAATTGTAATATACTATAATATTTATTTTTCAATAAACCTTTGTAATTCGCTAAAGTAATGAACATTCAGGTTAATAATGATTTCCTTCTATTCCCTTGTACAAATTGTAAGTCATTTTGGACTAAATGAACTTTTGAAATGAATAAATAATGAAGCTGTTTTGAACTTATTTCAAGAGCTGTTCATTACATTTCATTCAAAATAATAATGTCACTGACTTGTTACAAGTTGTGCATCCAAATAAAAAGCAACCTGGTCTTACAGACGCAGGGCTTTGGGTCAATAAGTGCGACGGGCACTCTGAAAGACCCGGTTTGTGCTAATGTGGACTGTGTGGTTTGTCATTTATTCACTCTTTTTTTCCGATGACAGCAAAGACGAACTAAAGCAGCGTGGAAAAGCCCAGAGCAGTGCACTGAGAAAGAATGAAGTAAAGCCAGCTGGACATGGACCTCCTTAAGTTCTTGAAGAATATTGAACAGTTTTTCTAAACCAGTCAGCAGCCCCGATAAAGAGAGAGAGATATATATATCTAATCCCTTAAATCAAAGCTGTGGTTTATTCTTAGAAAAACACGAAATAAACCTGGAGAGTAAACAACTATTTTATTCCACAGTAGTACTGACATGTGCTAGGGCATGCAATATTACAGAATGGTTTGGATATTTGAGAAAGGCATAAATAAGTAAAATAGGATGGTTTGAATTCATTGCATTTAACTTAGCAGATGACAGCCTTCACATGGGGGATCTTTAAACCAAATTATTTTTTGCCTTAAGTTCTACTGCATCTTATTAGTATCAAAATATTTTGAATTTTATTTACCAGTTAAAATGGTAAACGTTGGGCCTGTAAATATTTACGTATTTGTATTAGGCCTACCTACAATTGTTACGTTTATTTGCATATTTATTTATTATTTATTATTAAACAAATTGAACCATTGAAATTAAAGCGCAAATTGGATAAGTGCAGCCTGCAGAGGGTCCGAACTCCACCCATGTTTGATGCACTTCCACCCCGTCGACACCAGTTCGGTCTTTTGAAGTAAGCAAAATGTTTTCTAGTCTGCTTTTGCATTTATATTCGTTGTCCAAGAAAGAAATATTAGCGAATTTACGAATTTATTAGCACACTTTGTATACAATTCAGTAGTTTAATTGTCACTTCCTGTACGTTTTACGTTGGATTGGGTTGACTAACAAATCCCCAGCTATTGTTCATATTTACTGATAGACATTTTAATAATGCTTATGGCAAATTGATTGTTTACTGTGCTGGCTTTGATTTGATATTTTATATAAGGATGTCTCCACAGGTAAACATTAAACTTGTCGCAATGGCAGCCTTATTTTGCAAGTGTATGGGTTTCTGAAATCATTGTTTGGACTATAGGAGGGCGAGAGAGAAAAGAGGTTTTGTTGAGTACAGGTTAACAAACTGTTTTTAGTTATTTGAGCGGATATCTCTGTGACTACTGTTGCCAAGGGTGCAAATATTTCTTCTTCCATTGCAGTATTAATGTATGGACTCCCACTAAACCCCCACTGATGAGTCAGACTAACCCATCTGAGTCTGAGCTATGAGGACAGAACCATCACGGATGGCAATTTTAACTTTCTCTTTGACCACGTGCGCAAAATGTTATTTCAGCCGAGACGCTTTGCTACGTATGATGCGTGGAAGTAATGCGAGTTACTGCCTATTAGATTGTGCAGATTGAGATTGTTTTCTGGATATGGAAATGCAAACACTAAGCCATATGGCATCAGCAATGTTAGCAATATTATGAACTTCTCCAAAGTTAAGTTACATACATTAAGGATGTCGATTGGTCGGTGTGATATTTGTCTCGCCTCTCCTTAACTGTAATTGGGCGGCTGGCTAGAAAGTGACATTGACGAGCGTCGCACTTTAGCTAAAATGTAAAATATATGTGAGGTTGTAAAGATGATCGTTTAACATTTCGATTTAGCATTTTGTTCCAACGCTTGTGGAGTGTTCAAAACAGCAATTTAAATTCTGTTTATTGCTAAAGTGGGTCGCTGATAAAATGTGCGTTCTGTAAAATGTGCAAAAACGCACACATTTTTAAAATTCTTTGTATGGTGAGACGAGAAATAATCTTAAATCATATAGAGGAAAAGTTTTGCATTGTCCTGTCAAGAGGAAGCTTGTCTGAATCTCGGTAGGTGTTTGGCGCCCTCTGGTGTTTGTTTGTGTGAATGCATTGTTTTGTGTTACGATTGAGACTAAGAAAATGATACTTATAATATATGTCATATTTAAATTTTAATTAAATATTGTTTATATATAAATCAATTATATTGATAAAGAACCTGTTAATGGTAATCTAAAATAAGCAACAATACAAAAGTATTATCCACTGTTTCTTGTGGCTCAGTGGTTAGAGCATGGTGCTAGCAACGCCAACGTCATGGGTTCAATCCCAGGGATTGCACAAACTCGGAAACAAATGTAGTATAATGCAATGTAAGGATAAAAGTGTCTGCCAAATGCATAAATGTAAATGTACTGTTATATATTAGATTTACTGTACAATATTATATTTAAGAAAAAAGACTCAATGCTGTTTTAAAAAGCAAAGATATCAGGCAATCTGTTGTAAACATGAAGTCAAACCGCTCCTCATTGTGTGTGACGTGGACCGTGGTATCAGATTGAACCATGAACCCACGAGATTTGTTGTATTTTGTTGTTTATGCACGCTTCCCTGCCATGTCACCATTCAATAAATGAGTCAATCATCAACCAGTGATTTCATTAGGACGCATTCTTATATTGCCTAAAAACTTTTTATTGTCTGTTAATTTTTCACTCACGGTAAAATATTTATACTGTTGGGGCATCACACCCTTCATGATGTGTAATAAAATGCATTACTCAGAAAGGTATATTTACAGTCATCAGAAGTTGAATTATAACACTATCATGATGCATATTTTTAGTATTGTGTACATAATAGTGGCTTTCCCATTTTTAGTGTCTGTGTGCATGTGTATATGTCAGTGTTAGTGAGTGTGTTGGGTTCACAGTATACCGTAGTACATTTTCCAGTGTGTGCATGTGACTGTTCAGTAACTGTGGTTAAAGGCATGTGTGGACAGTTGGGATGGCGAGACTGTTGGCCATTTCTCTTGGCATGTCTGCGGGTTGTCCATGTGTGTAGACCTCAGGCACAATATGTGTGGGTAGCAAGGGCTCTTCGGGCAGAGCTGTTGGGGTCAGGAAAACAGGCAGAAAGTTACGTTCATATTTTTGAAGAATGTTCTAGTATAAATTTTCTTTTCGATTGTATTTTCGATTTCTGCATCTGGCAAATGCTTTTATCCAAAGTGACTTATTCATTTGTATCAGTACTGTATGTGTGATTCCTGAGATCAAACACAAATTAGCTCAGACGCTGTTCCTTTAAACAACCAGTTCGGCTGTCAGAGCTCAAGATACTCACAGGAGGGAACCGGGAGGATGACGGAGGTGAAGTTAGGCATGGTGATATGCTCTGGCAGTATCTCTCTGGTGAGAACCGACTCTGTTGGTGTGGTGAATATAAGTGGCTCTGGATTTGACCCTACAGAGAAGCAGAAAGAGATCAACACACTCATTGGTTAATGCCATTAATCCACTTTCAACACGTTCAGACCTAAACTGCAGGAAAGTCAGTGAGAGCCTCAACTCAAAGGACTGATGTTGAGTCTTATCTTAAACCTGAAAGCTTCGATTGAGACTGACGGACTCTGGACTGAGATCTCCTGTGGAATCTTAACCAGAGTTCACTAAAGTTTATGCTAAAGAAATTCTGACTAAACCTAAGACTTTATAATACTGACCATTAATCAGCTCTATGGCAACCCAAAAGAAATCTTTTTTTGCTCAAAGATGGCTCTTTCATGCCATATAGGTTTCTTCATCTTCATAGATCATATGAACATATCTTACGATACTATAGCCTACCAGTTAGAGTCTCATGATAACAAGGTCATGGGTTCGATCCCAGAAACAAATGCTTAGAAACAAATGTATAGTTTAATGCAATGTAAGCCGCTTTGAATAAAAGCATCTGCCAAATGCATAAACGTAAATGTAAAATGTACATTAGTATCACGATGCTGTGCCATGTTCATAATTGAATTCTTCAAAATAACCTAAATTTTCTTAATACACAGATTAAATTAAATTAAACATTTTGTATTTACTATAGTAAACTATATTATATTGTACACTGTAATATTTTGTAGAAGCCTATTAACTATAGTAGGCTAATTGGATACATTGTAGAAAATAGTATTTAATATCTACTAGTGTATACGAATTTTATTGTAACAAATACGAAGTAGGCTACACTTGAACATTTTCCACCTGGGAACTAATTCAAATGTGACATTAAAATTCATATACAGCAATGTTTATAAAAGGAAAAGTTAGGCTTACTTTAAATGTAAAAAAGTCAGTGAATCATTTAACTAATTCGTTCAAAACGTCTGATTTATTCAAGAACGAAGCAAGTGTCTTGATGAATGACTCGCTAAATCATTATCTCGTCCGAGTCTTTCAAAAGGGCGATTCGTTTGGGAGAGAAACGGCGCCAAAAAGCAGATGTAAGTGTTTAAATGAACATTAATGCGCATATGCAACATTACTGACGGAACTAAGACAATACCGTAAAAATAGAGCGGCATCTCGGGTATTTTGAAGCTTTAGCATCGCGATGCTACCGTAACTGTGCAACCCTACAACAGACGGTTTCAAAGCAACAACATAAACAAACATTTACTGCGCATGCCCGCTTTTGTGGCGCAAACGTAACTTTCGGTACACATCCGCAAAGAATAAACTCCTGCAGATTATTTCTGATAACAAGCAAAAGAAATAACAAGTAAATGACATTAGTTAGAAAGTTAAAAGTATGTCTATCCAGTATTATTTGGGGTTACCGGTAGAAGAACCGTACTTGGTTAAGATTACACGACCCATTCAACAAATTGTTTATTTCATATATTATACAATACAATTCAACTAGCTGTTTATTTAAAACCGCTATTATAAAATAAAATATTAATATAAAGTAATGTTAATATAAATTAAATCAAATATAAATAGTTATATTATTAGCCACTAGCCAGACCAAACGCATGCAGGCCAGGTGCGATGGAAACATCTATATTTTTAGTATTAAGTACAAACATAATGTGTGAAAATTAAGCACTTTAAGTACACTTATGGAAGCCGACTAAGTGTAATTAAATAAAGTATAGTATTTTAGTGCACTACTTTTGTTTTACCTGGGTGAGTTTTTAAAGTATAGTATAGTTTGTAGTTGTTCTCTCCTGTTGGACAAAACACATTTAGGTCATGGCAGATCTTTGTACCTGTGACATGCAGTGATTCAGATCCTCTGGCTGTCTCTTCTCCTAGTAGCATCTCCATTAGCAGGCTGTCCACGTTGGCTTTGCCCAGCAGACGCATTAACTGCAGCTGCTCCACCATCTGCCAGGCCACACTCTGAAGAGTGGTCAGCAACAACAGAAGCTCGCCAAAGCGCCCTCGCTGCTCGCTCGTGGCTTCATCCAGGAGCAGCTGGGCCTGAAATCGCAGCTGGCGCACCGACTGGGCGCGCTGCAGTCCTGGACAATCTAAAACATAGAGCGGGTTCAGCGACATAAGTATACACCGTATCACGTTTACCTAAGATAAGGTGTCACAGCTTTGTTTGTGTGTCTTGTGCACGGTTGTCTGCGAGGGAATGTGTGTTTGTGTAAGCTGCAATCTCAGACAGACATTTACACTCTTTGAACAGATGTCTGGTCTTACTGACCGACCTGGACCCGATGTTATAAGCAAGACATGAGGCCAATAAGCAGTCTACAACTGGTTTCCAGATATTAATAGATCCCCGTAAAACAGCATGCCACTGAAGACACTACAACAAAACCATGCCAGGAACAAGTAGAAGAGCACCTGGCACAGATGGCGTGTTGTGCCAGGAGTGAACCACCGAGACCGGGTCTCGATGATCCCTGACTCACCTGGAGCGAAGAACACGATGGTTTTGAGACAGACAAATTCAGTGTCTGTGATGTTCAGCTCTTTAAGAGGTCTCACCAGCTCCTCCAAGACACGAGTCGCTACCTTAGACATCTCCTGCTCGGTGCCTCTTACAGGAATGATGAAGTCATTTCCTGCACAAAAAAAAAGATGATATACTATCACAAATAACAAGTATTGTATTGATAAGCTCCTTACAGCTTAAATAGTTTTTATAGATTTGAAAGTGCAGCTGTTTACCAAGCAGAATGATGTCATCGTAGGGCAGCGAACGCCATGCGACCCCTAAGACGAGGTGCTCTGCTGAATGAGCTCTTAACAGTACCACCTGCACACAGATATGAACACACAGACAGCGTGAGGCTCCGCGTCAAAACAGAAAATCAATGGCAAATGATCAAACAAGTCTCAAGACAAACCCTGTCATCCACCGAAAGCTCACAGAATTCAGGGATGCGCTTCGCCCATTCCACTAGGAGGAGGAGCTGTTCTTTCATAGATTCACACACGTCACCCACGCCAGCTATCTTCTTAGTGTTGATGTCCCTCATGGGATTTAGGGAAGGATGCTGTAGAAAACACAATGACTGTGAACATTATATGAGTACAAAGTCTTTGTGTGCTCTGGTTGTCTGGCTTTTCTGTCAAACACGCATACAAAATGGGTTGCATTTGGACGCTTGTCTGTTTGTTACACAAGTTGCTGGCACAAATGTTTATTAGCCTATTTATAGGCTTTGGAAAATAAATAGTTTAAGTACAGGACACTGCTTGGCCAATATTTATGATACGTACGTATTCACTGACCCACAGCATGTCATGTTTACGTGTTATTGGAAGGGTTGCTAGTAATCGTTTTTCCTAACCCTTTAGTCGTGACTATACAGCCTCACGCACCTCGTAGCTCTTAACTTTGAAATGACTTGAGGAAACATTCACAAAAGTGGATGTTTTGAAAGTAAGTTTACCTGTTGTGTGCATGCCTCAGCCTGCATTAGCACATCGATGGTGAGGGTCCCCATGCCTTGGCCGTCTCTACGACTGCTGATACGGTCTCGCTCATTCTGGACAGCTGAAACACACAAGGAAATGTCTTTATTATTGCTTTAATTTACTTGATGGGTTTCCAGATAACAAGCTGAATGTTTGGTGAATCAGATATTGCACATAGCACTGTGTGATGTCACCCTATATGTTGCTCACATTGCATCATTTGCTTGTGCTGGATTTGTTATTATTACATCTTGTCTAATAAATAATTAAATTCAAAGATATGTGTATTTTCCAATATATATATATGTGTTAAATTTTTATTTAACATACAGGGGTTGTAAGTTTGTAATCTGACATTTCTATTCTATAGTATTAGTAAGGGTGGCCTCGTGACTAAACAAAGGCCGCCAATGTGAGTGTGCACACCGATGCACAAAACGGCAATGAGATTGGTGCTTTTGTTCACGTGCCTAGAACTGCTAAAGTTACAGTAAAACATGACTTTGTGGTGCTCAAGCACTCATGCTGAGCACACATTAATACCAACAGTATTTTTGTTTTTCATTAAGCACCATCTAATGTCAAGGAGTGAATTTGCACGTTCGTCGAAAAACTACATAGTGTTGCTTTTAAAGTACCCACTACTTTAAAACTAATCGTCTAAAGATTATAATCATTTTTTATGTAGAAAGTGTAGAGTTTATGGGAAATACATCAAATTTAACCCTGAAATTACATTTCATTTACTTATATTAGTGCTTTAGAGAAAGAAAATTAAAACTGTATATAATTTAGAGACTTGAATTAGCATGATGGAGTTAGTTAGTCAAAATAATTTTTCCTTTACAATTTTATTTCATTAGTGCTTCTGGTTTTGCCTTTCTAACAGGACTGTGATATGAATTGGCAAATATAAAAAAGCTTTAAGTCACCTGTGCACCTGTCAGTGTCTCCCTGGGTATCAGAGATCACAGAGGAAAGCAAGCAGAATAACACAATCAAACACACCTGTTGCCTCATGCATCTCATCGGATGAGAGGAGAAAATAAGTGTCAGTGTTCTGTTGTCTTAGGCCCGTTTTGGGAATTGTAAAAGATGTCTTTTGTCATAGGGCAGAATTGGCATCCTTGGATTTTGTTTGACTTGTTTCCTGATGGATTGCTGATTGATGGTCGATTCTTTGCAATGAATCTGACAGTTCTGAGTTTTGGGTCGTCGACCTGCTGTGTGACAGCTCATACAACAGCCAGTAGAAACACACGAATTTGATAAAATCATGTGGGTTAATGTGAGGAAGAAAGAGCCACGTTCAGGTATTATTGTTGAGCAATCCCTTCTTATGACCGTACTATCAATATACCAGTATATGCCTTACATAAATAAGTCCAAAAACTTCAACAATGAAAGAGGTAGAGACCAGATTTACTGCAGTTGCATTTTGTGTCTTTTTTTGTTTACTGTTTGAGTGTGTCTACTTGGATTTTTGAGTCTAAACACCTCTTTTTGGACCTCTTTCGTAGAAGAATGAGATGGTCCTTTTGGAAAACATTGCCATTATTAGCAGGAGCTCAAGTAGGGAGCATTAACCTCTTATCTTATAGTCAAAAACATAATTGATTTAATGTATTCATCTGTTCTGAGAGATTGATTTACTAACTCTCAATTTCAAACTTGGCATCTTTAAAAGCTTTTAAGACCATATCTCCAAGTTTTGGACCAATGGCCTACATACTTTTATATAGTTTCTTTGACTTTGCCTTAGAGAATATGTTTCATGTTGTATTTGGATGTAGTCTTAGACCAATTGCCATACAGTTTTTAATATCTTTAACTTAAAGTGCGATAGAGACATCCATAATACGTTTTTTTATCAAGTTTTACCTTCTTTCCTCATGCCAGCTCTGAAGCACTTTCGAAGTCTGCAGTATCGACATTGATTCCTTTTGTCTTTGTCCACAACACACTGCCTGCTGAACCTACACACACACACACACACACACACACACACACACACACACACACACACACACACACACACACACACACACACACACACACACACACACACACACACACACACACACACACACACACACACACACACGCTATAATTCTCACATTTGCAGAGCGAGTGAAACAATCCAATCAAACACTTCATGTCACACTCATACAGTTTCTGATGAAGGTGGTCACAGATCACAGATTGTTTCATAGGACACAAGCGTCTGTGACCATTTATAGATGAGGTCTTGCCACTAAGACAATACGTGTAACAGTCAGCTCCTGTGGAACTGTGAAATAAAATTTCCGTTGTATAAACTGAGCTGTGAAATCAGCTTTGATGTTCTGCCTCACTCATATGACTGGATACATCCAGCGTGACCCATATTAGTCTTCGGTGGGCTTTTATAGATAAATATCATGTATCCAATAATGCAATGAATTCTAATTCGCCTTCATAAAAACAACATTAGCATGTGTGATGAATTAAAATGATTTGTGTTTGTATTCTAGTCTAGGCACGTATAAGTCTGCGTGTGTTCTCACCTGCATGTGTAGGCGTGATTCTTGCGTACGCTTCTTCTGAAGAAGCCCTTGCATCCGTCGCAGCTGGACGCACCGTAGTGTTTCCCTGTAGCCCTGTCTGCGCAGATGGCACAGAGATTCACACTGTTCTGCTGTAGGCCGAGTGTTGGTATTGATGCAGGCATTGGGTTGGGTATTAGCGACTCTTAAATGGAAGAAAAGT
Source organism: Oreonectes daqikongensis (assembly GCA_026939265.1). Lineage (NCBI taxonomy): Eukaryota > Metazoa > Chordata > Actinopteri > Cypriniformes > Nemacheilidae > Oreonectes > Oreonectes daqikongensis. The sequence goes on along the minus strand of JAOTQM010000406.1, from coordinate 220,835 downwards.
GAACGAAATAGTCACTCAGGATCTGACAACATTGTATTACAGATGGTAATAGATATACTTATTTTTATATTTTTATACAATGTATTTAGTTTATATTTGAAACATTTGATATTTTTTTACAGTATGGTCATATTTATTATCATGCACTAGATAACAATGCACAATATATTTTTACAGTGTTTATTGACCTCTGTTGATGTTAGTTAATATAAAAACAATTATTCATTGGTCATGTTATTTCATTGTGCATTAACTAATGTAAACAGATACAATATTTTAAACATTATTAAATGTGACCCTGTTATTAACCAGGTTAATGTCTCATAATTAAATTATGATTCTAGAAGCAGAGTTTGATTTCAACTGTTAACTTTACTATAATTGACTATCTTTGACATGACATTACTCAGTCAATATTGAAGATATCAAGGTTTTAACAAAATGTTTTTTTATGATAATTTTATGTAGAAAACAGTAAGTCACAAAAAATGACTTTAGATGGGTTTTCGCGCATGGTCACAAATTGTGAAATTAACTGAAATGAATTAATGTTGTAGCAGTACTTTGCTATAGTAGGAAAAAAAATACTTTTGGAGTCAATTGGAAATGAGATCTGTTTGGTTACTGACATTCTTCCAAATATCTTCCTTTGTGTTCAGCAGAACAAAGACATTTATACATGTAAATGATCTTTGGGTGAACTATCAGTTTAACTAATTTTAGCAAGTGTTTTTAACAGATATTATAATTGGTGTTGTATCATACTTTTTTTTAAATATCTGTATTTTATAAAAGTGTTTTACTGTTATAAATAAATACTTCACTGCATTCTAAAGCATATATCACTCCACTACATTCCATAAATAAATTGTTTTTCAAATGTATAGTATTTTTACTTTATACATTTAAAAATGGGAAAGTACTAGATTTCAAAATGTACTGTATTAAAAGTAAATGTAAAAAATGTATTTATGAAATGTAGTTGAGTAAAACACGATTATGCTTTATAATACAGTGCAGTCATTTTTTTCTGAAGTAAAAACACTCTCATAAAGTACAGACACTTGAAAAATGGTCTTGAGTAAAAGTAAAAACACTTACTTATATATTGTATAATACTTTTATAATAATAGTACTATAAGTTTCACTTATGTGCTCTCAGCGTGTAACATTCAGTAATGTCAACAGTCTCTGTAAAGTGAAAAAGTCGATGGGCCCGCTGGTCTGATCTGAGCTGTGTAGCACTAGATAAACACAACTACAGTAATAACTTATCAGTAATTATCACTGAGAGAGGTTTATGATCATGTCTGCTTTTATTCTAAAGTAAATTACCCATGCAAACACAATCCCTGAGAAATGTTTATCTATCCTGCATACTGTTTAATCTCAGTGTCCTCTATCTAGATGAAAAGACTGGCAATTCTAATGCAACTGAAGGAAACGTGTCCAACCACCCATTGGTTTTATGACTCCCAGAGTCCGAGTGTCTCCACTTATTACTTTTTAAGAAAGAAGAAACTCCATTTAATTAAAGCGCTCAGTGAAAAGACTGCATCTACTGCCGATTCCCAGCTAATTTCGCAGCGCTAGCTAAATTTTAATTCAATTTCCTCATGTGTTGCATTAAATTGCGTTCAGAATTTGATTGCCGCCGCTTTGCATCCCACTCCGGTGAGCGCCTTACCATCTTAACCTGCAGGAATCGAGCTTAATGCATGCAAATAATCCACTCAGCGCTCCGAGAGGTAATATACTCTTACATACAGAGCGCCTCCGGGTTCAAAGGCCAGTTATATTATATTATAAGTCTACAATGCTTCTGCCACCCACGCACACATGCTTTGGTAAGATGGATCCAGCACATCTGATTCAGCAGAGCTTCTAATGAGTAGAGAAAATGAGATTATAATGGAAAGCTAGAAGTGCTGTAAGTGTAGGCTTTTGAAAACTTCTCATATGGCCGGATAGTAATTGAAGTAGCGGCATCTCATGGCATAGGACCTCATGTCATTGAGATGTCATGTCACGAGAAAATGGTCCAAAGCTTTTAAGAATAAAAGTGGTTAAAGGCATGCTTGGCTTGCATTTCAATTCTGAACGTCTATAGGTGGAAGGCATACCGGTTGTTCTTAGGCCAGCTTTAAACATCGGTATCGCCGTGCTTGTTTGTACGCAACTCGACATCCGTTAAGTTTAATGCATTGTGTTGTGTCATGAATTGTGCCATATGTCATTAGAGCAGAGGTCACACGTACCTGTTTGTACAGGGAGAACGCGGAGACCGTCAAACTCCAGCATGGTGAACGTAGGGTCCAGGGTTACTCCATATTCGGTTGCGCTCAAGTCCAGTGAAGCTCCTGAGATCTTCATGGTAGAGCGAGTCCCTCGCAGTCAACGGTTGAGATTTGGCCTACTGCTATACTGTACCCGAGAAACAACTTCGTGACCAAAGTCTGAGCTGGTAAACAATTCTCCAGTTCTGTCACCTGCCATACGTTGCCAACTCCCCGAATGAAGTGACTAAACCGCCTTTATTTTCTCAAGCTATGTCCAAGATTGAAGATGAAGAGCGTAAGAGAGACTGAGATTTTGCCAGGAGCTTGTGTGTTCACTGTTATCTTATCTTTGTCGAGTGAATCATAAAGGGGTGGGCTTTAGAACAAGTAAACATGACTTACTCTTCTGTGGGAAATTTCAATTAACTTTTATCCTACTTTTTTACAGTTTGCATCTTAAACTGAAGGACATGCTGTTTGAAAAAAGGACTATTTTTCACCCTCTGCCATTGGTCATGTAGTCGATGTGTCTCGCCCTATTGGTCGAGCAACTGTTGCTGCGTCGGGCAAGTTGGGATGCAATGGTTTAACATAGAAACAGTGCGTACAATGTTAACTTTGGAAATAAATCAATTTACTGATGCTTTGCTTATAGCAAGTATTTAAACAGTAAAAAATAGCACACTGGCCCTTTAAGGCATCGTGTCTGTAGCGGCACACTGGCCCAGTCAGATACACTGTCTGGTGTTTTATTTTGGTGGCCGAATTCCCATATTTTTGTCTTCGGAGGAACAGTCAATAGCGTTTATTTTACACTTTGCCCTTTTGGCATGTTTGCTATCAGGTCAACGGTGCAATTGATCAAAGGTAGCGTGATAACATGCTATTGCGTTACAATAAGATTGTGACTTGACTGTTAGCTATCAACACAGAGTGCTATAGATTTTCAGATCAACCTCTTTGTGACAACCTAGTTGTGTACATTAGCTGTACATGGCGGTTTATCAAATATTAGGGATGTTTTTCAGATGTTTATAGGCAATATCTTTTTAATAGTGTGGTGGTCAGGTTTGTGCATTACAGTTGTGTGATATAGTTGGTGAGTTTTATAGAAAAACAACATTAATTCCCAGATATCAGTAAATTCAAATCTTGGACTGACTGGGAAAAGCAAAGCCAGTTTTTTTTGCTTTAAATATTATCCTCCACAATATTTAAGTATTATATTTATTTAAATATATTTTATTTCATTATTCTCTTCTCTCCAATATTTTCATTAGGACTAATCATATGCAAATGAAAAGTTTTAGTTTAAATAACATATATGTGCGTGTATATAATAATTGTGTATATCTAAGTATACACACACATGCATGTATCATTTGAAGAAAAAATAAATGTTTACATTTATATATTATATAAATTATAGATAATATAAAAAATATATACACATTACACACACAAATATTTCTTAAATATATATATATATATATATATATGTATATATATGTGTGTATTTATGTATACAATTATTATACACAGTACACATTTCATTTCAAAATATTCACTTCTATCTAATATTGACATTAGGAACTATCACAGAATTACCAGATTTATTAATATAATATTTAAATATAATATTTATTTAATTTATAAATATAGTATTCAATTTTATTAGTAGGAACAATTACAGAATTGACTGATTTATTAAATTTTTCATTTTAAAAACTAATAGTTTCTATCCAATATTGTCATTAATAACAATAACATAAATAGCCAATTTATCAATAATAAATATAAAATATCAAATCACTATTAAAGCTTACAAACAATATAGATTTTTTCATATTTATTAGGGTTTATTATACTGTTTTCTTTATTTCTTACTTCTTTATTTCTCTTATTGAACTCAAGCACCATGATTCTCTTATATATAGTAAAATATATATATAGTAAAATGAAAAAAAAATTTTTTAAAGCTGAAAGTGGTCATTTTACTTTTTACAAATTATATGTCAGGCAGCTTATTACTGATTTAGAAGAAATATCCATCATGCTTTCCTCTGCGAGTTTCACTCCTTCCCCAAATGTCACACTAGGCCGTGGGTCAGACCTCCCCCAGTACACGCTAACACACACGACCACGCTTAAGATGATTGATGGCTCATGAAAACCCTGTCAATCATAGCACAGCATATTACAAAAATGCTTTAAAATACAACCACTAAGGGGAGACAGAGTACAGCTTATAGTGCCATACGTGGAGAGCCATTCTGAAGTTGCAGACTTGAGACCATCTGCACCTCTTTATGGAGAAACAACATGAAACATGTCCCATTATTATACAAAAGAAAGTCTCCCGGAGATAGCGAAGGTTCAGATTGCATTGCTTTAGTCTGTGATTAAAGCGACTAAAAATAAGTGACTCACCTGTCTTAAATCTGAATGCATACAGTGTGTGTAAGGCTCTGTCAGTGTGGCAGGATTTACTCCTCACAGGTGCACCGGAGGCAGCTCTACCTGTCTGCATGTGTGCACTGAAGAATGATGGATAGCTGTGAGATGCTGTATTTCAGAGCCCGTGCTTGTGCAGTTTGGAAAGGTAAAGTGTGGAGAGCAGTAGAATTGGACTTGGCTGTTCCTCTGCGCTGTCACAACCTTGCCTGTAATGCAGCTAGGGCTATTAACCAAACATAAATAAATGATGTCTCTGGCGCGGGCGGGCATCTGAAACTCTTTACAGATGCATTTCAGATTTTCTTTGTTTGGTGGAGTCGTAGTTATTGAATGCATGCTTTGTATTTGGATCAGTTGTATGGAAAGAGCATCTGCTAGGCCACCTGAATATGCTGATAACTATGGTTAGCTTTTTCAATTATAAACCCACATATTTCCACTTATTTTTTTGTGTCTGTAACTCTAAAAAGCGAAGTGTTCGAAATACACACGCACAACAAAAAACAGTAAAAACAAAGCTGTGTTTTTACTAAACAAAGACAACAGGACGTATCTGGAGATGTATCGTATCCGCGCTACATATTTTACACAGTCGTCAGTAAATTTAGCAAAATCGATGACTGAAATAATGCACTGTATCATTACCAAGGCATTTTTCTAATGGAAAAAGTCTGAGCATAAGAATATATGAGCAAAAGGTGTAGAATGTGAATTACTTTATGCTTCGCAGGTCGATGATGCATAATACCATCTAGTCATTAGGCATAAAACTGTAGTCTGTAGAATTGAATTATCAACAAAACTGAACCACTCCAAATATTCACTTTATTACTTCGAGCATCAGGACTTTTAGTTGAAGGGACTTAATGGTTTTTCTTCTTTCCATTTGCTAACATTTTAATGAAGCGGCAGACTTCACAGACAGATTGTTTTTTAAGGTCTTTTCATATTTCTTAGTCTCTGCTGTAATTCCACCCGTACTTAACACGAAGTGAACGTGCGTGTGTTTGTTGCATTTTAAAAAGAGAGCGAATCTGCATTTGTAAGCCTGATTGCTTTGACTTTGAGTCCGCTCTTCAACCTGTATGTTCCTCATTAGAAAAAAGACATCTGTACTTTAATTCCAAAGAATGAGGGGGATAGAAAAGCAGCAAAAATGGGTTATAAACACATGGCAGTTGTATGATTTAGTGGAGCAATAAAGAATAGAAAGGTGGCTGTTCATCATGGGAGCAAGCTCACAGGGAGAGGAACTGTCACGGACACGGCCAAGTCCGGGAGGTAGTTCAGAGCGCACCAAAAATCTCGCTCCAAATATGGGCTCGGACCAATGGCTTTTCCAGACTTCTTTTGATGCAGACGAGCATGCCAAGCGTTCGGCACTGTCCACCATTTTTGAGCGGACACAAGGGAGAGATTTAGGCCAGGTGGACAAAAGTATAATACACATATTATTCTAGCTCAATATGCCATGACCTGCATGCATAAGTAGATCTGATGAGTGACGGTAGAGATTATAGCGTTATAGTGATTTTATGAAACGAATAGTTTTGATCCTGGATGCCGATTGGTTAATAGCTTATCTGTATTTATGTTGAATAAGCAATGTTGTTATGTTTACATATCGGGGACTACTGTTTGTCTTCTAGAATAGATTGACATATAATCATATACAGTACAACAGTGTCTGTATATTGGACAACATGCCTAGTGGTTCTTAAAGGGGTAAATTTATATTATTGTCAGGTGAGCGTTGGAGAAATTTCTTAAAGCTTGTTTATGATGCACATGAAGTTCGTTCGTGCACAATTCGGGTTTAAGTATGTCGCTGCTGTCATTCTGAAACCTTATATTTCCATATTTCGTCATTTTTATTTTTCATAAATCATTATTATTTATCACCCTTTATGTTTGTCACTGGGTTTTGCAGATATGTAACCAATATAAAATTAAAAAGTGCTCGTCAACTTCATCATTTAAAAAGTACCGAGTTGCTTCCATTTCTGAAAAACAACGAATTTGGACATGTAAGGTTTCAGAAGGACAGCGACAATGTTTTTTTTAAAACAAAATTATACATAGTGCACGAGTGAGGTGGACTAAATGCGTTTTCTTGTTTGTCTCATTTACCTTCTTCCTCATCCATCTTCTTGTCGTGTTGAGGATTTTTGGACTAATCATGTTAATTTATGTTAACAGTCATTTTCTAAAGTGTAAGTGTTTTTTTTTTTTGCAACTGAAAAGAATAAGCTGAACAAAAACTTTTATTATGCAAGAACAAACGTCAAGAGTCCCAAATACAATTACAGCTGTTTCAATTAAAAACTTGCAAATCGCAGCTGTCCTTCTGAAACCTTGTATATCCATATTTTGTGATTTAATTTTTTGCCTTAAGTCATTATTGTTAGTCACTCTTTGTTTGTCACTGGATTTTGCAAATATTTAACCAGTATTAAATAGTGCTTTTTACATTTACTAAAAAACAGTGAATTTGGACATACAAGGTTTCAAAAAGACAGCAATGAAATATTGTTTGTTCCATTATGTAAAATTGCTTGCTTTTTTCACAGCGATGTAAAATCAAGGAAAAAATCTGTATTATTTATGTATTGCTTAACAATATAATATAATAGTAACAGATTATGAGGGGTTTCTAGTTCCAGGGGGGGGGGGGGGGGGTGACAAAAAAGAGAACTGATAGGCCATGATCTGAAGAAATGTGCTTGTGTGATTACACCCATATGCTTTAGGCTACCCTGGTTTTAAAGTTTGGGGGTCAAAGTGTCAAGCGCTCGTACTGAAAATTGCTATGGCAGCACTGTTCATTAACTCTTATAAACTTCAGTTCACTACATGTGGGTGGAACATACTGCTGTCAGTACAAGGTCACAAATGTTTCCCATGAAGATTCCAGTAGAGATCTCTAACCATCGCCTCTGTCGGAAGTGGTAGTGTTTTTTTTTAGCTTTAGCTTGTATTCCAAATCTCTTCAATGCTTTAATTTGCTTCATTGTTTAAAATAATTACTTACTTTTCCCACAAAATACGATATGTCTGCGGTGAACCCTGCCTCATCTTCACTGTATTTACACCATCATTTACATCGCTTCTCCACATTCTTTACTATTAAGTTTCTCTCACGAACTTGAAACAGAGAAATGTGGTTTAGATATAAGCGCTCGGCTTTTAAGTTTCTGCAGAAAATGTGCAACACCTTGTGCGGACTGAGCATGTCCATAACTGCTAATAAAAGAAAAAGCACATGCTGGATCCTCTGAAGGATTATAAAAAAACCTCCAGCCATTCAAAACCTCTATGTAGGAGATTTTAATTAAAACCACTTGTTCCTGAACTTGTACTTAATGTTTCCCATTAGTCATGTTTGAGGGATTACAGACAGCTCCAATGAAAGTCAAGGATTAAATGGAAAATGCAGATGTGCGAACAATGCGGCTTGTTTTATTATGATCGCAGTCGTTTAGCGTTTATAAAAAATGCACCAGATTTGACAAGGTTTCGTAATTTCTTTTCCAATTAATGTTGACTTTGTTTTTGTGCTGGGGTTATTTGGTCTGCGTGAGGGGAAGTTTGGGTTCAAAAGTTCTTACCTTTAATGAAAAAGTTGTACTTTCCTCCCATTTCTCCTTTTTATACCAGCAATTAGTCAGAATAATAGCTTTTTTGTGACCTCTTCCCATTTTATTTACTAGCATCTTTTGTACCTAGGTTATGAAAGGTAGACGTTTACAAAATTGCTAAATGCCACAATGTCACGCATTAACTGTTAAAACTATAAAATGTTATAAACATTTAATCTCTTAATCATCTCAATGGCCCAAACCATAAAAGAAAGAATTGTTATGAGATGCTTCCCTCGTGTTAAAATGTTTTTGTCACGGTACGAGGGAAGTGGTTATGAATTGCTTACAGGGATTGAAATTCCACAAACGTAAAGGACGGTTGACCCCTGATGCTAGGGTTTTCCGTGTCATGCGGATATCCCCGTTGCTCTGCAGATGTTTAAAGGGTAAGATCGGAGGATGTCTTCGCCCCCTCAATCATTACGCCAGTGCCCTTGGCTGGAGCCTCGCATCCACACATGCTAAACCTGGCAGAGGATCAGTGGGTTGGAAGCGCATGCCTGTACATTAATTATGCCTCGCACGTACCAACCGCTGTGCTAGGTGTATGTCTTTAATTATATACCCCTAGTTTGACCTCATTGCAATGAAGTACTTGTTTTCTTCCAAAGTTTGGTCAGGTCCCTCCGAGATTCATAAAAGGTGCACAAAGCGATGCATCAATGTGTATGCTGATTAAAACCCGGAAGGGTATTATTCAAAATAAACGGGGTGGGGGCTCATCTCGGGAGTTTTCCTCAAAGGGAAAATTTGTGAAATAAGTTGGAGATAAAGTGTTATTCATTTCTAGACCAGACCGTCTGGCAGGCATGGGTGAAATACAAGTTATGTGTAATGGGTTACTCGGTTTGCCCGCTGTTATTTTAATTTTTATGAAACTTTACAGAGACCTTACAGGCAAACCTATGAGCGATTCATTGGCCCGGCAGTTCTAATTTAGTATTGTTTATGTGCTTTAAAGCATCTTAACTCTGCATTCACGGTTGAAGCTGATTTGTGAGGCAGAGAAGTGTGCGGTGGGAAAGACGGAAGACAAATGAATGTGTGCAACGGGCTCAGAACAAGGTATGAAAGTAATTATTTTTGCTTTTCAAGATTTAGGCATATTTATGGGGCATTACTGTAGACGCGGCTGTTTAATGTTATTTGCAGAGCGCACACATTGTTTTCATCAAGCACATGAGCAGTTGAAGGCGAAGCTGAGAGCGAGAGAGAGAGATGTGACCTCAGAGCTGTAGTGTGCAGCCTGACTCGTCCAATGGGGCCTCAGCAGTAATGCAAATACACGCAATTAATAATGGAAGCAGGTCTGAATTTTCAAAACTCTTGACTTGAACTGGTAGTCTCTTTAGAATGATACTGTATTATTAGGGTGACATACTGTAACTGCTGTGAAAGAGAGAACGGTTGAGCGAACGAACGATTTGTAATATATACTGCAGCAAACTATGGATTGTGTGGAATGAAAACTAAACGTGTTCATGTAATGAATATAAATACGACGGCGCCAAGACACGAAAAGCATTTTCGAAATTTATGTGTCTTTCACATCAGTGCATTGTAAATCATTTAAGCTCAAGCTTGGCGAATAATTTTGGAATGTCTCTCCTACAATAAGAATGTTGGAAAGCATGTTATGTCCTATTGTTCTCCGCCCAGGCTGAAGAGGTTAGGTGTGTGGAATAGATTTCCATCCTTTAAAAAAAAAAGGGATCATGTTATATTGGTCTGTACAATAGGTTGTGTAGATGACAGGGGTGGAAAAGCCGGGCTCTTTTTTCGGCTTGACTCCAGAGCAAAGAGTAAGTGCCGACTCGCGGGACCCACTTACAACTAAGACATGGCGCGCTTTCATCCCATCTGGCTGAATGGCGAAATAAATAAAAAGAATGGAAAATGGCTGCTCTCTGGGCTCTACCCCTGCTCCCTGGCTCTTTGTTAAAACTCTATCTCTGCTGCTCCATTGCCCCCAGCTACATTAAATCCCATTAAATTCACCTTCATTAAAGCAGGCCTTTTCTCTTCCTAGCTGCGGCCCCTAATGTGGGTCCTCTCAAGGACAGAACTATAATGAGGGTAGACTGGATTTAACCTTGAAGAGCGCAGGTTTTCGTTTCAAAATCAATAACTTATGCTTCAAACCATCACTAGATCCAGGCTATAATTTTCAGGCATTAATTGCGCATATTATGTTTCTCCTCCAAAACTGTAATGCCAAAATGCCACTTAACTTTAAACTGCAGTGCTCGCTTTGCATCCTGCTCCCCCCCGTCTCAATCACGACCAATGGCGATTGACAGCTTGCACGTTTTCTTTATCAGCAGAGTCTTTGTGAATACACACAGCGTGCTTGTTCTGGCCGGACGGCAAGGGCAGATGGGATTTCAAAGGGTCGCTACACTATGTATAAACAATTAGGCAATAGGAGCGAGTTTCCAAAGCCAAGCCAGAAACGCACAGCGTGGACTTGGATCTTTGTTGAAATCCTCCTGAAATTGCAGGCCGGTGTCGTCATCCTCGCCGGATAGGTAAAAAAGAGACTTCCACCTGAGTTATTTGATTTGAGCTCAGTCAGTCATCTGCGGGTGGAGAACGAGGTGGAATATGAAGAATTATGAAAAGAGATCTGACCACGGGCATGATGGGAAAGACAAGAGGCGAAAAAAAAGATGGAACAAAAGTTCACACTTAATTTTCCCTTCCCGTAACTCTTCCTTTACATTCATCTCCTTCGCGTGGGGACGCGCGTCTCGCGGAGGTCCCGTGAAATGTATTAATTTGTCCTGCGGTGATAATTTCTGCTCGACATATTCGTAATGTGAAATATTGGATCTCGTCCTAAGTTGAGGTGGGGGGGAAGGGGCGATCGTGGCAGCTTAATTTTTTAATCAAATCCTCCCTTTAATGGAACTTTATTAAATTACACAGCTCATACTGGGGGAGTGGAGCGCCGCGGCGTAAAAAGAGCTTTTTAGGATAATTAAATAAAATTAATAAAAAACCCAAAGCCGAGTGGGAAGTTAAGAGAATGGGAAACCCAGCGGCCACATCTAAGCTCAGATTCATTTGGTCTCATTTGGGTCCTTGGGAATGCAGCATGACATATTAGAGAGAGGGGGTGGCTGCTTAAATTAAGAATATGTCAGTCTTTCCATCATAAGACTTACAGTAGGGATATGAATGCATATGTGAATCAGGGTAAAGATTGAGCTTTCTCATAGAATGTAAATGGGAGAGGTAGATATATTGACTGATAAGATTGCATCATATTCTTTCATCAGAATAGATGTTAAATGTTTATCATCTAATTTATAGTATTGTCAAATACGTTTAAAGTTGCCTAGATACAGAACAAAGATGTACATTTTATTTTTGTTAATGCTTGCTTGGCATCTAGAGCATTGTGCCATGACTATAAACATGAGTGTGTTTCTAATGTAAAAGTGATTATGAAATGAATGATTGTTTCTTTGTTAATCCGTGTACGTGTGCTCGGAGATATTTGGCACAGATGATGCATTTGAACAGCTTAATTGAGCATGTAATAGGGCTAATTGAAGCAGTGATGTATTGCTACTGAAACACAAATCCCACAGGACATCTGTTTGTCTTCTTTGCAATGACAGCAGATTGGCAGTGTAGCTGGCTTCATGCCGTGAAGCTCTCTTCCTCCTAGTCTCAAACCTCTATGTAACGGATGTAAAACATATAATAAAGTGTTGTAGGTCCTGCAGGTTTAAACAAATGTTTTGATCCTGAACACAGCAATTACTATCAAGATTTGCCCAGCTTTACTGTGATATTGGTCCAGTTTTAATCTATTACTTTTGCCAGTTCGATTTCATTAAAGAAATAGTTAGTCTTATGCCATCCCAAACTTCCTTTCCTCAGTTGAACCCAAATGAAATGTAATTTTATATTAAAATGCCATCATGTTCTCTTTTTTTGGGAACATGGCGAAGCTCTAAAAGGCACGTAATTCATATTTTTACGTGTTCTGAAGCGAAACAATATGTTGGTTAGAGAAAATGATTCCTATTGATGATGAGCTTATTTATTGAACATTGCACATCCATGGTAACATACAGATCAGCACGCTGAATTATGAGAGATTTTTCATATTATATTATGTTGTTTCAACCCATGGTTTGGTGAAATATGGACTAAGTCAACCGTTGGGTTTAAATTGACCTAAGATGGGTCATTTTAACTCAAAATGCTGACCCATGTTTGGGTCAAATAAGTCCATCTTTTAAACCAACGGTTGGGTTTGTCTATATTTACCTCAGGTTAAACCAATCCAGCATTTCTTTTATAACTCCTTAAATAAGAGTATGTCAAGGTCTTCTTACATTGCGTTTCTTAGATAACTATCGTGTCCCTAGGCTAAGATAAATCTAGCCGTGAATTATTTTTATTATTTTTTATCTTTTTCTAGTAAACATTGTTGGATGAACTAAAGTGTTTAAGGTATGATAACATTAAACCTTAACCCATCTAAGATCATCATCCCTCCTCTCAAAAAGACATGTTATGCTCATATTTCAGATCTCAGAGGATAATGTCAGAGATTAGTGTAAACTCAACTGATCCCCTCAACTCAAGATGTTGCATGAAGTTTTAGAGTTACAATGACTTTAAAAGCTGGAAAAAGGATTTTGTGCTTCCCATTTCTTAAATGACGGAAAACCAAATCTCTATGTGCTTGTTTAAATCGTTATGTGACTTTTAAAGGCAATTAAATAACGTCGGAAGTTTCACGTTGGAGGATTTTTAACCAGCTGCGCTATAAAGGGTGTACGGTTACAGCAATTGCAATGGCATTGATATACGGATCCTCAATATTCTTGACTTTTTGGTCTTGGTTTTCTTGTAGCCTTGATGTACCAGACTATCAACTGCTTGTCATTCCTGGTAAGAGCTGTGAAGTTACAGATAGTAAACTTGATGATGGCTTTGGAGAAAAGTGCCAGACACTTTTATGTCTCTCTATCTATTGAACTTTTTAATGCAGTGATATTTTTTCTCCTGTTGCCCCACCGGCTGTATGCTTTAATTAGATTACACTCAAGGAATCTTTGTGGTTCAGAATGCCAATTTGTGTCCCAGACTGTGTAAAATTTGCTTTTCCACTTGCTGCCAAACAGAGCAGGTGAGAGCAGACAAGGTCCTCAGGCACGAAGAAGAACAGATGACTCCTTATGCATTTGGCTCTCGTTTTTTCAATCTCTCTCTTACTTGTTATCTTTCTCTCTCTCTCTCTCTCTCTCTCTCGCTCTCTTTCTCTCTCTCTCTCCCTTTATTTTTTTCTTGTGTCGTCTCCATCTGTCTTGTAAAACTTTTTACATGAGAGGTTAAACCCATTTTGTAGAAGTCAGTGAAAGACAGACAAACAAATCTGTCTGTCTAATAGAGTCAGGAGAATGATTCAATGTTTTTGTTGTTTTGCAAAGTTCTGTTACCTTTTTATATGACGGACACTATATTGAATATATGACATTAAAAGATTATACGTAAAAAATGTAAAGCCCTTAAGTAGAAAATGTGTATAAATGGTGTAGTTGTGGTGAATGTTTATGTGTGTGTGTACACCCACTTAACTATATTTTGGGGACAATTATTATTATTTTTTAGCAAAACCTGACAAATCTGAGCAAAACCTTACTCCTTGTTTGTAAAAACACTATAAAGAAAATAGTAAATTACTCTATAAAAACGTCTATGGAATGACCTCATTTGATATATAAGTAAATGTGTGCATGTGTGCATTTTTCTCAGGCTATGTTAAACAAGGTTTACCCAATTGGCACTGCTTTAGGTCTTGCACAAAGTCAGCTGGCATCCAGTTCTGGATGTATTCCAGAGAAGAAAATGTTCCCCAAAAATGTATATCTTTATTACTGTAAGACATGTTGCTTCCAATAACAATCTGACTTTTTATTTAGTCTGTCACAAATCTATAATTTACATTGAAAATATAGTCTGTGTGTTTGAAGGCACAGGCCAAGCAAAGCACAGATGAAGTGAACAGCTGTGGGTGATTAGAGGAGTCCTTGAGATGGCCAGGGACGCAAAGTAAACATGGACTCCTTCCACAGTCAACAACATTTACAAATGTAGAAGAAGGAAGCTACTGAATTTGTGAAGAATGTGCGGCAGAAATGGAAAGCACGGAGGCATGAAGGCAACAGATGGTGAAAATTAAATCCATGCAGCCGAGCGGCTAACAGGACTGAGAGTTTATTCTTCTGCTGGTGGACCTTGCTGTGCTCGAGGGGCAGGGAAGGACGTTCCGGGTCAACGCTCACAGGTTTACATGTATCTTCGTCGCTGTCCTGCTGTTCTCTCCACATTCCACCAGGGAAAAAACTTTCCTTACATGGTCATCCCGCTGTCCTCTTTGGATGTGTTCAACGAAAACCTGCGGTATAAAATGAACATGGATAAATTAATTGTTTTATAAGAGACTAAAAATATCTATGGCATTTGTAGTAAACCCATTGTAACCACAAATTTACCCTTATCTGACTACACAAAACATTCATTTTTAATCATTATATTTGTTGTAAAATTATTTAATACAAATAGTAGTCAATCTTCCAAAAAACATGTTTGCTATGGTTGCACTTTTACTAAAATAAAACTTTCGTAAGGGTCACCATGTCATATCAGCTCTGTTTATTACCTCTTAATACTTTAAAATGTGCACTTATGAATAATGTAAAAATATGTACAAGTTAATTTGCAAAAACAGCTAAATTATAGCTATAAATTATACAAATTATTACCATAATAAAAACATTTTTAAACTAAGTACTTGTTTTTGCAAATAAACTTTTCCTTCTTTGAATTGATAATTATTTTATTTTAATTCTTTTATAATACAATATTATTTTATATTATATGATCTTTTATTCTTATGAAAAATAAGATTGCTAAAGCATAGTAACATTGAATTTCACAGATTTGTTTTAATCATTTTATCATGTTATCATATTATTGTTATCATTTTGTATTATGAGTAAAATATACAGTACTGTTTTTGTTACAGTTACAAATAGAAAATTGTCATTTCAAGAGTATTGATATTTAGTTGGCTTTGCTGTTTGTATGCTTGTGTGTGTTTGTGTTGTTAGTTTATTGAGTTTATAAGCAGTGCAGTGACAGAAAGTTTATTTCCATCTCTGCGTCACAGTTTAACCTGAATTTAAGCAGACGATCATACGTGAATTACTCCATCTACTAGTTCTGTCTCGGGCATTCTGTTCTGGCATGTTGAGTTGATTTCGACTCCTGAGGAGTTTTCCTGAGCTTTCCTCCTCTGTGGAAGGAGATCACACAAGTGCTGATCTGTGTCAAGAATGTCAGTAATGAGATTTGTGATTATGTGATTTTTGCCTGGAGCCAGCAGTGGCTGCTTTTGTAAAGTCTGAGCGTTGGTGGGTTTCTCTAACTCCGTGATCGATCAGAGAAGGAATTTTTACACGTTCTAATATTTATTATATTATATTATAATATATTGTTGCACAAGCAATCATGCACTGAATAAGTCCTAAATCTAGTGCTTTCGTGCCTGACATCGCCTTACACAATGAATAATGGTATGAAAGACACGTAGAAATGTCATCGTGAATGGTCAGAAGATGATCTATGGAGTGCTAAAGCCCTCTGTGTGGTTTTTGCCAGGTTACTTCTTGAACTTCTGCCCTCAATCCTTGAATATTATTTTGTCTTTTTTCCTGATTATTTAAAAGATGCAGGTGTGTGATCTTCTTGAGTTGTCTTTATCCATGATGCCACAACAGGATTAAAACTGGAACTGTCATGAATGTCATAAATTATGAGCTCTGATTTGAGAAGGCATTTGATTTGACTTGTAAAATGGTGAGTTAGTCTGGGCGAGAGAGGCCGGGTATTGGTTTTCAAAGCCAGGCACAACTTCAGAGGAACCGAGCCTAACATTTGCTTTTTGTTTAGCTCTGCTGCTTTAAGAAACGAAATACTGCCTCTCACAAGAGACCGAAACACACCTCGTTGATCAGATTTTGAAACGGTATGGCACACCATTCTTTGTGGGTTCATTTCACTTTCAATATTTCACGTTTGGCTAATATGCATAGGTTAATGTTTTTTGCAAGTTCAGAGGCTGTTGTGGACCATGCATGCATGTTATCTTTAATGCTTGGCTGAGTTCTCTGGATTCATATTTTGATTTATGGATTGTTATAGAAAAAAATTGATGCATTTTGGGGCCTTGCTGTTTTTGCATCTGCAGATGATGCAGCATCAAGCCTTTCAACATTAAACTTATTCTGCATTTGAAACATTTTTACTTGCGTCAATACCGTAATCCATTTAGGAACAACTGCCTGATTTGTAAGGTTATCTAAAAATGCTAGGAATTTTGTTTCAAAACAAACCGTCCTTGCCTGTCCTAGGATAATGTTATGATAGTTGATTTTAAAGATTGCTCATGTTTCGTCCAGATGTATAAATTCAACCGTGCTTTAGATATGTCTTCTTCAATCCACTGAAGTACAAGACTCCCTTGTACTTTGAATCTCACAGGGAAAACAGAGGCCAACACGGACCTCCATCTCTCCGAGTTGCTGTTCTCCTTCTGCTCATCTGGAGAAAGGGAGTTTCTGTGGTTTTTATGACTTAATGACTCCTGTCGGCTCTGATCAGGGAGCCGAGATGAATGTTGCCAGCTGTCGTAACCCTTCGTTCCCCTTCTCTTTTTCTGCCCTGCTTCGTCTGGCCTCACGGTGGGGATGGAGCCTCATTTTTAGAAGGCTTTAGAAAGTTTTGCGTGGTTTAAAATGGGTAGACAGTCACCCGCGGCAAACCCGGGTCTTCGCCCTGGTGGTGCGTGAGGTGATAACGGTTTGACTGACAGTGTGAAAATCAGTCATAAAGAGATGCATCAGATAGCATTACGAACCGTGTTTCTGTTCTCGGCTCGTGAGCTGTGATGGAAGTTTGTAAAACGTAGCGCCGGTTTTATTATTCTGTATTCTGTGTTAAAGACGGGAGTCAAGGGAACAGTTAAAATCTTAATTTAAAGCTCTGAAATCTTAGCCGGCCAGGATCTGAGGCTTGAACGACAGTCCCCGGAGGTGGACCGGGGTCATTAGTTTTAGTTTTTGAAGTGTTCGCCCCTTTTTGATGTTGAGCGTTCTCTTAAGGCAGCCTGGCCTGAAGGATATTTAATTTTGCTCCAGCAAATTTCCAGTTAGGAATAATTTGAACTGAGCATCTGTCAAAGGAGCAGCCATTTAAATACATTGGTCTCGGTTAAAGAGGCAGAAAATGAAGCGGATTAGTCCGAGTACCTTTCGCTGGCGCGAGCGGGCCCCGGTCGGGCCGGTTTTAAGGCTGCGGCACGGAGGGCAGGGAAGAAAGCGCTCCTGCTCCCATCTCATTAAGGTCCATGCCTGGCACCTCCAGAGTTCAATCGAGCGCCGGCCTGCCGAGCCGTACCGCACACCCGGTGCACGCGGCCGCATTGTGGGATTGTTTCAGCATTCCTGATGCCTTGATATTTTATTTACAAATCTTCAAGGAGAGAACAGGCCAGTACAGAGCACTCGTTGCCTGCTCAGACGCCCATAGTAGCTTGGGAACGCAGCATCCCCGGTGTCTCCACATCAAAGATCTCCTTGTGTTCCTACAGGGTGAGCGGAGGGAACTTTTATCAGGGTACACAATCTGAGGCGATGTTTTATCACTGGGAGAGTGTTGAAAGAGCATGCATTAGACTGTCTGACAGCTGCTGTCAGCCTTTATTGGAACTGACTGGGCCGGTCTGTTTGGAAATCATGTTGGCTTGTCTTTTTGTCCTGAAACTGTAAAGGGGTTGTGGGGGATCTTAAATCACCATGCGCACCCATCATCTATTCACTCCGGCAGAGACAGAAAGTGACTCGGATGACACGGTGTAGATGTATTCTCAGACTGTCCCGTCACCTGTTGTTTTGCATATTCGCAATGCAGGACGCAATTTTCATGTTTTATTGTTTCCGTGACAAGAGCCTGAATTTAGATTTTAGGTATCACTTATATAACAGTTGCCACGGAAGGTAATGACAGACTACCTGAGGTAATTTCACAAGTAAAACAGGACACCATTTATTTCATTTATGCGTTTACCAGAACCCACAACATTGGTGTTGCTTGTGCAATGATCTGTCAGGAATGGTCTTGTATAGTAAATGATGTACCGCTTTACAATAAAGTGACAGTTCACCCAAAATGAAAATTCTTTTAGCATTTACTCACCCTCAGGTCATACAGGTTTCGAATGACATCTTTTCTTAAACAAAAATTATATTTTAAAGAATACTTGTTACCAAACAACTTTGCCCCCCTCAACTTCCATTGTATGGACACAAAACCACCATTTCTTAAAATATCTTCATTTGTTTTCCACAGAAGAATAAGTCATAAACAAGTTTTAAATGACATGAACAAATACAATTGTTCATTCATGTCGGTTTTTTGTGCATTAACTAATCTTAGATAGGCTACATTTGATTTTAAATATGTTTAAGCAAATGTTGAAATTAACATGTACAAAGATTAAAAATGATATAGTAGTATTTTAAATTTTGTGTTAGCTGATGTAGTTAAAGGGACAGTTCACTCAAAAATGACAATTCTGTCATCATTTACACACTCTAGTTGTTTCAAATCTGTATAAATGTCTTGTTTAAAAGAATGCTTGTAACCCAACAGTTGTCAAAAGTCCCCCAGAACTGTTTGTTTTCTTACATTTTTCAAAATATCTTCAACAGAACAAAGACATTTGCAAAGCATTTTTTCCTACTATGGTATCAATGGTGGCCAAGAACTGGTTGGTTACAATCATTCTTCCAAATATCTTTCTCTGTTTTCATCAGAACAAAGACATTTATACAGATTTGCAACAACTTGAGGGTGAGTAAATGATGACAGAATTTTTGGGTGAACTGTTTCTTTAATGTTAAAAATGCAACCTTATTATAAAAGTGTTACCAAAAATAAATTGCATTTAGTTTTTTTTTAAATAGAAGTTGTGCATCATTCATTTTTTACATGGGATTCTAGAAACTCTGACAGTGCGTGTATTAATTTAACTCAAAGAGGCATTCTGCGATATAACGTCAGTCTGATATATCTTTCAGCTCGAAAATTGGCCAAGCGAAAGGTCTCAGTATCAGCAATAAACTATTCGTAACTGATTTCAGCAGCCAACTTTTTAGAGGATGGAGATGATCAAAACAATATTTAATACCAACAAAGAGCACGAGTATCCATCTAAATCCTCCGTCTTTCCAATCTCTGTGTAATTTTCTCTCTCTCCGTCCACCTGTGGGTGGATAAAGACAGGTTGCGTGAGCCGAGCGGCCCAGACGCTATCTTCTGGGAAAAATAAACAGCACATTAGTTCCAGATCATCTTGGAAGAATATGAAACAGAGTAGAGCAGCGGAGGGGTTAGTGGAAGTCCACTCCAGGGGGGAAGCTGGGGATTATTAGGGAGCTGGGAATCATATTAAGCTTTCACTCGCTCTCTTTCTTGCTTTCTTTCCATCCTCACTTCTCTGTTTTTGCCATGTGCTGTAAATTAACGGCACCCCTCAACTCAAAGTCCAATACTTTCTCTCTTCATTTTAGTAAGGCAGTGAAATATGTTTAAGGGCCGTCCTCACAAGCTTTTTCCGCTTCGTCTTGGTTCCTCTTGTCTGAAATGTCCTGCTGGCAAGATTCTCCCAGAGGTTGTGAAAAGGAATCCAGTAAATCTTTCTTGTTCTTTGTGGTCTTGTGAGACTTTGTTGTTGCGTGCAATACTAGAGGTCACACAATGGGATACGTGCAATTAAACTTAAATGCGCCATTCATTAGCATCAAAGCAATACTATTAATGTACAAATTAAAACCGCAGAAAGGATTTAAGGGTCTGCTTTTGTGTTACCCTGTTTAATCCATTTGCTTTTGTTCAGGCTGGTATATTTCAAGCTATATAACATTTCTCTCCTTATGTAATAATCTCTCTAAGTAGGGCTATTAGTCAGTATGTTAATGCCAGCATGTACGGTCTCTGTGCTCTGCAAGTGATGGGTGGTTATTGCAGAATTTTCATCGCAGGGATGAAGCGCCAAGCGCTGGTGGAATGAACTAATTGTGCCACCTGAGAGCAGGATCGAATTAGAGAGCGAGAGAGCTAGCGGACGAGTGAAAGTAAGAGAGGAAGAGCAGGATGCCGGCGTGTTTGATGTCGGGCGGCTTCGGTTGCTATTACAAGCTTTGAAGTAAGATTGGGTGTTAAATAAGCAGGAAATGTGCGACACTTAGTTTCTCTAAAGTTCTTCCATCTCCTGTGCCCGTCGAGAGGGGTCCGAGCCGAGCCGGCGGCTGCATCCGGGCGTAATGTTCTCCTGCTCTGGAATGGGCTGTCAGGCTTCATTAGCTGAACTCGTCTCCCTTCAGAGCAATGCAACTTGGCCGGTGATTTAAAACCAATCTGAAGTACCTGGTGTCTCCTTTATGAACTTCGTGCTATTACCACACACTCCTTCGCAGTGTTTTACCTTTAAGAATTGCTCTGGATTGAAGATGAGGATGATCATCTCCCATTTAATGAACTCTGAAGCTGGGTTCTGACGAATTGTGCTTTTCAGAATGGTAATTGAGGAGAAAAGGATCGTGTTTATTTTACAGTAAATGCGACATACTGTTTAAGCTGTGGCGTTGGTGTTTGGGCAAAAGCTGTTGTGCTCTGTCAGATGGTGTCTGTCATTTTTATAGTCATCTTAGGGTTAAGGTGTACTAGGGTTAGAGAGCCATATGGTGTCCACATAGCATGACTATTGTATTTTCATATTTTGGGTTTTTCTCCACAAGTCTTGAATATTAATCACTGTTTTTGTTTGTCTGTGGGCTTAACTGTGGGTGTATCAACTTTAACATTGCAGTGTTTATTATTTCCATTTCTTAAAAAAGTTTTGGAGATACAGAAAGAGATATGATTAAAAATAAGAGATGGCTCATATTGGCATCTTAAAGCAATGAAGCTCATAATCTTTGCATTCTTTTTGCCATCTCTGTTTGAAAGGTAAAATTGTAATTTACGTATTTATCTTTACTTGTGAAATGATGTCAAACTGACATTTTCAGTGAAATCACACCCAAAGTTCAACGTATAAGTTAGTATTGTAAGATTTGCTTTGTGAATTGTGAATTGTGAAAAAAACTATAAAAACCAATAAAGAAGTTGTATTGGTTTGAATGGTTTTAAAGGGAATTGTATTTGTTTTAATGGAAACTATAATGGTGTCTACTGGTATGTGATGGATTCTATTGGTTGGATGTTAAATCTTATTGGAATAATGCCCAAAACACACTACAAAATGGAATTTTGTAATGGTTCTAATGGAAAAAGCTAATGGTTTATAATGGTATTTTAATTGGAATTTCTGTGATGGTTTCCCTGCTGAATAAAAACAATAGAAACCATTAAAGAAGATTTGATGGTTTTAATGGTTTAAAAGGGAATTGTATTGGTTTTAATGGGAACTATAATGGTGTCTACTAGTGTGTGATGGATTCTATTGGTTGGATGTTATATTCTATTGGAATAATGCCCAAAACACACTTCAAAATGGAATTTTGTAATGGTTTTAATGGAAAAAGCTAATGGTTTATAATGGTATTTTAATGGAAACCATTAGAATTTCTGTGGTGGTTTCCCTGCTAAAAAAAAACAATAGAAACCATTAAGGAGGTTGTAATGGTTTTAATGGTTTTAAAGGGATTTGTATTGGTTTTAATGGGAACTATAATGGTGTCTACTGGTATGTGATGGAGTCTATTGGTTGGATGTTAAATCCTATTGGAATAATGCCCAAATTTTGATGGTTTCTATTGGGTTTCTATGGTTTTTTTCATCAGGGTTCTATGATTTAAAAAAAAAAAACCATAGAAACCCAATAGAAACCATCACAGAAATTCTAATGGTTTACATTAATATACCATTATAAACCATTAGCTTTTTCCATTAAAACCATTAACAAATGTTACCATTAAATTCATCATATACATTTTCTATTGTGTTTTGGGCAGGGTTCTGTTTTTTTTTCAGCAGGGCAGTAATTTTAACAGGAAAAGTTATGGATTGCTGCTTACCAAAAAATGAAAATTCTGTCATTTATTCACCATCTTGTCATTGTAAACCCACTTTCTTTCTTTTGCAGAACACAACAGATATTCTGAAGAATGTTGGTAACCAAACAACAGCAGTACCCATTCACTTGTATTGTACGGACACAAAACCAATGCAAGTCAAGGGGTACGGCCGTTGTTCGGTTACCAACATTCTATAAAATATCTTCTTTTATACAGTCTAGAGTTTCATTGTCCCAATTGCAAAAGTATCGCCCTCTTTTGTTTGACCGTGCCCCTTGAAAACAGGACAGAAGAACTGTTCTCTCCCAGTTGAGCTCTGTGAAGTCGTCTCAGATGGCAGAGGGGCCAGAAGCGTTTCACCGCCTCGCTCGAGTACCAGCGAGGTGGAGAGCGAGGGGTGAAAAGGGCAGGTGTCTGCCGTAGAATTTAATTAGATAGAAGAAAAGCTTTGTCCTCAATATTGTTGCTTAGGGCATTCTTTAATTGCCCCCCTCCCTCCATCACTTCTTCTTCATGTCCTTCTTCAGTCTCTTCAAAATTCATTGGCATTCATTCTGAAGGACTTTTCACAAAGATCACGGATGTCTTCAACATCTCACACACTTAAGCATGGAGGCTTAAACATAACACATGGTCTCCAATCCTAACAGACGCTCTGATCGTGTGGTGAGTGTTGGTTTGTTATGAGCTTTAAGTGATCTAAGCCCCCTCAGAAGGTGATTCATCTCGGTTTCTGATTACGTTTGTAAATGGTTTTGCTCCTCTCATATGCAAGCACTTTCAATGCATGTTCATGGGGCTTTGAAAAGCACTTGCCCCATAGGACGGTACATGCTGCCTTGCCTTAGCCGCAGCAGGAGATAAAGTGCGGAGTCTCTGCTCCCTCCTAAGGCTGTGTGGCTCCAAACCCCGGCTCGTGCTCAGAGAACATGTGTAATAAACAGAAAGTGGCCTTAGGCTTTCCCGCTGTGTCTTAGGAGCTCAGTCCTATCAATATGTATTCAAAAGAGCTGCCTCTCCAGAGATCAGCCGTACGCCATACCAGACTCACATGCAAAGAGGGGATACACTGAGGATTTGGACTACCACACTGGGGAACGTTGACGCTTATGATAGATGTCTTTCATCTGTTTTATCTGTGCCGCTACCTACAAATTTTGAGTTCAAAATTGCTAACAATGCTAAGTAACCAAACAGCACCTGACATACCTTTTCTGTGAGATGCTATAATGTGATTCAGTCAATCTAATTTTATCGTGCAGAGGTCGCTCTATTAAAACTCCAGTAAAACACAACCGAGAAGCTCATGCATTAACTTTGTAGCAAATGTTTCTTCCCAAATTCCTTAGGATCCAATAACATTAAAACAAATCAGATTGTCATTGATGTACAGTAAGAGTTTAGATCTACAAAATGTATGTGGATGGTAGGGCTCCATGATAATGACAAAAATGTTTGCTAAATAAATGTAAATGCGATAGAATAATGCTTTAGGTTTGTAAAATAAAGTGAAATTGTATTAAAATATATTTAAAATATATATTCTTTGGGAAAGAATGCATCATTTTAACTTCTGAAAGTGTAGTCATGTTTTTCTGTTGCAGTACAAATCTGACAATTAAAATTCATTGCGATATCACATTTGCAATATTTTGATCAATTGTCCAGCTGTTGTGAATGACAGGGAACTCAACCAGTTGGGTAGTTGACAAGTAAGCTGTACACGTGTCCTGTGGTGTGACAGCAGAAACTGTTAAAAATATATTATTTTAAATGATTAATTTTGACATTGATAATGATAATAATAATAATAATAATATAAAATGGCACAAGATAGATTTTTCTCCATTGTTAGTTTATATTCACATGTGCGGTTTATTTGTCAATACCATTACCTCACCACTGATCTCTGAAGTTTGACTTGACTTTCCTGTGAGCTAGTTGTTGGATTGTAAGTGGACAAGTTGTGTTTTCATCAGGGTTTGTTAGAAGCTGTTCAAAAGCTGTTCAATAGTTAGAGCTTTTCAATAGAATCGGCTCTGCAGCGGGCCTGCATTACTACTTTCTATGGACTAGTTTCGTTAAAAAAAAACTATTCAATTTGCTCTTCTATTGAGTAACTAAATTGAATCAATTTGTTCTTCTGGTCTGTTTTTATGTCTGTTGATTTTGCTTTGTGTTGAAGCAGAAGAAGGTGGATGTGTTTTATATCCCGAACGGTGAATACTGTGAGTCTTCAAAGGAAGGCAATCTTAAATGTGTGAATCAAACAGGAAGTGTCATGTCCAGAAAGATGTGTGACAATAACATATAGTGTCAAGCACAGGCTTGTTCCTCATCATCTGCTCGGATCGTTTTTGAGATTGCTGTTGCAAATTTACAATGAATTGATAAATGACATTGTTATGCAAGGGGGAGATTTGACAAATTCTATATAATGAGCAATTCACGTTTAAGTTCTGGTTACCCAAGGGTTATGATGGTGAAATAAGTTTTTAAATAGGGAAGCATATTACTGAAACAATGTAGTATCTTAATAAATGTAATTTAGGCTAGAAGCGCTGAAGAACAGGTTGTTCATATAAGCTCTTGTAATAACACTGCCCATCTCTCATTAAAACCTTAATCATGTGTAAAATGAGATGATGGAAGAGGTCATGAGGAAGGAATTTCTAACACAGGAATGAATGGACAAGATTTTAATTTAGCTCACTAAACGAGGGATGTGCTAAACTGCATATTTTCGAAATTGTATAGTCTGTAAGTTGACTGAATGACTTTGGATTGACACTAACTAGACAATTGTTTTTTTTCTTGTAGGTCAATTAGAAAAAGTAGCACCTTGAATGGACTTTGGATGAAAGTATTTACCAAAGGAATAAAAAGAACTTCAGCTAAAGCACAGCATGTTATATAGTGTATATATATACATATATACTGTAGGATGAATTTAGGTTGATCTGTAGATCTGTATATACAGTACGTGCTGAAGTCATCATAGTTCATTCCTCCTCCAACGCCATGACGTTTCGAAAGATCCTTACTACATGTATGATATGCATGACTCCTCCTCTTTTCTCTCATCTTCTCCTCTGAATGTCTAATGAGCAGATGAAAAGCATGAAGGGGTGTCTGTTTTAGTTATAAGGGCAGGAAGGGGCAGCAGATCGCTGTGCCAACAGTTCCTCTTAAAGCACAAGGTCCTTGGCCTTTGCTGCCCCCTCAAACTCACTTTCTTAGTTGTGCAAAGTAGACTCTGGAAATAAGATTCGCATTAGCATACAGTCTAGTTCAGAGCCCTTTGTCCCATGGCAGCGATTTCTGTGGCACATGTAACTCGGGCAACCTGCTTATATGGAAAGATTTGGAGATTTTTTTTAAGCTATTAAACAGAAATTGACAAAATCATGAGATTTATTTTTATATATTGATAATATTTCTGATTTTTTTGTTTTTTCCCCAGTACAAATTTCGAAAAATGTATTAATCAAGATACAATAACAAGCAAACGTTTCTCTCTCATATTTTGTTTCACACGTATACTTTAGTTGTAATGAGTTTTATTTAGCTATAGCTATATTTTCTATTGGTTATAACAATTGTGTAGTGTTTAAAAACTGGACCAGTGTTAATTAGTGTCTTATAATTTTTTAAAATCAAAATGTAGATTTTGGCTTAAAACAAAAAGGGGGTAAATAATATGAATAATCTTGTTTTCCTTTTGAACTGGGTTTATTTTTCTTCCTGTATTGGCAGATATGTTTCGTTTTAATCATGAACTCACTTAATGGAACAGTTCATCCAAAAAGTGTTGTTCCAAATCTATATACATGTATTTATTCTAATGAACACAGAGAAATATATTTGGAAGAATGCTTGTAACCAAACAGTTCTTGGCCACCATTGACTACCATGGTTGGAAAAATATTGCTTTATAAATGTCTTTATTCTGTTGAACACAAAAGAAGATATTTTGAAAAATGTAGGAAAGCAAACAGTTCTGGGGTACTTTTGGCTACCATTGTAATTCTCCTATATGACAAATTATTTTTTTACAGTGTAAGAATGAATGTAAATAATTAATTTTATTAGTTAATTTAAGTGGATTTGTAACACATTTATTTAATTTATTTGTTAGTATATATATATATATATATAGAAAGAGAGAGAGAGAGAGAGAGAGAGAGAGAGAGAGTTTAAGGCCGACACGTTTCGAAACGCCTTCTCAGGCTCCCTTTCCTCAGTTAATACAGCAAATCTTATGCATTTATTCCCGATAAGCCTGCCGGTGTTACACTGAGCCCAATAAGACCAATGTGCAGTAACAGGATTAAAAAGCACGGTGGGTGAAATTAAGGCCACACAACTACCACTGCTTCGGAAAGTTCTGTGTTTTTAAACTCTCCAGCGTCTGGCTGTTTTATATAGTGTGTGTACGTAGAGTATTAACACAAAGCTTCTGTCCCCCGTGTCTGCCGGGCTGCTACTGTATATATGTTCCGCTACGCGCTGTCTGTCTGTGCGCGTGTGCGCGCCTTTTAGGTCGAAGAATATTTTGGCAGCACAGCAGTGAGAGCGATGAATGTTGTTAACCATTGAATCATGCTGCAGTTTAGTAGCTCGCCTCCACACGGCACGCAGAGGTATGGAGCAAAAGCATGCTGTTTTAAAGGTTCATTTCACATCTCCTCCTGAGCAAGGCGGCTTAGGAGCCCGGTCGTTGATTGATTGTTGAGACCATTGATCTAATTTTGAAGCCTTTTGAATTTTTTCTCTCCTCTTTGTGAGGAGTTGAATAAACCTAATTTCCCCACGCCACATGCAGAGGCAGTTCAGGCCGTGTGAGGAAAACATGGGGAATAAATAAATAAAGAAATGCGTCGAGCCTGGCCCTTCACAGCGAAGCGGGATTTTTATAGACTGGATCAATTAAATTTGTCTTATTTGGAACGGTGGGGCACCGTAACTCGATAAGAGGTAATGCGGTTGAAAATGCCTCTCGCTGGGCAGCCATTAGGAAGGAGAATGTTACTGTGGGAGTATTAACATGCAAGGATTACACAGAAACAAGCCCGATCTCGACCAATTAGAGTCAGGAACGCCCGCGGAAAGATGAGAAGAGGGCATTTGCGCAGCGAGGTGCCCAGACAGCTCCGGCCTGCTGTGGGGTCAGAGGGAAAGATGGAGATCTAGAGATGCTGGCGATGGAGGGAGGGAAGCTCCCCCCCCCCCCCCGCCGTATACATCTACCCTCCCTGTAGACTGGTGAAGAGGTCCGAGGAAGAATTGTGTACATCTCAGTGTGGTGCTAAATCTTCAAATGCTTGTCTTACTTGTGAAGAGAGAGGCCTTTTTATTTCTTTGTTTTCTAGTTTTACATGGATTGTAATTTGCAAGTTAATGCTGCATTTTATATGTATACATTTGGAATGTTTTGTGCTAAAATGTATGTTTTTAAATGCATGTTGTTTGAGAGAGTAACGGAGAATTGAAATATTTGCGCGAGTAAATGAAGCAAATTGTACGCCGCAATTTCCGCAAACACACAATAGCCTAAATCGAGCAGCTTACAGTGGTCGTTTTTCTTGGTTTTAATGGTTTTAAAGGGGTCTGAACACTTTGCAGCTGTTTAGATGAAGAAACCAGCTGGCTGACAATCGTGTTCCAGCTAAAGCCTGGGTTGGAATACCAGTTAGACCAGCTCAAACCAGCACAGACCAGCACACCACCTCAATTTCTTCAAGAGTGTCGTGCTGTAGTCGTTAACATCCAGTGAGCCACTTTCTCTCCCTCATTGCTTTTAAATGAACTCCTTGCTTTTTAATTCGTATTACTTATATTAAATCTTTATTTTCACTCCCATCCTTTATGGCCTTAATACCTTCACCGCCCTCCTCAATCTCATTTGGCCCTATTTGATCAACCCGCTATTATGAGTGTGCTGGTTTAACTGTCTGTCTGACTGCATTAGCGAGAACAAGCTCGTCGTTTAATAAGTATTAAAATGGGCAGAGACGCAGAGGTGCCCGAGGGCATGTAACACGGTCTCTCATGCCACCAGCCCCTCCTCTGATGAAATTACCCACTCTTGTTTAATTGGGATTGCTATCTTCTCTGCTTGATTGCTCATGCCCACATTGGCATGAAGTGGCAGGGTGGCGTTCCGCTAAAGCTGTGACTTTAGCTGGTGCCGCGCTCGCTCTGCCCCCATCTCGCCGCTCGGCTTCCAACCGGTTACATAATCCACTAATGCAAATTTGCCTCGACTAATTAGCATCATCAGCTCGTGGCGTAATTTGATCGGACGAGTCGTGCCATGCTCTTTATGTGTGGTGCTTGGTGTGGGACGTCAGCGGTTTTCTGCCGGGTGGTTGATTCCACTCCGCGGCCCAACAGCGATTGAAAGACGGGCTTGTAGAAGGTTAGGTGGGGGCCAGGAAGTGTTGGGGAGCAATGCGAGGAGAAAATATTTCAATAGCACATCAGGGATGCTAATGCTAAAGCATCAATGTGAGGATATTTGAGATCGAATTGCAGGTCTCACTTAAAAAACTTATTTGTTGAACAATTTTCCTGAAAATGAGAATTCTGTCACAATTAACTTACCCTCATGCTCCCAGATAACATCTTTTAATCTTTTGACCACAAACTTATTAATGTTTTTTTATGAAAATATACTTATACAGATCCTAAAATGTTCCAAAAAGCCCATATGTTCATCATAAAAGTAATCAAAATGACTTCAATGGGTTAATAATTGTCTTTTGATGTAAAATGATAGGTGTGTGTGAAAATGTATAACATTTTGAGCTTATTTAGTGAAATTTAAATAAACCTAAATTATTAACATGTTAATATATTTTGTCACAAGATATGTAAGAACCAATGAGATTGGTAGTTTGACATATTTGAATATACAATATGGAGTATAATTTTTTTTATGAAATAAAAATCATTCTGAGAACCACCTCAGATTAAAATTAGCCATGATTTTATTGCAAATTATTAAACCATGCTTACTGTAGTTAAACTATGGTAACCACAAATTAACCATGATTTTTTTACAATAACCAAGTTAAACCATGGTATTTTTAGTAAAGTTTTAGTTTTCAAATGGTAGCTAATCCGCAAAACAATAACATATTTTTAGTTTTTTTAAATATATTTGTAAATGACATATTTACATAGAACAGAATATAATTATTTTTAAATAATATATATGTATTTTTAAAAGCAGAACATAATGCACTTGTGCTTTGTACTAATAAAAATCACGAGCGTTTTGTTAACGTTCAGAGTGTTGTGACACATGATTAACAGTTAATGAATTTCTCTGGAATTCTGCCATGAGATCTGTGATTTTGACCTTTTAATTTAATATCAGGATCTACATCTTCCCACCTTCACCCTTTTTTCCTCTCTTAATATGATTGCACTGGTTCTGTCTGGACAAAAAAGGCTTTAGCATCAGCAGAATGGAGGCGGGCCACCCCTGCTAACACAGACTGGAGTGTGATGAGATCAGACACGAGTGTGTGCGTGATGGTGGCAGGTTCAGTGAGCATGGCCGTTCCCATTGTTGTCTGTCGGGGTCTTACGGGGTCTGCAGGCTAATCAGGACAGTGACACTGTATGAAATGGGAATGACAATCGGATTTACACACAAAGCGCAGCGTAAGAATATCTAATGGGGTCATTAGTGAGGCCGTGGGTTCATGGGGGAGAAAGTGAAGGAATTAAGTTTGAGTGCATCCAATTTAGCTTGATTGCACGCATTCATTTACATTCGATTATGCTGATACTGACAGGCTCCTAAATGCGAGCTGAACGGTTCGCTCATGCTGGGTCGTGTAATACCTTCAAAGAATTGACGGGACTTCTAATTTGACATCTTTCCAAAGTCTAAAGTGCTTTCTTGCTTTGTTACCCAGAGAAACATTTTACTGCTCAGAGGTTGCTCTTTTATATCTCAGGAGAGTTCTTAAGGGTTATGATTTACTGTACTGTATGTCTCGTTGAAGTTTCAGCCTCATCTCCGATGTTTCTCATTTCTTTCTTTTTTTCCTTTTCTTTCTTAACAGCCCTGCTGCAAAAACTATAGAAACTCAATAGAAACTATCACAGAAATTCTAATGGTTCCGTTAATATACCATTATGAACCATTAGATTTTTTTCATTAAAATCATACAAAAATTCTATTTTGTAGTGTGTTTTGGGCATTATTCCAAATTCCAATAGGATTTAACATCCATATACCATTATAATTTTCATTAAAATACTCCCTTTTAAACCATTACAACGTCTTTAATGGTTTCTATTGTTTTTTTCAGCAGGGTCTGCCCACCAATAGAATCCATCACATACCAGTAAGACACCATTATAGTTTACATTAAAACCAGTACAATTCCCATTATAATCATTAAATTCATTACATTGTCTTTTTTTCCTTTTCTCTTTCTTCAGTTTCTCTTCTCCTTAAGTCATATGTTTATATTATAGAATATCAAACGTGTGTGTGTATTCAGAAGAAATCAGTGCACTTTTTAAAAGCACCGCTCCGGTGGTTTGTGTACCTCACTGCTCTTATATCTCAGCAGCAACAGTTCTAGATTTGTGTTGGGACAGCAAGCATCAGTCTGGGAGAGCGAGAGTGAAATTAGAGCAGGAAAGATGTGAAATATTGATGGTCTCTCTCTGTGTCCATCGCGAGCGCATTCATTATTCATCGCACCTTGAAGGTAGAATTGCCGCCCTCTCGTGCGGGTCCTGCCCACTCGTGTGTTTGCTCTTTCTTGACTGCTGGAGATTCTGTGTAGCTGTGCTGACATTTGGCTCTGCTCTGGCTTTGGTCATTCACATGCTGCCTCTTTCTATTTATGCTTTATTTTTTCATCGTGAGAAGGAGTCAACGGTCACCCGAATTGTGTGTGTGTGTGTGTGTGTGGTAAAGGTGAATGCTGTCTATCTGTGTGGATGTGTGTGAATGCAACAATGAAAACCGAAGTGACCTTTTGGATCCCTGACCTTACTAAAGACAAATAGTATTAATATTGTGAAGACATGTGTCCCATCACATTTTAATTTCCAAGTTCTTTCTTTTTTTGTGAATATATTGCATCTTTGAATTTATGCATTTGTCAGACGCTTTTATCTTATTAAAGAAACAGGTCACCCCAAAAAAAAAATTCTGTCATCATTTACTCACCATCAAGTTGTTCAAAATACAAATCTGTATAAATGTCTTTGTTCTGATGAACACAGAGAAAGATATTTGGAGGAATGCTTGTAACCAACAACTTGATGTTGAGGAAATGATGACAAAATTTTTGGGTGAACTGTCCCTTTAAATCATGAGTGGATTTTAGCTATACATTTTATTAGTACGTGTGTTTCCTGGGGATTCGATGCTAATGCAGTGCTCTGCCAACTTAGCTGTAGGATCTATAAAATATATAAAAAGTATATTATAAAATTGGTATTTATTTATAGTATTTACTTATTCACTAATAATCAGTAACAGTTTTTGGTGAACTGTTCCTTTAAAAGTTGTAACGTCATGTGAATATACGTTAGACCGAAATTTACATGTGGCTTATTTCATTTAATTTCATTCCATTTTATTTTTATTTTCAGGTTCGATGTTCCACGTAAGATCTCATCCTCTGAGCTGCTCAGTCTCAGTCTGGAAAAGCAGCGCTGTGGTGATTTGGACCAGGTCGGTTTCGGGACTTCAAAGTTTTTCATAATCCGGCGAAAAAGCTGAGCGCTGCCCTGAGATACCCAGAACATCTCCGCAGGTTCTGCTCACAAAGACAAAGCTTACCATAAGGTCTGGTTCAACGTCAACACCCTTTGATGCCACATTTATTTGGCCGCATTTTTACGTATAATGTGTATCTAAACCGTTTGAGCCTTTCTTTAAAGAACTGAAAGGAAATCCTGCCGAAATAACCCTGGAGTCTGAGTGGTCTTGCTAAAGCATCAGTTGACTCAACAGGCTCAGCTTCGAGGTCTTCAATAACACAGGAACAGAAAGCGCCAGGTCAATCTCGGGATCAATCTTGAGAGGAAAGAAAGAGCCAACGTAAGCAAAGAAGATCCTATCAAAATCATATTTTCTGAGCTGAATGGTGATATCTGGCAATATTAATCGATAGATGGACTTTCAGATAACTGGTTTGGGATGATTTAAATGCATGAAGAGGTTGAGGCTGAGATGAGAAAGCCGCCCTCAGTACATCTTAAATCCTGAAGTATGAATCTATCAAACCTCGCTTTTGAGTGTGTGAATTCTCATTTTTCTTTTTCAGAGACAAAAACTCTGAGTCGCATCTGTTTGTGACGTATCGCGGCCGCAGATACTTGCAGGGGAGGAAGAAAAGTTGAAAAGAAGTCTTCGATATTCCCTGTGCCCGTGCAGAAGAAAGGCAAGTTGGTTGTCAAGTTTCAAGGGTATTCTTTCCAGTGTAAAATGTTGTTCTGGTAAACTAAAGTGAAGGGAACCATTCACAGAGATGAAAGGACACGCAGCGGTATCAAAGGGCTTGCTTCAGACCCAATCTAGCCGGGCTGATTTCTGGAATTTTCTATAATGTGACACATGAAACAGTGGAGCAGGTGATGGAGGCGATCTTTCAAATCCCAGCCCCCTTGTGTGTTTGCGGGTCAGTGGGCCTCTCTACAGGGAGGAGGCCATTTTGTGCGACGGGAGATGAAATGGTTGAACAATGTGAATGATATCAAATTTAGTTAGTTATATAAATATACATAATACACTTAATTAAAATGAATCTAACATACAGCGATCATAAATGCAGTGACAGTCAAATCTTTAGTCCCCGACTATTCCCTTTTTAGCCACGGATGGTTTGCTATCTCCTTACCTCCCCCATGCAGCATTAAGATGGATGTGCGCTGCGCCTTTCCGACTTATTTGAATCCGTGCCGCCGACGTCCAATTTTTATCACCTCGGAGGTGGAGATTCACAGCAGACCTGCAAATATGAAAAGTACATTTGTGCTCCATTCCGGTTTATTCCCATCTGCCTGGAGTGCCAGCAATATTAGAAAGCACAGCAATTTTGGGCTGCATTTTCTGACCGAGCAGTTTGAATCTGGCCCATCCGCAGCCCATTAAATTATATGAAATCACTGGTATTTTTCAAATACATGCCATGTTGAAAACTGTTAATAAATCTTGGGATGAGCACCGCAGAGACGAGAGAGCAGTAGTTACGTAAATATGAGTGTTTCGTCGAGGTGATTTTGGCCTGTCAGTGGAAATTGCTGCGGTCCGATAATGATGAGGTAAAATGGGCGGAATTAGGGTTGAATCAGAGGGGTACGGCACTTTTTGCTTTTGCTTGCTGATTTTGTAAGGCTTTTAGGTTTCACCGGGTCGTATCTCAGCTTTTGTGCAACAGCAGCAAACTAGGAAAGCATTTCACTTGCCGGTTTTTAGTGACTAACCTCATGTACAGTATCCAGCATCTCAAATCTTTTCTTTTCATGTCCTGTCTTCTCAGTTAGGCCTGAGCAATATATACATATTCACAATGTCTTTATAATATATAATACAATATTTTTTATAAATATTTTATATATTACTGTATTGGTGCATTTACATGAAAATTAGTTTGAGTTGTTGCATTAAACATTTTGAATGCACATCACCCAGGCTTACTTTCTACTCTTTCTGTTATCTTTAGAAATACAGAAGAGATTAAAAGTACAGGGAGATGTGACTGTGTGTACATGCACCGTTTTAAATGTGTGTCAGTGTCGGATTCTGTCTTCCACCTGCAGAGGGTGATGTTGTCTTTAACATGAACCTTCTGTGCTCTGTATACACACATTTAGTGTGTTCAGGGTTGTAAACTAGTATACTACTCTTACTGTTTGTAGTATGTAATTTATACTGTGCACGGTATACATATTTGATGTATTCATGGATGCTTGCATGACCAACTAGATTTGCCAAAATGTACAGTGTAAAAAAACTGTGTGCTTGACTTGAATTTCCATTTTATTTCCAGTGTTCGTACCACCGTTTCTTTCCTGATCTGGACAACAAAACCAGTCTTAAGGCTCAATGTTCTGAAATTGAGATTTTTACGTCATTTGAATTCTGTTTGTTAGGATGTGACAAAATTCATTTTAGTCAACTTGTTGTGAACAGTTTTACTATAGGTTTAGGCAGTCTACTCTTAACATTTTGCATCTCCAGGTTTACATCCTTTGCACCTTTTACATCTTTGTGTCTGGACTACTTTTGGCGTTCTTCAGCATCTATCTAGTGTAACTCTGGTTACATCTCTAGTGTCAGGATTTGTGTTAGATTGTAAATTGTGTGTTGATGAGACACCCGATGGTGGTTGTGGTCGTCTGTAGTTTGGTTTAATGCGAGCTGGTTAACACCCGGCCACAACACAACCTCAGATGACTCTGTCGCTCTCATTTACTTTCACTCATCTGCTTAACTATTAAGTTAATTCATTTGCTTTGACAGTCTGATCACTGTTGCCTGTTCTGATGCATTCTGCATGCCTTCAATACAGTATGAATAAGAAGATTTTTTGGTGAGATTATTTTGCAATGTGATTTTTTGGGGTGAGATTTTATCCAGTGAGATAAAATATTTTTTTTTGTCTCTCACCAATTCATTTTTGTTTTTTACTCTAAGGTTAAGCAAAGCATTGTAAAGGTTGTGGGTTCAATCCCCAAGGAACACACATACTAATAAAAGTATCTGTAAGTCATTTTGGGTGAAGGTGTCTGCCAAATGCATTAATGCAAATAAATCATGTTTAATAATTTAATTTGTGTAAAAGTAAAGAAATAGAATTAGGAAAAGAAACGTTTTCTCTCCTTATTTTGCAGTGGTTGACGCGGGTCTTTACAGAAGCTAAGCTGGAGTCTCAGACGCATCCAGGGTGCAGTGGGCTCCACATTACACAGAACGGGAGGGGCCGGCGTTCAGGGGGAGATGTGCTGCTGGAGGGGTTGTCAAGACACCCCTTTTTCCCCCTCCCCATTCTCTCCTCCCTGTAATCTCCTCTCCTCCACGGGTAGTCTCATACCTTGTGTTCCTCCACGCCAACCAATTACCCGGCAACCCTGCCCTTCTATCTGGAGCTAGCACGCTGCAGTTGCATGATGGGATTTTTGTATATTGAATTCCATTTCCCGAAGAGATAAAGGGTGTAGGAACGGTGCTCTACCGCTAAGCTAGATAAGTGTCTGTGGCGCTCCTCGCCTCTTCCTCTGACACTGATTGTGGAGGAAAGAGACATTGGAGGTGGCAGCTAAAAAAGAGATGCACAACGGCGGGCAATTTCATTAACAATTTTTCGTTACCCTCTCAGCCGCGTTTACATTAGCTTCAGATCTGTCGGCCGCTAGATTAGAGTGCGCTGCGTCACGGAGGGCCACTTTGTGCGGTTCGTGTTGTTTGCGCACCGCTCCTCGTAGCTGGTCTCTGAACGAGTCTCTTTAATGCTGCCGCGGCCGGGCAAAAATGACAGGTAGTGGATGAGAGCGGCTCAATGGAAGATCAGCATTTATTCAGGTTGAGCTCCACACACTCAGCCCTATTTGTAACCTGTCCAGAGCAGACTCCCCTGCTCCCCCTCACCACATCCAGCCCGAATCATCCGTCTCTGTCTGCGCGTGGCAGGGAGGCAGCCCGCGCTCCACCGCGTACCCACACAACTCATTGGCTCTGGCAGGAGGGGATCTTAGTGATGGACCGATGTTCATATATCAAACGTGGGTTGTGTGTGACAGTCGGGTCCCCGAACGGCTGAAATAATGAGTCTAGCAAAAAAGTAACAAAGCTGAAAAATGGGATGGGTTGGTCGGACCTGCCATCACTTATCTGAAATTTTATCAGCCCTTGTAAGGAGCCGAGGAGCTTGATTGTGTGTGGCCTGGATTGAGATTTCTGAAAAATGTTCTTCTAAAAGATGATTTGATTCTATCTGTTTCGCTGTCGGTCTTCGCGCTGCCAGCGTCTCCACCTTCCGGATGAAAAATTTCACCGGTCCAATCTATACATGGGTAGAAACTAGTTGGTGGATGAAATGCAAACTTTCTTAACAGCTCAGTCGCCAGGCCGGACTCTTCATCTGTCTTGTTGTATTTTACATCACTGCCAATGTGGCACTGATCAATTGGGCACACGTGAGTTCTGATCTTCTGTTCGCTGCCCTGTGATGGACCTTAAAGTGATAGTTCACCCAAAAATTCTGTCATCATTTACTCACCCTCTTGTCATTTCAAACTTGTATGACTTTCTATCTACCACAGAACACAACATTATATTATATTGTACTCTATTTTTTAAAGCAAAAATCATGCCTCCTTTGTGTGTGAGTATATAATCATATACGTCCTTGCATTATAGATTGTGCTTAATTCACAAACGTGTCGCTGAGTGCCTTAACAGTATTGTGCCGGTAAAGAACCGCGGTTCCTACAAAGTGAAGCGCACTTTCTCTCTCTGACTTTCTCTGTCTCTTTGTAAATGAACGCACACACAACCTAACCGATCGTGAGCACTCGCACACCTGGAACAGATAAAGGCACTTTCATGTTTGTAGGTCTCCACTGAGGTCAGTGCGAACTGATGCACAGAGAGAGTTTTACAAGTGAAAGCTAAATAAGAAATGAAATGTATAACGCACTCTGCCTGAGATTGCCAGATGTCACGGAGAGAGAGAGAGAGAGAGAGAGAGAGAGAGAGAGAGAGAGAGATTTTTTTGTTATTATTATTCAGCCAACTTTGAATCGTCCCTCCGGCTCACTCAGCATCTCTTACGGGCCTTTGCTGCTTTCTGCATTCACTCAAAAGGAACACAAATAAGGCTTGTCAATGTTTTATGTCATTCTACTTATCAACGGTATATGTAAAATCTACAAATGTCAAGTTCTCTCCGGCTTCATCTTGTTTATCACATTAAAGAGATACAGCAGGCTCTTTTCCCCTCCCTGAATTAACCTCTATCCTCAGGGCTTTTGCCTCACACATTTTTTGACATGACACACGCCGTTGTAAATGGCGCTTCAGAGCTTCGATCAAACGCCCTCCCCAGACGTAAATAATATCAGAAAGGCTTGTTGGCGCGCAGGAACGCAGGAACGCGCAGACATTAGCAGCACAACGATACAATGTTGCACATGTCATTGCTTGTCAACGGATCTAACGCCAGCCTTGTGCTACACACGTGTTGGGATTGTGGTGTTTTGTGTTTGTTTCTAGTTTCGGTTGAGGTGAAGATCGTGCCGGGCATCATTGGGGGTTGTGACCTGATTACTGTACTGCATAAAATGCAGATCAGGTCTTCTTAAAGCCTTTTCTTTAGTCCAGATTTCTCATATTAGCATTATTGTGTGTTTTTCCAAAGATGGGATGGTGACAAACAGCAATGGAATTCGAAATCCTGCTAAAATCCAGTTCTAACCCAGTTTAAGTGGTTATTTCACCCAAAAAATAAAACTACTGTAACTTCGTGTTTGGATTACAGTATTACTCATAATACTCAGTATTTTAAAGAAATATTATAGTTTGCTTTTAATTTTTGTAGTTTTATTATTATTTTGAATATTTTATTTGTATATTTTTTATGTTAATGTTAGATATTTTTTTTTAGCAATTATGTGTTTTTACATTTTTGTCATTTTATTATCTATTTGTTTAACAAGTTTTATTCAGTTCTAGTTTTAGCTTTGATTTATTTTTAGTGCCTCAGCTTAAATTTATTGAATTGCTTTTTTTTATTATTTCTGCTTATTTCAATATTTCTAATATTTGTTTAGTTTAGGTTTTTCAAATACTATTAAGGCCTTTTTTCAATAAACAGAAATATTTTGATAGTTTTACTAAACTATAATAACCTTGTTTTATAGAATAATGAGTCTATACAACTAATGGATTGGTCAAATAATAGTAAAGAGTTTTTTTTGTTGTTGGGATAGTTCAAACTAAAATACATGATCATGTCATCATTTACTTACCCTCTTCTTATGGCAAACCTGCATGACTTTCTTCTGCAGAACACAAAAGTAGATATTTTGAAGTATGTTGGTAACTAAACAACGGTGGTAGCTTACCCATTTCGTTTATTGTCTGGACACAAAACCAATTCAAGTGAATGGGTACCGCCATTGTTTGGTTAGAAATTTCATTTTTGGGTGAACTATTACTTTAAGCATACCTCTTATCCCTTAAGAATAGCTCCAAAACCATTTTAATGAAATCATAGTGCTTTCCATCAGATTCCAAGCTGTCAGGTAAACTTAACACTTGGCTGTTTTAAAGGGAAAGAGGCCAATCATTATGTCCTAACAACCTGTTTCAGTAGTACGTCAGTCCAGCTTCGAGTCCGATGGAGCTGCTGTTTACAGTGGCTGTACTGTCACCGATCCTTGACATACATATCTCTGTAAAGTTTCTAGCGCTGGTGTAATTCCCTGTAAAATGGTCTGTAATTCAGTGGTCTTTGGGGGCGCTGTGTCTTTGCGTGAAAATCAATAAGGCGATGGAGAAGTATTCAGTGTGGCCTTTCTGTTGAGCCATGGTGAGGCAGCAGTTAGGCTAATTCAGTAATGGCAGTGAGGAGAGGACGATTGGGGATATCTAACTGTGGATCTGAAGCAGATCAATGTTTTACGGCAGCATCGTTTAACCTCTCTACTATACCCCAACACACACACAACACATACTCGATTCCTCTGTAAAATAAAGTGCTACCCCTGCCAAAAACCTGCTGCCCACCTGCCAGATACTAAGAAAACACTTGGTATACTGGGTTCACCTGCTTCTGTATAGACAGTTTCATTGGATGGCCGCGCCTGACCTAAAGTTAACTTTCGCTCTGTGTTTGTTGATCGGTCTGGCTAGTGGCTAATAATATAACTATTTATATGTAAATGGTAAAATTTTCTTGTGAACCAAGAAACTGTACTGGCTAATGGAACATGTGATACAGATATAGGGCCATGAATAATTATAATCACACGATGTTTCATGCAACTCTGTCATTGAATATCTTAATAGTATTCTTGGATATGTATTTTCAGATTAAAGCAGGACTTCGCCTTTCTCCTTTCACCTTAAATAAAAAGAGGAAAATCTCTTTCGAATTATTGCTTTGCATTAACATCAGCAGAAATCATTTGTTTCAGATTTATTAGATAGTCAAGAATATGAAGGTACAGTTTTGAAATTGGATGGAGAAATTGGGTGAAGGAATCTGCAATTGTTTTCTTCTGTCTGTTTCTTTAGAGGAGCAGATAACCGCTGATCTCCACACAATACATGCAAAACTTATTGTGTACTGACAGAGGACGGGTCCTTCCAGCCGGGCTGTAATTAACTTTTCTATCTTTTTTTTATCAGGCATGAAAGCACGCTAAAGCATCCATTCACAATACCTGGAAAACTTTCCCTGAGCTCCTAGAATCTGATGATGCATAATATACATCAGTGTATGTGAACAGACAGGTCAGAGAATACAGGTTTCTGATTGGCTGGTCTGATTTGGTTGTTCCAGAACATCTATTGGTTTAGTGTTTCAATTTGTTTGTAAGTAAAAACTATTACGTCTACTTACTATTTTTGATAATGCTCTGACATATTTCTATAGTCACACATGTATTTATATTTATAAATTTATATTATTCGAATAGCTGAAAACTGTCATTTATTAAAATTGTTTTATAAAGAAAAATAGATTATAATTAATACCCCTTACCGATGAGTGATGAAGATGTAATGAGGCTGAATGATTACCATATTCATATACCTTGGTACTCTAAGGTGGTCCAAAAATATACATTTCTGTAGTAGCCTTTTACTTTGTATATATCAGGGCAATACTTTTCTACCAGGGTATGATCAATGTGTTATTATTGTGTTTAGTGGTACCAGCCATTAGGTGTTGGTATTTTCTCTCTCTATTTTGGCTGTCAGGTAGACAGAAAGTGGGCTGGCATCGACTGTACCTCCAGAGCTATCAGCCTGCCGATCTCAAATTTACATAGTTGCCTTTCAACCCTTCGCTCAGCATGGCTATATGATTGAATTTGAATAAGCAAATGATACAATGAGCTTCCCTGACATTTCAGCACTCGTATACAAAAAATGGACAAACATGCTTGCACATGCGCAGCCAGAGACACACAAACACATTTACAGATGAACACACTACCAACGTGCTCATTCACCGCATCCTCTATTACACACACACACACGTTCAATTGGATATGATTCTCTCTCTCTCTCTCTCTCTCTCTCTCTCTCTGTTCCATTTTCCTCCTCATCAAGGATGTTCCTCCATTTCCTTAGTAGAATGCAAATTGGTAGAAACACTGATCAGAACTTATTACAAAATGGAGCCCTCCTCGGAGGAAAAGAAGAGGGGTGCGTCAGTATGAGGAGAAGGTGGGGGGTTTGCTGGGGGAGCCTGCGGGGAGGGGAATGTCGCTCTGTGGCGGAGATGGGAAAATTAGATTTATTTTTTCATAGGGTCTAGAGAGGGGGATGGGGAGGGTTTCAGTAGTGGCTCCTTACATTATTTTCGTACACACACATATATATGCGTGTAAGAAAACATATACATAATGTCCTATATATATATAAAGAGAGGAAAATAAAGATAATTTGTGTTGTGCTTTATCCCCGTCGTCGCTGTCTGTCTCTCCAAGTCTCCTTCCACACCTCCTTGGGCACATTTTATCCGCTCTACCCCAAGGTTAACCCACGTCTGGACATCTAATCATCCAGGCTGGGTTCAGAAAGGGTGGGGAAGGCTGTATCTCGTGCCCCGTTCATCCTCACCTTCACATGCTGTCTGTCCTCCGTCATTATGCATTCGAGGCTTCGTCCGGTTA
Organism: Oreonectes daqikongensis; assembly: GCA_026939265.1. Taxonomy (NCBI): domain Eukaryota; kingdom Metazoa; phylum Chordata; class Actinopteri; order Cypriniformes; family Nemacheilidae; genus Oreonectes; species Oreonectes daqikongensis. The sequence continues at coordinate 179,402 of JAOTQM010000406.1, read as the reverse complement.
CCCAGCATGCCCCGCTGTGATGAATGAGTCTGACCTTGGCAAATAGAGAGGTTGCAATACAATAATTTTGAGATTTTTTTGGAAAATTTCATTCTCTGTTTTGACCCTCCATGGATTGACGGATGACCAAGTATTTTCCCCGTGCCTAATGCAGGCACGGAACCGAACGTTTTAGATTGATTCGCGTAAAATGAAGGTGCCTGCCACATATGTGTGCCATTATGGGTAATTGAGGCAGTTATGGCTCTTGTCCCCCTGACCTAAATGAATCATTTTTGCACCTTGTCAGAAATAATAAAAAAGGACCGTGTAGCCGAGGAATTCAACTTCTCATATCTTCGTTTTTACGCAATTTACGTTGCAATTAAGTTTGAGAGATCTTTCAGGAGAAATTCTTAGTGTAATGAGGCTGTGTTTCCTCAGACTGACGTCGCTGTGAATTTTGCTCTAATGAACATCATGTAAGAACAGTTGCTTCTTGTCTCATCTACAACATTGAAATGTTCAGGTGAATTGGCTTACCAAAATGTTCTCAGTAAAATCAAGTAAATATGTCATTTATCTCAAAACACAGTCATTCAAATATTCGATTAAAGGAGGATAAGCAAAACAGATACAAGTCCCTGTTGTTTGTCTTTGTGTTGCATGACTCAGTACTGGTGTTTGATCAGTAGATGGCGTACCATACTCGCTTATCCTTCTTTTGGTCGGGATCTGTGCTTGTTCACCCCTGACTTGTGACAATGCTCATGGCGAGGCCTCCCCAACCCTTAGCATCTACTCCATCTTCCCTCTCTCTCTCTCTCTCTCTCTCTCTCTCTCTCTCTCTCTCTCTCTCTCTCTCTTTCTCTCTCTCTCTCTCTCTCTCTCTCGATCCAGGGGGCCCGGTCTGTGAGGTGGCAGTTCTAACAAGCTGCCGGGGACAGCACAGCTCAAATGAAGCAAATCAAAGAGAAAAGGGGGAGAGTGGGATAGGTAGTGCAGCGAGTCTCCCGCAGTGAACAGCCATTCCACTGAATATGAAATGAATTTGTATGGCCTGACATGATAAGCCCAAGGATAACCCTCTGCTCACCCTCTGTTTATGCCCTTTCCCCCCCCCAACACAACACAAAGCGAGACCGGACCAGAAAACAATAGCCGCGTGGGACCTCAATCGCATAATGCAGTTAACGCAAAATCTGTTATTTTTTCCTCGTTTTGGCTTTTCTCCGTTACTTCTCATTTCTGACTCGCACGCGTCATCCTTTCTTCTCTCTGTGCTTGCCTCGGCTTGTCCCTCTGGGTCCAGGTCACCTCAGAAGAACACGCACACATATCTGGCAGCTTTAGTCTGTCACCATCTCAGTCCACATCAAATACACACCGACCCACAAATACGCGCACACACTCGCAGTGCACGCGCATGGGTTTTATGTAGCCCTCAAACCACAAGAGCAGGGGTCTGCATCAAAAAAAATAAATGCAGGGTTATCATCCCGCAAATGTGTCTGGCACGAAGAGAAAGGCCATTTTGATTGCTCGTCCAAGAGAGTGAGTGCAAAATATTGTGTATAATAATGTATGGTAATGCCGCTGTTTTTATGGCCTTATTTTGGCTATGCCTCACTTCAGTGCTCAAACGCTCCCATTTACACCCATATCCGCTAGTTAGAGAATTCCTGGAAAGCCGGCATCAAAACGTTACACAGTAAAAGCGCCTTTCTTCCTTTTTCTCTCCCTTTTGAGCGGTTTGTGTTTTTCGGCTCCACTGAATTTAAAGAATTGTGGAGTTAACATTGCTTCACCTCAGGCCCTAAGTCCATTCTGCTGGATGCTTTCACACTAGATGTCAGTTTTAGAAGACTGCTGCATGGCTATTTTAGGGTAATAATACTGAGTATATCTACCCCATCACGAGAAAGAAAATGAGCGAGCGCAGTAAAAATATATATAATAGATTATAATCTATACCATTACCTTTATTTATAGATAGAAAGATAGATAGATAGATCATAATGTAATATAGTATATCATAATATAATATAATATAGTATAGTATATGTATATAGTGTACCCCCCCAAAATTGTCAAAAAATAAAATAAATGCATTAAACCTGTAGGGTAGCTGTGGGGTAAACCAGCATTGCTGAGATGAAGTAATCTGACAGGGTATTTCTGGAACACAAGGGCAGGGCGGTCAGGTGCTAATGCAGAATATATCCGTCGATGTCACTGCCGGGCTTCCAGAAAAGAATCGAGCCTTCTGCCGCTTTTTGTTGCCCTTCTCTAACAGAAAAACTAGTCATCGTGTTTATTGAATTGCATTTTTGATAATGTCCGCACGCGGTTGTTACTGTCTCTCACTTGAGCAAGACCCAACAGAATTCTCACCTCAATTTTAAGAGGTTTGGTTGTATATGCAAAAAAGCTTTTTTATGTTTCTTGTGGTGGACAATATGTGCTCAGGTGCTTGTTATGGGCAAGGCTGAATTTAGAATAGCTGAGATTGGACATTGTCGCATGCGGTGGTGCCGGACTGTAAGTCATTTCTAAATGCTTTTGTGATTCCCGCTGGAGGTGCTTTTTGCTTCAGTTTTTCTGGCCGAGTACAATAGAAGTAATGTGGGTGCGGATCTGCTCCCAGTTGTTGAAATCTGACAAAGGAATGTGATGTGGGGCAATTCAGAGTCCAAGCTACCCTACTCTAAAAACTCCTCTAAACTAGCACTGTTTCCTCTGTAAAGCCCCGCTGTCTGAAGAGCAGACGATTCATCTGCTGCTTCAATCCTTGTTTTTTTTTCTCTAAGTTTTTTATTTTTATTTATTGTTAGAAAAGACCAAAAAAAAAATGTATAGTAGAAAACTGTAAAAGATAATTGTATACAGTTTTTATGTTATATTTATAAATAAGTAATAAGGCATAATTCATTCCAAAATAAATCGTGTAATTAAGATCCTTTAAAATTCATTTCTATTTTTTATTTAAAATATATTTAACTAATTTAGAATAAGTAAACCAGTTTACATTTTAGATTTAATGTTTGTGAAAAATAACTGAAAATTTGCATTTTAAAAGGATCAAATGTATCATTAGTTCATTAATTGTATTGATTACGCTCCATACAATTAACCTTAATATTAACCAACTTAATTTTTTAATAATACTTTTTATGCTAAATAATATTGTGATTTACTGCTATGTTATTTTTAAGTACATGTAGAAAAGGGAAATTCTATAAATAAAGCAATTTGCATATGTGTATATCATTCTTAAAATTATATTGTACCATTTATTTATTCAGGATGTAAAAAATCTGATATAAAATATAAATCTGGCGTAGAGCAGAGGCGCTTCTGTTTGAAGAAATCCTGCAGGGATACTGAAAGATAAAGGCAGTTTCAGACAAGGGTCTTGACCAAACGGCTGAAATTGAGCCCGCACGAACAAAACAGAATCCACACAGCTACGGTCAGAGCCGCGGAAATTCAACCACGGAAAACCACTCGCCTTTTCCCTCTCAATCTTATCTCTTATTTGTAAAGAAAGTATCTGTTTTTGTATGCATCATTTTATAGAGGTAATATTTTTGTTAGGTTTGAATATTTTAGATATATTATATGAGATCTAATATTTATACATTTTTCTTTTCTCTCTTTTGACTTCAAAGAAGTGAAAGGCATGTCAGGACGTTTTTATTTTGATGTTTGCATTACTTGCCATAATTGAACCTAATGTATAAAATATAAAATGTGTTACATTTGTAATTGTTATTTTTTTACCACTAAAGCATCTCTTAAAATTGTACATTAAGACGGGACTTTGTGAAGGTGGTGGGGGAAAGGATATTGTATGTGGCCAGTTGCCCCTATTTATTTTTCATTTTTTCTTATGTGATGTATTACATATTCGCCTTCATCTTTGAATAGTAATCAGAAATAGAGAGGGCCCCATTTTTTTTACCGTCCTCTTTTCTATCTCATCAGCAGGTCTGATAGCCATGAATCTTGTCACTCAATTTTTTCATCAGGATGCGCATAGTAGGGGTGTGAGAGTGTGCTGAGAGGGGCCGCAAGATGACCGCTGAACCTAGAGCATCGCACACATACACAAAAACATGAAACACACATGACCGCCTCTCTCAATCTTAACCAGACCCTTTACTCAACTCCACAGTGGTCTTACTGAAAGTGGTCTCCCTATTGCATTAACTTGATTGTAAACTAAAGCAACAGGATATGCAGAAACACAAATGTTGCAATATGTGTACTAAAAAAAAGTATAAATGACGATAGTGTTAAACATTTTTGCAGCTGCGTTAAGCAGTTTTCTCGGTCCATCTGGTTTTCACTGGTTGTCCGGTTTTCTCTTCCCACATGTGCTCGGCATGTCTATTGTTGTAAATGTACAGCCTTCTGTACTTTGTTCCTTCAACTTGAACTTGACGCTGTTTTCTTTTTTTTGCCTTGTTTTTTCTCTCTCTTGACTTTATACGAGGCTAGAGTGATTAACGTTGACAATGGGCATTTTTTCCCATCTTGAGGCAGATAGTCAGAGTCCCTTTGACAGCTGTCATTTACCATTAGCTCTGTGCTGTTCGCTGGAAATAATTTCATTTCTTATTCCTGTTTGAAACGCTGCCAGAGGAGTTGCTTGTGCTTTGATGGGGAAAAGCTGTGGTTCTCTCTCTCTCTCTCTCTCTCTCTCTCTCTCTCTCACACACACACACACACACACACACACACACACACACACACACACACACACACACACACACACACACACACACACACACACACCATATAGCACTTACACCCACTTCATGCACTAATTCGCCTCTCTTGAGAGTGTTAATTGGGTTTTAATTACTCGTAATTGCACCATCTAATTAATTTTCCTAGTTTAATACTCCCATATGTTAATTGATGGGAAATAATTAAGTTTATTTGGTTAATTATATTATTCATCATTAGCGCATATGGCAGGTATAATTGTAAAAGTCCCACCTGCAATTAATGCTGCCACATATTTTAATGTATATCAAATATGTTAATTCTGACTTTCTCTAATTATTAATGAGCTACTAACAGTTCATATTTGATATGTGAATAACAGGCGTTAAATACAGACGGCATTGATGAGATTTCTAGCAAAGCGGACAGAATCCAGTTTATGTTGGCTTTTTAATTATATACAATATGAATTATTGCAAATGACATTTTCTGTAAAATCAAATGCAAAAACTAGAACTATATAAGCGTGTATTTTTGCAGATCTAGAGAGTGTAAGTTTAACACGGTATAAAATGTTTCCATCCAGTATAATATTGTGCATGATGAGGACGACGTTAAATTCATCAGGGGTGGTGGATTGACCCCTGCGTCTTTATCACCCTGATGAAGTCTTTGAAGGGTATGTGTTCTCTGGATGTGGTGTGCTCATGCACAGAATCGAATGGAAGCAATCTCATCACTTAACTTTTATCAGAAATGTACTATTTTACTACATCAAATGTTACATTTGTAATACGGATGGATGTAGCTGGCAAAGTGCTGGAGCCCATTACTTCGCTTTAGGCTTTGTTAGTTCTTTCTTGCTCTCCGTCTTTCTCTCTCTGTTTTGCTCTTCATCTATATCTTTCATTTGTCCACACACAATGTTCTCCGTCTGTCTGTGTTCAATAAGGAGAGTCGGTCTTTGTCACATTCTGCGAAATTGTATTTGGGGAAGATGGATCCTTCTCCTTATATACATGACACGCAGGCAAGCATGACCACCGCCCCAACCCCCCAATACAGAGACCCATAGCTTACCTATTTATGCACTAATACACACGCGTGTTACACGCACACGCAAACTGCACATTCTCCTCTTTGCCCTCAAGATGTATTGCTGGTATTTTCCGTCTGATGATGTTCAACTGACCTGACTGGTTTGCTTCTAGAGCCGTGACGGGATGCAATACAGCATTTCTGTTTTTAAAACAGGATCGCTCTCTAACTAAAAATGTTTACGGACATCTTTTGCAAGTTTTATTAAAACCTACTTGACAATATTATGTAAATACGAGTTTGTATTTCGTGCATGTTGCATTTCTGTAATGTTTTTATCCAGAGCAACTGATGTAAAAAGCATACGTTTTATTAGCATTTGTGGTTCCAGGGAATCAAACCCATGACGTTGCGAGCATCGTTCTCATCGTTCTCTCTACAAGAGCACTATATCCCTGATGTCACCATCATTTTCGTTGGCTTTGAATCTGTAAGTGTGCTGAAACACTCCTTTCCTCTTTGCATCATTGGCATAAAACATGTTATCTTGGGACACTTCATACTTTATTTTGTGCCATCATTTATTTCTTCTTTTTAATAACTGTAATTTTTCAGACGTGGTACCAAGTTCGAATCTGACGCGTATTGCCGTGCCGCACATGATAAACCCGTGGGTTTGCAGTTTGAGGTCGGCTAGCAGAGTCTTGCTGTATGTGTAAGAGACGGAGGGATTTACGAGTTTGGTGTTGTTGTTCATCTCCTCTGGGCACTATAGGGAGAACATGTGCTCTGCAGGTGGAGCCAGACTTCACAGTGTTCAGTGAGTATCGTGTGTATCATAGCCGGAGAACGGTGCCTGGAGAATGTTCACCGGATGTGTGTATGCGCTGTAGTGTGTGCGTGCGGGTCAGAGGGCCAGCGCAAACTACAGGATGAGCTAGGCGGGTAGGCAGCAGCAGAAATATCAACTAGATTAATAAAACAACAGTGCAAGAATAGGACGGGACACAAAGGAACACACAGACTCCCCCCAGCTCCTCTACATCCTTGTTACCAGCGCTTCTCAATATCAGATCGGGTGTTTCACGGGCCCCCGAGAGCCAGGGCGCTGTTTGATTCCTCATGCGTTTTTCCCTCGTGATGCACCGCTACTTAACCAGGACAAAGATGAGGGGGGGATGAGGTGCACCGGGCCTTCTGTACGTTGTCTTAAGCACGGTGCACCTTGACTTTGATAACAAAAACTGGGTTTGTAAGAAAAGACATGGATATTGTAAAGTTTCAGTGTTGTATATCTGAGATACAAAAAGCAGGGTTTAATGTGCACATCTCGTGTTAAATGGAGATCTGAGACGGTTTAGGATTTGGCTTTCGCATAATCCCGTGCTAAATTCAGATCTACATTCGCGTTGGCCCGCTCCTGTCTAGGCTTTCTTTCTCTCTCCCTCTCTCCCTCTCGCCGTCTCGATTTCCCTCTTCATCCCCGGTTTGGTCTCTCGTGCTCCTTAAAAAGTGATGATGGCTTTCCATTCAGCGCAGCCCCAAGGCAAAACGTACATGGCTGCTAGGTGCTGCTATGCTTTCAGCTTTTGGAAAACATGTAAACCCCTTGAAGGATGCTGCTGCCGTGGAGCAGAGAGAAAAGATCGTCTGTCTGTGAGCTGGAAAAAATGGAAAGGAGAGAGGTTTGGGAGGAAGGGGATGAATACGGGAAAGAAGACGACCACGAGGGGAGGGAGCGCTCGGCTGTCTGAGGGAGAGAGAGGGAGAGAGAGACCATGGAAAGAAGTCCTCACAGTCCCCTAGTTCTTTGTAGAACATTTAGCTTTGACCCTCCCATGCTTTCCTCCTCCCTCCCATCTCACACACCCCCATCTACACACAAAGTACACACACACACGTGCCTACACACACACACACACACACACACACACACACACACACAATACACACACACACACAGGCCAACAGATCTGCAGGATACAGTAGTCGCCAGCATTTTATATCTACCACAGTGCTGTTTTAATACATATCTCCACTTCACAGAGTGTACGTGCCCACAGGTCGCAGCAAGCAGATCTAGGGGCAGACGCAGAAATAGAGACGCTTTTTACATTTGACATATTCACGGTGCAGTGTAAAATGCATTCAGAGAAATCAGTGTAGGGCGTGAGGTAAAAGCCCTCTTTCTTTTCCATTTTTTGGGGGTTGAAGAGTAAAGATTGCTGTGGCTGTGTGCTGAGGAGAGACAGCGAGGAACTCTGGGTAAGTTGTGGGCTTTTTTCCCCTCTCTGCACTGCTGATTATGATGCTGCTGATTGATTGGTTCACGGCTCTGGATTACCATGGGCGGCTCGTCACCAGGTGCCTGATGATGAGAGAATAGAGAGAGAGAGAGAGAGAGAGAGAGCAGGAAAAAAGAGAAATCGGCATCACCGTAGCTCCCAAAGTGACATGTTGTGATGTCTGTCTGTTTACTTCTGTCTTTGGTGTGTGCGCGTGTGTGTGGTCTCACGGCCGCCCAGCTTTAGTTTGTTCATCCGGAACGTGCTGATGAGGTGTCGGGGAGGGGTTAGTCAGATGCCTGTGTGGCGGCAGGCCTTTTTGTGAATATGCAGATGAGGAGCGCGTGCTGTGGGCCGTGCGAGGAGGGGTGAGAGAGTTTACGCTCGCCCCATAGGGAGTCTAAATGTGGGATTTTTGCACGCGGAGGAGAGCAGGAAACGGGACGGAGGGTTGTGGGAATAACCGATAGACAGATACGGGCTGGGAAGGAGTGGAAATGGCAGTTTGAGCTCCAGGCTGGATTTTCGTGGCAGTGACACGACATGATGATTGCTGACCCCCCCGCCGCTTTCCAAACACATACACGCGCTGCCCCCCGCAAAGTGCCGTGGCTTTTTTCTGCATCATTTGCATGTCAAAGCAGTGGAAAGCACTGTGCAGATTAGTATGAGATGACATAACGATGTAATGAATTAAACGCCGGCGTTTAGCTGTTGCACGAGGCTGCGCTGCTCGCTGAGCTCATGAGAAACTGATCCACTTCTCTCTGCTCCTCACATTTACATCCGTTTATTTTTTTGCATGACACATTTCATTTTTTAACTGTAGTATTTTTAAGGCACAATATTTGTACAATTCAGCTCTTTTTTGAATTATACAGCTTCACTGTGCAGGCTTGTTTGTTTTAATAAAACATGCATTTTTTATTTAAATTAATTCATTTAGATCTTAGAAATTAGAGAGCATTACACATTTAGTATTATTGGCAAAAATAACATTTATTTTGAGTTCATTAGAAAACATTTTTTAAACATTTTTATGTAAAATTGTTAGATAAAGGCTGTCAGTTCAAGGTTTTGAAACTTATTTTAGATTATAAAATTATCCTCAAAAGTCGACCCTTTATTTATTTAAGGTTAAATTGTAATATTAACTTAAAAAAGAATGCAACCTTTTGAGCTTGTGACTTTTTAAATATACTATAACAATTTACAGTATTTGAATACCGTTTGCTCGCTCTCGTTCTCTCTCTTTCTCTAATCTTCATTTTTCTCTTTCTGTCATTTGCTGTGGTTGCTGTCACATTTGTGTCTTTCTCTTGTTTTCTTTCTCATCTGTGCTGCTTGTTTTTGAGCAGTGCTTTGACAGCTATTGTCTGAATGAGCTTTTCGACTCGGTATATTATAGTTTGTTTTACATTGCAATAACTACATGAGCTGATTTCCTTCTGCTCCAGCTCCTGAAATCATTTCTGCTTTCATTTCACACGCACGCACGCACACACACACACGCACACACGCACACACACACACACACACACACACACACACACACACACACACACACACACACACCTCACACCTCAAGACTGGCAATAACCTGGTGTGAAAAAATCTACAATGAACCTCCTTGGGGACCCAGAAGTCCCTAAAACCTTGCATCTCATAGTCTGGTGAGAGAGGGAGTGAGAGATGACTTGTGTGCACGTGTGTGTGTGTGTGTTAATGGCTTTGTACTGTTGAGCCGCACATTGATTGATGTTCAGGAAGAGGCAGTGTTTTTATGAAGCTGAGTGAGACAGAGGCACGCGGTCCGCTCTCCTGTGGGTCTCCGCGGTAACACAGCCGAGTGTGTCACGCATATCACCCGTCCGCCCCTGACAGGTTGGAGAGACTGCCACCATATTGCAGGAGCGTCTCTCTACTATTGACCAAGTCACCTGAGCAAACCGCAAGGCTGCCGGATTGCTCCCCTGTCTCTCAAAACTTCATTTTCTCTCTTTTTTTATTTTATTCCTTTCAAAGGGCTCAGTTCACTTGCTTCAGTATTGATTAGAGATGACTTCACAGCTTGAGATCTGTCACCTTTTTAGGGCAGTCTTTATAATGTTATAATGTGAAGTTTTGATAATGACAGAGTTTGATGGTGTTAAAGTTTTTGAAATTTTCATAAAATCAATGGACTTTATCTGTGTAAATCGTTCACTAAACCATATTTATGATATGTTTCGTTTAAATGAACAAGAATGGATTAATAAATGATTTACACAGATATTCATTCCGCTCGTTTTTCACGAATGGTGTCAGATATACGCACTTATATCTACAACTTCAAAAACATTAAACATTTTAGCAAATACTAGGATGTTGATTAAACAAGGCGCAATCGTAAACATTTTTATATTTCTTGATTATTCGTTTTCCTTTTCTTTTGTGTTCACAGCATGAATATAAATGTAAATGAATGATATAGTTTTGTTATATAGTTTTATTATGAAGTACGTTTAATTCTAGATTGTTGATATAAAAGTTAACAGATGTCTGTTTCTGGTACCAACTGAACAAAATGTCATCATGGCTGTAAAGTCAAGGGCAATGTCCCAGCTATAAAATAAAGAAATTGTCTGATTGTACTGAAAATGTAAATCTGTAAAATATATAATGAACATTGTCTCATTAAAGTGTCTGAAGACCTCGGCTGATCCATATATGTTAGTGCAAATCATAATGCAGATACAACTTTTAACTCACTTTATTCCTATAAAGCTAAAAGAATTAGTCTCATATAAAGGTTGGTTTAACTTGATTAGGACCATCCACCAGTAAAAACCAGCCTGTGAAATGATCACATTTCTCTCCGTCGCCGGATGAACGGAGTATCGGCTGAATAATCGATGAGCGTCCTGTCCTAGCACAAATACTGCATTGATTGCATTGATTTATGTTTTATGCTGTAATTTTATTTTCAAAGCGTGCCGTTTCGTTTGTCGATTCTGTGTGAGAGAGGCTGGAAACGGTTAAATCGGGGGCCGTGTTGTGCGTTTCTCTGTGGTTGTGCGGTTGGAGAGGTGCAGTGTAGCGCTGGACTCTAGGGTAATGAGGACACTCTCTGACAGCTAGCCTAAAGTGTATGGATGTGTTTGGTGGTAGTAATCGGCTGCATAAACCCAGAGGGGGTGGGGATGTGTGCATGTGTGTGTGTGTGTGTGTGTGTGTGTGTATGAGAGTGATTTGATGCTTTATGGCTGTGATGCACAAACAGGAACACACACACACACACAGATCAGCGGTCCTCTGGGATTGCATGCTTCGCTTCCCTCTCGCTAGGCTAAACACACAGAGGCAGACGCATGACCACTCATAGAACACTCTTTATTAAAATGTATCTACAAATCATGCACACATTCAGTCTAATCCATACCAACACACGTCCCACATTTCATCTCTCACCGCTTCCCCTACTGAGATGCAAAAAGTTATCAATGCATCTTGCCTTAAAGGAATTATTAAACGGCATCGGTCACATTTGTAAACGACGCGTCGAGTTAACAAAGCCACGTCCTGTCGGGCCACCTCGTTGGTTTTTCCGTAAAAAGTATCGAACGCGCGGCATACCAAACAAATGCTTTTCCAATATCGCGAAGAGCGTGAATAATGTGACATCATTTATTTCTCTTAGCCGACCTCCAGATGTGGCTTTAATTTCATTAAGGTTTGTTTTGTCGCACACCACGTCTCAATTTAAGTTTTGGAGCCTGTGGCCCCGGTGCCACTGATGACAATAACCCAACTCGGCTACTATTGGACCACTGAAATTGTACACGCTAATAAATACATATACAGCGGAATACATATTGATCGCGTTGGCTGTGTGGACAATACTTGTTTGACTTGATTTCCGCAATTTGCGAGCCGGTGAGGCTGTTATTTCGTTTGCGAGAGGCTGTATTGGTGGAATAATGTGTTCGGGCTTGCTTGTGTAATTTGTAAGATGTGTACTGTATATAGCACACGTGTCAAAGGATAAGTCAACAAATCGGTGCGTGAGTGCGTTATGCGGGCCAAACTCCTCGCTTGTGTCACTCCACACTGCAGTTTTCTCTTTCTCCTCTTGGTGCTCTATTGCCAATAACGAGGATGGGCAGGAAAGGGAATTATTGGTATTGATCTACCCAAGGGGATCATTAGGAATCACTATCAATCCACAGCTCTGTGCCGCACAGTACCGGCCAGCACAGACATTGCCAATTTGTTCCTATTAGAGTGCCCAGTCTCTGTGTGTCTGCTCGTATGGGGGCCGCCTGGAGCCCGGCTGTACTGGTGGTCACCTCCGAACAAAGCTCCCTTGGGACACAGATGTGATGACATGTTTGCTAAAGATTGATTTAGCAAATGTTATGCCCAAAAAGTATAAAGTATAAAATAGAAAGTGTTTTTGTCTATTTGAACTTTGCATGTTCAAGGCTGAGTGCAATTTTGTTCCACAATTTGCAAAAAATATGTTGGCAATTACACGCTTAGGATGAAAATCCACGGAATAGTGGATTTCTGTCAATACCATTTTTGTTTGTTTTTACAAACCAAGGGACGGGTATTATAATTGTCATGCCACAGATGCTCTCAATAGAGCTTAACTTGTGTTTAACAAGGACATCTAACTTAAAAAAAAGTTTCTTCAGTTGTTCTTACTAGCACAGTGTATTTAAAATATCACTTTTTTTTCCGAGAATGTTCAGCGTGTATTATAGTTGAATATTTGGGTTTCTGTGTTCTTTAAAAAAATTGCTTTGTGAAAGTTCTCTGTAGACGGTTTTAATTATGTCGCTGAAAAAAACAGACCATTCCAAATGTTAATTTTATCATAATTTCTAGATGTATTGTGGTCATTTCAGTCTAGTGTCTGTTGAATTTCAACAAAATCAAACCTCAGGAGTGACAAAGTCATCCAACAGCAAACACTGACAGCATGACAAGACATTAAAACTGTGATAAAGGTTATCACATAAATTTTTTTCGGAACGGTCCTAATACATGTACAAATATTAATGTTGTATTTCTTAAAAGTAAATATAAACTTGTTTTCTTTGCAGTATTTGAGGTCTGAAAAATACAGAGCATCTTTTCTGTTATTTTGACCTGTTTTTTCAGTTTTCATTTTCTGCAAATAGAAACAATATTTTTGTTTAAAATTTGGGAGAAATATTTTAATAGTTTACAGAATAAAACAAAAACAATAATTTCACCTAAACACATAACTATAAATAGTACATTTAGAAAATGGTTTTTGAAATGGTCTCCTAATTTTTTCCGCGGCTGTATATTTTTTGGTATCTGCCGTGTTTGGCCATGTAAGCTGATAATTTAACTCCCCATAGTCCTGTCTTCCTTTCAGAGTTTCTTATCAGCTGCTTTGTTTTCTTGAACGGATTGTTGCTTGTAGTTGCGCCCTCTGTTGAGTCAGGCTACATGGGTGCTCCTACATCACATTACCGATCAGACACGCTACTCCTTCAGTCAAGTGCGTTGTGATGTTTTGTTTTCGGTTATATTTAGCAAATATAACAAACCTTCATTCAAATGGCATTGTGCCGTACAGAACCCTCTGTCTTAACTGGGTTCAACAGTGAGCATGTTCATAAAAACACACAGACATTTCTTCCTCCGTGTTTAATGACTCTTATGGAAATCCATGAGCATCCATCCAACTCAAAGGCGCTTGTTTTAGAAAAATCCACCTGTACCAGGAAAAAAGAACAACCTATGAGAATGCTGTACTCTTGTGCAGATGGACGCAAACATGAGCTCATCTGTCCTGGCCAAGGGTCATGTGTATGTCCAGAGCCGTTTTTCCCATGACCTCTGACCTCAGCATGGCCTCTGTGACCCTGTGTGGATTTTCTCACAGACACCATTTAACTGTTAGTGATGTCAACACCTTGACCATTGAACAGCTAGAGAGACAGATCACAGGTACACTCCTTTTAAATAGTTATACAGTAAAATATCTTATGAGGTGTCATATACTATATATTTTTTGTTTAGTAAATAGTGATTATTAATATTATTATTATATAGTAAAAAGCTTAAATGAATTAAAAAAAATTATTAAATGACTTTGTTACACATTTAAATAATAAATGCAGTAATATCTTAATTGCAAAATATATTCAATATATAGGTAAGGGTAGTTTCAAACCGCATGTAATTTCTTTAAGACAGTCGTTTTTTCCGGGTATGATTTGAGTGTGCTTCAGTTATTTAAATCAAAATTATTATTTGGCGTGGCTGAATCAACCTGACAGCACCAAATAATGTGATTTTTAGATTCATAAATGTATGCTTTTTACATCTGCATTTTTGTGTCCGTCACACCCACGGTCATATATCTGCGCCGCGTGTCGTAATACGCGTCCGTCAGAACCACCATTTTATTTCATCTAAAAACACATGCGCTTGTCCAGGGTCACCGCAACCACAGACTAGATTCATGCTCACCGCCTAGCTAATAATACATGTTTACACATGAGCACACAGCACAATGAATAACTGAATGTTATGAAGTGAATGTGTGTTTTTCTGTTGTTAATAGTGTGTGATTTATCCAATAGAGGGCAGTATTCACTGCCCACAGCATGACCAGTAGCACCACTGTACAGCAGTGTTTATATGAAAAGGAAAAAGCCTTTTCTGTTTTACACTAATTCTTTGGCTTGTATTGTGCATCATTTCTATCTATACTGTGTTCTGTGTTATAGCACTATTCCATACACGACACAATGCACACCACGCTGCAGTATATTGACATTCATCGACTGTAGATAATAAAATGTGTGTTTACAGAAGGCAGGTTGGTGTCTGGTAGAATGTAGCTGTGCAGAACGGATCCCAAAACGGGCATGTGGCTTTCCACCACAAGCAGAGAAATGAATGCGAAACGTAACCAGAAGAGCATTTGTTAAAGGGTTCGGCGCTTGTTTGTGTACCTGTGTGTGTTTTGATGAGCCTGCGGAGACAGATGGTCTAGGTGTAATCCAATAAAAACTAGGATCGCTCACCAGCCTTTAGAAACACACACACACACACGCAAAAAACACATATTAAAGACATGAAGAGGTTTGGCATCAGTGTTGTGTTTTTGCTCACAGGATGTATGTGCTGCGGCGCTCACGGCTACACCATCATCGTAATGTGCGTACGCCTGTGTGTGTGTGTGTGTGAACGTGTACGTGCGTCTGTTTTCCTGACAGACCTGAGGACAGGGACCCCTAGAAAAAAGCGGAAAGATAGATGAGGTCCACGGTGAAGCTGTGGGTGTTTAATTATACGATCTCTGTAGCACGGTTTCAGCCCGCTATCTTTCCAGGGCTTTAGCTCCGTCTTATGATTTGAGCTCTACCTCTATCCTTAAGCCTTTAGCTCCTCTGGCCAAACAAAGAAAACGAGGGGAAGGGCAATGCTGGGGTTTTAAAGGCGTTACTATGCCACGCTTACCATTAATATCCTTTCAATCACGGCTTTTTATGTGGTGCTGAGTGCAGTAACCCCTTTAAACTGACCCTTATTACAGGCATCCCTGGTTGTATAAAAATATGGTGCTAGAGATTTTGGACGAACCCAGATTTACAAGGATTGTAGCGTTTTTCTTCCATTTTACCTTTCCTTAAAAGTAGCTCCAGTACACTGCAGGATCCGAACTAAATTGAGTACGAATAAGAGCGCTTGCCGTTTTCCTTCCTCTGTGTTTTTCCGTGTTCTTGTCCTTTTTATTTTCTTTCTATCTGTGGAGTAGATCATCGAAATGCCAAGCGTTGCGGATACATAGTGTCTGTGACAACACTATTGGCTGAAAATGGCTTCTATGGATGGGCACGATGGTCACATGACCTCACCCTAGAGCTTTGCTGAAAGAGACTCCAGCAAAGATTCCACATATAGACATGCCTGAAGATTTGACATTTCACGGTTTACACCATCTTTGAGGCTAGGAATTATTGGTTGGGATATTTTAAAGGAAAAATCCTTTCATCTATGGCTATATCTAAAAACAAGTCTCGAAATATGAAAATAATTTTGATCTGTACTGAATGTAAGCAATCCGTTCAATATAATAGTTGCATAATTATATTATTTTAAAATATAATTTTAACTAGAAATAAAAAATGTTTAAATAGTGTTTTTTACTTTAGTGTTCTTTTTTAAATGGTAATAAATTTTTTTTAAGAATAAACTGTAATAAATAAAAGCCTTGAAAATACAGAGCTGACATTTTTACACATATTTCCTGGAGCAATGCAAATAGCACATAAAATGTATAACATTTTTATATCACTAAATTCAAAGATTCCCCAAATCCGTAAATATGTAACACGGTTGGTTGTTTGTGTAATATTCGGTCCGTACAGTATCTCCATGACAACATACTTTTTTGATGTTGGTTCCCGTCTTGACATTACTCCATTTAGTGAAAATTGTGAATTGCCTTGACTCCTTCTTCAGCCAACATGTCACAATGAAAAAAATTTGTTATGGGGGTTGGGGGGGACAATCTAATGGGCGTCTGGACTGATTGTCCTCAGTCGTGGCAGTAGAGACAAAGCAGATGAATTGTGAAATGTATTCGAAGAGATTGGAGACAAGTGCATGTCAGCACCCCCTCCATCTCTAGTCCTCCACCCACCCACCCTCTCCTCTCTCTCTTTCTCCCTCAGGATAACTCCCTCTCCATCTTCAATCTTTTTGTCTGACACTCCGGATAAAAAAGGCATGACAGCGCTGCTCTGTTTGAGCAAAATATTAGAAAAAGAAAAATGCAATTTTCTCCTTTTTCAGATGACTTATGTTCACAGTTGATATTTGTTTGATATTTGCTTGGTTGCCAGATATTACAATGGGCATCAGTGAGTGATTTAATTTAAATGATCGAAAATCGACATTAGTCATGCGTCGAAAACAATCATTAGTGCATCAGCTGTGTATGAAAATGCCTTCCAACATTTGTCAGTTTCTTAGTAATTATCAATTATAATTTTTTATTTTATATTCTAAAAAAAAATAAAAAAACGTTTACATGACTAAATCCCATTTGTTAATGAAAATGACTGTAAATAATTTAAAGCTGCTAAATTCAGTCATAAAATCTGCTTTGCATTTGAACCTGACTGGCTGTTGTCCTGTCTGGGTCCCGTCTGGCCCCTGGCCCGACCCGTGACCCTTAACAGAGCATAGACAGAGTCAGTTAGTCAGCACTCTCTCTCTCTCTCTCTCTCTCTCTCTCTCTCTCTCTCTCTCTCTCTCTTCCACTTCACTAGCTTGGCTAGGACAGTAGAGAGAGTAGGTGCAATATCTGCCTTTTACATTTGCAGTTTTGAGTGGGCGAAATTGAATAAAATCACAGTGTATTTACCACAGATGCAAAAAGAACAAAGAAATTTTGCAGATACCAAAGTCATGCGATAATTCATATGGATGTTTGCCGGCGACACGAGGAGCTCGGTTTTTGGATGGCTTTTCCATTTTGTGAATGATAATGAATCGATAGATCAGTTTCAGAATTGGCGAGAGATGTTTATAAAGCCTGTTGACTCAGTCGTAAATGGCAGCTTGGCTCTCACTCATCGTTTTCAATGTGAATGTATTTATTATTCATTCTTGCATCAGTGTATATCTCGGGCCCTCCATATTTGACTATGAATAATGGAGGAGCTTGTGGAGCATAGAGGTGGAGGTGTGTGTAAGAGAGAGCGTGTGTGGAGCTGTGACTGGCCACTGCTGGGTCCTGCACGGTGTGCCTCAGTGCCTTTAATAACAGTGTATAAATCAAGAGTCTCCTGTCAACCACGCTGCCTTCATTAAAATCAAATGGGAAACTGGCCTCTTTGGATCCAATTTTAATAAAACCAGGTAATCAAATACGGCTGAAAAAAATAGGTCATCATTTCACAGCCTGCGAGATGGCCGCCACAGTGTTTTGTGTACACGCAATGTTAACAGGGTCGAAGACCTCTCTACAACACACACACACACACACACACACACACACACACACACACACACACTGCAATGTAATACAGTACTATACACTCACATTTAAGTGAACACATGCTGGTTATAAACGCCAAAAATGGTCTGTGTGATTGAAAGTGTGTCTTGCATTTGATGCTTTGAAAATTTCTAGCAGTTACTTTTCATGTCATGCATCTTTCCTTGAAGTTGATGTAATTGACAATTGAACGTGTTACAAACTTCAAACAGGACATTTAAAAAAAAAGTGTGTGTGTGTTGATATATACAAAATCTGATTACATACAGCAAAATGCATTTATACAGTCAAATTTAAAATCTACATTTTTAAATAAAATTGTCTCAAATAAATGAAGTGATTTAAAGTCATTTTGTCAACTTTTGATCATTTTTTTAAAAACTGTTGCATCTCTTGAAATGTTCTTATACGTATTAATATAAAATATAAAATCACATTGTGAATTATATGTAATTTTTCTAACTAATACATTTTAAAATATTGATTCAAACCTTTTTTTTCATGCTGTATGTATTTAATTGTGATTTACATCACACAATTGTTTTTCCTGGCAGTAAGCTCAGCTGTGAGGGGCAGTACATTGCTTTGACAGACCCTTCGGTGCGTAAGGTGATGTGTTGGTCATGTTTTGGGGTTATTTGCCAACGATTTCAGCTGCAGATGCTTCAGTTCCCGGGCGGTGATGTCGGGCTGTCTGTCCGTGGCTTTTCGGCACAGATGACTGGCCAAAATCCAGCCAGCCGTGTATCACACGCTTGCAGGGAGTGTATCAGAAATGGTAACAAGAACCATCAGCCCCCATTTGGTCCCCCCTAAATAACCTTTATCACCTCATTCCTGTTCCATCTGAGGCACATACGTTGACCGTTTATTTACGGCTTCTATATATTTCAAGATGGCTGTTTTTTAAAGTAATTTGAAGATTTTGTCGTCTTGATCTTGAATAAAAAAATGATAACTGAGCATTAGAATTCTCATAAATTCAACTCATATGAAGTTATTGTTTAATTTGGTGTTGATTATTTGCAGATGTTAGGTCTTTTTTTTTAGGTGTAATTGTGATATTAAAACCAGTTCACATGGAATTAAACACATTGGATCTTAATGTACATTTATTTATTTTTATGTAAATAGCACATCTGTGGATTATTTCTATGGATAGATGGAAATAGCAGAAGCTCTCTAAATTATCTGATGTGCAGTAGAGGGCACTCTCACTCGCTCTCATGCACTGTTTTTGCTCTTTATTTCTCTCTCTTCCCTCCCTTCATGAGTTTCATTTGCTCCTCTGTCTACTTTTGAAAATACACAGGCAAAAAACCCTACACCAGGTGCCTTATGATGTACATTAGTCCCCATGACACAAACACAAATATGAGATATGCAAATGATTTTTGTATTTCTTTTACATGTGCATGCCTTGATTCAACAGATTTTTTTCAGCAATTAATGGTGGGGATTTTTAAAGCCAGAACCTGGTGTTCATAAATCTTCACTTTCTCGTTTCTTTTGCTTACTATCAGTCATGTTTTTAATGTCTCGATATGGTGCACAAAAGCAAGTCTTTATTTTTCCCCTTGTTGTGTCGATATGGTTTTTAACCCACCGGAGTAGTAAAGCCCAAAGTGCAAAACAAAAATACAGAAACACACTCCTCCAATCGTTCCTCTGCCCAGTAAAGCGAATAGCATTTACACATCCTCACTTCAGACTAAATATTTCTTTTGTTAGGTCAGCTCTGTCGTCCAACCTACATATTCAGAAATCGTCTCTTAGTGTCTTGTTTTTGAAGACTGTATTGAAAAACAAGAACAATAACGACGTTTCTCCTTTACACACGTGCGTGCTAAATGAAGAGTTCTATTCTCTGCGGGGATGTTTTCTTTTTATTACGTTTATGTAAACCCTCTGAGAGCTTAATACAGCTCTGGCTGCCAGTCCCTTTATTCACATTCTCCTTTCTAATCTGTAGAGCTATAAGATTAGCCTTTTTAAAAAATAGTGGTCATGTTTTATTTTTTCTCACTCTCTTTTAATCTCTATGGCCTTATTTTCCTGATTCCTCAAAAAGGATGCCAACCCCAATGCATTTATATCCACACACACATATACATGGAAAAGGATGAAAGTGCTGCAGTGATTGCGGTTCTCTCATACACACTCACAAACAAACAAACAAACAATAGCTTCCTGGGTCCAATAGCTCATTCTGGCTCCCAGTAGCCCTCTCTGCTGATGGGCCAGTGTACTTCCTGTTTCTCTCTCTCCTCTCTTCTTGCTGATTCTCTTCCTGATGCTGGTCTGGGCTAGCATGTTAGCTCGGGCCCCCGCTGGCTTGAATGAATACACATTCTCATATCTGCTACGAGGAAGGTGCTTGCCATAGACATCAGCATCCACCCTGCTCTCTATCAAAGGGTTTTCTGGGTCCCGAGAGAGAGAGAGAGAGAGAGAGAGAGAGAGAGAGAGAGAGAGAGAGAGAGAGAGAGAGAGAGGTTTTGTGTACAGCAAGATTTACAATACAGATTGTTCACATGGAATATTTTTGTATTTTGGCTATTTCTAGATAATAATAAAATAACAATAATAATAATTCATTAAAGATTAGATCGTGGTTGTTGTTCCAAACCTGTAAAGTTTTTTTTACCATGAGCACAAAAGCTTTCAGACTGAATGTTTAGTCTCCATTCACTTTTATTATGTATAAAAAAGCAGTGGACCCCATTGACTTCCATTGCATGGACACAAAACCACTGAGACATTTCTCAAAATGTCTTCTTTTGGGTTCCATATAAAAATAAAAAAAATGTAAGTAACTGATTAGATTTTTGGGTAACTATGCATTTAATATAAATCAAATGCATTCATTTTTATTTGAACGAGGCACAATGAATAGGTGCATATGATGGAATTGACTTAGCTTTTTACGTTAATAAGTAGAAATAGATAGATAGTCCTGTAAAATATTGTTTCTAAATGTTAGCCAGTGTTTTAGCAGGCAGGCAAACTAAGGCTGTAAGTGTTTACTTGGAGCCTATTCCTCAACACTGTATTACTGCCGTAATGAATTGCCATCCCCAAATTTTGCAAGTTAAAAAGTGACAATGAGAGTAAACCTTTGTTTATGTCACCCATCAGCATGAAATATTTCCCATTCTCTGGCTCCCGGCTCGCTGTCTCCCCACTGCATGATAAAAGGTAGACATCCAGTCTTAACCCATTCCTGCACCGCCGGTGCTAAAACTAGTGTCAGAACTTCAGTGCGAGCAGGAAGAAAAACGTGTGACGAAAAACCTGTAGGCATTTTCTCTTCTTGCGCTGTGATGGAAAGCATTCCTCTGGGAATTACCTGAGCGTTTGACCAGGTGATAGTGTTATCGTAATGTTCTAGAAAGTGCGCGGAAACGACTTTCATGAATTTTTTACGGTGTACACGTGTTTTATTTTTATTTTCGCGTGCTTGCGTGTTTTATGGTATTTTTGTGTGTTTTTCTATTCGAGCGAACGACAAAAACTAGTGCTACGTACTTTCCGGTATTTTTTTGATTCGGTTGATTGTTTGCGTGTCAATAAATGTGTGCGTGAACGCTAGGGTTATTTTCATGCGTTGAAGTGTGTCTGCGCCGCATGTCTCTCGGTGGAGGTGTGGGTGTGGGTATAAAATGCCTGCGGTTGCCTTGCAGGACTGATGCTTCTGAAAACCACAATCTCTCTGCATTCCCTTTCAACACAAAAAAACATGTCCCCCAGCTAAGGTGCTCCTACACTGCTTTCTCCATCACTATTTCAAGAGAAAACAAAACTGCGAGCTGCTCTAGCCCAGATACTGGAGTTGTAAAGGTGTGTGTTGCGGCATCTCTGAGGTAAACCGTAAGTGTGGCTGCTCGCTGCTCTGTGGAGGCCGACTTTCACGATCGGGGCCGTACCCTTAACTTTCCCTGTTTCACCTCGACTTTGCGTGCGTATTGTGTTTGAAACAATAATGTTTGATATTTGTGACAACCTCGCATGGATTTGGAAAAGTTTTATTTGCATACCTTGGTGGTTGTTCAACGTTTTTTTTGTTGCATAAGTGGGAATAACTGAGTTGCTAGATTGCAGGCAAATAATGCAAACAGAAGGAATAACACTGAATTTCAAATCTTTTCTGACTTTGAAATCCTCCACAGCGGCTGTTGTTTCGCTCTAATCAGAAACTTATTAGTACCATTGGTAGTAGAAGAGCTTTTGAAGTAGATCTAACAACATAAATATCTAAATGTTGAAGCGGAGGGATGGATGGGATTTACACGCAGGTGAGAGAGCAGAGCCTGGCTAATTGGACATGTGGCTATTCCTCACATATTTATGTACATATTTATTAAAATATTTCTTCTCTTCTAGATTGGCCTGTCTAATAATTTATCTGTTTTTCATCGCTGCGATTCTCTGTGTTGTCTGAACGAAGATTGGAAAAAGAAAAAAAACCTCAGGGTCTGAAGACTAGGTTTAGAGGCCTGTCAGTATGTTTTTTGTTCCTTAAGGGGAGGGAGTGTGTGGGGTGGGGGTCCTTAGGTTGGGGGGGAGCGATCATAAATATTAGAAGCTGCAGCAAGACAAAGGGTCTGAAATGGAAAAGGTTGGTTGGACGAGGGGACCTGGCCATGTCATGTACCTCAGTCATTTTTCTTCTGCGCTTAGAACTCAGTCAGGGGTTTAATTGGAATCCAGACTTCAAAGAAGCCCTTTCCCCCGTTAACCCCCCCCTGCCTTCATCCAGCCAGCGTCCACTCCGTCCACTGAATGCTGCAGAACAGCTCATGCAGACTGGCCGCAGGTATACGGCCATATTGCATTTCTGTGCGCTGCGCCTATAAAACGACGACGCTTCTGTTCTCGTTGTGATGATTTTTCCATATGTACTGTTAAGGTTCGGTGCAGTGTTTTTTTTTACAGACAAAAAACATAGATGATGTCTTTATTGAGATTGGTTGTTTCTTATAGAGGGCAATGAGATGCACAGAAAGAAAGTTTTTAATTCGATATTATGGAAAGACTATGCTGTGTCTCATATGCGTCTGCTCTTGAGTCCCAAACTGCTTTAAACATTATACCAGAAATGTTTAAATTAAAGAATCTTTAACTAGTGTAAAATAGATACATGATTTTCAGGGGGAAAAAACTCAATATCTCAAATTGTGCTCACATTTGCCAAGATAAGTTAAAAGTTAAAAGTCAGACATTTCAGTTAATAATTTTGTCAAAAAACTTCCAAGAAAATTTTTTTTTGGTATACACAGCCACAAAAAAAATTTAAGAGGCCATTTTAAAGACCATTTTCCGTTTTTTAGAATTTACTATTTATAGTTAGGTGTTTGGGTAAATTGATTATTTTTGTTTTATTCTGTGAACTACTAACAATATTTCTCCCAAATTTCAAACAAAAATATTGTTTCTATTTCCTTTTTCCTTGCCAGAAATGAAAACAATAACGGAAAAGATGCTCTGTATTTTTTCAGACCTCAAATACTGCAAAGAAAACAAGTACATATTTACTTTTAAGCAATACAACAGTAATATTTGTTTATGTATTTAGGGAAAAAAATATTTTGTCATGCTGTTAGTCTTTCTTTATGTCACTGAGGTTTGATTTTGTTGGAATTCAACAGAAACTGCACTGGACTAGTCACAATACATCTAGAAATGCTGATGAAATGAACATTTGGAAAATCTCTTGATTCTTTTCGTGGCTGTATGTGATTTTGTCAACAATCATCTTATTTGCATCTATTTCTTCTGAGGTATAAAAGCATATTTTGTGTCTTTCCAACTCATGAGAAACATGTAAAAGGGAGAAAGAGGGCTGTGTCTCTGTCCACACGACATGCATGTGAGACATGAAGTGAGACAAACTGCAGCAGGCCACTGAGAGGAGCTGTGTGCTCCATTCACCACATCCGACACTAACCCACAGGTGACAGGCGGTAGTTTCCAACTCACAAAAAGACTCTTGTTTGTATTTCTGCTCCAATAATACTCTATACAGCTGAAGTGGATGTTCCTGGTATTTCTGCCCAATACCTTGCTCAAAAGGAGATGTTTCTGATTAGATTCTTGCTTTATTTTTGGTCAGTTAGAGTGAAAAGAAAAATGATACGTCCATAAGGCCTTTCAGGATGAGAGGAATTGTCTTTACCGTAATTAAGGACGTGCATGGGGTTGAAAATATATGCAGCACTATAATTAAGCACGATGTCTCTTCTGCAAATTTGTGTAGCGCTCTGGATGAGACATTTTTGAAACCATACCTGATTTAATATGTTTCATAGATATAATTATAGGTTGGAATAAGAGCAGCTATTTTCAGACCTCTAACAAATCATTTTTTCCCATTACAGACGGTAAAGGTGCTAACAAGGTGACACCTCATCTTTTGATTTTGCCGCATGAATTATAAAGCAGCTGTATTATTTGAAGTACAGTTTAAAAGTGAATTTCAATCATCAGAGGGCCAGAAATGTACAGAAACCTCAATTTAGTCACTTTTCCACAGGGGCAAAAGTTCCATGTTGGAACAAGTGTGAAATTGTTCCTGTTTCAGCCCCAGACCTTTTTTCCATCAGTAATGACGGGAAGTTGAAGTTCTTCCTCAATTCTTGCAGGGTGAAATACGGGCAGATTTCTTTTGAAGTGCTTTATGTTGATATATGTAGCAGCATCTTTATTGTCACACATATGGCCGAGTTAAGCGAGGAGTTTCTCCGTCAAACGCTTGATCTACAGTACGTCTCTGATCTCAGTCTTAGACTCGCGTGTAATAATAGACAGATGCGATTTGCTCATAATTGACATAAGTGGGGTTTACGAGCATTCCATTTGCATTTTAAATTTTGGGATTTTATAAAAGAGATTTATGCTTGTCTATTTCTGTTTTTTTACCGCCTGTTTACTAGTAATACGTTTGAACGTACATCTACAAATCTGATATATGAACTTCATGTAAGGATTCTTATGAAAAGCATATACATTTGTTTTTGCAACTTATTTTCCATTTCCAAGTTCACAAGAAATAAGCGGTAGTGTAGTTGTCCACACGTCAGCATGTAAAAGCTTTGTCCTTTCTTACTTTTCTTATTATTCTGCATCTATCGACACTCTGTAGCTCCGTCCCACAGATCAAGGGTTGACATGATGAGAGAGGAAGGATGGAAAAACAGGCTGAAAGAAAGAATTGCACACACAAAGCGAATGATATAGAGTTCCTCGAATTAGAGATCTCTCCACAGAGTATCCCAGCAGGACACTGACTTAAAGGAACAGATGCATGTCTGGTTGCTCTCACTCTCTTGTCTTATACTTCGCTGTAAAAACACATTGTAGCCTGATGCGGTAGCACTCACAAACGCAGCTGCGCTCCCCTTCTTGAACACACACCTCATTTCCATTTGCTTTTATCAAATATGAAAATAGAGGGACCCCGCGCTCGCCGCACCATACCCCAAAAGACCCCGGCACAATGGATGGGGCGTTAAGAGCCCTGCTCGTTGTAGATGAGGAGAGGTGATGGCGTTTTAGGGTGACATTGGCTTTCATGGTAATTACCTTTGTACTTACCTTTGTCAGGGTGGTGCTTTTGAAAGCGGGGTGACGGGCTGTATAGCGTTGTCACTAAGACTCTCTCATGTGGCCCGTGACCAAAGATCAGTGAGGGAATATTTTGGAGAGAATGTATTTTTTTATGTGCGCTCGCAGAACATCATGTCATCTTACATTTGAGATGTGATGCCACTTAATTTACGTGTGAAATCTGAATTTCAATGTGTTGACAACACACCGATAGCACTTTGCAAAAAAGCATGCTTTGTCTAATGCCTGTTTGAGGAAGCTAATGTTTAAAAATGTTTTGTCAGGTAGCTGAGAAATGCCTTCAATGTGCTAACATCTAAGTCAACTAGTTTTTTTTCCAAGTAAAAATGCTATTTACTGTTATTGATTTAACCTGACTTTATTAGGTCTCACCAATAAAAGTTACATTTTATTTTTAAGATATGTAAGAAGTAAACAGTTCATCATGTTTTGTGATACACATTGTTGGTCTTATTGTGCACTGTTCAGTGGTGCACAATATTTCACAGAAAAATAGGATGTCTTTGTATTGTTAGTTTAATCAAACAATAGAAAAATTTGTACAGTTTGACTTTTATAGTTTAAACTTTAAAGTTCATTTGTCGTTTTTTAAAGTGCATGCCAGTGTGATTCTAAACAACAAAACAAATAATCTACATAGTGTATATAGAAAGCTATATTTTTACTCTATTGTAGATGGACAGTTGATTGCATCTCTGCACCTTTCAGTGTAGTCAGGCACCCAGAGGTCTTCAGGGTTCGAGACAGAACGCGGAGAGAGACAGTGTTAGAAGCTCTGATCTGTTTCAAAAACGCCTCCGGTCTGCCAAGAACACAGATCCTGACTGCAGTTTAACACTGCAGTTTTCCTCTTGCGCACACACACACACACACACACACACACACACACACACACACACACACACACACACACACTTCTGCAATCTCTGTTCCTCATCTGGGCTGATAACAAACTCCAGAGTGCAGGAGAGCAGTGAGGGGAGATGGGAGAGGCACAGACCACCGATCTCTCTCTTGCTCTCTATCGCGCTCTCTCTCTCTCTCACACACACACAAACACAAACACACAAGCATACAGACTACTTCTCAATATACACCACACATCTCTTTCAACACAGAAAAGTTGAGAATCCCTCTCATTTAGTAGGAACATTAAAATACAAATATATCAAATTTACTTTTGGTGAGATAGACGGTTTGAGAAACGTAACTTCTGGTAGACCTCCTCAAAGAATCAATAACTGTTGAGTGGTAAAATATGTATACAGATTAATATTAATATAAATGAAATATAAAATAGTTTGTTTGCCCAAATGCAGAGCGGAAGCTAACTTCGGGCCAAGAGTGTGCATTCTGAAGAAACCTCGTCTATATCAGTTTTGTGTGTTTTAATGTATGTGCAACGACAATAAATAGATTCTATTCTATTCTCTATTCTATTCTGTTCTATTCTAAAGACATTTATCTTTAATAATTCCACTGTATGTATTTTACTACAATTACGAATCTCAATAAGCATTATTTTACAATGTTTGGCATTGAACATTTTGTAACAAAATCACAGATTTTTGTATGTCTCTGTGCTGGTAACTGTAGGTTTTTTAAAGATGTTTTGAAATACAAGTCAACATGAAATACCGTTTGTCTGCAATTTGCCTTCAGCCTTATTTTTTTGTGAAACAGGATATTTAATGAAAAACTATGTATTTTTTTTACATAAAGGAGGGGTTTATGAAAATAAGTGCTCGATGATGTCAGCCAAGAGTAACATATTTTCTGAATCGTACCTTTCGTTAGTATAAAGAACTAATTAAAGTAATTCTTTTTTTAATTTCTTGTATCATTTAACACAAAAGTTGCATCATAATAATCTGATTGCAGATGTGAATGTTTGATACAGTATAAGAACTATGTTACCCTCTCCATATTAACAGCTGAAACCCACAGGGCTCCATTTAGTTCGAGCGTACTCCAGCACCCTCTCGGTTTCTCTCCCGACTCCATTTCCTCTCAATGATGCCCAGTAACGGCCCTCTCTGTGCTTTCTTCCCTCATGGTGTGCTTTAAATGTGGCAGCTGAGGTAGAGGACGTGCATTTGTTCAATGAGCCGTCCAGAGTCCAGCTTTGCCAGGAAGACAGAATGAATTGTTTTAAATAAGCTATCGAATTGGGGCCAAACCGCCGGTTCGGTGTTCCCTTCTGACAGTGACAGTAGGAGCACTGTATCTCCACCTGCGCCGAGATATCACGCTGTCGTTTATGCCCCATTGTCCTTCAAATGGCAACATTAGTGATCTCGCTTCATGTGAGGAGAAACCACGAGTGCCGTGCTCCAGGGTTTCGGTCCTGTCCAAGATCCGGGCGAGCAAAAAGCAGAAACACGTCTGTTATTCAGCTCTCGGAATAAAGCCGTGTACGCTCTAAGTGGAAAGCCATGCTGTGTAACTAATAAAAATGGTGTCTTTTTTTGGTGTCTTGAAACCTCCGGGTGACTTTTGGAGAGCTAATGTTTCTGATTACTAAACTTTTTTCCTCCATCTCTTTTCCTCCTTTCAGAGACACAAGTTATTTATGAAATTCCCGAAGAGGCTTAGGATAAATGACATGAGGCGGAATAGAGAAGCATGGCGGGCTTTAAAATCATTAGAATAAGAAGAGTGCTGGTGTACAGAGTGTTAGCAAGAACAAGCGCCCCAGAAATGCACTTGATGGCTTTCCCACCGCATCATTCGCTGGAGCCTGACAGCGGATGGATTGCCGGATACAAAGAAGCCTGGTACTCCAACGTCTTCTGATTTAAATGTCACTTTTGAAATAAAAAAGGTATCACTCTAGTTTGTGTCTGATGTAGATATTAGTTTGAGTAGGGCCGGTTCAGAAGCAAAACCTAGTCATTGGAATGGGGATAAATGGAAGAAATGAAAGACAGACAGGCCTGGGAAACGAAGATTGATGGCTGTAAACATCACAATGGTAGAACGTGGTTTCGCAATTATGGGATATTGTTTCACGATGTTCTGAAACGCGAGGATATTGAACTCATTTGGCACAAAAAAGCAAAAGTGAGCAAGGTTATGACAAAACTTCTTAAAGCACAGTTTTTGTCAGCTTAAGTAGAAAACAAAGTCCAAACTATTGCTACAGTTCACAATATTAGATGCAGCTCTCAATCTTATGACAGATAACTCTTGCTGTTCCCCCCCAAAAAAATGTTGTTCCCTTTTAAGTAGTAGCAAGCATATTCCAGAATAGAATCGCATTTGACAAATTGTAGCCATGTTGGTTAAGTAACACACCCCAGTTTGAAAATAAAAAGTATTTTTTCTTGTATTTGATGATTTTAATGCTCGGGTTCAATAGCGTTGTGATGTTACTCTCAGGGTAGGTGTGTCGCTGTTGCATTGCCACAGGTATGACCAACTGGAGGCAGTATTTTCCACAAACGCACACACTTACTGAAACATCTCACACACACTCTCTGAACAATGAGCGGATGAAGATTGGGTTTTAAATTGAACTGCATTGTCTTCTCAGATGTTGGCATCTCCACACTGATTTATCTGTGCATATTTTAATTTGTTCCGCATACAATAGCGCTCACTACCCACAATTACTCATTTATTTCAGCGTTCTTTTTGCAATTTTAATTGATGCCGGCTTTTAATGATGTGGTCCAATTAAAAGCCATGCGTTGAATACAGGCGAGTTATTTATGAAACGTTAAAAGGAAAACTTTTTTCCGCCATTGACAATCAAGCAAATGAATAGTTTTTTGAAAATGTAAACACTTAAATAATGTCAAGGACTGTAGTCTGGTATGAAGACAGCCCTATTGTCCAGTTATTGATGTAATGTGAGAAGTGTTGTAAAACAGAAATGTACTATGAGGCGTCTTTAAGTGAACCGCAGTCAAGGAAAACAGGGTCGTGAATATTTGTGTGCAAACGCAGACTCGACAAAGTTAGAAATGCATGATGCATTTTGGAAGCACAGAAAGTGTAAATTGCAGTAGATCGAAACCTGTAGTGAATTACTGTACATATTCTCAATGTACATATTGAGAACTTAGAAACGACTATTTATAAAAAATAAAAATAAATATTTTTACTAGTACTCATTTTGCATTAGTAGGGGTGGTCACATTTCTCACTTGGTAGTGCATTGTGTTAACAGTGCAAAGGTTGTGGGTTTGATACCAAACTTACTGATAAAATGTGCAAACCCAGTATTTTATATTTGTATTTTAATTTTTTTACACAAAATCATCCTACATGATGTAAAGAACATGCTGTAAAACATTAATTTCTTTAATATTGACTGAGTGAGAAAGCCAGCTTTCTGTATTTTTGTGCAATATTTATCATATTATAAATGAAAATGTAAGTACTGTACATTTAAATTTGTCATTTGCATTAAACACAATACCTATTTTAATGATTTTTATAATTGAAGAGTTCATTTGCAAAAGCAGATAAACTCACGCTACTCAAACACAATAAAAAAAACTGATTTTTTACATTTTTAACAAAACTGAGTTGTGTTTTTGCAATAAACTCTTTAATTGTAACTATTATTACGCTCCTATACTCATACGACTATACAACTTTAGCCTGGATTTCACAGACAGGGTCAGAAATATGTGATAAAAGTGCACTTTAAATTCCTATAAAAGTTGATCTTTGAATGAATGTATACATGTAAATGTAATCTATAAATTCATATGATTGTTATAAGCATACTGTCAGCTCAGTGTTGGAAGGACTATTTTGCACGTTGGCAAACACATGGGAGGTGCTGCATGTTTATTGTTTGTCAGAGCAATAGGAAAGACATGTGTTAGAGGCCAGTCGCGCACCCACAAATCCACCCCGACCCCCACCTTCTCCCCCGCTCCATTGTCCCCCTGCCAGCCACATTTGAACTTAATATTCCATGAAATAAGGCAGCCCATCAAACCATTGTAATCGTGTCAGGTTAATAGAAGAAGTGAAATTATTTCCTCTCGCACACTCCACTTTCAAACTCGCCCAGTTCTCTCTCTGTCTTTCACAAGCACATTTCCGATCACATTATGTTTGTTCCTTTCCAGTAAAACGCTTCCTTTCTAGCTCGTGATTATTCTTAGTATCGGGGCTGAGAGACTCACGCGGCCTTTTCAGATGTTCTTAACAACTTTTGATGCCAATGTTATATATAATATTTATACATTGCTGCATTGTGAAGTGACGTCAAAGATAGAAGATAAGCTTTAGAGTTTAAGCTGAACATGAGTGTTTACAGAATGATTTGTTTGTGATTTGTGAAGTGTTTCTGGGTGCTTATAACTTTTATTTTCCATCTGAGCATCCAGCTGTCCAGCACCCGAGACAGTTTCCAGCACAAACGTGTACGTCTGCAGAACAGAGCGAATCAGAAGTAGACAGACTCTTAAAGGGATAGTTTACACTAAAAGACATTTACTCACCCTCATATTGTCTGAAACCTGTGCAATTTTCTTTGTCCAGGTGACATCTTTGGAATGTCCGAATCTGAGATGTTAAAGATGGATTATTTTCTTTTAAAAGGTTCGATTTTGTTTTGGGATCTGTTCATTGTGTCATGTGTCCTTAGGATTTTGTCATATTTCAAGTGGAAAATCAACATCCGTTCAGCTTCTTTTCTTTCCCCCACTGATATAACAATTAGGACAAATGACCAGCTGATTAAATATTTCCCACAAATTTCGGTTTTGTGAAAAGGATGAAAATTGCCAGTCTTGAATTAAGAGGGGGGCTTAAGGAAATATAATCAGAGGTCTCAAAATAGAGATTTTTAAGAGGGGAAATTATGACTGTGGAGCTATTGAAAGCTAATGTTGAAATAATTGTGTGTGCTGTTCTCATGACAGTTAGGAATAATTTTGTAATTGGCTCCATGTTCTATAATTTAGGAAAATGATTGTCATTATGTGTGTGTGATCGTGTTTCTGGCGGACATTGAAAAATGT
This sequence comes from Oreonectes daqikongensis, assembly GCA_026939265.1. Lineage (NCBI taxonomy): Eukaryota > Metazoa > Chordata > Actinopteri > Cypriniformes > Nemacheilidae > Oreonectes > Oreonectes daqikongensis. The sequence goes on along the minus strand of JAOTQM010000406.1, from coordinate 147,714 downwards.
GGCTGTTCTTGAGAACGGAGGAACATGGATGGGTCACATAAGCCCTTTATTTCACATGATTATCTATGGAAATATTTGTTAGCGTGTCACGTGTGTTCGCTCCAGCACCAGATATCGTCTCTGCTTCCTGTCCAGAGGTGTTGTGGCCCGTGTCACGTTTGTTTTAACGCTCTCTTTTGGTTTACTGCTGTAATGATTTTGTGGAGAATGGATGAACCCGAACGCTGAAATTCTGAGGTTTACATAGATACCAAAATAATTCTCACAGCGAGTGAAGTTTGTAGATGTGTTTCCGGCCATTTTTGTTAGCGATTTTGCTGCATCCACTCACAAAAATAAAGTTTGGATACAAGATATCTTCATGGAACATGATCTTTACTTAATATCCTAATGATTTTTGTCAAAAAAGAAAATCGATCATTTTGACCCATACAATACAATGTAATTTTGGCTATTACTATGTTCCCGTGCTACTCTTTCTCAAATACCCATGAATGTCTACGTGGCAAAAACTATATTTTAGACCCACGATGCTGAATAATCATTTTCTAATGCAGCATTATAAATGGTCAATCAAAGCAGTATTAGAAACAGATTGAGAGAGGCTTAGTTTTCCCAACGATAACCAGGTGCTCGGAACGCACATAGGAACCGAAAGAGCCACTTCCAGGCGGAGTACATGTGCGTATGCTGATTTATAGTGGGGGCCAGAGAGCGGGGCCCTCGAAGTGCACAGGCAGTGCTTCAAATACAGATTGTCGGTGGCCTCTGGTGTGATTGCTGACCCAAGGTGAGGCACTTAGTGATTTATCTCCTCCACTATCCCCCATCTTTCCCTTTCTATGATACAGCCTCCACTCGCTGGGCCCCAGTACACAGCACTGGATTTAAAGTCCCACCCCAAACCTCCACAGCATTCACCTTGATGTTCTACCATAATGTATACATTTTACACGTATCCCAGAATGCCCTTTATTATTGCGACCGCTGGCTTATATGTTTTATAGTATATCTTTCTCCTTTATCTTTTGTTCTCTTTCTCTCATTTTTTACTCTCGCACGTACACACACACACGCTTATTTCTTGCTCCAAGCCCCACAGCTGTCTGAAGCTGAGGCCGGCTAATGAGGAAATATCTTCTCAGCTGAGTGGATTCGATGCCAAGAGGAAAACCTGCAGAATCAGCCCAACAGCTTCATCTGTCTGATGTGTGTGCGTGTAGCGTTCTCTGCTCTTAACATATTTCACCGCATGGGACAGCTGCTGACATCCCCATGCCCCGATATCCTTCTGGAACAGATTTAGAGTGATTTTCAGTGCAATTATACCTGCCAGTTCTGACTGCTGGTGTTGCCCTCCTCCGCGCTCATGTCTTAATGCTGGGAAGCTGACCAAGGGCCTACACCACCAGACGGAGGGTACAGGGCATAAGACTCGGAGTCAAACTCACAAATGCTCTTGGATATCATTTACAGTTAGTGAGAAGTGGAAATTAGATCTCAGGTCTGTTGTCTGTTGCCAGTAACATTGAGGATCAGTGTGTGTTCACTCATAGACGGGACTACAGGGGCCTTTCGGGGTTGGCATCTAGTGAGTGACGTCATCCATAGTTGAAAATTATAATATAGAATCTATATTGTATGTATGTGTAATTAGTGTTTACCAACACAATCTCATATGTGTTAAGTATGAAACGAACCATACTGACCACGCTTTTGCGCCAGTGGTGTTAGGTTTTAAGGGGTGGGGCTTCAGTATTGCTTTTTTCCCTAATAATCATACAATTTGTTCCATTCACATTGTCTGAATTCTAACACAAATACAAATTAACCTTGTAAAATTGTTGTGAGATCAGGATGTATATACTGTATACTGTATATGAAATGCATTTAAAGTGCTCTGTTTTTGCACACTATTTTTGTCTTGGATACTTTTAAACTTAAACTTAAAGGTGTACTCAACTGTGACATGTTTGAGACACCGTGAATAGAAGGACAAAGTTGATCTTTAGAAATAGAGCACTTAAGTTATACTTATGGAACTGTACTAAGTGTAATTAAATGATATTTATTGGCATTTATAAATCAGTCAGATTGATTTTTAAATGTAAAATCATACTTTTGACTTAAATGTGACCTGACAATACATTTTACAGTATTATAACTAATGATGCAATATAACAACGATGAATTGTTTGTTTGATCATTTACTCACCCTCTTGAGATTTTAAACCTGTATGACTTTTTTCTTCTGGAGAACATGAAAGAATATATTTTGAAGAATGTTGGTAACCGAAAACCGCTGGTCCCCATTGACTTCCATTGTATGGACGCAGACCAATGCAACGGTTTTCGTTTACCAACACTCTTCAAAATATATGTTCTGCAGAAGAAAGAAAGTCATACATGTTTAAAATGACAAGAGTGTGAGTAAAAGATGACAGAATTTTCATTTTGAAGGTGTACTAAGGGTACTTAGTAAAGACAAGAAATGTGTTCACAGATATTTATTAAGATACAAATTTGGGCACATTTTTATCTCCCTATGGAATGTTTGCTGAACGTAAGAAAATGAGATGCATCTAAACTAACCACATATTCAATGTGATTTAGTTCTGGCCATAACCACATACAATAGGCACGTGAGAGGCAGTATGCATTTTCTATTTTTTGTTTCTTGAACCTTCTGACCTCTGAACCCCGTGTCTTATAATAGGCTGGGGCCTCTCTGGCGGTGTCATATATCACCAGTTATATCCAACTATATATCTGACCATAAAAAACTGAATTGCCTGTCTGAGCTAATGAGAGAGTGTGTAGCCATATAGAAAGTCTTGCACAGGTAATTGACGGTGGTGGTTCGTGAAGGAGGCTTACCAAATACAGGATTTCTGCTCTTACGATGTGTTCATGGTGGCAGTGTTATCTGTGTGTTTTCCAGCATGTGAGCACTGAACAAAACATAAGCAGGAGAGGCAGAGAAAAAAACGAGAGAGAGAGAGAGAGAGAGAGAGAGAGAGAGAGAGAATAAGCGAGCGAGAGAATGCAGGTGAATGGCCAATGATCTTAGGGGATCAAGGAAATGAGGAAGAGGTGGTATTAAAACGGGAGGGGGACATTGTCTCCAGAAGGGAATAGCAATATCCTCTAGTATCCATACTGTCACTCCAACAGCCAGCCTGCTATAATTCTTTTAAGGGGTCCATCCCTCATTTTCTGATTAACGTCAGCGGTCGGAGCCAGTGTGAAGAATCAGTCTAATTGATGCGCAATAATGTATTTGTCAACAGAAAGCGGCCCCAGCTGGCTCTGTGTGATGACTCTCACAGGCAGCTGTTTGAAGCTTGTGAGGGACTGAACGGAAGATGTGGGTTATTGAGATCATTAACGGTTTGTGTGCTGAATGAGCTCATGGCTTCATTTGGGCCGAACGGGGCATGCTATTCTAGAAAGGAAAATGTCTGTATGCATGTGATCAGCTTGATAAACTTAACAGGTTGTCAATGAGCTCTGACCGTTTTATGGTGGTCATTATTCAGGCTGTGAATGTTTTTAGTACCAACCAACCTGATCTCACGGAAATACGTAACTTAGACATAATAGGAGACTTTCAAAAAAAGTTTCCATTTGTTCTCCATTTAATCCCATTGATGTCTAAGAGAAACAATTGAGATATTACAGATTAAGTTTTTTGTGGGTGTGGAAGGCTTGTTTCATTTCTTGACCCAAATCACCTGTTTTTATATCAGAGATCCAAAAATGAGAATTTTTATGTTTTAAGATTTTGAAAAATGTGAAGCAGACAGTTAAAATATAAAGTAAAGACCAAATATTTAAGATTTTGCTCTATTTGTAGCTTAAATGTTAGCAAACTGTCACATTGACATGTTAACTCATTTGTTGCACATAACTTGGATCATCAGGTTTTCGTTTACACTGTATGTATCAAGCGACCCAATTCCGATTTTTTCTCCAATGTGGCACAGATCGCATATGACCCACGATCATGTAAACAGGAAAAAGCGCAATACTCTCAGATCGGTTTCAGGCCTTATTTGTGTGTGGAAATAAATACGTGCATTTGCGTCTGCCATGTAAACGAACAGATCGGATATTCCCCTGTCAATGCGAGTGGAATGTCACTGAAAAAGCGACAGTGACAAATGACGTCATTGCAGGTGGACAAAAATTTAGCAACAGAAGGTACTTTACATATATAGTCACAAAATTGGAATTGGGCATCAAGACCTGCAGTGTAAACGGGGCCTTTTTCATCTTAAATACATGATTCATTCAAAGTGAATGGGCAACCTAAAGTCTATTTTTTTTCAAATTAGCATTAACCTAATAATACAGTAGATAATGAAAAGTTTTTTTACTAGTGATCTCATATATTTAGACACAACTGTTTGTGCAAACATTGTTCCAACTTTCCCAAAAAAGGGCATTTAGGACCTAGAGTATTGGTTGCTTGCATTCGGCCCCCATCGCATCTTCGCCTGGACTGATAAATAATGAACATGCTTGTCTCTCAACACAGCTCTCCGCATGTCCATAGCTGACGACTCGGCCGTACCGCGTCCATTTATCTGCCATGGCGCGGACACAGGAGCCGAGTCCACCATCAGCGTGGAACACGGTCCCCAGGCCCCTGCTGACAGCTCCCTTCTCTCTATGCCCTTTCCAGTCAGTAGACAGGCATTGAAGAGTCGGCACATCCATATTCATAGGGCAACTTTGAATGTCATGTTTACCTGTCAAGGTCATGATTAGGATGAACAGTTATCAGGTATGTAAGTGAACCCCCCCACCGCCATCACCTTTACACTGTCACCCTCGTGAGCGTCTCGGAAACGAGAGCAGTCAACAAAACCATCCAACAGAAAGAGCCTTTGATTCTCCGTCTCTATTTATTCTAATGTATCTCGGCGTTACAACAGTAGCTCATAATGAATTCTGATAAATTAAAGGTTTTATTGTTCGGCTGCCATCGCCGTCTTTGATCAACATGCCAATTACGGAGGGTAATTTCCTCGCTCTTTTCCTTTGCTCTCTTAAGAGGTTTTCCGACTTGACACCCGCTTGACAGATTCCTTTTTTAATTCTTTTTTCCCCCTGTTTTATCATTACAGTTACACACGCTCAGGAATTTCATTGTCTTTCAGCCCCGTTTCTCCCTGATAGTTCTGTGCGAGAAGTCAGAAAAAAGAGAATCTGTTGACTCAATTGAGAATGTCACAGATGAATCTTTAACCTGAATGGAAGCGTTTTGACTCCTCTTATATGAAATGACAGTTGAGGACACAGTCTGTCTTCATCCAGGCAGATGTACACAGACAAGTGCGCCTCTCCCCTAACTAGTGCATGAAGCTAAAAATAAGTAAATAAAACAAACTAACATGCTGGAGGCAGATGGGAGATGTGGGATGGGGGGGGGTTGCTTTTTCTTCATAAACAATATATGAGGTGCTTTTTGCAAGTCAAATCCTTAAAGATTCACTGTTGGCTTTCTCTTCTCGGTGCCTTTTAAAATGCACGACGGCATGCTAAAGGAAATGGCACGGAAACTTCAGAGGGGACGGGTGGATTGTACGTGTGTGTCCGTGTGTGCGTGGTGTATTAATAAACAGAAAACAACGCATTAAGAATATAACAGATTGCGCCTCATGCACTGTTTTCCTGAACTGGCCCTGGAGTTGTTTGTCTAAGTAAACTCGACTCTGTTGCGGCAGCTAAGCTCTTACGCAACTCGCATTGGTCGAAGCTTCTAGAATCACGTCAGAGCATGTCTGGTAATTAGGTCTTACTATTAGCCCCCATAGGCCCGTATACCAACCCTCCCTGTCACTGTTAAAAGTGGACATGAGTTGTAACTGGCAGTTGTGCAGTGACCTGTGTGCATCAAAGCATCCTGTTTTTATTGGGTTGTCTCCTGTCCACGCTAATGGCCACAGGGGGGCTGAGCCTCGACTTTACCTGACCGGTCCTCACAAAGCCGGGTCTCTGGAGCCGACAGGCGGAACGGAAATCGCGTTAACCCACCCCAAACCGAACACGCACGCCCACGGAAAGTGTGCGTTTCTCGTGATTTTTCTCAGAGATCACTGGCTAGTGTCAGCTTGGCTATCTGTTTTTAGTTAATATCATGGGTGGCCTATGTAAAATCTCATGCTTAAACCACACGTATCTTGACTTAGTAATATCAGTACTGACCATATTTCACCTTCTGTGGTTATGTGGTCAGTTTTTAGATTCGTGACAGCATGATTTCTTAATTGCAGACCATTCTTTCTATACATTTTATATACAGTAACTGTCTGTGTTTGCAGATGCAAGCAGAGAATTCAATTAAACCGAAAACGTACTTTATCTGAATTTGCTCAAGTATTTGCTGAAGTTGCTGTAACTCATAAAAACAAGTATTAAAGTATTCAACTTGTTAGCTAATGTTGATGAGTAAAGTAATATAAAAATGCATTGCCATGACTTTATGATCACAAATTTTTTACAGTGCATGTTTTTTTAGACATGCTACCATAGTAATGCTTATTGGACATTCTTTAAAGAATTCCATGTAAACCCATGGTACACGAATATGGTTTATTTCGTTTTATGGAATGTCCATCTGATAACATCAATAGCTACTTAAATATTTTTCATCTTGTCAAACATGGTTTCTATTTGTCACTTTAATGTCATGAATGCCAAAGAATTTAGTATGAAACACTTCCAAACTATCCATTTAACCAATGACTTGACTTTAAGGCACATCATTATGTTTTAGCCGAGCTTTTACACTCGAATAAAGAATGCAGGCTGTGTGGCCATCTGGACCAAACCTCTTTTCATTCATCCACCCGCTTTGTTGGACTTTCCTTCATCTATTCATTTGAATGGGTTTAGTCTTAAAAAATGAGTAGCCTTGCACGCACACACACTGTCTAATGTCCCTTTAACAGTATATATGTAGGCCACGGAAACTGGCAGAGTGATCGCCCTTAGGCCTGGCAGAGGCAGGAATTGAGGATGAATTAAAAGTACATTAGCCGTCATCATGGCCCGGGCCATTGACATGTTATATTTTCTATCTCTCTAGATTTTGAAGGCCTCTTCTCATTTACTTAGGCTCCCATGTGCCAGGAGGTATAGCTGCTCATTTCCACAGCGCCATGAACAATGCTTCCACTTAAACACACATACACACACGCGGCATCGATCTCTCTCGCATTATTTGCCGGGTGACGAGCATTCTCCCTTTGGAGCATCACAGCAGGTGGAGGCTTCAGCCCCTCGGCCAGTGTTTTTGCTTTTTATTTAATGCATCTCAACTTCCATGTCATATTTTCCTCTCTTTAATTGATACACAGCCCAGCGCCGCTGCCCAGTACAGCATTGTACGGTTTCTCCTCCAAACAGACCCTTATCCTCCTCTAATAGGTGTTTCTCTCCTCCGAGGCCCTCAGCTGTGTCTGGCCACTGCTGCCTCTCTCCGGCTCTGCACCGAGGCGTCTCCGCGAAGCCTATTAGTTCCCTCTCCCCCCTTTGGTTCTGGGCCCAGCTCTACCCTACCTCACTACCCATGTGTGCCTGGGCCATATTAGGAGAAATGCTGCTACGGTAAACATTCTTCATCTTGCAGGTTTGCTGGTTTGTACCGTGCGTGCGGTTAAGAGATCGCGCCTTCGGTAAAGTTTCACGGTTTGCCGTAGCCCTGGGAGGTATCAAATGCTGTAGGGCTTATTTAAACTATTTGTCACCTCTGTATTTTGCATTGGTAATCATCTGGGATTTAACTAGGTTTTGTTTATGTGTATATGCCGATGTTGTCGTGCATTGTCAGTTAGGGGAAAACATTATTTCTTCTGGCAAACAAGCGCACAAAAAGCACATTCCTGGCAGCTATGCGTCTTTTTAAAGCATCAAGGTAAAAGTGCCGAAGTGCTATGAGGAGCAAAAAAGTGTTTTGCAATTCATTCAAACTGTACAATCGCTTTAAAGAGATAGAGAGAGAGGACAGGAGGAGCTTCTGTAAGAAATATAGAAACTGAAATCCAACAGACTGTCACTCATGATTATTATTTTTGACTTTTTCCATGTCATTTTACATTAATATACAATACCATAAAAATAAACAGACATTGTCGCATAACATGCTTTCGGCAGCGCTGATACGTGGTTATTTTATATTATTGAACTTATTACTGTGAACTATGTGATCTCTTAACATTTGGCAACTTAAAGTCAGACTCTAAAAATCTAGGTCCGTGAAACACTGCAATAATTTGTTGTGTGTAATTTTTATGTCAATTTTTTTAAAGAACAAAACAAATATGTAACACACGTTTTGATGTGACACAAGAAGCGGAAATTCATAATTTCATCACTTTCTACTTAGTGATGTTACAGTAGATGTAATGCAAGTAAACGTCTGTCAAGAAAGAAAAAAGCTAATAGTCATCAAGGTTGTATGATGCAATGAAAAATTGCCAGAGAACCCATAAAGTTCCCGCTTTATTCTCAGTAGTAAAAATGTATTGGTTTCAATAATGCATGTATTAGAAGTAAGATCAGTTTTCATGTTGATATAAATATGAAGGAAACTGACGTTTTATAGTTTATATGAAATATAAGAATGAAGAACAATGGTTTGGTTCGATAATGGCTGCCTTCAAAGAGAAACACTGTTTTACCAACCTATGTAAAAACCCTACACTAGTAACAAAGCGAGCAGTGAACCTGATGCTGAGAGGCTGAAAATAAGCCCACCTTTCAGAATCTGTACCCGGATCCCATCCTTACACAGATAGATTGGCAAAGCAGTTTGTTCTAGCAAATTTAACAATGATATATCATTATCACAACTTTCGGGGGAGATCTATAAAATCAATGGCTCCACAAGTTGAGCGGGATTAGCGTTACTTACATGCTGGGAGAGTGTTAAAGCTCTCGGGAATGGATCGGAGTGGCGGCTCGGATCAATGGCATTTGTGGACACTAAGCTCAATAACAAGTCCTTCCAAGAACTGGAAGAAGGGAAAAAGAAAGAAAAAGATGTGAAAAGCAAATTTGCCCGGAGAGGAGCTAATATCCTATATGCGCTTGGCTGAGCATGAGCAAAAGAGAAAGAGAGAAAGAGAGAGAGAGCCAAGGGATATATGTATGGATTTCCTTGTTTTTAATCGTATCAATAGACATCTAGGTGACTTTATTGACAGCATGCCTTCATTGGTATTGGCAGATGGACAAAACAAATTCATTGACCAATCAGTGTGAATCAGGCCTTCTGTTCCGCCCACTCAATACTAAGTGAATGGTCACTGATCTGTCGTACGTATAGACTTTCAGTGAAGGAATTGTGAAGCAGGTAAACTGTGCTGGTGATTCATTGATGTTTTTATTGTGAAATTCAGATATTCCACGTGTCTGCTTTCCTCTCTTTGTGGGTTTGTGTGTTAGCGTAAATGTGAGAGGTGATGTGAGAATGCCGTAATTGGATCTGCAAAAGTCAAATTTCCTGTTTGGTGCTGACAACATGACAAAGGATGTTGTGTTTAGATAATGGTGATGTTTGCAGGACAGCATTAATCATGAGAGCGCCAACAACAGCCGTCTGAAGGTGTAGCTGCTTCAATTCTGAATGAGATTGAGATGAGATGAAAATTCTGTCATCATTTACCCACCCTTAAGTTGTTCCAAACCTGTATACATTTGGAAGAATGTCAGTAACCAAACAGATCTCAACCCCCATTTACTGCCATAGTAGGAAAAAGAAATACTATGAGAGTCAATGGGGTATGAGATCTGTTTGGTTGTGTTCAGCAGAACAAAGACATGTATACAGGTAAATGATGACAGAATTTAGATTTTTGGGTGGATTTAACGGGGATATTTTAAGGCTGTCAAAAGATTAATCAGGTTTAATCGCATCCAGAATAAAAGTTTGTGTTTATTTATGAAAACAAACCCATACATGTATATATTTAGGAAAATTATAAAATATAAAACTTAATACACATTTAAATATGTATTTCAATTATTGGTAAATGTAAATAAATACATCATACAAATACAAATATTTCCTAAATATTATATATTTATATAATTATATATATAGGCCTACATGTATGTGTTTGTGTTTATAAATACAAAATTATTATGCACAATAAACAGACGTCTATTATGTAAACACAAACTTTTATTCTGAATGTGATTAATCGCGATTAATCTTCTGACAGCCCTTATATATTTCTGTAGAATTTGATTCATTTAGTCCAGAGGTTAAAGAAGTCTAAGGCATAAGTAAAAAATTTTATTCGCAATATTCATAATAGCACAACTTTTTTACAATTGTTTATATTTGATTTATATTCAAGTTTATTTCTATAGTGCTTTGAGCAACTTTGCATTATTGTAAAGCAGCTTTACGGAAAACACATTGTGAAACAAACAGACAATACAGATATATATTTTATTTTATTATGTCCCTAAATGGATCTTAGTGGCCACCCTACATCACAGGCCCAGTTTTTTTTACACATCTCTAATCATTATATTTTTCGTTACCCTTTTAGACCATTACATCAAGTAAAAAGTTATTTCGTAAAGCACAAGACAGAAAATAAATGAATCACAGCGATTTTTAGATCATTCAAATATTTGATATTTGCTTACATACTGTAGACTACAAAGAAGCCCTTGAATTAGATTAATAAGAGAACTTGACAAGGGCAGATAAACTGTTTTCACAAAATACTGCCGAGATGAGATTTCACCATTCTGAAGATAATTTGCTCTATTAATTATGAGTTTTACATTTGTAAAGCCCCAGATCAATCACCGGCTCTGAAGCACGAGTGCCTCCCATTAGCATATAAAATGCATTTCTCCATCTGTCAAGTCATTCCCAATAAGAAGCTTTTCTTTTTTGCTGTTTTTAGGGGGCCTTGATTACACATTTTGGCAATGTGTAATCATTTTGAAAACATTGTTTTCCCATTCAGACTGATCTTGATTACACATTCAAACACTGACCAGGCCCTTGTCCAAACAGCAGCGCCGGAGAGCGTAGGTGAAGTGTAGTCAAACATCGCCCCGTCCCTGGAGTACAGCACCACATCACTGCGGCGGGGTGCCCTCGCACACGGAGAACAACACGACTCTGCGAGACGGCAGGGAGAAAGTGAGAGACACGGGGGGAAAAGTGAAAGACACTGTTCAGAGGGAGAAAACAAAGCCGTCGAGAGTGTGAAATAGTGGAGTTAAAGAGTTATAATGAGGGCTTTAACAACTTGAAATGGGGCCAGTCTTTTTAGCCTTGTTTTGATAAAGATGGCGTAATTAAACAGCCTAATGAGTTTGTGGGTCTTTTGTCAGCACATAGGGCCCTTAAAGAAAAGGGTGTGTGTGTCGGGGGCTGTAGGGTATTTTATGGCTAGAAAATCTTCTCTTTCAATACTGTCAAAGAAGTTTCTTGCAGAGTAGTTATCACAGCATGTCAAATTGCCCTAGCTCGAGAAATAATTTGGATTTTTTTCTCCTCCCAGAGTGGCCCGAAACAAAAGGCACCCCTCTGGTCTAATTTGCCTTGGTAGGGTCCCTCTGGGTGGGGGGTCCGCATGGACGGAGAGAGTCCTGTCTCCTCACTGGAGGATTAAAGGTTCGGGAGGGGCGAGGTGAGGTGGGCGAGGTAGGGGTGATATAGCCTGCGTGCAATTTCGCCCAAAATGCTGCAATTGTCTCTGAGCTCGAACAGGGCAGAGCGGCAACGCTCATTTCCCCCTCCATTCATTATCTCGCCTGTATTTACTTATCTTTGTCTCAAAATGGAAAAAAAATCAAAGTGTTTAAAGGGCCTCTTTCATGTGGAGAAAGGTTTTTAACAGCGCATTTTGCCTTGACACGACTGAGTTAAAGCCAAAGGAACGGTTCCACTCTGAAGACGGTATGAATAGCAAATGAGTACTTTTCTACTTTTCTTTGGTATTATATACTGAATTAGATCCTTGATTTCTTCAAATTACATTTCCCAAGGGCCCGCTGTATAATGTGCTCCTTTTTGGCTGCGATGTACAATTTTATGGTGTCAAATTAGCACAAAGAAAATTACACCATTCTTCCTGGGGAAGGTGCCTTACGTAGTATTTTTACATCATGTGCCACATCCTTTAATGATTTGTACGTTTCTTTGAAAATAATTTGTCTCATCAGACAGCCTTGGCTCAAGAACGTTTGGCAGGAGCTTATAAAAGTGAGCTAACCGCACTGGATTTACATGTTAATAAATGCAGGCGATGGGGAGAAATATATCCTCCTCTGTTTACAATAAAACAAACTTAATTGACATTGTCATTGCAAATGAACGTCAGAGTTGAAATGTTCATTCGCAGTTGACTCGGTTTATCTGTGAGTGCAAGAGCGATTCCAACATTTTTGCTGCCGGCCTTAAGCAAGCAAGATTAAAAGCATGGTTTTTGTGGTCATTTCTTAAACTTGGTAAGAACAAATGTTTTTCCAGGGGAAGAACAAAGAGGTAAGACACACTCTTTGAAGTGCTGCTTAAAGTTCTGCTTCTGGTCTAATGAATTTCGGGATGCTGGGGTAGTATCAATATTTGAGGGAGTTTTGAATTACGGGCACCTGTACTTTTAAAAATAAATGTTCCTAAAGGCTGGAAAACACTACAAGACTTTTGCTCAGATTTGTGCCCAGATTTTCAGTCTGGAGTTGTTGCATAAAGTCTGTGCCAGTCTGCAGATTTGATCATGTATTGTTTTCTCTACAAACGTTCATAAAGTCTGCAAGTGTGTGATGTCTAGTTTTTACAAATCTATTGATTGTCGGGCTCCTTAAATAACCTGTAACATCTTGTTGCACAAATGTTCTTTGTTTAAGGTTCTACAGACTATAGACCACTTTGGAAAACGCTTTGACATTTATAACTGAATCAAAATGAATATCTGTAAGATTTAAAAACTCTAAAAATAACCAGTGGACCAGTGTTTACATCTTGTGAAGTGGTCTATATAAAAGTTAGAATAGTTCTTTTCCGAAAAGTTCTTTGGGTAACCCAAATGGTTCTTTTATGGAGTCACCGTGAAGAACCATTTTTATCGCCTGTATTTTTAAGTGTGCACATTCTCTTAATTGCTAATTCAACAGGTGCTGATGCATTTTCTGGCTCGAAGGGTGTACTCATGTTTGTGACAAAAACTTGAATAGGTACCATTTAAATGCCCCTTTTCTTCAACCCATTTCCATTTAAACAAGGAGCCGAGTGAAACTGAGTTTGTCTCTCATCTTTTCAAAGCCAGATGAATTCTGTTTTTGCTTCATTATTCTATTTATTCTGAAACGTGTTGGCTGTTCCAGTGCACTGAAGAGGTTCGAATCTTCAAAGACAGACCTTGAAATTGAATGCTAGATGGAGCTTCTAGCATGAACAATGTTTAATTCTACATAGAGAGGGTGTAATAACAGCGCTAACAGTACTTGGCTGTGAGAAACCGAAGGCCAGGAGAGAAATGAGTTAAAAGAATACAATTTAAAACATTTCTATCTCCAATAACAAATGTGCTGCGCAGACTAAAATGCCCACGTTTGCTCCTTTATTGTTGTGTCTTAAAAGACAATGGGGCTCGTGGAAACTGAACACTTAAATGGTTTCTGCATGAGTTTGTGTCAGAATGGCTGGTAAAAGCTTTAAAGGGATAGTGTTCCAAATCTGTATAAATGTCTTTGTTTGGTTGAACACAGAGAAAGATATTTGGACGAATGCTTGTAACCAAACAGTTCTTGGACCCCATTGACTACCATAGTAGGAAAAATGACAATAGTAGTCAAAAGTGCCCCAGAACTTTTTGCTGTCCTACATTCTTCACAATATCTAATTTTGTGTTCACTAGAAAAACAAAAGTACATTTCCCTAATATGGTAGTCAATGGGGTCCAAGAACTGTTTGGTTACATCCAAATATCTTTCTCTGTGTTCAACAGAACAACAAAATGTATACAGATTTTGAACATCTCGAGTAAATGATGGGTGAACTATCCCTTTAAGAAAAGAAAAATCATTATTTTATTTTTATTTTCCGAAAAAGCAAGAAAGAAATGGAGAAGAATAGAAAGTGAGTTTGGACTACTGTCACTTTAAAAACCCCTGTCTCGACCACCCACAAACCCCTGGCAGAGTCTTGCGCTTACTCTGAAAAACATTTTCTTGAACAATTAAATTTCTTTCCCCATCCGACTTAATTACTGCTATTCCTGTAGTAATACGTGGCTGATTTGAGAGAGATAATTAGGTGGGATATTGAGGAAGGCCTCTGGGGTCCTGGACCTCGTGAATCTCAGAATGAGAGAGACATGAGGAATAGATAGTTAGATGGAGATGGAGCGGGAGAGATAGAGAGATGCCATATTCTCAAATTATTCTGGGGGGCGAGTGCTCCCAGGCAGCTTATTCAGCTAAGGCCTGGTAATTAAATTATAATTTAACCTGCTGACTCTGGAGCAGGAAGGCCCCGGTTGGGCCGGGGGTGTCAGATCACTGACAGGATTTATACTTAATGAAATAATAAAGCAACAGCCGCGCCACGACTGCTCACACGAGTCAGAATACGCTCAATGTTTACGGTTGTGTGTGTGCGAATAAAAGTTTGTGTATTTGGTTTAGCTCTAACTGCAGGTGTCTGTTTTATTCTTGCCTTGTGGTAGGTAATGTGTGCCTTCTTCCTCCTCCGAGGGGCGAGGGTGAGATTACAGAGAAGAGCCAATGTGAAGGAAAATGACATTAGAAGAAGCGTAAGAGGAAAAGAAACGCGCAGCGCCATTTCAAGGCGACTGTGGTGGAGGTTGGTAAGATGGACTCCCTCCTTGTATAGCCCAGCCTCTGGCTCAGTAACCCCCCCACACGCACCCCGCCCTGCCCCGGTGCTGGCCTGTCTGACGGACGGCTCTAGTTAGCGGTCCCTGTGAGCGCAGAGAGAGAAATGGCGAATGACTGGAGCGCAAATGACAGGTGCAGTTAAAATGGTGGGGCACAGAGAGGCTGAAGGACACCGAGGATGTACTGTAGTGAAATCACCATGTCATGGAGTTCAACTGATGCGTTCCTTTTTCTTTGTCACTTTTCCACAGATAAACTTAAGAAAGTGTACATTTTTGGGGGACATTTAAAGACATTTTAGTATTTTTATTACTGTGGTGGTACCGTACTTCAATATTACTTTATTCATCCCTGATGAAAGTTTAAGAAATGGTTTTATTATAGTCGGTTTCATTGGATAAGGTTAATTTTTACCATGATCTACCATGCAGTAGGGTCCAAAATCTGAGACCACATTGAAAAGTTGAAATAAATACATAAATCATTTAATGTTTATGAATTTTAAACTACAGTATTTGAAGTTTAGAAATGTAAAATTAATTAATAAAAATATATATCAATTTAATTGTACTATATGCATGTATGAAAATGAAAATAAAGAATTAATATTAAAATGTTAAAAATGTTCATTTGTTTTGTAGAAGATTTCTTTGCACCTGTTAAAGAAGGTTGACATTTGTGATAAAAAAAATTCTTAAAATCACACCGCTTTGGACCCCACTGTACTGTAGATTCTTTATGGAAAATCCACTGTCCAAAAGATGGTCAATACTACTGTACTTGTTTTAAGTGTTGAAGTCTTGTTTTGCATTTAAATATATAGTACAGGTTGTATAGCGAGCAGTAGATGTATTAGGCAGCACAGAATTACAGAGTCTGTGTTCTTGTTTTCTGAATGTTTTTATGTTGTGGTGGCCACTTTGCACGGCTGTGACTGTGATGTTGTGATTTCACTCGGTCTCTCTCCCCAGCAGCTGATTTGCATCACTCAGCTCACCCAATCTCTCCTCCGCCTTTTTTATCTGTGTCTGCCCACCACCTTCAGTCCAGCCTCATGTATAAAGTAATCAGATTTTCCCAGCAGCTCCTGGATAGAGAGAGATGGATATGAGAGAAAGGACAGGAGGGAGGGGGAGAGATCGAGGGGACTTAATAGATCAATTTATGCTGCTCGGGAGAGGGATGGGGGTCTAGTCTTTCTTTCTTTCTTTCTATCTATTTTTCTTTCTTTCTTTCCATTTTGCCTACTTTTCTTCTATCTTCCTTCATTCCTTACTTCCTTAAGCCGTGTTCACACCTGACTTCTTTTTTTTTTTTTACAAGAGAAAGTAGACAATAGCGCTTATAAAAAGTAAGTAGGAAAAATCAGCCGGCAACGTTCTGAGGCAGCGTTTGTGCACGAAGGCAGCTCACAGAGACAAGTGCAAGAGCATCTTTACAATAACTAATCAAATTTTCCAACCTAATCTCACAGGAAGTTGTAAGTATTTTACGAGGTGGCAAATTCGTATGAATTTATACGGTGTGAGTTGTAAGAAAACATACGATTAAGCGATATTGAGGGCCCACCCCTACACCTTACGTCATTGGCGCGAAATAAACCATACTACTATGACGGAGATCGTACGAAATCATACGAATTAGCCAAAATTAGACACCTTGTAAAATACTTACAATTTTGCCGTGAGATTGCATTGCATATTTAAAAACTACAATACTAATTTCTGCAATCAAAAGTTACTGAAATTGATTTTTAAAAAATCACAGTTTACTCCATAGGATTATAATGTAAAACAAACGCTAGCAGTGTGAACACGGCCTTATCTGTCTCTTTCTTTGACTCTCCCACTCTCTTCCGCTCAGCCCATCTCTCTGAAAGTCTGTTGACATGGCTTTCCTCAACAGGCTGCCTTTAAGCTCGGCACACATCGCCTGTTGTCTTTGCGTGATTTCATACGTGCAAATAAACAGCACGCATGAATGTGTAGTGAGACGGGTACTTACCGCACACACACATTACAGGTGCATGTTTATGGCACCATTACTCTCAACTTCACAGCCGGATATATTTCCACGAGAAGGTGAACAGTACCATTATAATTCGCACCACCCCCAGTGTTCATTATCCACAGTCTGCCTTCAATGCCGGCCCTATCTGATGATTATTAAAAGGATTATCAATGCCGGCGTTATAATTAGTGGTAATGGAAGGCAAGCGCTTGCCCCTGCCATAGTAATTATTGATGCAGATCAGAAGGGATTAAACTTCATAATGTAGAGATCGCTCTGAGGCGATGTGACGTGTTGCTTTCTGATCTTTTGAAATGTGCTGAGGAATACTGCCTCTTTGTCTTTATCTCCACTTGACTATTTGAGCTCGGAAGATTTCAGCAGGCAGACAGCTTGTGTTCAGGCCAGAGATGAGCACGGCAAACCACTCACCGCCGGGCCCTTTCTCATCAGAGAGAATACTTGAATGGCAAATTACTTTACGCTCAGATATGTTCTGCCAGCCTATCGGCTCTGCATGAGAAGACGTTTTCACAGAATCGCCATTTCCTGGCCAGATTAGTAAAAAAGCAGCTTTGTTTTTTGTGTTATTCATGTTCCTTTTCTGGATGTTATTGTTAAAGTTGGTCATTTTAGAGCATAAAACTACTTAAGAATAATAATAATACTGGTGTTTGCCACTGTAAAACAGCTGCTATACAAACTACACATTTACTCACCCTCATGTCATTCCAGACCTGTTTGACTTTCTGTCTTAAGAAAAACACAAAAGATGATCTTTTGAAGAATGTTGGTAACCAAACACCGGCAGTGCCAATTCACTTCTATTGTTTGGACATAAAACCAATTCAAGTCAATTGGTACTTCTGTTGTTTGGTTACAAACATTCTTCAAAATATCTTTGTTGGTGTTCTGCAGAAGACAAAAAAGCCATACAGGTTTGAAATGACAAGAGGATGAATGAATGATGACACAATTTGTATTTTTGGGCAAACTATCCCTTTAATATTCAAATGCAGCAGTCCAATATTTAAGATATTGAATTATTCTGTGAACCTATTCTGGTCATTGTTTTACGTCCTACTGTATATGCACCTTTGCCAAAATAAGCCCCGTATTTAATTTCATGGGGCCAAAAACAGATCTACAAAGATAAAAAGTGTGATTTATCATCTTTAAAACCCTATGAAATCAGTTAAACCTCTGATACATTTTCTTATAAGCATTCCCAGTACTAGGTGGAACAAGTATGCAAACCTTTGGACTCGATGACTCGTTGACCCTCTTTTGGCAGCAATAACCTGCACAGCGGTCTGGAGGAATTTTGCACCATTCCTGTTTACTAAACAGTTCATATTTCTGCTATGTGGTATGAATTTCTCTCTCGAGGTCATGCCAAAGCATCTCACTTGGGTTGAGGTCTGGACACCAGAAGGCTTATCCAAGCCTTCACATATTTGTACCCCTGCACTGTACTTTATAAAACTATATTTATTACTTGGATTGTCTGGTAAAAATTGCAAAAAGTGTTATTTTATATACGGTTAAATTCCTGTGCCGTGCACTTGTGCGAAACTTTCCGCCCCTATAATCCGGTGTCAAGAATCTCACAGTAGCTTTACGATCAACAACACGGCCTCTTTTCTCCGTGGCCTCTTGACTGACGGGATAAGTATTTGTAGACGTGGGCCGGTGGTCAAGCGAACCTTGTTTTAAAACAGTTGAGGGCACTCTGAAGCATCTGTTCCCATAAGAAGTGTCTAACTTCACTCTAGGCCTCGCCTGTGTTATTCATGCAATATTTAGATGACATCCAATTGAAGTGCTCCTGCGGAGACCCTCGTGTATGTGCAAGCTATGGTGAGGCTGTATATCTGGGATCTGATTTCTTTCACGTCAGAGTGATGGACGTCGGGCATCTCGCCCTCTCTGCACGCTCTCAGACTGATGGTGGCACATTAAGTGTATTCGCAGGCAGTCGATCTCTGCTGCGGGTGGGTCAGTCCTGTTACGCAGTACCTGTTGAGTGCTGTGGCTTTGTGCTAAAGCAGGAGTTTTAGAAATATGGTGCCTGTCAAGCTCAAGACTCACAGGTTATTCATTTTAGCTCATCTTTTTATACCCTTGCAAAAAACTTGACAGGGAGGAATTAAAGCGTATTGAGAGTTAGCTTACATGATCAATTTGAAGGTCTTTTGGATATTTGGATAAAAGCGTGAATGTAATATAAAGGTATTGCGGTTTGAAACCGTAAAAAAGAAAAGAAACGCCTAAAATATTTCTTTTTTGAATTGCCAGTTATATTTTAGATGTTAGTGCATAGTTCCTTATGACATGCATTCACTTTATTGTAATATTTCGATGAAACAAATGTATATCTATCCTTAGAAAATAGTGACTCCAATATGTTATTCAATATGTTGAACCAGCTGTGTCATTTTAAGTGGATATTCTAGGTATGTTTTGCTTTTTATGCAACAAATGCTACCAATAAATCCGAAGTGATAACGTTAGATTATGGATTTCTAGAAACATTTCTTTTCCACATAGGGCTTTATTGATTGTACACCATTTTGTTGCATGCTTACGATTAACTGATACATGTTGCACAAATAAGCACATCCATAATTTGTTTATGGATATATTTCCCCCCATTTGCGTCACGGGAAGACAGACGTGCATTTATTATACATATTACAGTTTGGGCATTATAGCGCCTAGGTGTCATTCTCGGTTATTTCACAAGCACAATAATTAGCTCAACATTCGTTCCATCTTCCTGTTGATTTATGTCAATATGTACAGACGGAGTGAATATTCTCCTTTCTGTTCCATCAGTGGCAGCTATTCTGAGGTTTAGTGGCACCTTTTCCCCTTTCAGTGCTCATCTGAATAACATAAGGCTCAGGGTGCTTGGAAAAGAGTGGAACAACGCTCAAAAATAACCCACTTTTCCCAAACATGGTTTCATATTCAGTAATTTTGTTCCTTTTTGTTTGTACTGGATGTTGTGGGAACACATACTATGCGTGTTTGTCTTCTATCTCCGAATGTGTGCGTGTAGCTGTTTTTTTGCGCATTGGTTATGTATTTCTCTTGCTTACTCCACTATTGTTTTTAAAGACCCCCTCCCTTCATTCATTCAAAGCTGACGCTAGTTTTTGACAGGCTTCGGTCTTCTGTCAGCCCAGCTGCGACGTGTTTTTGTAGCTTTGCTCTCCTGAAAAACAAAGCTGGTGCTTGCTAAACAAACTCCTGTGTTTCTGCTTGCTTGCATGCAGAATGTTGTGTATATGGCGGCTTGCTTGATATCGAACAGATTCCCAGTAGTCACCATTCGCTGATGTTGGGCTGGTACCGATTCTACCCCTCTGTGCCACGAGGAGCCGTTTCACAGATGAGAGAGAAAATGTACGCACCTCCTGGCAAAACGTGAGCATGTGTTTGTGTTCCACATAGCGGTGTGTCCGTCAATATTAAGATGTTCGCTGGCAGCAAATTCCCTTTAGGGCAGCGGTTCGCAACTGTTTTTCGACCTTTGACCCTTAGGTTCCAAAATTCGTCTTGACCCTGTAGTCTAGATTTCAACCCAGTCTCACGGCTGTTTGTGACATAGTCACGGAATTTAGAATCAATTGATTCGTGTTCATGGACACGAATGCCCCCCTTTTTCGTGTCACTCAGCACGATTTTTAATATACAGACCGCGTGCGTGTGTGTACAAACATTCATATATTTAGAGAGATAATTTACATGGTGGCTATAAAGGCTAATTTTGCTAAAACGAATGCATTTTATGAGATCATAAACCCCGCCCCTAATCCTAACATCACAGGTGCAAAGTCAAGTCATAATATAACGTACCGAATGAATTCACACGAATGAGCCGCCTCGCGAAATAAATACGAATTCCCATCAGATTGCGTCGATGTATATTTATACATATGAAAGATACTTCATATTGAAAGACATGAGATTGAAAGTCGTGCTGAGTGACGCGAAAAAAGGGAAAGTTCATGTCCAGGAACACAAATAAATAGATAACATTTCGTAACTATGTTATGAATTCCTGCAAGTCTGTGTTGAATATTTGCCGCAGAAACAGTCCCATGAATTTTCAGGTACAGTTCCTAGAAATCTCCCGTGACTCCGTCTGCATCTATTCCTCCAGTGAACTCCACAAGGTAAAGAATCCTCGCATTCCTCTTACAGGTCCGTATCACCACCTCTAAGCGTGCTGTTTCTTCAGATTTCGGCAGCGTCGGTTCACTGATGACCCTGCTCATTTGCTGTAAATGCCTGAAACGTTAGGAATTCTTCACATGAGACGTCTGTTGTCTATTGCGAGCAGGCTATTATGATAAGCAGACATAATGGCTGTTGTAATTTTTCATAAAAAAACAGGGAACGAGCAGCTTATGAAGCCGGTCACGCAAAAGCAGATGCACCATAATGATGCTTCCATAATAACTTAAAAGCGCTAAAGAGAATGGTCTCATTTCCCCCGTGCGTTTTTCTTTTCTAAGTGATAGGCTATTGTACGCGACAGCTCTCTCTCTCCTAGCTCCCAAACATAACTTATTTAGAAATAAAGCCAAGTGGCATTAATAACCCGTTAAGAGGAATGGAAATTTGTCTTGGAAATGTTTGAGGGATCGCTGCCAAGTGAGCTGGGAATTAAAATGGCCTCTGGTGAAGCACCATAGGATGTAGATGGAAAGGAGAAGAATATTTCAAATAAGAATAATATCATCATAGAACGATTTTCAACCGTATAAGGCCATAACACCCACTCCCTCCAACACACACACACACACACACACACACACACGCAGGCCTTCAAATGACACAATATAAATGCCCCGTCCCTCACGCCCAGCCGATGATGTCTGATATTCCATCCTTGTCATTTTATTAAAGATTTAAACAGTTTTGCATCTCAAACAAATACACGCCGGGCAATTTCCCTGACACCAGAAGCCTCTTCCCACCACACCACTTGAAAAGGGGGTGACGCTATATTATATTTCCAAGTGTGTATTTAATAAATGTAAAGAATACATTATTTTATATTATCAGTGCTAAAGGGCCCCAGTGTTGGATTTAGAGGAATATGACTCCTGTCACATGAATAGGAAGATGGGAATAAAATGGATGCTGTGATGAACAGGAAAAGCTGAATTTCATGACATTACCATTATGAATCCTGTGACTATTAGCATGAGCTGAAGGCCGGGCTGTTCTTCACAATGTGATCTCTCCTTATTAGTATTAATAATAATGAGAATATTCTGCTTTAATATATGTGTATGTTCAGGCTCATATTAACTGCTTTTGTGCGGGAATGAAAGGATGACTTCTAATGACATCCTCGCTTTTATTTCCCTGCCTTTCATCTGCAGTCTTTCAGCAACGACTTTATCGCCCTCGTCTTTTTGTCATTGTTTTATCAGCTGCCTTAGCTGCATTTCATCTCTCGGTTTTCTTCTCTCTCTCACTCTGTCGCTCTCGATTCCCTGTAAATCGATTATGTTTGTGACATGAGTACCTGTGTTCACCAGAGATGTTTCTATGTATTATTTTTAGGGCTGTCGACTGAACTCACTAATTTAGTTCGATTAATTGTCTATTTGTGATGTGTCAGCATATTTACATAGGCAAAGGTTGCCCAAAATCTAAGAATAAGTGTTAACTAAATCTGCAAAAATGTACCGATAGATTTGTGTTTAATGAAATTAAAAAGTAATTTTAAAGCTATTTTTAAATCTCCATTTGATGAGTTTATCTGCTACAATAATTGTCATTATTTTAAACATTTTAATATATTATTGTTTTTAATTTTTAATTAATACTCATGTAAATGAATGCATTTTTTATTGATTGACAGCCCTTATTCTTTATTTTGGATCAGCCTGGATCATACTCTTTACCTTCACCCCAGCCACCCCATAATTCCCAACCGGGCCTTGAATCATGTGCTCAGATGGCATTATCAATATCAGTGTCACCAGTCTGACACTGCCCATGCCGTATCAATAAACATTTTACAAAGTCCTGATTTTACTCCTCCTGAATTATTAATCGAGTGCGATAAGGGTCTATATTTTGTTGAAACCTCAATCCTAAGTGAGGGATCTAGTTGCGTGTATGTTTGTCTTGGATCTTTAAAAGCAACATCAAGAAGGGCAAGAGAGCAGGAATCGAGCGCTTTGGCCTGCTCTGCGCTGTTGTGCGGCCGTGAGGGAAGCGGGCTGTGCCCAAATGATGGTGGAAGGCTGTCAGACCCAGTGACTCCCCAAACTGGCAGTGACGCCTTTGGTTTGCAGATCCTCTGCTCTGCTTCTGTCTCAAACTCAAAAGCCTGTCGCCCTATTGCAGGCGTCAGGCTGCAACTCCGCTCGGCTCTCCAGAACGTGCCATCCGCAATGAATGATCCTGTCAACCTGAGCACTGCTCCTTTGTCAGGCCATGCTGCAGTTTGACAAACACGGAGGTCACAGCAGAGTAACAGATACTGAATTTTTAATACTAAGACAGCTGCACCTTCAAGAATAGCCTGGCTTAGGTCAGTGGATTGTTTTTTATTTTAATAGTTTACTATGCAGTGGTATACAATTAGCAGAAAACACCTCGAAGATCCCAGATAGTTCAGAGTTGTAGTGCGAACACTTAGCAGATAGGCCATGATTGCAGAAGCTGCGCTTTTGTTCGAGTAAATCGAGGATGATCTAAGTGTAGCAAAAACAGTTGAATACATTAGCTGTGAATGCCAGAGGGGGCCGCGTTTCAGTACCGCTTAAGTACTACTGTTGCAAACCCAATCACTTTGGCACTGTTGGAGGGCCGCTGTGGCAGTCTTGAGTCTAGCATTCAGTCAACAGTCTTGGAATATCCTCTCATCCTTTTAAACACGCCGCATAATGCTTCATTCTGTTTGTCCCACTTTAGGCCTGGAAGTTTTTTGGTACTTATTTTTCAAAGTAGCATGCAGTCATAAAAGCACATGACTGTGCTGTTGAAGTATGCATAAAGTGTGCAATTTGGCTAAAATGCTGAAGTTCATCAAACGAATGAGTTAGTATGTGATATTAGAGCTGATTCATTTGGTAGTGTTTATTAATAAAATATTGATTTCTGATGGAAATTAATAGTCCGAGTTGTTGAATAATACCTTTTTTATTTAATTAATTTAATTACAATTTTTACATTTTTATCAATTAATTTATTTAATTAATAAAAAAATTCTTCATTTTAAAAAAGATACATTTCTTCCTTTTTTTGTTATTTTATGAATTAATGTAAATACAAATTTATATTCTCTCCTTTTTTAAACATATATATATATATATATATATATATATATATATATATATTTTTTTTTTTTGGGAATAATGTCAGTTTCTGGTGTTTCATATAGTGTTACAAAATAAAAGCGCAATTTTGTCATCTCGCTGATGCTACATACAAAGAAAATATTTTCCTAAACAATGACAACAATTACACCAGTTATGCGCGACCGCAGCGTCCTTTGGAACACAAAGTAAATAGCTTGTTCTCAAAAGCCGTTGATTTAATGTGGATTTGAAAGCTGAGTGATTGTGGGGAAAACATACAATTTTCACAAGCTTTGAGGATCTTACAGGCAGGAAAAGGACAAAAGGGTCCAACGCCCAGCCAACAATTGGGCAATAAAGAGTCAAGTAGTTGTTGTGAAGGCTTGCTCATCCTCTTTGTGTTTGAAACACCAGTGAAGAGCACATCATAAAGTTCCCATCATAGTTAGAAGTGTGATGTGTGTGTGTGTGTGTGTGTGTGTGTGTGTGTGTGTGCGATGTTTGGCAGCAGAGGCAGCTACTGTTCATTAGCACTGCTAGAATGCCTTGAGGCATGTTGAGGAGGGGAGGCCGGGTTTGGAGGGGGCTGCAGGGGGGGCGGTTTGTATGGAAATTGACCAGTGTGCTGTAACTGTTCGCCTGGTGCAAGCCTTTGAAGTGTTGCTGTTCAACACTGCGGCTGCCTTTGTTCTTGGTAATTGCCTAAATGATCTCAGTGGAGTGCGGGGCCACGCAACAACCAAACTAATCCAGGGCCTGCCCAATAATTTGACAGAGTGCCCTCATCTCATCAACCCCCCTGCCCAAAATAAACCCACCAACCAGTTTTGTATATAGTGTATTTATTAGCCCATTACGGGGGTGGGGGTTGTTGTGTGTTTGTTGTTTGAATGAGTGGCTCGTGTGTGTGTTGTCAGGGTTTAGACACACGCCAAACCCCCCCATCGGCTTTTCTCCGGCCATTGATATGGAAATGAGTGCAAGCTCCATTTGCAAATCAGGGTGGAATAATTAGTCCAGAGCACTTAGCAACAACAACAATAATACATGCCTCTGATCCGGGCTGAGCTGCCCTCTCTTTGTCGTTTAACCTGCCGCTGGCAATCGGACAAGCCCTGCCGTGATGGAGCCCCCCGTGGGGAGGTGGGGGGCATGCAGGAGTACACTGCGGGAGCAACGCTGGAGAACAGGCAGGGTACGGGAGGCCAAAGGAGCCTTGAGCAAAATCAGACCTGGCCCACAGCCTGATGCCCAGGGCCCACGCTGAGGTCAACTTCAGAGCGGCGCTCTCGCTTTCTCGCTGTCATACACACACATGCATATAAACACAAGAACCAGGGTGGGCCAGATGCTTTGCAGCAGCTAGGCTAATGCCTGTGCGAGTTGCTCTTACGTACCGCATGAAGAGACGGACTGTATTTATCATATCGTACGATCGTAGGTCTTTTCTTTCAGACGTAGAAAGCGATATTGAGAAGGGAGAAGGGAGGCTCAGGCTGCGTACCGAGTGTATCAATGATATCACTGGTCTGACTTACAGCATGGAGATCATTAAAACCCATATACATGCAGGACGGAGGTGGCACGTTGGGTTGGAGAGGAAGTCTGTCATAGTGTAATGAAGAAAGCCCCCCTCCTTCCCTGTCCCGGGACAGGAGCAGTTGAGAGATATCAGGTAGACCAAGGTCCCATATAAAAGCGGCCCCTATGAATTATAAATCATAGGCCACCAGAGCCAGAGCCTGTGGGATGCTGAGGGGGTGAAATGGCACATGTTCCCGGAACAAAGGACAGCCACGGGAGGGGTCAGGTTAGGGGTGGGCGGGATGATGGGATGTCATACGGCGAAGAATGATGAAGGACACTACATTTAATATGTTTTTGTGTGTCCGTGTTGGATGCAGGTTGTGTTTGTTCATGATTTGGTACTTGTTTATGCAACGCAGTGAACACATAAGCAATTGCAACAAAACGAACAAATTATAATGTATTCTGTGACTAAACATGTTGTTCTGCAAATCCCAGCGAGCTGTTTTTGAAGGCAACATAGTAAGGCACCAAATAGTTTCAAGAAACACAGAACTAATTCAATAAATACTTTGGTGTAATTCATTTTGTCAATATTTGTATGCATTATGTATTTTTTTAGTTAGACTATTTTTTGGCTCATGGAGTTACCATTGCTGTCTATGCAGAGCATATCCTAGGTATAAAAATAGTTCACTAAAATGTACTTAACATATAAACTTAACATATAAAAATGTAGTCTTCAGTACTGGTGTTCATGGTGTCTCAATAGCACAGTTGAGTACACTTCTAGATCTTCTCAAGTTTATCTTAAAGACATTTTATTTTTGTACAATAAATACAAAATTGGTACGTGAAAATAGAGCACTTTAAATACATTTAATGCACTTTTTTCACCTGAGATATTGAGTGTATTGAGGCATTTGGAAAACAGCTAAAAAGCCAAAAAATCGTGACTAGCTATACAGTCTCAATACGGACAAACAGTTTCTGTATAAAAACATGTTTTCTTGCTGTAGAAACTCTTAGAAATCAAATGGATCTATACACAAAAACACCTGTATGTTCATATTTATATAACGTCTTCAAAGCTTCAATATATTACAAACAATTCTTTGTATCACTTCGTTCAACGTGTGTGGATATCTCTAAATCTAAAGAAATCATCCTGTAACAGTATATACTTTCAAAATAAAGCCCTGTTATTTCAGACTCACTAATGGTGCAGAAATATGTTACCTCGCCCGTGCAGCGTCTCTACGGTGAGGAATTTCCGCAAGTCTCTGGAGTGAATCTGTGAATCTCTGCTGCAGTCCCACCGACCTGCAGGTTGAGGGCGTGAGCCGTGTAGGTGGTGCTACCCAGCAGCTCTGTCTGGTCGGGGCCCCCGGTCCTCGCTATTGGCCAGCAGGGGCCTGGCTGTGGCCCAGTTAGAAGCGGGTGAATGGAAATATAGTTTTTTGGGGTCCATGCTGATGAAAGCTTGATTGATGGGGTGTCAGGCAGTCTGTGATGGATTAAATTGTGTGTGCAGACGTCTGTGGTCCCGGCCAGTCATGGCTGTTGCCGCTTTTTCCGCGAGCCACTGCCGCGGCAGCTTTAAGAAAATTTGATTTTCGCAGCTCAGAAACAAACCACAGCCCCTTTCTCTCCGCTGCCTGACTTCCATTTAGTTTGAGAGAGCACAAGTGATTCTTTATTGGATGAAAACTGCACTGGATTGGATAAAGTGTTAGAGCGCTGAGCCATCTATCACCATCAGCACCCGGCTCCCGTTACGTCTTAAAAGAAAAGAATGAAAGCCAAAAAAAAGTGAAAAGAGAAGACTCCTGAAAAATAGACAGCCATAGGATGTTAGAGATTTGAAAATTAACTGTGGAATATATATCTGTGCATCCTCTTTTCCTCTGTTAAGCCTGTTGCCTCGGTCAAAGGATGTCAAGTCATTTCTCTACAGAGCTCGAACTCTGAACGGCAGCCGTGCTAGAGCAAATGTTGCTGTCTTCAATAGAGCGTTTGGTTCAGGTTCGAGAAGATGTGACGGGCATTAGTGGGTGTTTGAGTAGCCATCTAGGCCAGTTTCCTTTAAAGTTCAACTTTACCCTTTTACCACCTATAGTGAAAATGGTGCTGGTTGTTTTGCTGGTTCTTGATCAGGGGAACCGGTGATCTGGATCAGACTACTGTTGTCTTTGTTTTTTTATGAGTTGAAAACATGTGTTGAGTAATTAAATTGAAAAAAAAATTCATATTTTTCTTTTATATCACAAGCCGATTTTGAGGCAAACATCCAAAGTACAAATTTATCCATACGCAATTTGCAAATTATTGTATTTAAAATAGAAGCAGCTGTACATTTTTTAATTAATATATTGTTCAAATTATAATAAAAGATTATATATCATAAAAGCCGAAAAAAATTAAGAGACCATTTCAAAGACCATTTTCAGTTTTAATTTGTTTAGGTGAAATATATATATTTTTGTTTTATTCTGTGAACTACTAACGATATTTATCTCGAATTTCAAATAAAAATATTGTTACTATTTGCATTTATTTCCAGAAAATGAATATAAAAATAACAGAAAAGATACGCTGTATTTCTTCAGACCTCAAATACTGTAAAGTAAACAAGTTCATATTCACTTTTAAGCAACTGTAATATTTGTACATGTGTTAAGGTAAAGTTTTGATTTTTAACATTCGATTTTTAACATTTTTAATGTCTTGTCATGCTGTCAGTGTTTGCTGTTGGATGATTTTGTCTCTCCGGCGGTTTGATTTTGTTGAAATTCAACAGATACTATACTGGAATGACCACAATACATCTAGAATTGCTGGATGAAATTAACATTTGGAATGGTCTCTTCATTTTTTCATTTTTAAAAAAAAACTAGACTTTTACGTGCTTGACATTACATTATCCCGCGTTCATGGAACTGGTTTTCTCTATTTTTGCAGTGGAAATGCTGAAGTTGTGCACCGGCACTCTTTTGGTGGTAACGGGGCACCTGAGTCTCTGTTTCCTCAGGTGTAGTTGGGGTGAACTACAGAAGCAGCCCTGCATGCCTCTTGTCCTTCAAACAAACCAATTAGCCTCTGATGTTTGTTTGCTCAGATCTGGCCATATCACAGCCATCCATTTTTAAACAGAAGGCCTGTTTGTCCCTCCCTTCGCCCATTAGTGCTGTGCTCTGAAGAGCAAATGGCCTTGAATTTAGCTCAGGGCGATACTGCTGATGCACAGGGCACATCCATAAACGCACACACAGAGGGAGTAAAAGATCTAAAGCGAGGAAGGCAACGAAAGAATTATTTAAAAGCGGCCAACTCCTATGTATTTCATTTAGGCATTCATAATTCATTTCAAAACGAACCGCAGATGATGTAAAGCTGTTTGGCACAGCCACTTTACTGAACCTTCTGCCTTAAAACATCTCTGTGGCTTGAGTGTCTTGTGGCAATGTAAACCCGGCAGGCTTTCTTCTTCTCTATCCAGTCTTAATAAATCATGCCGGGACCCGAACAGCACTTATCGGTCCGCTCTGAGATCTATAATGAGCCAGAGGAGCCAGGGGTCCACCTAACCTCTGCAGAAATATTTTATTAAGATTGTTTAAACACACTACAAGCAGTCAGACATGTAGGGAGCACATCTCAGGGACACTGAGTAATGTCTTTGTCATGGATAGCAGTGGGATTGTTTGGCAGTCATGTTGGAGGCAGACACTGTATGTTTTGTACAGTATGTAGCTACGGTACCAGAAAACTTAACAGGAGGGAACAAATCCTGAACTTCAAAAATGATCTGTCTTATCAGCACCGTGTTCCTTGAAAGGAAGAATTAAGGTACTCAAGTACAAGGTACAAAATACAATTTTGGGCAGAGCTCGTGATTCAACGGTTTAACAGTTAACTGTACAAATCACTCTAATAATCAATAAACCGAACAGGATATGCACTTTCATCTTTCATAATCTTTTTGTCCATGTTATGTTACCACAGTACGTCTGGCAATCTTAAAAAAAAAAAAACATGCAAGTAATTTTGGCTATGCAACGTACAAATATTTTTTTTTGTTTTCAAAATGTGAATAGATATTCCCTTTCAAATCCTATACAAGAAAAGATGAGAACATGAATAAGGGATCTACTCACTAAAATGGTTCAGAGGTGGAGCCAAAGATTGTGCCTGCATGGAATTACTGCAAACATCCTTTTAACTCGTCTCTGGTAAAACAGGAAAATCAGATAATCATGCTATTGATAAATACTGTTTTATATAGCTGTGTTGTGTGTTCCTTTAAAACCATAAAAAACGAATTACATTCACATAAATTAAATACATTACATTGAATTCAACAGAACAAATTGAATATCCATATAGAAACAGTTATTTGTCATATTTATAGATTATACAGTTCACCTTTTACATAAGAAAGCGTTACAGCACATGCACGCTTTTGTAGCCCAAACTTAACTTCCGGCATACACATCCACAAAGAATAGAGTCCCTGCAGATTATTTCTGATAACAAGCAAAAGAAATAACAAGTAAATGACATTAGCTAGCAAGTTAAAAGGATGTGTAGTCAGTATTATTTTGGGTTAACAGTAGAAGAACAGTTACTTGGCTAAACTTAAATGCAACCCATTCAACAAATTTACATTTATGCACTTGGCAGACGCTTTTATCCAAAGCAACTTACATTGCATTACACCAAACATTTGTTTCTAAGTATAAGTATATTTAATAAAATTAATATAAAATAAAATATAAATTGATATTCATATAAATTAAATACGTATAAATAGTTATATCATTAGCCACAAGACCGATCAACAAGCACACTTCACTTCAGGCCAGATGCATTTACATGTCCACATTTACATATCAAAAGGTTAAATGAGGCTTCACTTACCACATTATTCTCTTTGACTATTGATTTTTTTAATCTTATACATAAGTTATGCTCTCTTTATCGGTTCTATTCGAGCTTCCACATCATTAGATTCGTTATTTTTTCCAGATTTACAATAAGCGAGACCCGAGTTTTCACCTGTTTAACCAAAGAACCAGATGATGTTAGGTGCAAACGTTCTTTGATACAGCAAAGACAACCATTAAAGCATTGCTCGAGTCGTCAGCAAAAAAATCCCACAATTCTCCGCCGTACACCTGCCCAAGATAATAGCAGTTACATCCCTAATGCATCGTTTTTTTAATAAGTTGGAAAATTGATAAGACCTTCCAACAAAGGGAAGCAGCGAGCGGCCGCCCTTACAGTAATAATAAAAGCTAAAGAAAAGTCTATTCTGTTCCTCTGGCTTTTAACTTGCCAGCATCCAGAGACTGAAGCAAACTAGTTGAAGAGGAAAATCATTACGCACCTGTTTCATCTGCCTCTGTATAGAAACAGTAGAGCTGATTAAAGGTGACTAAAATCTCAAACCCACCGGGGCCGCGGCTGTGCCTGCCTCTCTCTCTCTACCAACTTTTATTTTTAATGGAATATCAGCCCTGAGCTCCTTTACTCAGGAACAGAGGAATATAAATGTTTTAAAAATTACCCCCCGAAAAGGGAATGGAAGGAGGAAAGAAGAGATAATCGGAGAAAGATTTAATCTTAATAATTCATCAACTTTTCCTTCACGCTCTGTTCTGAAGACACACGGTTTATGTTTGCATGTATGTTTTTTTAAGGCTGAGAGCAAGGTAAATGCAGTTTGTAGGCTGCAGTGAAGATGGTCGTGTGATAAGGGCAGCGGCGACCCAAACGCTCATAAACAAGGTTAGCATGGCTAGGGAGGCCCTGGGGAACAAGAGGCCCGGTAACCACGGCAGACTGCACGACGATTGTGCATCTACGGCTGAGAAAGAGATTTATTCTGTGCATGTGCGTGTGTGTAATTGAGTATATTGCATACTCAGTGTGTGCTCACGCTAAGCTTTTTATGTGTTAGTGTAACAGTGGTTCTTCTATGTTATCATAAAGCTTCCCGTTGCTTTTCATGGATAACATTTGCTCACCGCTGAAACGGGCATATGTGATTACTGTAATTGGCAGAAGGTATCACTCGCTTTCTCACAGGGATCGATGAGGACCTTCTACCTTCTCAATCTGACCCGTCCCTCAGAGCGGGGAAACCCCCACGCTGAGCACTAAATGTCAAAGTTAAGTAGAACGGCAGCTTTTCTTTTTTTGTATTTAATTGGAATATTTGACCCGCTGTTACACTGAGAAGTAGATTTCGGGGATGCCATGAAGATAGAGGAAGAAAGGTTCAAAGAGAATGAGTGAGAGATCTGGGAGTCTGAAGATGGAAGATTAAGCAGAAAAGGGTTGAGTATGAGAGGCGATCAGGGTTTCTTGAAACATGTCTTTTTGCAGGAAGGCAGTCGGTCCACCACAGCGTTGGTTTTTAGTATGGACCTCATCCCAACGGATTTTTGAGAAGATAAACCCCTCGTATATTTATACATTTAAATGAATGTGAAACGGGCAGAAATCTCGAAATCCATGTTTCGTTTTCATTTTTTGAAATCATTACAGTTGGTCATTATTCAAGTTGGGTTTTACAAATATTTAACGTATTAATACGTTGCCTATTTTGCCTATGTTGTGGTTTTTAAGATGAAAGGTCCCCCCACCGTGACAATCTGGTGGCTGTAAAATTGGAGGTTTTTAATAGAGGCATTGCCTGTTTTATCCTCTATACATATTTTGTGATTTGATCAATAAGCATTTAAAAATAGCATTTTAAAAGGATAGTTCACCCAAAATTGAAAATTCTGTCATGAATTACTCACTCTCTAGTTACAAACCTGTATACATTTTGTTGTTTGGTTGAACACAGCGAAAGATATTCAGACAAATGCTTGTAACCAAACAGTTCTTGGCCACCATTGACTACCATAGTAGGAAAAATTACAACGGTGGTCAAAAGTGCCCCAGAACTTTTTGCTATACATTCTTCAAAATATCTCATTTTGTGAAAATAAAATACAAAGTAATTTTACCAAGCATGGTAGTCAATGGGGTCCAAGAACTGTTTGGTTACAAGCATTCTTTCAAATATCTTTCTCTGTGTTCATCAGAACAAAGACATTTATACAGATTTGGAACAACTCAAGGGTGAGTAAAATGATAACAGAATTTTCATTTTTGGGGTCCCTTTAATAACATTTATTGTTGATTTGAAATGTGTAATACTTCTATACCGTTTACCTGAATACACACACTTTGATTCAGAAAGTTGCAACGCTCATTCCAAAACCAAAGAGTGTGTTCAGAAAAAAGATGAACGGGCAGTTGTGACAGGGCAATGATTCCAGACCTGTGACTTTACACTGGAACTTCTCTCTTGGTCCAGGACTGCTCCATCAGGTCAGCTGTCCCGCAGGACAGCCGTTCGGGCTGTTTGTTTAGAGATTATGGTTCACCAAAGGTGACGGGGACCTCCCCCCTACTGTTGTCCTTTCCATCTGCACTGCTGGGAGTCAAGTTCAGCCACGGGGTCTGGCCTGTCTGGGTGTCGCGGACATATGGGTACATTTGCATACTGAGGTCAACAGACTTGGCCATCTCAACTTGGCGTAACCTAATGTAGCCTGTCCCCAATCTGGGGAGGGGAATGAAGGGTAGCCAACATGATTTATATAAAAATGGGATTTCTCAAGCAGGGCCAAGCAGGACGGCCGATCCCTTTATGCATGTTTCATGCAATGCAAATCAATTTTCGCATCAACGTGCCAGCGGAAAACTCAAAATGTTTGGTGTTTATTTCGCGTACTGCGTTTCGTGCGGTATGCATAGTATGCGTGCTCTCGAGAAATGAGTGACACGTATATTAGAGAGAGCAGTTTCTTTCTTTTTATGCACAATTCACTTTCCAAAAGTACCTTTGCAGTTGTCAGTTCAGTTCTAATCGTTGTAAATAATATCAAAGCAAAATATTGCAAAACTTTGGCACTCCAGCCAGGATTGTTTGGTTTTATGGTGTAAATGTATTGGTTTGATGTATGTGTTTGTGTCATTACTGATGGCTATCAGAAGATGGTTGCGTCACAGTCTGGGCTTTATTGTCTTTTGTTTGGCTGGCTGGCCTTCGCTCTGCTCTGTGCAAGACTTTTGACCCTGTTTTTATGTGCCTGTCCAATTCCAGCTGCCCCACTGCGTCCAGCAGGCATTAGAATACACGGCAGATGCTGTGGGGAAACCGTGAATAAATGCTAATGGTATTCTTATTGGCTTCAAAATCATTTTCACAGTCACAAAAAACATTTTTGAAATATTGCCCCCACAACCAAAACGATGAAAATCCCGTTTATATATATTTCATCTGTAAATGTGACATGTCGTTTTTGGTTTATTCGAAAAATATGGCATTGTCATATAGGTTATATATATATGCTTAATATTTATATGTGCTATATATATTTTTCCCTTTTTTAAATTTGTATGATTGCACTGGTCCAATGTCCCTGCCGAGCCTCAGTGCCGGTGTGTTTGGTGTGTGAGAGAGAGAGAGAGAGAGAGAGAGAGAGAGAGAGAGCCTATGAGCAATCTCACATGGATCTATCATGGTGTCACAATGGCAAACCTCTGACTCCCCCCCACTCCTTTTCTCGCTCTCTATCTCCATTTCTCTAGCTTGCTCTCCTCCTCTTCCCCGTGCCTTTTAGCCGGGTCAGGAGAGAACCTGGACCACACTTCCCGCTGTCGGATAACTCCTGGATCCTGGAGAGTTTGATGGCACCCGAGCGGAGCACAGGTAACGCCTCTACTGATTCACTGTGAGTCAAACTCTCAGGGTCACCTGTGCTGCTCTCAGACTCCCTCACTTACACACACATGCACACGTAAGCACAGACGCGCACACGCACACACACACACACACACACACACACACACACACACACACACACACACACACACACACACACTGTAAACTTACGTGCACACTCCCACACACTCCCACACTCATGACAAGTTTTGTTATGCTTCCTTTGGCTTTTTGTACTGTGTGTTGAATTGATATGCCGTTGCCGCGCTGTGCGTATTTAAAAGACTTTTAAAGTTTTATTTTTGCTACTGTTTGGCCGGTGGGTGTGTTTTACTGGTTCCGAATATGTTTGGTTTATTTACATTTGCTGGAACTTATGTCAATTTTGTCTTGACCTGATGAAATCTGAAGTTGTCAGTGTTCTGTCTGGTTGGTTTTTCAAATGATTCCAGTTTGTGTACGAGTTTGGAATGATTGAAAAAGGTATTTGAGAAGTTGAGCAGAAGTATTGACTTTATGCTTTTTGCTGCGATAATTTCTTTAATGAATTTTCTCAATGAAGAAAAGTTTTTGTCTACGTGCGTGTTGTTTGAACATTGTTTTGAAATTAAAATGCACTTCCAGTAGATCTGCTGTACATACAGATACTTTTGGATGGTTTACTGGTATCTATACGTTCACATTTACGAACGAACTGCAGCGTAAATGCTTCATTTTATTAATAGGTTTTTGCATTCCCTGTGAACAGTGTTGTACTGTAAAGCTTTGTGAATAGGCCTTTGAGAGATGTTTTCATAGTGAAACAGGTGGAGCTTGTGTTGTAATCTCTGCTCTCTTAAAACTTGTGGCCGGTGCCCTTTATAAAATACCAGTGGCCTGCACGTTAAAAGCTGCTCTGTTTCATGGTTTTGCATTGTAATTTTGGTTTAACCCTATTACAGTTCCATTTAGGTCCGAGGGCTGAGGAAACCAGTCAGGGCTTGTTTTAAACTTAATTCGTATGTACACAGACCCGGGCCCAAGAGGTTAATGGCTAACAAATTAACCCCTCTGGCATTATCTTACAAATAGCTTGCAGCATATGATAACCTATAATCAATATCAGCAATTATGTGTCAGGGAGAGACTCGTGTCGCTGACCTGACTCCCATGAAAGGACTCTCTCCGGAAAGAGGATCTCTCTCTGGTCATGCAAAGTGGCCTAATGATGTCATTACCAGGATTCGGTAAAGAGCACGGGCACCTGGGACCACCTCTGTATGTCATGTAGTCCGGCTGCTGTCTTTCCTACTGTAGATATCACACTAGTTTTCTTTTATCGCTCTCTTGCCATAGCCTTTTGTTTCTTTTTAGTTCATGCTTTCTCTTTATTTATCAACCTTTTTATTTTTCGATCGTTCTAACCGAGCTCTTGCTGCGATATTTTGAAACCTTGCCCCTCTTTCCTCCAAATGTCAGCCTTTGGTAAAATTCATTAGTTATCTGAATTCGTGGACCACAGGTGCTTAAACAGGTGCGCTCTTGTGTCTTAAGTTTTGTTGTTATTCAAGCCGAATATAAAGGGTTTAAAAGGTTTTAAAGAAACTCTTTTTACATCTCCAGCTGTCCAGCACGTTACTGGTGCAGGTCAGTGCTGTATTCAGGTGCCATCTTAAATAGATGTGAACTTCTTGAACTTTGTTGATCATTATACTAATTCTTTTTAGTGTTTCTTTTTATTATTTCTCATTATGTGCAATGCATCTTTCAATAAGAGCAGTTTGGCGTCCTTTATAGGGTCTTTAAGATTATTAAAATGACTAAACAATTTTGAGCAAGTGATCCTTTAAATCAGGGCAGCTTATTTCTGGAATCAGTTCATCAGCAACTGAAATGCCGGCCATGCAGGTGAAGGACATCAAAAAATAGCCAATGAATAAATTTAGATCCCTTACGGAAAAGTGGTATATAATTTCACAGAGATGAACACCAATGGGAATTGGCATCTCTATAGAGCATGCATGGATCACCTTCACTCAGTGTCTTCTGGGATCCAGCAGGTTCAGGGGTTCATATGTATCATCTGGATGACACATGACACATCTGGACATGAGCTTCATTCACCAAAAGTCCAAAACACTTCTGAAATCTGTGAACAATTTGGCAACGTTTTGCATATATTTTTTGCTACTTGTAGAGCAGTTTTGTGGTAACCAAGGAAGAGTTCGAGCTGTTTCTGGAAACCATTAGCAAAGTTTGCATTACAAACTCATGTTGCTGTCATAAGTATCATTATTATTAATATTTCGTTCGTTTTAGTCCTCTTCGAAATAACATTTGTACGTTCATGTAAAGTTTTGCCTGTTCATTCCTGTATTTGTGAGTCATATCTTAATGTCGTTGGATAGGGCCCACTGTTTGTAATCGTCTTTTTTTGCGGTAGCCTATAAGTATTTATCTATTTTGAATAGAAACTGTCTTTCTGCAACATTAATTTTAGTCATTATTAATATATTTTTAATTTAGCTAATCGTTGTCGATGACGATTGTCTTATCAATAGCCTATAATGCGGATTAAACAGGATTAAAAAGTTTGAGTGTATGTTAATAAAGTGCTGCGTGTGCTTTTGAACAATTACTATATAAAATTAATATGATTCGTTTTTTTGATAAGTTTGTAGGCTATGTTGTATATTTAATTTGATTTGAAAAGAGTTTAAAGATGTTTGACAATTTCGATTAGAATTCGATTCGTTCAGAGTTAATCATAATATAAAAGCTGAAATTCGTCGAATTACTACCAATAACGTGGCCGGTTTTTATGCTTAAAATTAAGTTTTATTAGCTTTTTTATTTTAGAGATGATGTGGTGCAGCTTACAATCATTGCTGCTGAAAATATCTTCTTTTAAGTTTAATTTAAGTTAATTATTTAAAACAACGCGTATTATATTTAAACAGATTAAGGTGTATGTCGAATAAAATGACAATTTTAATATATTCAGAGCAGAACGATTTAATGAAAGCAAAACATGAAATGCATTTATACGATCTATTCTTGCAAAATGTTATTTCCCTATTATTATTAAAACCTTAATTCTTTCTATTTCATTTAAGCTACATTCGACATGCAATTTTCATTTTGGCATCATGTTCAAATAAAGATTTTATACTTAAAACGAAAAAAAAAAAACCAGAAAAAGCATACCAGTAAATACATGCTTTCTTTATGACAACTTTCCTGCATATTTGTGTGTAAAGCGCGTGACGCAGAGTCTCGCCGGTTTTGACTGGCCTGATCCTCGCGACCCCCGAGACCTTGAACTTAACAGAAGCTTTCTGAAGAAATCAGCTGTTCACTGTGCTGAGATGAAAGCCATATGCCTCAGAGTCATTCACCTTACTCAATGTAATGTGACAAATGGACACTACTGAGGTCCAGTCGTCGCTTTGACCTATTTTCGTTAGAATAATAACATTCTTGCCCCTTCAAACGAGCGTTTGAAAACAAATCATAGAATTACTTTGTAATGAATTCACAAATTATGACTGTTATTATTATTTGGCTTAGTTTCAACTATGCACACACGAGCGTTGGAAAGTACTTCGTTTTCGGAATAAAAACAAAGACTATAAATAAATAAATATAACAAATAACAGTGCGGTTGCTCCACACGATATAGGTTTTACACAATGTCAGTTGCCCACAGCAGTAGATTTATTGTCACCTTCAGTAGATAACACACAATAATACTATTACCTGCTGTATAAATCGAAACG
The DNA here is from genome assembly GCA_026939265.1 of Oreonectes daqikongensis. Lineage (NCBI taxonomy): Eukaryota > Metazoa > Chordata > Actinopteri > Cypriniformes > Nemacheilidae > Oreonectes > Oreonectes daqikongensis. The sequence continues at coordinate 109,417 of JAOTQM010000406.1, read as the reverse complement.
TGTTTTTAACGCTTGTCCTCTCAATGTCCTTGTGGTATTACATAGCACGCTTAGATCACGTTATTTTTAAAGATATTTTGTTTGACAAATGTAAATTGATTCAGCCTTTTAAACAGTGTTTGTGTGTATATTGTGTATATTTATATATGATATGTATTACTTTTATTAATATAATAATGCTGTATTATTTAGGAACAACGACTCATTATTATATTAGCATTATTCCCTCGAACTGTAAGCACAGCAACTCATTTTAATTCAGTGTGTTTGACAGAAATGAAACAAAACAGAAAAAATATAAACATATTTGGCATTGCTGTAGAATAGACTGCAGAGAATAGATGCTGTTCATAAGTCAGATTGCACTGTATGAGGAGCTACGAGGCCTGCCATTTTATAACCAGACCTTTCTTGAACCTTTTATGCACGCTTTTTTTGGGCGTTTAAATATTCAAATCTATAGTTAGATATATATTTTAAAATAATTAGAAATAACAAAACAAGCTTAACCATATTCGTCTTGTCTTCTTTTTTATAACTGTTATTATTATTTAATTTTTTTACTAACGTCTTGTTGCAAATTATTATTTGATTTGCTCCTGAATAATATGCTAACTAGTGGCTTTCTGTTGCACGCGCTCTTGGCATTCCTGAACAGCCCACTGGCGGGTAATTAATCCGGGCAATTAAGCAACGATGGGGGCTAATTTGCCCTCTAATTGCTTTGAAGAGAATATGGCTAATTATTACAGGCTAATTGAAAGCCTTTATGTGGCAGGTTGTTGTGTATTCAAAGCAGCCGGTCCTTACAAGCTGCTCTCAGTGGTAAACACTATTCACATTCAAATGAGACTAACTCTGGCACTGAAACAAGCAGCCCTGCCATTAGTGTTAGTCACTGCTGTATTAACCTGACGTGTGCTGAACTGATTTGGTTAATTCTGTTGATGGCACTGTGCCCAGAAGAGGGAAAAAGAGCTCATGTACTGTACAGATGGAGAAACACACACACAGACCCCCTCCCCACACATACACGCGCACCATTTTACTGTAGTTTGTCCGTCTAAGTGTGCAAAAAAATTATAGAAGAAAACATTTAATTATATCCTTTCGTAATATTTATATTTTACAGAAAATTATAAAAAACATTCATATATTTAATTATTACAGATTATCCCTACACTTATTTTGCTTTACAAAATTCTTCCATAGATTACAACACTTAAAATGTTGGATACGTTCACCTATGCTATATGGCTTATTTTACTCACTAAACAAACAAGCGAGGAAACAGTAAAAAAATAAAAGAGATCCGTCATGAAGCCACATGCATGTAGTATAGTATTACAGCTGCTCGGCGCCCCGCACCTGTCTCTGAGATTGGCACCCCCTCGCGCTCGCGCGCGCGCTCCGGTTTGGAGGGGGGCAGATCTGCTGGCCATGATTAGCGATGCGTGTCATATTGGTGACCCCCCACGCCTCTCCCGCGGCATTCATCACATTGTGCTATATTTGACCTAAAAAACATTTAATTGTCTTGGCAGGCAAACTTGAATCAGAAACGAAACAATAAAAATATAGTAGTAAAACTAATCATTATTGTATTAAAATGCAGACAAATTACGTAGTTCGCCATCTGTCTGTATTCTTTTAATATGATCTGATATTAATCCTGGCAGAATCAATTTGATAAAAGCGTTTTATGTTATATCTCACATATACATTTTAATGAAAATATTGTTCAATGTCTTTCTGTTTAACTGAATTAAACAGCTTATAACTTTTGTTCCTCAAGTTGTTTATTATTACAGTAATAAAGACACAAAGGAAATCCTAGCATCTTAAAAAAAAGAATAAAATCTATTATTATTCATTACACAGCTGAATGTTGTAGATATACAGATATGAATGCGAGGGGAAGGTATCAACCTGATTTGATGTTCATTTAAACCGACAATTATGTCTATATCAAATATTGATTTGAGGATTTTTGGGGCTGCTGATGGTAGGACAGGGAGAGAGGTCTGGATAAGGGGTAATGAGGGGTAATGCTGAGAGACACCTGGGCCTCCCGTTGAATAATCCTAAATGATAAAAAAACTGAGTGAACATTTTCCTAGCGGCTCCAAGGTCAAGTCCATGACCCCTGACCTCTGTCTGGAGAGGAAAGAGAAAGCGTCTGTGTAAGAGGCAGGTTCCGATAAGCTCAGGGACTAGACTGTTGTGTGTCTGCTCGGCTCGTTGTCCTGCACCCTGTACCTCTCAGTTTGGCTTTATAGCGTATACTTTATCTATTATTTATCAGACTTATTAAAAGTTATTTCTGAGCCGTCAGGTCTAGCCAGATGACCCGAGAAAGGATTGCCTCTGGAGTGTCCGGCGATGCTGATGGAAGGCTGTGGAAAAAATCCAAATGGACTTACTGCACTTGCTAAAACACACGGGGTTCAAAACAAACAGAAAATATGCCTTCAATTATTCAGGACAGCATGTGCTATAGGAGGCATAAGAACTGCTCAATATTTTACAAGAACAATGCCAAAACCAGATGAATGTTTAATTACAGCCAGGTGTTTCCGCTGGATGGGGAGAGGGGAACGTTGAAGCGATGGATCTGGATGTTGAAAAAAAGATGAGGTTTATAGCACCTATTACAGGATCAGGACATTAAAGTGAAGCAGTGTAGAATATGAGTCTTACTAAAACTATCTAGCATTTGCCTGATGTTAAAGTCAATTGAATGTGCTTATAAATATCTTTAAGACTTTCTATTATGGAAACACGAAAAAGAAAATAGTTTTGATTAGATAAATAAAAATGATCAACACTGCACGCAAGTTTACAACGATTCCATAATAATCTGGCTAATGGTCCGCTTGCTTTTATGATATAGAAATAAATGATTTTTTGCTAACTCGCACTCAATCAATGGAATGGAAAACGTTAAATTCTTCCTTCAATTATTTTCTTTTTATTAAAAACGCAAATAGCCAAGTCGTCTCAGACCCACACCTAGCCTCAGTGGCGAATGTTCAGGTCTCATTTGCAAAAGTGTGAAAAACAGTCAATCTCTGTAACCTTTTCTGGCACAAAGTGATGTGTGCGCACAGACCTCCCAGCTGTGTCCGGAGAAAGCGGGAGCGGGGGGAGTGGTGTTCGGGAGAGGAGGGAGGGATGAGGGGCCGGGCCCCGAAAGGTCAGGAGGAGGCAGTCGACAGGCGAACCGGCTGGCTGCCGGGGCTTTGAACCTAACAGATGGTGAAGGTTAGGTGACGTCCCCTCGCCTGGCCTTTCCGCAGTAATTGAGGATAATTTGAGCACCCAAAGAGAGTCGGCCTGTCCACTGTCAGGCCAGGAGAAGGGAGGTGAGGTTAATATGAAAAAGATTTCGCATTACCATTGGCTTTGTGTGGCTGGCCATGGTCTCGGACCTAATCCTGGCCTCGGGCAGAAGGGGCGAGGAGGAGTTGTCACCCCGGCTCGGAGTGCAACGCCACGCGCATGAATACGTCTCCGGCTTGATGCCTCTCTCTCTGCTTCCCTATTAACCAGAGTTCTGCCAGCTCTCATTACGCACTGGCACCCAGGCAGCAGGCAGGTTTGAGGGAATTTGGGAAGGTTTGGGGAGGAGATCTGACAGTACTCCTTTTGTGGAAGGACAAAAGAGTGAAGGCAAATGTCTTGTGTTGCCCGCTGTGAGCATGCACCTCTCAGCGTGGCATAAAGTGCCTGGGACACATTCAAGGCTTATGCTGAATAATGTGCATAATCGCATCCTAATAAAAGGTGGTGCATTAAGTCACGGGGTGTTATGCAGATAGCATTTGCCGTGCTGTTTTGGAATTAACAGATTATCCGCTAATGCAACTAAAAGCTCAAACTTTAAAAGCAACGGGACACAAAGCGTTTCTGTGAAAACAAGAAGCATGCATAATGTTTTGTAACAAATTGAACTGCACAGAAAAACCTTTTTCATTCTGTTAGCACATGCACGCTGACAAAGTGTAAAACGCACTTAAAGTATATCCGTGTTCCTTTGAAACTCTCCTCCATAATAAAGATCAGGGAGGCGAAATAACGTGATGTTCCTCAAGCAGTACTCTGTCAGCGGTAACTGAGGGACCAATTCTTGCCGGAAAGTTTCCTCTTTGGTGTGATGAAGTCATTTACAACTATTGATCTGATAGTCAAACTGTGAGCGTTAACCTTAAGAGCCTCGGAGGCAGTTTGTGGGTAAGTGGAAGTGCCCCAGGGACCCCCTTATCAGTGGAAAGTGATCTTAGTGAGACACAATAGACAGAGATGTATTTTGAAAATGCTGGCATCGCTCAAACCGCTTTCATAACTCAGTCCATGCGAAACGCCACAAACTCCCAGGACTGCTCTCAGGCGGTGGAATATTTTCTGCGGCGTCAGTTTTAGAGCAGAGCGTTTTTAAGTGACGAATAAGTAGGAATAACAATCGTACTGTGATCTGTGACTGTGGCGTTGAATTGTTTTCTCAAAATATCAAAATCTTGACTGATGCATTAGTGGAATGTTATAAGGACTCGTGTGGTCAAGTGTTTGCATATTATTATCATGACGTGTAAGTTATATTTAGCTTGCGTTCATTTGCTAAACCAAAATATTTATTTGTGTATTATTTGAGTTTTTGAAATATGTTATTGGAACCGAGTAGTAGTTCAGAAATAGCTGTCTGGGGAAGTTTCCAACATGGCCGCCGTGTGAACAGACTTGCCTTACAGGACCTTTGCTACGGCAAATCAGAATTGCCCTGATTTGAAGACAGATTCAGTGTATGTTACTCAAGGGCCGAGCACTGGTCAGCTGTGCAGGAGTCTATCTTTTGGTGTGTGTGTGTGTGTGTGTGCAGGTTTGTGATTCACCAGTGGGTCAGTGTGGCTCTCCCCTCAGGCGTTGTCTAGCTGCAGGCTTTCTTAATGGAGCATCTCTACTGTTTCCTCTAGAGCCCGGCCTGCCCTCCTCCTGGGTGTGCTCCAGGAACCCGGCCATTTAGAATGGTTCCAGTGCCGTTGACCCTGTCTGTGAACACAGCCATTGAGAGGGTCACTCAGCTTTGGGCTTCACACTTTCTTTTTTAACCTGAAACACACCTCCACACCTGTGTGTGTGCACATATGTGGAGAACTGCTGGCAGCTCTGCCGTTATTTATTTATCTCTCTCGCCTTTTCTTTTTTAAGTCAGATTTATTTTTTCTAGTTCTAGATTCATGTTGCTTGGTTCATAGCTCACAATCATTTATTGCGCTTGATATAAAAATGCTTGTATTTTCAATTTTTAATTTCTTCAATTAAAGGAGTAGTTCACCCAAAAATGACAATTCTGTCATAATTTATTCACCCGCTTGTCATTTCAGGCCTGTATGACATTCTTTCTTCTGCAAAACAGAAGATATTTTGAAGAATGTTGGTAACAGAAAACCAAAGCCATTTTTATTACAAATGGTCACATGAATACAATTATTTCTCCTGACATTATGAATGTTTTTTTTATATGAAGGCATATGCTTAAATATCTGAAATTAGTTTTGTAGACAAAAACATAATTGGCCAAATCTGATATATTTCTGATTCATTTTGCTGTATAGTGTTTATTTGCTCACATTTTCTCAAATCTTAAAATTTCCTGATTTCAATTTTGACTTCCATTTGTCATGTGGTCTTAAATTTAGTGTAGTGATTTCTATCAGATAAAAACAAATAAGACCTTCAATAAACAAACAAAAAAATGCTAAATTAATTTCTATACTATTTCATTTACTAAAGTAGTTTTTTAGATTAGATCATAGATTACATAAATTCATCATAAATGTTCATTTTTGTGCAGGCTATGTGGTAATTATTAAACATCATACAGTAAACTAAGCAAGTAAGGCATTACAGATACTGCTATCCATGTGTTTTCTATTGAAAGCTGAAGTTGTTGATGGGGAGGCTTGAGGTGCAATGGGCTTTTCTCTGTAATGATCATTATTATTTCGCCTTTTCTCTTCAAATGGAGAAAAAGAGCATTCATCATTCTGTTGACCTGAGAGATCACAGCAGCCAACGCGCCTTTGAAAAGTAAAACCGAACCTCGCTTTTAAATAAGATAAATAGTAAACAAATCCAGGCCAACCCTTTGAAAGGGCTTGCCAAGAGATTTACCCCGCCCTGTGGCAAATAATATTCCTTGAACTGGGTTTAAATTTCAAGTGTCTTGGGCTTAGCCAAACCTGCAACAAAAGAAAATGGGTCTCAGAACAGCAAATATTATCTGCTGCCAGGGCAAGATGTCAAGATTGCATTTTTGTTGTCTCAAATGTAGGAGCGGGGCTGCTGTTTGGCAAATCCCAGAATAACACTCGATTTATTGCTGTTTATTTGGCCGGAACCGTATGGCTGCTTTGCCATGTTTGTGCGCGATGCACAGAGACAAATGAGTGCCATTTAGCTCCTGTATACCTTCCAATTTTTATAGCTGAAATAAAACAACGTATATGCAGAGTTTTGTCGTTTTTCATTGTTGGACAGCTTGTCAAATATCTTATCTGTGTTGATCACATCCGTATATCACTTTTTATTTTAAGTAAATTCAATTGTGCCAATCGAATTTATGTTCGTTTCTTACGTACGCAAAAACACAACTCGAATAGTCTAAAGACAACACAAGCAGTTTGCAAATTAGACTATTTTGTCTCATGAAATGTATTCCTCTTGTTCCAAACATCAGCGCGTGTTGTTGGTTCACTTTAAATTCATTTATTGCTAATTTAATCTTAGATAAACCATGCATTCATGTGTACCATCGTAGAAGATAAAAGGAGTAGATGTTGTTCACCGTGAGTTACGTTGTCTACCTCGTGTATTTGAAGCCAATTACGATGATGACTGCAATAACTGTGTTTCATAATAACAGTGCTTGGGCCTCAATAATCATTTTGTCCCTTGATCAGCCTCACAAGAGGGCAAGATGAAAGCACACACAATTATATATCAGCTTCAACAAGGGTTTGTGTCTGACTTGCCATTTTATTCTGTAACAATACAAAAACTCACCCCACCTGACTCGATATTGTGGGTGGACCTTTTGTCTTTTAAATAAAGCATTTTAAGCTTTTAAACCGGTTGATTAATCATACACAAAAGTGAGTCATTTCATTTGGGAAGTCTTTAGTTTGCTGGTTTAAGCAAGTATGTTGTATAGAGATCTACATTTGTTCACAAGTCTTTCATAGCTCAGAAGACTTACACTTTAAAAAATGGTGCGGTAGTTATGCAGCAGTTTCTCAGTAACTTCCTGTAGATTTAAATGTATGTCATATATTGGCAACAATTTGTTCAAAGACAAATAAACATTAAACATTAATAATCTTTACAGAAAAAAAGAATATAAAAAAGAATAATATACAGCGGTGTAGCTTAAAAGTGGTGCACGCATTTCAAACTGGAATCTCTCTGTCTTCCGCAAATATAACTTACGGGAGATTGTGAGAAAGCGGCCCATCCTGCGTTTTCTACGAGTTTTAGATGTTAATGGCCACAAACAATACACATCTTCTGCAAGCATTTCTTAATTTCTTCCAAAAAAGTGGTGGGGATATGTCACGCCTATCCACCCGCAAATTACGCCTATGATAATATAAAATAACAGCCTCATGCAAAGCATTCTGGGAACCAAAAATCGTCATCAACCTTTTTCTGTTTTTTTCTCTCTGATTTTTGGTACCCAGAAATGCTTTGCATGAGGCTGTTATTTTACAGTTTTTTTTCTGTAAAGATAAAGATTTGTTAATGTTTAATTCATTCATTTGTCTTTGAACAAACTGTTGACAAAAAATTAGATGAATATAAATCTACAGTAAATTACTGGCGAACTGCTGCCTGTAATACTGTAATTCCTACAGATTATTTGAACGGTATAGTCGCAATTTAGTTTTAGGTGTTTGAGTTCTGTACGATGAATAAAAACAGCTGCGTAATTCTGTTGATCCGATTATTAGGTCTTGAAATAATGATAAAAAGAACTTAATGTAATATTTGAGTTCATATCTATGACTACCAATCAGAAAAAAAATCACAGATGAGATTTCTTTAATGTCTTTAATATTATTTCCCCTAGACATCAGTGAGATTAAATGAAGGGCAAATGGAAATTTTCAGTCTCATGCGTCTCAGAAAACATCCAGAAATCTCGCAAAGGTCTCCATTAAAATTTCAGAAGAGATTATTTTACCACTACAAATTAAATTTTACAACTCCATACTCTTCATGCATTTTAACAATTGGCTTAATTGATTTTGTTTTTCTTTTTAAGTCTCAGAAAACATCTTGATACATGAGCAAAGTTTGCACCTATATATTCCCTAAAACACCAGCAGAAGCTCATAATATAAGAGAAACAATTAATATATTAACAAGATTTTTATTTCCTATAAGGCTTCACGCTCTTTGATCTGATCTTGTATGTGTTTGAAGTACACACAGTTCATTCTGCCAAAAGCATTTCCCCAGCACACACACGGCAGTGGGCCATCGAGGCCGTACCATAGCCCTCCTATCATCAGTATATTTTGATTTCCCCCCTCTTTCTTTAATCCCACTGATGAAGTCTGGACAAGCAGAGGCATGCTCTTGCAGACAGCAATTTCAGTACACCATATGCGGCTCGCACGTCCGGCCTCGCGGGGAGACGAGAGCACAGGAGGAGAGGTGGAGAGGGACCCTGGTAGGAGCTCTGAAACATAACATCAGCTTAGGGGAGATAGGAGGACCATAACACACATGATGCAGGAATTGAAACTGGGTGTCGGGTGTGTGTGTGTATGTGGGGAGGGGGTGTTTTCACGGCTTCTAGAGGCTTGATTCATTCGCTCAAATCAGACCACCCGTTACAGCTGTCCATCACACCTCCAATACCTCAATATCCCAAATTTACGCCTCGATAACAAAACCGGACCCCCAGATGAATTATTAGACCGGGCAGGCATGCATGCAACTCCAGGTAAACAAATGAGGCAGGTACTCACTCACAAAATGGCGGCCGCTAGCTGGTCTGCTGAGCCTGCACCCCGGTCACGTGACACGAGTGTGCTGTGGAGACGCAGTGACAGCGCGCTCCAGCAATGGCGTCCTGTTCTTAAATATCTACCCTTCATCCTCAGATTGAGGAAGATGCTGCCGCCCCAGAGGAGAATTTTATTTCTTAGGAGATTTGATGGAGTTCTCAGTTGCATTGAAAATCAACTTAGTCTCTGGTGTTTCTCATAAAAATGCTTTGGAGAGGAAAAAAGTCAGTTTTTAAAATACATTAATTTACGGAGGTGTAAACTGAATGTAGATTGTATAGGTCAAATAATCTGTATTTCAGTAAATTTGATAGCAGACTTGGCAAATCCGGGCTCATTTTGTGACATTGTTAAGATCTCCTATGAAACTCTAATAGAGACATTTGTGAGATTCTGGGCTCTTTTTCTCAGGAGAAATATCTGGGACGCAGGAGACTTGAGCAAAGTTTTCATTTGCTGTCCATTTAATCTCATTGATGTCTGGGGATATAACTGAAGATATTAATAAGATCTCATCTCTGATTTTTCTTAGAGGTTTGATGTTTCGTTTAGATGTTATTATTTAAATTATGTTTACTGTGTTTCACAGCGATGCCATATAAGAACCTTTTTTTTGTCTTAATGGTTTCGTAAAGAACCTTTAACATTCTTCAGATCATAAAAAGGTGATGGTTTTGTAAAGCACCCTTGACTGAATGTTTCTTCTATGGCATCGCTGTGAAGAACGTTTTTAGCACCTTTATTTGTGAGTATATTTGCAGTACAACATTTTTCATTTCATTGCTCTTCAATCAAATCTTCATTGCTCTTCATCTTGTGGCAGTCAAAATAAAATTAAACTAGAATTTCTAAATAATAATAATAATAATAAAACATATTCTCAACATGTGCTGAGGAAAAGCATCTTTTTTGCATGAAATAGCAAGCATGACTGGTTTTGGTTAACACGAACTAAAAGAATTCAATTTTGCTCGATAGACCAATGCTCAGTTACATGCAAGGAGAGATCCATAATCCCGCGTGTTCTCTATCCGCCTGCGTTTCTAGTTTGCACACTGCTGACCAAGCAGCTTGCTCTTTAAACCATATGCCTCCTTCCCATATACATAATAAATCCATTGCGTCCCCCCCCAAGCCTCTGTTTGGGCGCTGGGTGATATATGAATTTACCTCAGGAGCAATGTTCTTTATTTGTACCTCCAGCCCGGGAGGAATGGGAGAAGGTTACACTTAAGCAGTGATTGGGGAGTATATAATTAAGGCTTGGAAGGGCAGCTCAGTCTTTTAGGTGAGAATTGAAGGGGAATGAGAATGACTCTGTCTATTACAAACTCTAAAGTGAAGCCACGGTGCAGGACTGGATCGCACTCTCGGGATTTCATCGGCGCCCTGTGATAAACATCTTCTGTTTGGAGAGATTTCAGCTAAAAAGAAGATTGTGTGTATTGCTTATTCTGGGGTTTGTTTTTTTGCATAGATGTTTGGACTATTGCACATTACCCCAGAAACAATGCAAACAAATGAAGCATGCAGCTTAAGTGACTGCTTAAGACTTAAGAAAAAAATGTATGATGCTTTACACTTCCCGTATAGAAAAAAATCACGTTCCCTCACTTCTTAGGTTCCTTCTAAACAGTCAGCCCATCACTCAAGCAAAGTATTATTTCCAGTGTGAAATGTGGTCGGGCAGTGGAGGGGACTTCTTTAATGGTACGTGGAGCTGGCTTAAATGTCTTTCAGACGACAGGGATGAAGCATGCTGGGAGATTGATGACATTTATGGGCACACACACCTATGCAGTCCTGCCCCCAGCAGGCCCGCATCGGACCCACATCACCAGTACATTAGGCAGAGGGAAATGTTAAATGCATGTGGGGAAGGAGATGAGAGAGAGGAAGTGATAAAAGAGGGTCGAGTAAGAAATGAAGAGAATATGCAGGACATGGAGTGCTATTGACTCGATGTCGACATTACGTTCTGGTTGCATTAGAATGTGATGTTAGACCAGGATGTGTTAAACTAAATAAAAGTCAGATCTGCAGTGGCATGGATGGACAGGAGCTAAAATCCTATGTCTGCGAGAGAGACACAGAATAGAGACTCAATTCGAATAGATATCAAGTGCAAAAATAACATGCACAAACAAACCATGTGGAGACATGCACATATTTAGATATCAACAGATCTGCTTTTCATGTTAAGAACTACACAAATTCAATCTTAATACTGAGAGATAAAGAAATGTCTAACCTCCAGCACACAGTAAAGAAGCTTGTTTTTGATAAGCCTAATATCACTTATAACATGCACAAATATTATCTGTAAGAACACTTAATATTTATTGTCTTTGTTTATTGTCTTTGTTAATCTACTCTCGTATTTAAACATATTAGCAAATTTGATTTTAACGATTTTCTTATTATTGCGTTAGTATTGTTTTAAAATGTGCACTTGACTTTGGGAATCCCTCACAGATTTAAAAGGGACATCTGTTTATTTGTGTGTGAGCCAGAAATGCAGTGAGAGTGCACAGCAGATGTTTCTGTGCATTTATATGGGTGAGTGGTGTCCCCTGCCCAGGCTAGACTTGACCTCTGACCCCCAAGCATTGTCATAGAGAAGGTCAAGGCTACTGCACACATGTTCTGTCCAGACACATCGCATGTCCAGAACAGAGGGGACGCTTGAAGACCCTGACACACAGATTTGAAGGCTTTCCATATGACTGAGAGATCTGAATGATTTTTTTCTATTGTTAATTTGGTAACTATGTAATCTTAAGATTTTAATGATAAAATTGCAGTACTAAAATTAAGCTTGAATGGTATTCTTAAAAATAAATATAATTGATCTTTTTATAATTTTAACACCTAATGAATCCATATTTATAGTTTCATTCAAGTGAATGCTTTAATAATAAAATAATTTAATTTCACATAAACAATGTTTTGAAATTATTATAATTATTATGTTTTTGAAATTATTAATTTTTGCAAAGCTTTAATAATCTATGTGCATTTTTCCTTTCCTATTCTTAAAAATCCGCTCGCTCTCTTTTGGGGGGATTGATTATTCCTGTTGTTAAGATTTCACTTGATACACTTATTATTATATTTAATGATTAAATATAATATTAAATTTGTGTTACTTATTAGCAGTCAAATATTGACCTTAATATTGCTGTCAACTTATGCTATTTATTTTTTTGCTTATTTATGGATTCTTAATTATGGTTACAGTGAACTACACACGAAAGCAAAATCATTCATATCACAAAATAAGTTCAAATGTATTGAAGCATATTGTGAGTGCAGTATATCAGAGAACTGTACTGTTTGCCATCTGTTTACAATCTGATCCTGAATCATGTTGCACTACTATATAAAAGTTATACTGTATATTTACTAATGTTACTAGAAAATTGAAAAGAAACAAAAATATAATTGTGATGTGAGTAAAATAAATTATTGTTAATAACGAAAAAAGGAATTCTGTTCTTTTGCATTATACATAATCACAGACAACTTCTTAACAAACAACCACACGACATAAACTAAATTATTTATTTATTTATTTATTATTATTATTCTCCCAAAATGTACTCAAAGGATAATGCAAATTGCTTCCCCTCCTGTAATTCACCAGTGGATAAATGTTGTCATTTTGTCACATAAAAAGATTGTTAACATCAAAAAAAGTGCTCGAGCAATATGCCGTCTTTTGTGTCTGAACGCATCAATCACCCATATGACACACTGTACTCAAAATTGCAGGCAGCGAATAGTCTGTCTATATTTGCAGATGTCAACAATTGTTTACCCGGAATGTTTTTCAGTAAATCAACTAAAATTAGGCGGCTGTAAAAGCATTCAAGAATAAAGCAAGAGGCTTGGCAGAATAACTATTCGACTCCCCTAAAAACAGCCTCGATCAGGACTTTCTGCATTATTAAAACAAACAATAACAACCAGTATATTGCTGTCCTAATACAGTTGCTCTAACGTAATTGGCTACGTCCTATGGATGTGTACCTCTGCATTGGCTTTGAAATTTTGCCACTGATCAAAGTACCACTCTTGTACATTAATAAAGGCTGGTTTTGTGCGAGCATTATTAGTTGTAATGTGCCTGTCTGAATGTGCACGTCTGACATGTTTGTCTGATGTACGAGGCAGGGTCGTGTGGTGGGGGTGTAGAGAGTGTTGTATTTCAACATTGCTGCCTTTTAAGGGCGCTGGGGCTAGATTTGTATTGATTCGAATTTGATAATGATTCTATTTTCTCTATTAAATTTGTATATATTCAAGGGCTCGGTTACACAAAGCTGAGGGAAAAAAAGCCCAAGATGAAAAACAAATTAGTGTGTGAGGGTGGATTAAGTTGCATGTAATCTTAGAGGAGGACCATTGGTTAGAATTTATAGGAAGTATCCTTTAAGTTACTAAGGACCAGACACAAAGGCTCTGTGTAAGTGTGTGCGCGTATTTCCGTAGGCTTTTCTTTATATCTGTCCTTGTCACACCTACCTGCGCGCTCATTTGTGCGACTTCAAGATTCTTTACGTGCGCATCCTCTCTGTCGTATCCAGACGCACTCACTTGTTGTTGTGTCAGAAGGCTAATGGGTCACCTGTTATTAACAGACTCGCTACTTGTTGGCACCTCATCGATGGTGGTCAGTGGGCCTGCCGATACCTGTCTGCCTCCATCATCTGCAGACAGAGGTCATTATCGGGGGAGAGGGCTTTTCGTCTGCAGCACGGACCTCTGGGATTGAACAGTGGCACGGTTCGACCCCTGGCCGGACAGGTCAATGATCCTCTGGCCTCTCTCTCTTTCACATGCACTCACAGCAGCTTCTCAGACCCGGACGTGCCTTAATGCAAATGAAAGGTTGTCACAGGATACTTCTCGCTAGTGACGTTTCACACATTTTTGGACTGTAATATGTACCTCTCTTGTTCTCTTCATGTCTATAGTACACTGTAAATACACTGAAATGTTGGTTTAACTTAAAAAAAATATAAATAGCCTATAGTTGCCCTAAAATTTTGAATTAACTTAAAGTATGAGTTAACATAATGAGAATTTAAGTTGAATGAACTCAAAATCTTAAGGCAGCCTACTAGTTTTTTTTAAGTTAACGCCAAAAATGTGTTTTTTGATTGTATAAAACTGAGAAATTATTACTTGATAGAGACCTGTTGGATTGCACACTGAGTCTGGATGTTTTGGTTTTGCAACATGCCAGACATACATTACAAAAGTTTGTCAAAAGTTTGGACACACCGTAGCAATATATTTCTCATGATCTTAAAGGACCTCTCAGTGATGACAAGACGCATTTTGACGTTAATTACGCAACAGTGTTTAAACACAGTATTTGTGCGACTTATCCACTTTTTATACATTTTGTATGAAATGTATTTTTTGGAGGTTGCATTGAAATAGCTCAAAATAAGAGGAACAGTCAGTTTGAATGTATTGATATTACATTTAATACATTTGTTTATAATTATTTTTGTTCAATTCATATTTTTTTGAGTTTGTGTCATTTAATTGTTTAAACCCACATTGAAGGTACAGCCATGGAAAATATTAAGAGGGAGCTAAATCACTTTTTGCATCCTTACAGAGACAAACTGACTTTACAAGTCATTTCAAATTACTATTTTAAATTTTTCAAGTGGTTGAATTGATATAACTTGAAATGTTGAAGTAATGTAAAGATGTCAATTGTAAATTGCAATTTAATTGTACTTATGAAGTATTAGTTATTTGTATTGATGGGTTAATTTTGAAACTGACTTTTGACCATCAGTTTTGACCATTCAGATTACACTAATTCATCATGGAGACTCAAGGCTAGGCTGGGTTTGGCTTTTATTTATTATCATTTTGATGAACTTAAAAAGTGTCCTGCATTCCAGTTCGAGATTTTATGTTTGCAACATTGTGTGTCGGCAAGCTTAAAAATGAATGTGGAGTGTTGCTGTTGTTCATGGGTGTGTGAGTGTGTTCATGCATGTCGTAATGAACTCTTGAACCTGTGACTCAGACATAAAAGCCTGAAGTGTGTGAATTGCTGTGGAAAACATCAGCTAATGACTTAAATGCTCGAAATTGTGCTCAACTCTTATCACATAGATAATAGCGTCCCTCCTGGAGTTGATCACTCTAAATCTGTCATGTATCCTTGCATGGGATGCATCTACATTTTTTTTGTGCAGTTCAGGCTCCAAGCGAATATGTTTGTTCATTTGAAATTTTATTTAGCAATGTATGAATGTGCATGTAAGTTAGTGTGCAAAAGAGCAGAGGTCAGTGCTTCCTACTTTATTTGCACGTAACCAAGCAGAGCTCCGTCCACCATCTCCTTTCCCGGTGGGGACACTGGAGGTCCCGCACGGTGCGCTCGTCTGAAACCAGAGCCAATGAAGTCCGAAGCACACCGTTCATCTTCCAGATAGAATGATGTACGGATTTAGCCGGTTCCACGTGTCCCTGGAGGCCGGCCCGTCTCCCAATCACCTCTGCCTATGCATTTATATCCCTTAAGCTGAAGTTTGCTATTATGGAAATAAAAATCAAGCGGCCGAGATGCATTTGGAGCATTGTGGGCCTGCAACAAATGCAGAAAAATGGCATAAGTGAGTTTGAATGGATGGGTTGCACTGGACCCCGCTGCTCTTAGGGGATTTAAGGTCTTCCTAAAGCAGGAGGGGCAAAAACATAGAGACAGAACACTTTCTTTCGAATCTTAAATGCAGGAGAGATGGGAACGCGGCCATTTTTTCAACCCCCACCCTTTTTTATTATCCTCAGTGAAGAGGGAAGACTGGATTTCAGTCCCGTAATTTTCTCATCCCTCAGACAGAGCCACCTGTCTCTTCTCAACATTTCCTTCCTTTGTCTCCTCAATAATATGTATTCTCATGTGGAGTGGAGGGAGAAGAAAAAGGGGAATGACCGCAGAGGAAAATGGAAGGTGCGAAAAGGAAGAACTGATAGAAAAGGAGAAAGAAAGGAAATGATTGAAAAGAGGAAGTATTAAAAGCAGAGGTGACCTTTTTGCTGTTCTCCATTTTTTGCTCTGCTCTCTGCCCCTTTCTCTCTCTCTCTTTCTCTCTCTCTCTCTCTCTCTCTCTCTCTCTCTCTCTCTCTCTCTCTCTCTCTCTCTCTCTCTCTCTCTCTCTCTCTCTCTCTCTCTCTCTCTCTCTCTCTCTCTCTCTCTCTCTCTCTCTCTCTCTCTCGCTCATCCAGCACCAGCTCTCGCATGGCTGGTGGAGGAGCCATTTTGTGGCCTGTCTCATTATGGGGTATTTTATTCAGTGGTGTGGTGACGTGCTGGTCATCGGGACGGGTGTCAGCTGGAGCGTGTGTGGAGCGAGGGGCTGCAGGGGGTCAGCATTAGACAGACACACCACTGGGTTTGGGAGCAGTCCTCAAGTTCATCATGGCAGATAATAGAAAGCTCTTCAGTAACCCATTGGGTTCTCATCTATATGAAATTGTGTTGGGAAGCTTGACTCATTTCAGTAAAAAAAAAAACCTGAACCCCATTTTGATGTTTAGGAGATGTAACTTAAATTTCTTAGGAAAAATTGTAAATATAAAATGAAATTGTTGTAGGAATAAGGAAGACTAATGTAGTTTTATAGGATTTTGATGAGATTTAGGATGCCTAACTCTAAGCACAGTGTGAGACATTGTTGAGTCTGCTGAAAGTGTGACATTTCCAGATGAACACAACAAAATTCTGTGTTAAAAAATTTAGTTATTGATTACTTATTATAATTATTAATTATTAATGTGTTAGCTAATCACCTAAATTGTGAATCATAGAAAATGACTCAAAAACGGCTCTCTAGTGTGTTGGACTGCTCTGTCTGTTGTAAGTCGTTCTATAGACGGCTTCAAAGCAACAACATAAACAAACGTTACTGCGCATGCGCGCTTTTGTGACTCAAACTTAACTTTCCGGTACACATCCACAAAGAATCGAGTCCCTGCAGATTATTTCTGATAACAAGCAAAATAAATAACAAGTAAATGACATTAACTAGCAAGTATGTCTAGTCAGTATTATTTTCTGTTACCAGTAGAAGAACAGTTACTTGGCTAAATTTAAATGCGACACGACCCATTTAACAATAGTTTATTTAATAAAATGAATATACAATGAAATTCAACAAATTGTTTTAATACAGTTATCACACAATAAAAGACTGATATAAATTAATATTAATGTAAATTAAATAAAGGTTAAATAGTTATATTATTAGCCACTAGCCAATCAACAAACACAGACCGGAAGTTATCTTCAGGCCAGGCTTGTGCATACGATGAACCCGTCTATATTACACCTCCTATATCTTTCTCTCTGTATTCATGTCAGTAAATACTTCACTCTCTGACCCATAACCTTACTGTCCTAATAAGGCCACAGTGAAGCGTGCACGCACGCACGCACACACACTGTCCTCTTACAGCTTATGCTTTAACTCATAGTCTGCCTGGAGCACCAGACTTTATGATGCTTCTTATGCTGTGAATGGACACTACTGAGTGTCTTGTCATTGTGTTAAATGTGTACTAGTAGCCTAGCTTCCAACACCAAAGAAAACTCCTTAGCAATAAAGCTCTTCTGATTCTGAGCACTGGCAGAGGGTGGTCATGGGAAGCTGAGTTTTTCCTGAAATGTTAAAGCTCTACATTTACAGCGTTTTAATTAGTTTAATATACAGTGACTTCAAATTATTTTGAGACTTTAGACATACTTAAAAAAACATGACAATTTAATTGATATTTTTTGCATTTTGCGGACACTATTATCTTACTGTGCATTCAAGATATGTTTTTATAAGTTTGATCTTCTCAGCACTCGCATTCATTTTTCTGGTCTTTTTTACATTTACATTTACAAGGTGTCCTTGCAAAATAACCACAGGTGTAGTTTATTATATTAACTATATGTTCCACTAAATCTGACAACTAGAAGCTATCCACATAATCTTAAAGGTATATTTTGTTTGATTATGTATTTGTTATCTTTAAAAAATGCAGCTTGCATTTGATTTATCTAGACATTGTTACATATTTAAATGTGGCTTAAATCTAAATACTTTTGCAGTGTATTTCCTTACATACTGTACTGTAGTTTTTAATAGACAATCGAATATCTTCTTAATATTCTCTGTGAAAGTATTAGGTTTTTAGTTAACCAAAGAAGAATAACATCAAGGTGGGATTAATGAAAAGGCGATTTTTGCCCGAGCAAATGATCTTTTTTGAAATTAACACTTAATATTTTATTATTTCCATATATATTTGATGTGCTCTTTGCATTTTTGCAAATATAATGTATCCGTCCACATTCATTTCGCTTGCCGGCCTTGATGAGTACTTCAAATGGGAATTAAAGCAGTCCATTTTTAGGGAGAAAATGAGTAATAATTCAGAAATATTAATAATATATCATCATAATGCTGTTCAGGAGAATTGAAAGTTCAAAAACAGCAGGAAAGAACAGAGACCAAAAGAGAGAAAGAGATGGAGGTGGAGAGACACCGGCAGATGCAGAGAGGGTCCTGACAGGAGTTCTGTCATGTTAAGTGTTTTGCAGGCTCTATGTGAGCGCTGTGTTGGACTGGTTGAGGTTTGGAGCAGGTAATTGTGTATGTGGGGGGGTCACAGTGTGCTAGACGTGCTCTCCTCAGAGAAGGCTAATTGAGAATGAGCGTTAACAGGTCTCCCCCCCACCCCATCAGCACGGGCACTTGTACTTAACCCATTTAAAAGTCTCTGCCAACAGAGACACCCTTATTAATATTAATTGTCCTTCGTGTTAATTTTAGTCAATCCATATCTCCGTGGGCTTGTAAAATGCCGAAGATGACAGGACCAGTGAGGTTTTCCCGAACATCCCTCTTCTCTCACCTACTCCATCCCACCTATATTCTGTCTTTTAGGCACCTTGTTCTTAAAAAAGGTTTTTTCTTTTTTTCACCTTTTACTTTCTCACTTAAATGGCTCCGTAAGGGAAATGAGTCCTTTTTTTACATAAGCATAGCTTTTAAAACTGATGTATAAAAATTCGGATGATTATGAATGTATTAGAATGATTAAGTTGTAATAGTACCTGTTCCACTCTAAGGCTTAATGGTCGTGCTGAAATGGCCGCTGCTATTTCCTTCACATCCTCATCTGCCTACAATAGCTTTCTGGACTTCACGAGATTGACACGTTCAGATGATTTGGGCAAAGGCAAGAACCGAAGGTATTTGGATATTTACAGCTGTGTTTTAACTTTGATTCACCTTGTCATGAGTGCTGTTGTGGAGCATTGAATGGGCTTGTGGTTGTGTCCAAGCTTCATGGGTCAGTAAGAGATTTCGGTTGACTTGAGAGCAGTCTGAGGCACAAACTCTGATATTTGGCCTGGGTTCTGTGAACGTCGGTTTCCAAGTCTGGTACAAGTAGCTTAAACAGTTATTTTCAGTATGCTGATCCAAAAACACACACTCTTATAAAACTTAACCATGGTTGTACCACAATAAAGGTATTGATAAAACATGTTTACCACAAATTAACCATAGCAGTACATGTAGTCAACTTTGGTTATACAAATGATAATCAATCCACCACAAAAACATATTTACTACACTTTTACCATAGTAAAATCTTGGTTATGTTTTGTAAGAGAGAAACAATGCTTTTCTAGTTTTTGTAACATGATATTTTTAGGTTATAATAAATTAAATGCTGGATTTTTAGCTCTTATGTTTGCATGCATTTGGTTACCCTAGATTTTTTTTTTTAAGTGTACTGAAATAAACTAACTAACAAAGTCCCTAATAGACTGTACATGCAATTTTATTCATTTATTACATTTTCTATATTATTCATTTTATACTAACAGCTTTTTGATCTGAAGCTATCTTACACGAAAGTGTGGACCAATTGGATAGCATTATTCTCAATTTTAGATATGGGCAGTAACACTCGCGTGCGCACGCACGCACACACATACACACAATGAATTGAAGTCATTTTGAAGAAAAATGAGAGGCAGGGTGATTCTGGACAGCTCAGAGAAGCTGCCAGTGATGTCATTAAGAGACACCGACCTGATAAGGCATGTGCACCCGCTGAATAAATAAATAAATTAAATTAATATCTTATATATTCTTTTCACCTCCCTCAAGGCCCGCGCACCAAATCATGACCACTGGCTAACCCCCCCCCCTCGCCCTTAATAAAATCCTCGCACCCTTGACCCCCTCCTTCAAACATACCCCCCCAATCCAGCCATAATAATCCATCCCCCATTTCTATCTACCCACGTGCAGATGAGAAAAACCCGAATGCAGCTTGGCAATAAATAATAAATTTGACTAACACACATTCAGCCTGAGTCACAATTTAGTGCAACCCCCCAACCTCAACCCCAACGTCCCATGTGCAGAAACAGAAACATGTGGCGGCTAGATAATAAGCTAAAACAACTAGCATCTGAAAGAGAGAGACCGAAAAACCGAAAAACAGACAGACAGGAACACAAAACGCATGAGAGTGGAAAGCGTATTATAACTCATCCATGTGGATCATCCGAGTAGATTGCGAGCAATCCCTTGTCGAAATTGTCTTCTAAACACTTCTAGAGAAAAGAAACCAGGACGCGACTGTGCATGCGTGCATGTGTGCGTATTCACACGCCGGTTCCCAGCCCTGCCAGAGGTACGGAGATTACCGAGAACTACGCGTGTGGTTAAATGTGTGCCTGAGCCGGCGTCTGCCTCTCCAGCCAGCCAGCCAGCGAGAGCGTACTAGTGTTTGTGTGTGTGTGTGTGTGCACGAGAGGGAGAGAGAGAGAGAGAGTGAGAGAGAGGGAGAGTGGGGGTATTATGCACTCTAGATGTTGGCTCTTGCTTTAAGCAGCAAGCCCAGGTACAGCGCGCCGGCTTTCTAAATAAGCAGCACATTCAGGAACCCCATCAGGACAGTAGGCAGGGCTGCAGCCTGGGTGTGAAATCACACTAATGCTCTCGCTCTAGTCAGGTCGAGCTAGATTACTCACTCTCTCTCGCTCACACACTGTCGTTACTCCACTACTGTAGCCCCAGCACCAGCAGCCAGTAGACAAGTGTGGAATGGACGTCAAGGAGGGCAAGAAAGAAAGGAAAGAGGCAAGGAAAGGTCAGTACACTGCTTTCTGCTCTTTGGAGTGATGGTTCTCTCTCTCCTTCTGTGTGTGTGTGTGTGTGTATGTAGTAAAGCAGTGCCTGGGACTGCTGTGGTGTTGGCTGAAAGTATTGATTGTAGGAGAGTTTGTGGGGAGTGCATGCTTGTTTGATCCTGCCAGGTGCAAGTGTTGGCTTGTTGGGGGGCTGTGGATTCAGAAGCAGGCCATGGCCGCTGTTAGCGGGTTTACAGGTGTGTTCCTATTCCGAGGTCGTGCGTTTTTGCGCCGAAGCGTCGCGTTCGTGCCCCAAAAACAGCACTGAAATGAGAATCGGAGTGTGATGGGTTTGGATTTGTGTGTTGTCTGTGTTATGGGGGTGTCAAGGTCTATATTTAGGCAGCGAGGGGGCTGGCTCACTGGTCACTGAGGCCAGTGGGAAGGGGGGGGGGGATGTTGGCAGGTGGGGGGGTACAGAAAAATAGAATAAGTCGCTTTGTCACCATTTCGCTGGAGTCGTAGTCATGTGTCCGCCGTGATGGACATCCGTGCCATACAGGAGACGTACACACACCGCACGATGTCATGACATATCACACGCTGGGGTCACCGCACTCGTGACCCAAACTCACACACTTTCACCCACTACAATGAGTCCGCCCACCGTCACCTACACGCCTGTACAATGTGTTAACATCACATACAAACATACAAATACAAAATATTATTGAATCGTAGTTTTTTGACAGTGTTATGTAAAGTTTATTTGTTAAACGTGACATTTGTGACCCTGGACAACTAAACCATGTCTCAAGGGTCAATCTTTTGAAATTGAGATTTTTGCATCATCTGAAAGCTGAAAAAATTGGCTACAAATTTAAATATTGAGAAAAGTCACAAAAATGAAGTTTTGATATATTTACGGTAGGAAACATGCAAAATACCTTTATGGAACATGATCTTTACTTAATATACTAATGATTTTTGGCATAAAAGAAAAATCGATAATTTTGACCCATACAATGCATTTTTGGTTATTACTACAGTACAAATTTTCTTGTGCTACTTAAGACTGGTTTTGTAGTCCAGGGTCACATGTAACATTTTTAAACATATTTAAAATATATCTGTCAACCTAAAATAAGTAAACGTACTGAAAAACGAACTTGGAAGGGAAAGAATTAAAATAAACAATCATTTGAGTATTCAATTTGATTATTTACTTTATTAATTGAGCAATTATGGATACTGAATTTTTCACTTATTATCACATTATTTGCATTAATAATTTAAATTGAACAGGTCGAAAGTTCAAACTTTAGCGTTGTTGTGTCATGCTGATGTCACAAAGGTGCTTGCTGTAGGGACTCAGGGGTTTGTGTCAAAATTCGAATGTCTTACACCCCACACACAATGCTGCGAAGAAACAGGAAAAAGCGAGATTACCAAATTGTCGGCAACACTAAAGACATCAACACACGTATTTCAGCCATCTATCATTGCTGTCGCTGTATTTCCGTGGCGACAGTGATTTATTCCAGCTCGGGAGCCCATTTGAGCTGTGATGGAGAAATAAGCAGGACCCGGTCTGGCTGGAGGACTCGACCCCTCACAATTACCCTCTGAAAACATATGAACACACACTGCCTTGAGGTACATCCTCATATGGCTAAAAGCTATAGAAAGAGTCCGAATTGCCATTCTTTACATTTTGTGAAAATACAGAAACCGTATCAATCAGAATTATTTTGTTTTAGACATTACGGTGCTTACTGTAATATTTAACACATCCAAACATCTGCTACATATGTTGAAGGGAAAAGGAAATAATTTTACTTCCGAACCACATGGTGTGCTGTGTTGCATCCGCTCTCCACTAGATACTCTGAACACACACACACACACACACGCACACACACACACACGTATATATGAACACACTGAAACAGTGGCTCAGTTTTAACAGCGAGAGGTTAGCGTGTTGTTGAATCTCACAGCGTGTATTTATGTGTTGCTTGATGTACTGCTGGCAAGCTTATATAACTTTCATCCGTTTGAAAGACTGCGTGTCTTTATCTGGTCATTTAGATGCTAGAAAAAAATCAAGCAAAATCTTCAGGTCTCTTACATTACAGGCAGATTTATTAAAACATACATACACACACACACACACACACACACACACACACCATGTAAGCCCAGTACAAATATATCCGTGGGTTCTGTTTTGATTTGATCATAGAATGCGTGTAGGGTTGTCAGTGTTTATCCCTGTTGTAGGGCCCAGCTGTGTGTTTACATGGGATTGGGTCAGGTGTGTATATTTCTGTGCTTCTGTGCATGTCTCATACATCATACATGTTCACGTGTTTGTGTCGGGGGTCTTACCGTGTGTGTGTGTGAGAGTGTGTGTGTGTGTGTGCGCTGACGGAGTGTGTAAATGGCATGATTTAAGCAGACGGGTGTATGTTTGGTGGTCCGATACTCTATGTATGTTTGGCTGGGTGGTGGTATCAGTAGCTGGGATCTCAGCTTGGCCTCCTTGTGTCAGAAGAGAAAGTGAAGTAGAGAGAGAGCGAGAGGGTACATTTAGACATCACACACAATACTACACAATTTGTAACAATAATAGCATAAAGATGTAATACCAGAAGGTGCATACAAACATATTTTTTGTCGCTTTTATGTATTATGTAAATATGATTTACAATAATTGTAATGTATATACCATTTGAATTTAAAGTATGTGAAATATTATTTTGGAAGTTTTAGCTGTTTTTAGGTTAATGTAGATGATGTAGATCATGGTTTTATTCCACGACACTGAATTTACGTTCAGAAATGATTGTATAAAATTCAGTGTTTCTGTGATTCTGTTGTTTGGTTGTGCTGAAGCTGAAGGAAGCGCTGGTGAATAAGGTGGCTTTGGGCTCGGCTCTGATAACATGACCAAAATTCGGCTCTGCGCCTCAAATCCAGGATTAATGACAGCCTTTAAAGCTTAACACAGACAGCCATTCATATGGACGAGAAGTGCGTTCCAGGCCTCTATCCCGTCTTATCGTCCGGAGGAGGCCGGAGACGCTCTACGCATCTGCTTTTTACTATGTCTTCCTATGATGACTCTGTTGAACCGTATCTGTTGTCTGTGTGGGTACTGTACATGCGTCAGATCACTTTTGTTAGTTACGTCTGAACACACTATGTTTGGAACGGATGTCAGGCTGTGCTTGTGCTGGTTGTGGTGAAGTGATGGTCATGGTGATTCATGTGACCATCACGGAAGCAGAGCTTTGATTTACATATGTGTCTCAGTTCTGGCAATATCATAAATATTAACAATTCCTTTTTTCTGATTTTAGTATTGTTTCAATGATTATATTAACACCTTGCTAAATGAAATTACAAAATTACAAATTTTGCAATTATGTCAAGTATGAATGTGATTCAATAAATGTACTGAATTTATCTCCAAAATAATTGTAATAATGTAACAACATACATTTTTCTGTAACATTTTGATAATGATTATAATTAATTATGAATGATATAGCTAACAGAAATGTAGATAAATTGATTTACACAAGACATTTGTAGATTTATAAATATTTTTCCAATTATTAAATACCTGCTTAATAATTATGAACCTAAACTTAATTAATCATTTGTTTATGAATTATAGTAAGCTTAAAATGATTTCTTTTCTTACTAAATAAAAATGTATAGATTTGATTATTAATTAGATTTTATTAAATTATTTATTTACATAGGCAATACATTTGTTTTCCCTTTTCATTGCTTTTGTGGTGGTAATGTTTGTTTCTTTTTTATGGTAGCAATACATTGAATTTGATGTCGTATTTACTTGCTGTTTCTTAGCTGTGCATGTGAAACATGTTCATTTCTCTTGTCTGCTGCGTGGTGCCCTGAGGACATGAGGATGTTCTGGTTGAGGATGTGCAGCGTGGTATCGCAGGAGATCTGATCTGGGCTGTTTGCTTTTTTGTAAGATTTCCACTGACTGAAATCAGTACAACTGGACACTAATGAAAAAAGACAGAGGCTCTGTGACTCCGATGTATTATCATTTAAATAATTTTACATTTGTAAAAATTAAAAACAGTCTTTCTTAAATTTAATATAATGTTCCAATTTTTTCATCTTTAGTCTTGTATTTGTTCGATTATCTGGTGGTGGGACACAAGCCAGTGTGCGAGTCCAGCGTGCTGCATCCACAAGAACAACCCCATTGGCTCCACAAGATGATTGACACCTGCTCTCTACCTATTAGACATCTCCGTCCATGCTGACAGAGCATCTGGGAGCTGTGGATTGGCCGCTCGCTTTTTATGTGCGTGTTTACAGGCATCTTCAGAGGTACAACAATCTCGAATCCTCTGCCTATCCGGGCGTCACTCACCCCTTTGTGACGTCCGCTAAAAGTGGACTCCTGAATTTCATTAGCACCAAATCTTTAATCCTAGGAACCCCGAATCGAACACTCGGATTGAGAGAGAATCAAACGTGTTAGATGGGTGAAGGAAAAAGAAGTACTTTCATGTTCCGCCTGCTGCTGTTTGCTTTGTGTTGGGACGTGATCACAAAAGAAACGCAGAATGCTCAAGGCAGATAAAACGCGAAACGTTGCCGTGTTTTTGGAATTAATTTCATTACACGAGCTGGCTTGATTTACACGTCTTCTCCTGACATCCCTGTCGCAGTGTTTGTTGTTTTATTGTGCTCCTTTGCCCTCACACCATTGTTTTGTCATATTAGTCAAATGTGTCAAATCCCTCTGAGGGTCTAAGGAGTGATCGTGCTGTCCGAGGCGGATGCACGTGGTCATCTCGCGTCTCATTCTGTGTGATTACTGCAATCATGTAGATAATCCCCATCAACCTCTCATGGCTGGACATCTCTTATACACTTACACATGGAACCAGATCAAACAAGAGCTTTGCTTTATTTTCTGTGTCATTGACATCCAAAGGGCTTATTAGTTGACGTTCCTGGTCTTCTCGTGCCCCCTGCTTTTCGGAACACAGAGAAAGAGAGAAAGAGAGAGAGAGCTGTCTTGCACCTCCAAAATGCATTCGGATCATTTGTAGGCCCGAATCACACGTACTAACTGAAACACACATCCAGTTAAAATATGATAATTCAATCCCGCTCTGTTTTTATTAAATCACGATCTCGGAATGCTGCGCTCTGCCTGATAGCGCTGTTATTGTTTGTGTAAAACACATTTTCTTTCTCTGCCTCTCTCTCTTTTGGGCTGGGGGTAGATGTTAGTGGCCAGTATGGGGAGGCAGTACGTCAGAGGAGACTAAAATGAGATTTCTCAGCGTGTCGCGCGCGCGCACATGGGACGTGATGTGCGAGACTAATGGCTGTCGGTTTGGTGCCTTGGTGTTTTTATTCTGCCTGCCTGTCCTGCAATCAGACAGAAAGAAAGAAAGAAAGAAAGAAAGAAGATTGTGTTTATTAACCCCCTCCCCCATCATCTGCCTCATCTTTCTACCTCTGGAATATAATCCACTATCTCCTGACCTTCAAATCATGCCGCGCCGCAGTCATTCCAATTCACTGGCCACTATGAGCGTGAAATGTCCTCTAGCCTATTTCCTTTTCTCAGCATGGCCTTACTTCCTCTTGTGTCCTCCCCGCCCCTGCACATATCACACACACACACACACACACACACACACACACACACACACACGATTGTGATCACAAATCAAATTTAATGATCCAAAAACACATAACACACACAATACCAAATATTAAACACATCACAATTTTAAAGCATGTATTATTATATTTATCTACATATCTATTGATCCGGTTTTGTCATTCATCTGTTTTAAAAATGATGATGAATAAATTAAATGAAGGTTTTTATATATGTAGTCTTTATTTGATCAGTCTTGCCTTACAAAAAAATCAAATATAATACAGTATATTTTTTGTATTGTGCTTTGTCAGGTACATGCTATGTTCAGACTCGATATTGCTGCAGTGTCTGTGGAATTTTTTTTTATCTGTGTGTACAAATGTACAGAATCGATAATCCTACATTGGCAAATGTATTTGGCTACATATTGAAGACCAACACCAAATATTTTTTTGTAATTTGATGTTAAATACATCATGACCTCAACATTAGAAATCTGCTGTCTGTTTGATGTGATCATGTGCTCTTGAATCTGGAGAGAGTATCTCCACGCTGAGGGTCAAGAGGGGATCTAAAGCACTGGCATTTTAAAGAGAGAGAGAGAGAGAGCGAGAGAGAGAGAGGGGGGGGTGACTAAATGCACATAAAGCTGCAGAAAAAAATAAGAGACCACTCCAACGTTTCATTTCAAACCAGCATTTCTAGATGTATTGTGGTCATTCCAGTCCAGTGTCTGTTGAATTTCAACAAAATCAAACCTCAGGAGTGACAAAGTCATCCAACAGCAATGTGAAAGACAGACAGCAAGGTTATCACGTAAAAAAAATCATTTTTTAACTTTTCCTAAATACATGTACAAATATGACTACTGTATTTCTTAAACGTGAACATGAACTTGTTTTATTTGCAGTATTTGAGGTCTGAAAAAACAAAGAGCATATTTTCTGTTATTTTGACCTGTTTCTCCAGGTCTCATTTTCTGTAAATACTTGCAAATAGAAACAATATTTTTTGGTAAATTTGGTAAACATATTGTTAGTAGTTCACAGAATGAAACAAGAATGATAACTTTACCTAAACTGAATGATGCTTTGAAACGGTCTCTTAATTATTTCCGCGGCTGTATGTATTTATATAGTCGTCATTTAAGTATTTTTATTTATTTGACAAATGAAACACTGCCGAACACTGATTTCTTTTAACAGATTTTACTCAGTAGTGTTTATGTTCATGAGTTTACTCCAGTAAAACTGAATCATGGGATATGCTGTGAGGACAACAACAGTGGTTTCTTTCACAGTAAATTGAAGGTGAAATTGTGACATGTTGAGCATGTTCATGGTGTGTGAGATTTGATGTGTGGTGTGGGTTTGATGTTGCTGAAGAGAGTAGGCTAACTCCTACTGCTCTTAACCTCAGAACCGGAGTTTATTCTACTGACAGTCATTATTCTTTCTCTATTCACTTTCTATTGAAGGTTTTTATTTTTATTTTTAAAATACTTCCTCATCAGATTAATGTGTTGGTAGCATGCCATTCTCAGGTACATTTTCTCAAAAATTTGTTGGTGCTTCTCAGAACTTCTGCTTTTTGCATCTTTACACAACAACCCTGGCTCAACCATTATTTTTTTGTTTTTGCTAGTGCTACAGAACGTACCTAATTCACCTTTAGTTAGTTGTAAAATAAAAATGTCCTTTTGTGTCTCTTTTTCTGAAATGTTCTTTCCCAAAATGTTTTCCATCATTTGCCGGCCCCCTTTAATATGGTTTTCGTTATCTTCCCATTTAGCAACAAAATATTTACATTTTAGTCCTGCCATATAATCCATGCAAAAGCATTTTGCATACTTTTACCCAATTCTAAAGCCTGTATTTGGCTCACTTGTTTGATGTGCATCTGGACCCAATGAAAGGCATTGACTCGTGAATGGCCGTGAGTAATCATTGTTTATGATGGAGCTGTGAAGTCTGTGTGAATCGACACAGTCAGCATCAATTAAGCCGTGAGATGCGAGCGTCCATAATGTGCAGGTTTTGTTCTTCATCTCCATGCCACTCAGAACCGTGATCTCGTGTTTGGTGTGCATTTGAAGCACACTGGAGAGCTCATGATGGGCAATGCTGATCAGTCTGAGGGGAAGTAACCTTGAACTTGTAGCTTTCCAAGCATCCTAAAGTAGTATAAGTAGAGTCAAGTATCCGATTTGAAAATGTTGTTACCTACAGAGTCGCTAGCTGCAATGAAGTTGTTGAAGAGTGTATTTTTTTTTAAACAAATGAGATGATATAATTCATTTTTACCTATAGCACCATTTATCGGCACAAAAACAAAGAGGATGTCAACAGCAATTTGATAGTTACATTTACACAAAACAGAACTATAAAATAAAAAAATGCTCTTTTACAGCTTATAATTCTATGATGAAGAGCAGAATGACCCAATATTTTGCTACAAAAGGCAGAATTTGTAGCACAGAGATGTTAGAGCATAAGTTTCATGAATTGTTCATTTTTTAAAAATACTTGATACTAAAAACTACATGGAAATGTGTAACATTGTGCTATGAATTTTATGAACAAAAGCAGCACAGAAGTGAAGAGTTTATCCGATTGAAACTAATAAGTGGATGTCATGCCTTGTTTATTCGTGTCCACAAACCAAGTCTGAAGACACACTGATGGTCTTTTGTAAGGGTCAGACTGTCCCTGGCTATTCGTTCAGCTCGGATCTGCTGTCCAATGAATATGAGCCGGGCTCATACACATTATTGCAAAGGGGTTCTGCCACTCATTAATCACATGACCTTAAAGAATGGGGTTTTATGACCTTGTAGGAAAATATTAGGTAGAGATTGCTAATGCTGGGGAATTGAATTGTGACTGTGTGGTTACACGTGTGAGGTTTCCCTTTCGCTGCCTGTACGAAGCGGGTTGGTTCTGCATCATCTTCATTCTCTGTCACCTGTAGGATGCAGAATAAAATTTGTTTAGTTTAAACATGAATCAGCATTTACATAGAGAACGATCACTCATACAGCGAGGTAGAAGCAGGGCATCTCATTTCATCTAGCTAAAAAAATGTTTATTCTCTCTTAAGGGAAAATACCAAAAAATGAATATCTCTATTGTTTTTCTAGACAGCAATGAGAACAAATGGAGGCTATCATTTAGGTCTGAGAAAAATACCCATAAATGTTACACATTTGCATTTCAGGATATCATGTCAAATGAAGATCAAACCTTAAACTATATTTGCTCATAATCATAGGGTAACCACTATGTATATATAGCACCATATCTTGGCGC
Organism: Oreonectes daqikongensis; assembly: GCA_026939265.1. Classification (NCBI taxonomy): domain Eukaryota; kingdom Metazoa; phylum Chordata; class Actinopteri; order Cypriniformes; family Nemacheilidae; genus Oreonectes; species Oreonectes daqikongensis. The sequence goes on along the minus strand of JAOTQM010000406.1, from coordinate 79,183 downwards.
TTCAGTGGTTCTTCAGGCGTTCTTTGGGGTGACCGAGGTGCTATATAGCACTGTTTCCATGTAAAGAACCTGTTAAGCCCCTGTATGGTTCTTCAGCGGTTCTATATAGCACCCCAGTCATCCCAAAGAACTGCTAAAGAACCACTGAAGCACCAAAATATAGTTCTATACAGCACTAAAAGTGGTGATTATGAGCCAAGAACCACTTTTAGTGCTATATAGCTCTTTTTTTTTAGATTGAAAGCGCTCCTCTTAGCTGTCCTTCAGCTAAACAAACCGTCTATAGCACTTTCATAAAAACATTCGATGTATTTGAAATATTTAAAATATTCTATTAGAGAAGATTTGTCCATGAATGGCTCATGCTAGTTTTCTTTGGCACATTCAGATTCGTGTCAATTCATCTTTTTTCCTGCGAAACATTCCTCCAGCATTGAGCTCAATAAGAGTTTTTTTGTTCTTTTTTCTTGAAAAGACTTAACTCGTCATTCTATTTTCTCATAAACCTTATAATTACTAAAGTTGATTATAATCCAGATTCTACCGATGTGTAAACTTTCTATAAAATTGTGTCGGCTTCCTGGAGCAATCTCAGCATTAAAACGTGGTCTTTTTTCTCGGTGACATTAAAATGGAAGGATTTTGTTTATCCGTGCCTTTGTTTATTTAACATTTCGCACAGCGGGGGGAGTTTTCAGATAGCTTGTTTTCGAGACAGTCCCCGCAGACAGCGAGCAAACACTCCACAGTTTCATCAAATAGAACAATGCTCAACTTCCCCCCTCAGCGCTGTGCAGCCAAATACGCCAAAACAGTGCGCCACCGCTCAGGGTGATTGAAAATGATTGTCAAATTGTTTTTTAAGTCTATAGCAATATGCATGTGAAATTTGTTTGTGCTTTTTACAGGTGTGTGCTGTGCACCTTTAAGGAGACACACCTATGGCATGCATACAGTATATTGAGACACTCATCCACCTATTCATCTAGAAGTATGTATTTGGTACAAATAGATCTTATTATTCATATTAATGCATTTGACAGATGCTTTTATCAGAAGTAACTTTTGTTTGTTATCAGACTGTACTTTTTATGTTCCTGTGCATTCTTCTCAACCCATGATATTGGTGATGTTGGCTCTACAGTAAGGTACTAAAGTAAAAAAAGAGCATTCATTGAACAAGCAGTGCTCGTTGCTGTAGTGAATGAAGAAAATTGAGTGCATAGATTGAGCGTATAAATGATCTACCCAGTTTCTCTCTTTCTTTGTGTCTCCATTAGTCAAAGTACCAAAAACATAATGTAAAAACACATTATTAGGGGCCAGACTCTGTTAGTCCCACAAGGTCAAGTGGACTGCCAGGTTTGGATGTCAACATAAAGATGCCCACGTGCCTCCAGCTTGAGGAGCACAGACTGCAGTTTTGGGCCTTATTAAATTGCACTCGCTCGTGGATGCATTGTTGTTTCCTAAACTCTGTACAACCTTCTGTGTATCTCTGTTTTTCTCGTCTTTTCCTCAAATGCAGGCGTGATTAATATTTTCTTCTGTAACCATGACAATGAGGTCAGTGGATACGATGCTTAATTGAATCTTTTTAAAGCTTTTGTGCTCACCTCTTATGTCCGAACAGCACACATCTTCTGCTCATGACTCTTCCTTTGTCTCTCACTACGTTCTTTTCATTTTGTGTTTTCATGCATTATTTGAGAGCACAGTTACAAATGCGAGTCTGAATGGCAATGGCTTTGTACAAATAGCCGCTTTGGTGTCTAATGCCTACATACACAGCTGCATTTTGAGCAAACTGTCATAGATGCTCATAAGTGACTTTTCATTTAAAATAATGTAATGTACATTTTTAGGAAACATGCATAGCCAACACTTACATTGGATAAAATATGCATAGATTTTAAGCAAGTATGTATAATGAAACCAGTTGATCAATCAAACAAACTGTTGTATCGACTAGATGTTTGGTGTACCAGTTAACCATTGTGACCCATGTTCAGATGCCCGTGTTTTATGAAAGTGTCTATAAAGCCTTCTGTAGACAGTTGACTAGGATTTCAAACAGTGCAAATATTTTCTAACCTTTGTCATTTTCTTCCTTTCACTTTGTTCTTTTATGGTTATTCATCAGTGCAATTATATGTTTTATGTCTCTTTCTGTCCGCGTTGCTCTCGCTGCTTTTGTTTCCTGCTTTCTCAGTGTCCTGCTGCGTGTGGAATTAAAGGATTCGACTCTTTAATGCAGTAATAGATGCTCACTGCCATTTCAGTGTCTCTCCCCCCACCCTCTTCTGCTGCTTACCCGATTTTTCCCCGACTGGCCATATTTACATACTCAAATCAGTCTCAGGAACGATTGTTAAATTGATTTCAAACGACTCTGATGATTCAAGTGGTGAAACAAAAAGGCATGCAGCCACCCAGGCTTTGATGCACGGACTGATCTACTGACGCTGGATCTTCTCCATGAGCAGGTGCTCTCATTAATACCCGCACAATTGAGGCCCTCGAAGATCCAGGCATAAATGAAACGTCTACTAGTCCACGCCACACACATACACAATGAACAGAGCTTGGTTTTGGTGCACATGTCAAACAACATTAACATTAGATTTACATTTGATTCTTCTTGCAATATATGCTTATATATATACTGTCAGAAAAAAGTGCACCTTATAAGTATACAAAACATGAAAAATACAATTTTGTTCCTTAAAGACCTGTTTTTTGTTCTTTAAATGTTCTGTACCCATAACATTTAACAGGGAACACAATACAGGGCTCAATGCAAAAAATATTTTCTACTGGCCCAGTTGGGCCAGTGGTTCAGATTTTCACTTGCCCTGACAAAATTTTCACTGGCCCCACCAAAAAAACTTATTTCAGTGATACATATTTAAAATAATAATTCAAAAATCAAATATAATTGTATACATATAAATTGTATTCACCATTTGTTAAGACAATTGGCAGTTTTAAATGTAAACTCTAATTCTGAAATTTCACAATACTCTTATCAGGGTCTTTTCCAGGTATTTCAAGATTAACTGCACAAAAATTGAGAATTCATATCAAAGGAATCTTGTTGCAAGAAAGTTAACTAACCCATATTACTAGAACAGTGTTATTAAATATGGTAGTGGCCCGATCGGGCCAGTGACAATACTGTTTACTGGCCCGAGTGTCTCTCACGCTGGCCCCGGGCCACCGGGCAGTCCTTTATGTTGAGCCCTGCAATAGGTGGTTAGGGTACAATAGTGTACCCAAAGTTGTTAAACATTACTTGTGTACTTTTTTTTACAGTGTCTAAATAAGTACAGTATGACAAAATCATTTGTGATTTTCTTTTTCACTTTTTTAGAGTTTAAATTTGTCAAACAGCACTTATCACTGCAGGTTGTAGCTTTGATTTTTGCTAAAAAAAATACTTAGGGTAGAAATTAATCTAAAGTTTCTTTTTATTTATGGGGTTGGATTTTTACAGTATAGCAATACACTGTACTATGCTTAAAGGCGGGAGAGATATTGTAAATAATGTGATTTTTGGCATTCAAATGGTTTCCACCTCATTTTATCTGAGATCACACTGTGAAAATGGTTAGACATTTTTTATGGCCAAGATAAAAGTGGACTAGCTTTAAGCAGCTGATAAGATTCATTGGTATAGCCTAGGTTAATACTTACTTGGATATAGTTTTTATCAAGGTTTAAATGTCTTTGGTAAAACAATTGAAATGATAGTCTATCCATCAGGGTCTTAAAAGCGGGTCGAATAAATATAATGTCCACTGCATTCTTATTTTTTCAAAGTGAGCTTGTCTAATTTCTTCTTTTTCTCCATGCAACAAGCCGAAAACAATAGTACGCAGGTTAAAACTAACATTTGAAATCATGCAAACCGCTGCACGCTACTTGGCAGGTCTAGTTTAACACACAACCAATGCATGTCAAGTCTAATTTTGTTAGTGCGACATCTGTTAGCTTTAGCAAAGGACACCAGCTTGAAAATATCATGTAGGGAAAGAAAAGTGGAATGAGGAAAAATAAATAAATAAGCTAGCCCACTCCACATCAGATTTGACATATGCACTATAAAATAACCATTAGCAGTTAGCTACAATCTGAAGTGACAGTCTATCAATAATGTCCGTCTGAAAATGGGACAGGTTTGTTGCTGCCTCTAAATCATTGGAGAGTCCATGTAGCCGGGACGCAGGCAGGTATAGAAAATGCATTAAGGCGAGATGTTGATAGGAGTCGTGTAAGCGTTGGGACACTCAAAGCTCCAGGGGATGTGACTTTAGCATTGCCTCATGCTGACACACACACATATGCAAGAGCAATAGCTCAGCATTTCAACTCCTAACCTTTTACCTTTAAACCCTGTAAATCAGAAACTGAAGGAAGGCCTGATGGGAACATTTGAGGGAGCTGTGGCGATGTCGAGTCTTTTATTAATATGAGAATGATTGCATATTGATATCCTTCTGCTGAATTACTTCTTCGCCTGCCAAGTTTTGTTAAACCGAAAGTTAATCAAAAATGAATATGCATTTTGTATTGAGTCGCTAAATTTCAATAGTCCAAAAATGTAATTTCCTCTCCATCTACGAAAGTAGCGATATATTCTCCATGCCAGAAAAGCCCTTTAATTGCTCTTAATCTTTTATCTGTATAGATGTCACTTAAGATATCCTTTAATAAAACATAATAATTATAGCTCTAATAAAGTTTGAATAGGAGCGTCTTTACTGTTTTCGCAGCAGCGCACGCCAAGCTCGTCTCTCGTGACCTCCGGTTATTTAACAGACGGCAGTAACTAATTCAGACATTCAGGCAGTCCGCTCTCAATACGCACACTTCACACGCGCGTTTCCACAATACACACAAACACCAACTTACGCCTCCTCCCCTTGGCAACATTAGCATAAAATTAGCCTAGACTCTGCATATGAATGAGCTCCATTCATGAATGAACTGAATATGGGCTGAGTCAGTGTGGACCCACGTGCCACGTGCCTTTTCTCCCCCGCTGGTGTTAAAGTGGCAGCGCCTGGTTGTCTGCTCGCCAGCGGACCCCGGCCATCTGTGTACCGCTCTACTTGGCATAACAGGCTGGCGTTATGGCAACAAGTGTCTCTTTCCGCATTGCCACACTCATCAGCCCCGCAAACTTGGCAGCCAGCCTGCTCGTTTGCCCGCCCCCGTATGCAGATAAAGAGCTTATTATGCCCTGGCAGTGGGTGGGGGAGCAGGAGGCGGGGCTGCAGATTTACATATCACCGCCGAGATGACACCCTCCAGATGCAAAACAGCCAAGTAGCAATTAAGGCTGCGTAGTGCTTTTGTTTAGTGTGCTGGAGTGGGCAAGCCAGGCGGGCATTTCTGCCGCCTCCAGAGAGGATATGTATGAGAATTTCAGCTCGGCACGTGGCTCCTACCACCCCTCCCCTCTCGGCACGCGCTCGGCTTGAACATGCGCACCCTCGTCGCTAGGTGGTCTGATGATGTAGGCCTGGCGCTGTGAAGAGCGCCCATTGCATGCATCACAAGCAACAGACATTCACATTGATCCCAGATGATATGCCACGCAAGATTCATTCATAGCTAAATGAGGACACTTGTACATCAACCTACGTTTTTTTTATTTCTTTTAACTAAATTATTCTTTTGGTCTTTTTTATTTAAGACATCCGAAAGTTAAACTAATCAGAGATGTGGTGTAGTGGGTAGCATGACTTCTGGCATGGTCAACAGTGTCACGTTTGGCTCGCAACGCTGTTCATCTACTCATAATCTGCACTGCCTCTACATCAATTAAATAAATCAAATAAAAAATGTTGTTTATACTAGTAGTGTTGTAGCTCAAATGGCATCCCAAGGTCACAAGTTCCAATGGAAAACACATAAAATGTACACCTTGAATACACCGTAAGATACTTTGGATAAAAGCATCTGCCAATTGAACAAATGGAAAAATGGAAATGTAAAATGTTTCAAAGACACGATGTCCAAGTTGTGATCCTGGTGAGTCCATTAAGATCAGAAGGAGTCTGCCTTTCCGTCCATCACCCATATAGGATTAGGGGAAAAATGCATGAAAACGCTTCATTCTAAAGGCAAAACCTGCTTTAGATCCATGAGATTGAAATGTCCATGTGCTGCGCTTTGAGTGATGTATGTGCACTAGAAGTTAAAAGGTGTATGCGTCTGTTTTCTCATGTGTGTGGGTGTACATGTGTGTTATGGGCCTTCCATAGCTGCGGTATAGAAAAACACTTACTGCTAATGCAAATAACAGGGCAGTATAAATCAGTGGCCAGGAGCAGGCAAGCGAATATTGTGTAATAGTTATTGCGAAATGAAGTGGCACTGGAATCAATACCTCACTATATCTCATTCTGCCGTGGTGGGCCACTGGAGGCAGGGGTCCTCTGTGCTGAATCCATGGGGCACCATAAATCTGTCGGTGTGTCTTGGTGTGTATGTGTATGCATGTGTGTGTGAGTCTGTGGCCTTTTATTAAAAAGAGTTAGTAATTAACACATTGCCCCAGAGCTGCTGTAACACAGAAAACCCAGCCTCACATAAAGGTTCTGAAATATAAGTGTCAATAGGTGCAATTTTTTGATAATGGAGGAACATGCAAGTACATTACATCAAACTGGTGTCCTGAACACTTCCCCGACTCCCATTGGAGTTTACACTGTGGCGAAATAAACATACATCTGGGTCTCTTTTTTAAGTGTGCATATCAAATTTGCATGAAAAAATGAAAATTTCAACCCTAAAATGTAACATTTACTCAACCTCACATCATTTCGAGCCTGTATGGCTTTTTTCTTCTGAAGAACACAAAAGTAGATATTTTATAGAATGCTGGTAACCGTACAATGGCGATACCTATTGACTTGCACTGGTTTTGTGTCCGTACAATTGAAGTCAATAGGTTCTTCTCAACATTCTTCTAAATATCTTCTGCGGATGAAAGAAAGTCATACAGGTTGAGTAAATGATGACAGAATTTTCATTTTTGGGTGAACCATACCTCCTTTAAATAAAGAGAAGCATTTTACATTTAAAATATTCCACATCAACTCAATTGCATCCTCTATAACGTTTCTGCTAATCCCGACTACAAAAGAAAAACGCTACACTTAACATCTGTTTTGTATTTATTGTTTTAATATAAAGAACGCAGAACGTTGTAATGCCAAGAGAGAGATTAGGTGGTACGGTGCAGTATTTGCGTGTGTGTGTGTGCAAAGTCTGTATTTGCATTCAGGTGGCACTGCTTCATACTTCTGTACTCACAATACTGTTGTTTGGGGAAAAAAGTTTTTTATTGTCACAGATGTGGTGCAGAAATGTGGCTTGGTCTTTTTCCTAGTTTGTCCATTACAAGGTATATTCACAAGCTGATTTTGTATAGATTTAAGTATGGCCTTGGGCCAGAAATGATTGGGAACAGTCAGGAAGTACACGAATAAGAATGCTGATCAGTCAACTTGGCGATTAGAGATCTTGGTGTTTTCTTTGAGACGACTGATTGAAGTGGATGAGGAAAATTGAATTTCAGATTTGATTGAAGGCTGTTTGATTATGATTATTTTTTTGTGTCTTTTTCAGGTCTTTGAGGAAACGAGGAAAGGATTTCGGCAGTTGCGGAGTGTTTACGGACTGTTTGTGAGTATTAAAACACGAAACGCATTCAAAGAAGTTTGTCGGCACACTGTGTATAATTTCCACCCATAACCTACATCGTGGGCAAAGTCTCTTTTCGCCTTCAGCGCGTTTAGCCTGCGGAGTGAATGATCACCGTGGCAAAGACATTTGTGCAGGTTTAGATCTGACAGTATATCTAAAGTAGCACACTACAATATTGATCTCTCACACTGAAGTCATTTGCCATGTGCTATTCCTGGCCTCTGTCACTCACTGAGAACTACGGGTAAAAAATGCAATGCCACCGCGTTTAAAATGTCACATCTTAGCAAATAAAGAGGAAGTTGGAGCCAGAGATCTAATGTATCCAGGTAGCAGAATTAAAAACTACAAACCGTGTTGTTTACATTTTATTCAACAAGAAAAATACATATCTACAGCCCTGGAAAAAAGAGACCACTCCAAAAACTGGTTTCCCGAATTTGCTATTTATAGGTATGTGTATAAGTAAAATTACTATTTTCATTGTAACATTTCAATTCCCCCAAATTTTAAGTATTTTTTTGCATTTATTTGCAGAAAATTAAAACAAGACAAAATTACAAAAATACAACAAATTATTTTTCCTTTATAAACACCTGTGCTTTAGGCACAGTTCAAAAATAATATTTAATATAATACATTTTTAGGCATCTTGCAATACTCTCAGTGTTTCACATTGCTGTTGGATGACTTTGTCACTCCTGAGGTTTGTTTTGGTTGAAATTCAATAGACACTGAAATGTCCATGCCAATCTATCATGCCTATCTATCATGTGGCAGTCGTGGCCCAGTGGTTAGAGGGTTGGACTCATGACCAGAAGGTTCGATTCTCAGGTCTGGCGGGTAACGGCTGAGGTGCCCTTGAGCAAGACACCTAACCCCCACTTGCTTACTATACAAAATGTACAAATGTATAGTACAATGTAATGTAAGTCGCTTTGGATAAAAGCATCTGCCAAATGCATAAATGTTAAAATGTTAATGTTAATGCCTATATTATTATGAATATAATTTAAAAAAATATATATTCATATGATTTTCAAAATGATATCAGCATAGATTTGAAATGACCCCATTTAAAAATATATTTTTATTCAATATGTAAAATGTCTAACTTTGGGAAGTTTTTAAACATTCATTTTATGGAAGCGTTTGCATTTATTTAGTTTCTTTCAAGGTGAGAAGTTGCCGAAACAATCTGTTTTAATGATGCCTGAAAAACATCTCTCTGGTTTCACACTTCCCACCAAGGCATACGATCCTAAAAGGAGTGCTGCTTTTTTAATACTTTATATCAGAGCCCCACTGTTTTAAATGCAAGCGAGTAATTACCGTATAAATATCCGGCTGTATTTTATGAGAAATTTAAAGACACTTTTAGTGTAAAAAACAGATGTTGAGGCAATCTTGCATAATTGGATATCAACATTATGTGGTTTTGCTAATCAACACCAATGAAGTGGCATATATTTTTATTTTATTTATTAATCCACTCAAGTCTAGTTTTATAGCTCTGAAGTGGTAGACTTGTAAACCAACAGGCCTGCTCTCTCAAAGCGGCGCCAGATGGAACGTGAAAGTGTTTTGCCAACGTGTTTTTCACACACACACAAGCTAACAGTCTACTCATTTGTAAACCGACGTTGATCCACGGTTCTTCGCTGGCCATTTGGGTGCCCGTCTGCGCCTTCTGAACCGGCGTGTCTCACCTCAGCCTAGCCTTGAACTTGGAGATGCTGGCTGGAGGTCAAAGGTCATAGGTCACCCCGTGTGTCTGAGGTCGATCTTGTCGCGTGGATTGTGAAGCAGTGGTTGTTTGTAGGGTGGAGGAAGGGGCAGTCGCTCAGCACTGCTCAGGGTTCCAGCCTCTGGCGATTGGGTTTGCTTCGTGTGTAAGCCATGTGTTGTTGGTTCAGAGTTCATGACCCCGGACCTGCATCAGTGGAGGATGCATGATACAGCATGATGCCATCCTCAGTGAGTGAACAATAGACACTTCTATTGATCCACAGATGATCGCTTTCTCAGCTTGATGTTGACAACAGGATAATATTGATGTGTGTTATGGATAGTTTGACTGCTTGATAAGTTGACAGATAAAGCAGCAGAAAGCAGGTTCCATTTGCTATATATATATATCATTAATGCAGCGTTGGGTAATGTTGGGTTGAAAATAAGCCAGAATTTCTCAATGTCAAATGGTATATGTTAATAGACATGTTTTGTGTGACTAGGCTACATCCAATAACCTAGAGAGAGTCCAGAGAGAGAAATTCATAAAATACACACATATAAATATAATATAATACATATTGATTTATTATTCATCTAAATGCATCTGGAATAGGTCATTTGATTTGATAATTTTGTTTGATAATTAAAAAAATAATCTTTCATTTCTGTAAATGCACTAAGGTAGTAGCATGCTTTGACCCAAATATCGCCTCACGTGCCATGTTTTGGGTTCTGTGTAAGACACTGAAATAATAGTGCATTAAAGCTTGTAGGACTTACTCGGGAAACAATCCCCAGCACAAATCACGATAAACAGGTTTCATGAGGAGGTGGTATTAGATTTCCACCATCCTCAACCCACCCCATCCAAACCACGTCCAGCTCCTAAATCCATCTCTCCTCCCCAATTGGCCCTGCAGTAGAAACATCTGGACATGGAAGTACAGAAAGCAGCCTAGAAATGCATCAGCGCAGCAGGCTCTGTTCACTTCTTTTTCTCCCCCTCACTTTCTCTCGTTCCACCTCCCTTGTGCTTAAAATCTGCTGGAGTGGTCAGAGGTAGAACAACATGTGGAGCGGTCGTTTTCTATTTTCATTTTTTCCCTCTCTCTTTCCAGTGGAGATCCAGGCCAGTGATAATCCTTCTCTCTCCTCATTAAAGAGAGCTGAATAAACACAAGGCCTCTTTCAGTTGTTCCTGCAAATTTCCTCACCAGCCATCAGGAGACCTTCGAGCGGGTCGGCTCTTCAAAGGCCTGCGGGGCTTGAGGTGGCTCGGGGAGTGCTGGGTCAGGAACATTAGCTGCCACTGAGGGAGTCCGGCCCGGCCTGGTACTCACTTAGCCTGCGGTCAGAAAGAGAGAGAGCACACGAGAGTGCAATGAGACAGAGCTACAGACCGGTTTTAGGAATAGTTTGTTTCATTTGGCCTTTCTTTTTGTATCTGAACTTGAGTGTTATAGGAAACCACTGATAAAATAATTTAAGATTTGTTTTTAATGAATTAAGTTATCAGTAAACGTTTACTAAAAGGTTCTGGACAGTACAGTTTATTTTGAGATTTAGTTTGAAGACAAAAAAAATATTCTTTGGGGACAAATTTAGAAGTGAGCTAAATCTAAAAAAGATTTCCCTTTAGGAACATTTGGGATGTTTTCATTTATGATTTATAAAAAAAGTAAATAGTGTTTTCTTTGAATATATTTTGTAGCCCTGAGATAAACAAAATCAAGTAATACACAACTGTGTTTAAACTCTCTCTGGACTTACATAGCCCACAGTAACACAAACCATACTCCAATAACATGTATTATACAATATTACATACAGTGTGCTAATATTAAAACCATTGACTGTTGTACAAAATAACACCTTATATCAAACTTTATTTCACAATATAATCGAATTATAAATAAAACAAACATTTAATGTCTGTATTTGTTTTTCGTGTTATAGTGCCTAGAACCTATTTTCCCAAAGCTCTCGAAAGACAGGAATGGGTTTACAGAACGATTACTCTGCAAAAAGTCACATTTGTAGGTGCTGCTTCTAGACTTTTCGATAACAGTATGCCAACTAGTGACGCAAAGGTGATCGGGCATTTTTTATATATTTCTGTGTAAGCCGAGCATCACACGTCTAAAGAAAACTTTTGACTGAATGATTCTTTGTGGAACCAAAAATGGTTCTTCCATGGCATGGCTGCGAAGAACCTTTTAAGCACCTTTTTTTTCAAGAGTGTACTTTGCAGGTGCAGAGGAAAATATAAAGCCAATTTTGTTATTGTAAATGGCAATGCGCACACACGTCTGACCGCAAAAGCTATATAGAGGGTGCGTCTTGTACACTAGAGGGTGCAGATAATATAATTAGTCTGTGAAAAATACATAAGCTTGGTTTGAATGTTATTTTGGTCTTTAATTTAAACGGTCACCTTGCTTATAGTTCAAAAACTACAAAAATATCATGTAAATCTACAAATCCACAGTTAAATTTCTAATATCAGCCAATAAATCGACAATATCATCCGGTTCTGATGGCCGATATGTGATGTTGTGACTGTTTTACTTCAGAGTTTTAATAACACACTCACTTAGTACAACAGCAGCAAACACTAATAAGGTTTTTCAGTGGCCACTGACTCTAAATGAGTAGTAATACACCAGACAAGGGCCAATCTTCTCCTCGGTTAAGTTAGAGCCTGTTGTCGGCCTTGTTTTAATTTACAGGCTGTGTAGTGACATTCATTTTCACCTCTCTTCACTTCCTGCCCATCAGCTAAGAGAGCCAGCGGTTCACTAGCAGCGTTTGTGGAAGAAGCAATTAAACAGGCTGAATAACTTCAGCGGAGAGAGAAGCAAAGCCGCTCCTCTCCTTTAATTGCTTACTCAATAACTCCAGAGGATGAATAAATTGATCAAATTGTGTCCCAAAAGGTTGTGAAAAAATTGCCCAGAAAATGCAAAAAAAACGTATCTTATTATCTACTATCAGAGTTTAGAGTTTGTATATAGTGGGGGGGGGCAGAAAATGTTTTTTTTGGCTGGTGACTCAATTTTTTATTCTGCGTGATAAAACAAAGGCTTTGCTAATAACTAAGCAAAAAGTGAGATAGATCAGTGATGTGAGTTAGTTTACATGCACTGTTAAAAATTCTGTAGAAATTACAGTATTACTGGCAGCAGTTTGCCTGTAACTTACTGTAGATTTATATTTATCTCATTTATTGGCAACAGTTTGTTCAAAGATAAATGAAAATGAAACATTAATAAGTCTTTATCTTTACAGAAAAACAACAGCCTCATGCAAGCATTTCTGGGAACCAAAAATCAGGAAAAAAAAACAGAAAAAGGTTGATGAGGGATTTTGGTTCCCAGAATGCTTTGCATTAGGCTGTTATTTTATCGTTTTTTCTGTAAAGATAAAGGGACATATTTTAACGATCTAAGCGCATGGTCTAAAGCGCAAGGCGCATGTGCTCTTAGGGCGTGTACGAATCCACTTTTGCTAGTTTACCAGGAAAACTGTCTGTGCGCCCGGGCGCATGGTCTAAACGGGTTGTACCTACTTTCTTAATGAATAATGGCTGTGTTTTGGGCAAAACGTGCAGTAAACCAATCAGAGTCTCACCTTTCATTCCCTTTAAGAGACAGTTGCGCAAATATGGCGTATTTGCTATTTACACAGTGAAGTTTGCAAGAGACTGAACGCTTCTCTAGTGAGGAAACGACACATTTTTATTGTGTACATAAAGATAAAAATCTGCTCGCTTTAAACCTCGACCATCTATAGGACAAGTCAGATTTTTATGTATAATATTTTACATTGCAGCCGTTTCATTTTAAATATTTGTTTTGTGCGCTGCTGCGCGTCCCTCAGATCATTTTTACACGGCCTAATTTGCAAGACTGAACGCTTAGTGAGGAAACCACACAAATTATTATTGTGTAGCCTACATAAAGATAAAGATCCAACGTGTCCTGGTCTGCTCGCGCACGAGCAAACCATACAGGACAATCTACATTCTGATTTTTGTATATGTACACAATAATCTTTTACATTGTAGACCTTTTGTTTTTAATATTTGGCTTGTTTGTGTGCTGCTGCGCTTTCCCTGTGTAATAAGCAATGTGAAAGCGTTAATGTGGACCCGTACAGAGGCGCATTTTCTACTAACGCGCCCTTTAATTAACAAAAAATATATTGCGCCATTAACTTTAGACTTTAGACCAGGTTTGAGTTGATCTATGGCGCAGTCTATTTTCAGTTCCTCAAAATAGTAACGCGCCAACAATGCGCCTGAACACACCTATTTTTAGACCAGCACGTTCATGTGCGCACAAATGAGCGCAAATGCATTTGCAACACAGCGCAGGACGGGATAATGAGTACTGCGTTGAGCTGAAACTAGCAAAAACACTTGCGCCGCATTGCGCCGGTGTACGATAGGGCCCAAAGACTTTTATGGATTTTATGGAGTTTTCAATTGTGTTTCATTTTAGTTAATCTCAGATGTTCCTCCTAATATTGCTTAGGGTTAAAATACAGTAAGAGTATAGAGATGTGAAATGAATGTAGATTGTAAAGGTAAAATAATCTGGAATATGATGAAAAATATTTGAGTTCATATTGAAATCTTGAATAATATTGACTGGACAAATCTGAGCACAGTTTTTGACATCTCTTCTGCTGAGATGTCTAATTTGCGAAATTTCTGGTTCTTTTCCCATAAGAAATATTTCTGAGACGCATAGAGAGATTTGCTTTTCATTTAATTCACTGATGTCTAGGAAATTATTGAGATATGAAAGAGATTTCATCTGTGATCTTTCTTTATTATGAGGGCACATCTGGATTTGTTGGCTCTCACAACATCATGTGATACATATGACAAAAATAATGTCTTAAAAACAGATAGCATACTGTATACTAGCTGTATTAAGCAAAAGTGTACCGGTTTTTAAATCACGCTTCCTGTTTGAATGGATATGCGTCTGTGTTTTGCGGTGATTATGTGTGTGTACATGAGAAGGCCTTGTGGCCATCAGACTCCCATCAGACCATTATTATTGGTTGAGCAGAGAGTCAGTGGCAGAGTCTACCTGCCTAGAATACAAATGAGCACAGCAGGCCTCTGAACGGACAACACGCACACATTCAACATGTTCATGTAGTGATCGCACACTCACATTTACTGCTTCTTCTGGAACAGACAAGATGGCGGCTTGCGGTTGTAGACGTGTTCGGTGCACTTCATCAGGGGCGCAGCTACATCATAGCTCACACATACTGAACTAACGCCACAGTCTGCAGTGTACACACACAAGAGCAAATATGGCCTTCTCTGTCCCCTTTTGGTCTTTTGTTCGCACACACACGTGAGGAGACATAGAGGACCGGTCATTACAGCATGCAGAGCAAACATGCAGTTCTGCTGCATTGGGAAAATAGCTTGTGTGTGTCTGAGAGTCCATTTCCCCAATACCTCCCCCCCGGCCCTAGAATAGATACTGTGCCATTGTGCTAAGCTACAAGCAAGTAAGAATTGAAAGTAGTTAAATTGAAAGTAGTCAATCTGGCCTTTGGAAAAGTTGTTAGCTAAGTAACAAATTGAACATTGAGCTAGATACAATAAAGGATAACAATGTTTATTACGGTGACAGCATCTAATTTGACTACCTAAATAAAAACATAAAATAAATAAATAAAATAATTGATTTTAAAGGATTAACATGAGTGCTTTTGCATACAAAGCAGAGCTTTTTGATGTTAAAAAAACCTGAAGATCCCCGTAAGCCAAGCTAATTAATGAACACAGACATATTGATTAGCACAGCGACATGGATGAGTTGTAATGAGAGGCTGGACAGAAGCTGAAAATGTCAAAGCCAAAAGGTTTCCAGGGCTGAAGATGGAGAGAGGGAGAGAGAGAGAGAGAGAGAGAGAGAGAGGTGGATGGTTGGGTTGGGTTGAGTTGAGTTCAAGGCCACGGAGAGGGACGCTGACCCCATGCGTGGAGGAGGAGCGGGGGGCGTCTGAGAAGAATGGTGAATGGCGTGATGGGCTCAACGTGTCCAACATTCAGTCGGCTCTAAAGGACCCAAGGGAGAGCAGGGTCAGGAGTTCCCCCCAACCCCCCGCACATTACAGCACCATTTCAAGCCGCCTAGCACCTATTTCCTTCAATAAAAACTAATAACCTTCTCTGTCAGGAATCACAGCAACCCTTAAGTGTTGGACTGAAGGGGCCCGTGCAGGATGGGCTGTAATTGCAGAACAGGCGTCCACCCCCCGAACCCGTAGACACACACACAAAAATCCACGTTTTACAGTCTGTACCACTTGTATATGTGCTCTTTTTCATCCAGCCTATTGGCCCTCGTAGCTTTGCTGCTGATTGCATGCGCTGCTCGGACTCTACTCAGCAATCAGCCAAAGGCCGCGGTGCTGCCGCTCAAGGACGTTTTTAATTGGAAGGATGCTGCGAAACGGGGAATGGCACGTTCAAAAGAACAGCCGGCCAGTATTCAATGTGGTTATGTTTTTAAATGCACACTATTGGAGGCGCACGAAAGCTAACTTTTGCTTTTAAACTTGGTACACATTCAATAACACATTCATGCTATTTTAAACACCAAATGCTCCAGCCCTCACGTTCCCCCGTCACGCTCCACTCTATATCTCCATCCATTCCTCCTTTTTTCCTCGTTTTTAATGGCAGATGAATGAGATAAATGGCCGCTCTCCGTTGCCAACACTTGGGGCCCGGATCAATCGGAGGCCCAGCAGTAATTAACTCTTTGCTAAACTTACACCATTGATTTCCATTTAATGCTGAGCACCATGCTGTAAATGAAGACCGATACCTGGGCGCAGGGGTGGAGGACACTCTAGGGTGGCGAGTTGCGAGGACTTGGGGATCTGATAAATTGGGCCCCCTTTAATTGGGAGTGTAGTAGGCTTAACGGAGCCTGTTCGGAGAAAAAGGCTCAGCTTGGGCCTAATTGGGGTGGGTTGTACGCACCGGAGGGGACCCTGTCATTGTCTTTAGTTTGTTCCTGTATTACTCCATAGGGACCAGGCTGCCAGCAAGCGCCTGCTGTGATTTCTTATAGTTATGGTGGAACGGTCATGTGACCAGACAGTAATCACCGGCCCGTTGTCCGACGGCTTTCCTGCTTCCTTATCTCTTCCGATCTGTATATCCGTCGAACCGGGAGGGTTATTAAATACTTGAGGGCGTTAATGAATAGGATGCTGCTTCTGGCTTTGCAAAGTTTTGGTATTATGGCGGTCTGTCAAAGGCCGCTTTTGTTTGCACTTTCTAATTGAATCAAACACGATTCCCCGTCCGTTTGCACGCCCACTGCACTGAGCCAGTGCAGATGAAGCTGTCCCAAAAGTTGTTTTACTTGGAGAACGTCAAATCTCATCTCAACAGCAGGCCCGTGATGGAGGCTCGCGGAGCGTTTCCACAGCAGCAGATAGATTCGACTTTTTTCTCCTCCAATTTAATTTATTTCTGACTTTGATACATTCTTCAGATGCATTAATGGTTTGGGCTTAGATCAGTTTACCGTCTTGTCGCCATATATCAGGGAAATAGATGGAATTTTGTATCTGATTGTATTGTTAGTGTGATCCGCTCTGTTCTCTGTAACGTAATGGTTTGTCCATGGCTTGATGGCTCTTGTCTGAAACAGTTTCTCCATTGTTCCGTAGGGCCGGTGGGGTGCTCAATGTCTCACTTAAACTGCTGTCACTTGCCAGCCAATGAACTTGACTTTAAACTTAGGGAAATCCAATTGGAGTCTAATACACCATAATGGGCTGATCAATACTAATTATGGAGCCCCCACGTCGAACAAAAGATATCACTCCGGGCTCACATACACTGGTACGATGTGTGTGTGCATTTGCGTGTGTCCGTGTAACAGTTTTACGTTTACTTTGAGCACTCAGTACCAGGTGCGATGCTCCAGTGCTATGCTTAATGCATGCACACTTTTTTCTGTTCAGGATTGCGCTGCCTGATGCAACACCCACACAAATACACACTTGCGTGCACACATGTGTGTGTGCATGGAAGAGGATGAGAGAGGAGGGCAGCATTTCCCTATAAATGATACGACATCTGTGATGTCTCAGACCCCTGGGAGCCATTCTGGATCTGAAATTGTTTTTTAATGACTCTAGTATTGTGTTTAATTGATCAAGTGCTAGGAGTTGCAAGATTCAGATTGTTGGTAAGTGAGGTCTGTTAGAGACTCAAATTTAGGAAAATAACCAAGCATAAACAAATGTATATATATATATATATATATACACATATATTTTTTAACACTTTAAGTTTCATTGCATTAGATTATCATAGTGCTCAGAACTTCTATAAAACATTTAAATTAAGTTTTAAATTAGGGTTAGGCTTTAGTAACACAACCTTTTTAGAAATACATATCTTTTTAACCAAGGTTTGATTTCATATGCATTTTTAATTTTTTTACATTTGAGATTATTGGGATCTGATAGGTATATGAAAATTATGTAGACAAAAAGTGTCTACAAATTAGGACAACAGGTCTAAGTGTAGAAAAGTTAAGTATATGGTGCAACAGACCCGAAACGTAATGTCCTCATATGAGGATGCATGGACTCGGGAAGTAAATAAAAATGCCATTATTATTAGACTAATTCAATGACATTTATACATTTTTAAGTATGTTTTTTTTAACATTTTCCTTTTTGGGCCACTGTATTTACAGTAATTCTTATGTGATCTTGTCTTCGATGAATCCAGCTCTTGTCCCGAGCCAGTGTCAGGTTTAGTGAAGGCAGGTCCTGGACACGTGCTGCATGATAAATTAACATTTTCCGCTCCCTATCTCACATTGCTCTGTAGCACACAGAAATATGTTTGTGCATGTGTTTTTGTGCGCACACATGATGTAATTGCATTAAGAAGATGACGCACTTTCTTACTCTGTTTAAACTCATTGTAATTGTCAGTGAATGGTGGGCTAGTGTGGCAGTGTGAGGACAGGACAAAGATACATCAGTAGGACATCGTTCATAAAGCCAGACTAAATGAGACGGACCCTGTCTGGAATGCCA
This sequence comes from Oreonectes daqikongensis, assembly GCA_026939265.1. Taxonomy (NCBI): domain Eukaryota; kingdom Metazoa; phylum Chordata; class Actinopteri; order Cypriniformes; family Nemacheilidae; genus Oreonectes; species Oreonectes daqikongensis. The sequence continues at coordinate 60,619 of JAOTQM010000406.1, read as the reverse complement.
CGTGCGCTGACTGCCTGTGTTTGTTTGACGCCCGAGTGGCATCCCTTCATTGTGACATGGCTTTTATAAGAAAAAGAGTCAGAGACACAGTCAGAGAGTTGAGACAGGGGGGTGGAGAGAAATTAAAGACAGACAGACAGACTGATACCCTGATAAATTAACCCAGTTCAGCAAAAGTGCACAAGTGCTGTGGGTGCTGAACCAGTCTGTTGAGGTTCTTACTGTAGTGTGAAATTGCAGGAGCTTTCTGCACAGCAACAAATCAAGAAGAATGACTAACACACATGTTTGCATGAACAGCACAGAGATGCAGCTCCGCACTGCATGAGATGTGATATTTAAGCTATGCTATATCCAACAAGAATATAAACATAATGCATTTTAAAGGGGCAATGTGTAATATTAAGGAGGGTCTATTGACAGAATGGAATTCACCATGTTGTTTCTACAGTAGCCCTTCTATAAATAATAATTCATACCTAATGTGTGGTGGAAGCATACAGGCCATAAGTAGTTCAATAAAGCGTTACATTAGTTTACGATCTCTTTCTTCAGATTAAGAGGAGAGATGTTTCATGTGTATGAATTGACATGTGTTGCTGACGTCATGCATTAGCTTAATGGCATTGTTTCGACACACTGTGTCAGGATGTGTAAATACAATGCCGCATGCTCCCCCACCCTATCCCAAATTCTCTTTTTCTCTTCTTTTTTTTGCCGTTCTTCATTCTTCACTCATATTTCTCACTCGCTACACTATCTTGGACAGTCTCTCTCTCCTTCTCTCATCATTTTAATAGTGGACCTCAGAGCGGTTGCCATGTCGACCAGCCAGCATATTACTATGGCAACGGGTCTGTGAGGCGAACCTGCTGATTAGGGAGTGATGTCTAGTGTAGCCTGGCCAACAGTGAGGTGCACAGAGAGAGAGAGAGAAAGTGTGGGGGGGTCTTGTGTGTGTCTAGGCATGGCGTATGTGTGTTAGTGAGCGTTTTCTTGAAGTGTGTAAGGCCTTCTATAATTAGAACTGGGTAGACGTTTTACCAGCCCAGATAAGATTCTTACAAAACCACAAATGTGCGGCTCGCCGTTTTATTTCCCTCAGCAGGACGCATTTAGTCAGTGGTGTTGACCTGGGACACTCAAGTTAATTGTCCGTCTGTCTTTCTGTCTGTCTGTTCATCTCTTTGTCTGCCTAATACTTTCTTCACGCACAGCTTTTGTCCTTCCTTTTTGTCCTAATTCGTATGCATTTTATTGTTACATTTTGGTTGCACAAGCATCACTACTATTATTGCTTATACTTACTTATTTTTCCCAAATCCTTTAATCCTTTGCCGTTAAGGTCGGCTGCATTGTTTACGTATATGATTGGGAATGATCAAACAGCTTGTTGAGGAACCTGAAATCTTATAGATTTCTAGATCCAGCAATCAGAACATTAGAGACACTGTGGGCTATTTTGACTAAGCAACCACTGAAAGAGACAGTTTGCCCCAAAATATAAATGTATTGATTCATCCTCAAAATCTGTATATGATTCTTTCTTCCGTGGAACACAAAAGAAGATATTTTGAGAAATGTCTTAGTCTTTTTGTGTCCGTACAGTGGAAGTCAATGGGGGCAATGTTGTTTGGTTACCAACATTCTTCAAAATATCTTCTGTTGTGTTCTGCAGAAGAAAGAAAGTCATACGGGTTTGGAATATGACATGAGGGTGAATCATTTTTTGGAGGATCTGCCTCTTTAACAACCACTTAGCAATGCCCTAGCAACTGCATAGCAACACACTTAACAACTTGGTGACCTCACTGATGTGTTTGATGAGTTTTGCACAGGCAACTGCTGCCTTTTTTGTTGTTGAGAAAACTACCATTTGTACAGATTATCTCCCTGGAGATATAGCTTGCACAGCTGGAGAATTGCAAAAAGCATCAGTCCATCAAAATTAACAGCTAAAATCATATTGTTCGAGGCTATAAATGAGCTCTCTGGTTTCTGTTCGCCGGGTCCGCAGATCTGGTTGGTCAGGTCTTCGCAGAAAAGAGGAGGGGGTCGTAAAAAGCCCTTCGCCCACAGCGAGCGTGTTAATGAACAGCAAACAGGGGGCTGTACAAAGTTGTCTCACCTCTCACGCACTTACCAGGCCCCCCCAGACCTCCCTGATCTATCAGGAAAAAAAACGAATTACAAGATCTAATTAGAGAGAGAGCGAGTGACCCATGCAGCTAGTTTAGGATGGTAATTACGCCTTATTTATTATTCATCTCACAGCCAAATAAGCCTGACATTTCAATAACAATAAAAGATGGGACATATTAAACAAAAACCTTACACAGAAATGTGTCCAGAGTAATTGCACGCTTACAGATGAGAACCAGACCGTTGTTATTTACATTATTGTGCCGTTTGTATCGGCGAAGGGGCGACGACACCGGTGCGGAAAATGAACGCGGAGAATGAGGTTGCACCGAGCTGGCAAATGTGGCTGACCCTCATCACAAGTCGACCATTATTTTTTAGTGCTGGTGCATATATTAGAGAGCCTGATTTTAATGGTCGTCTTGCTCTCTCTCTCTCTTGTGTCAGGTCTTTAAAAAGAGCGGCTCATCCGCCGTCCGCCTCTTGAACCGGTTCGAGGCACATTAGGCCCACTTTGTTATGTGTCTGAACGGAATCACGAAATGACTTCTAAAAATGTACGGAAAATGCATGCCGTCGAATACGATGTGGGATATTTATCAGGCTTTTATGGCCGTTTATTACAGTAGACTACACACCCTTGCCCTTTGTACCCTATAACAGCGGTTCATTGTTTTATCTCCCATTTCTCTCTCTGTCTCAAACTTCTCCAGTCCCCCCCCACACACACACACGCCGACCGCTGCAACAGCTCATTAGGGCCGTATGCGTCTGCTGGTCTCATTGGCTGCACTGGAGGTGGAGGAATAGCACATAATTATGAAGTGGAGATGGCATTACGCTCATCAGGAATTATGGATGAGTCTCCGGGCGCCGGCCCAAGTGTCGACTCAACGCGGGCTCTGCGCAGGGAGGATGGGGTGATAGGAGATGGAGAATGGGGGGGGTACAGGTAGAAAGGTCACCTAGAGCAAAAGTGTCCCTCATCAGTCAGCATTCACACCCATAGCTCACATCCTCAATCCACACACACACTTATTCAGAGTCCTGCACTAGACTGCAGACATCCCTAGTCCCAGCTGACACTTGTGTCCTCCAACCTTGTATACTGGTTGCTGAGGCAAACATCACCATCTTGGAAAGATGCATGGAGAGCCACTTCTGACTGAATCCCTCCTATTTAAACGATAATCATGATAATCCCAGAGTGCATTGCAACAGTGAATAAATAAATCAAAGATGGGAAATTAAATTAGATTGCTTATATGTTTGCTTATATTTTATTCTGTACTGATACAAAAAGATGTAGTTGAGCATTTCGACTTTTTTACAAACATGTTCTTTATGTGCTATGCTTTTTGTATCCGCACTTGGTTTCGGAAAGCAGTAAGTGATGAAAATTGATGCCCTTTATTCAAATATATTATTAAATATATATTCATTTTTTTGTATGCATGTTGCATAGAGTTTAAGAAGAATTTAAGTAGGCTTGGCAAATGTATACACATGCACCCAAAGAGAATTACTGCTGTAGTCAAAAACAAAAGGGACTTAACAAAATATGACTGACTGATAACATTTTAGTCAGTATGTGCTTTATTTTCTGCGAGCTTTTGGATTTTCTAGACATTTTTCATACATTAGAATAAAACCTATATTCCCTGATATAGCTGTAGGTTTCCAAATCTTTTGAGATAAATGCATTAACCAAGTCGTGTTTCCCCCTTTTTTTTACTCCTTATATGACCTAACCTTAGGGGAGCATTGTAAAGGCAAACATTGTACAAATATGCCCTCTGTTAATATTAATTAATATAAATGAAATAGAAAATAAATGTTTATATTATAACCAAACACAGACCTAAAGTATGTGGCTTTTGTACATGACTGATTATACATTTTTTATGAGCTTTTTTAAACAGATAGCTGGTTGTTGGTTTGCTTTCTGATATGTATTGCTCTTATATGTGCTAAAGTATAGATAATTTACTGTATGTATTTCAGTTTGGTCAATATTTCCGACAGATTTCTAAGTGAGTAAACCAGACGGATCAGAGAAGCCAGGAAAGGCAGATGAAAAAGAATGAAACTGCAAGCAGTGACTCGCACATGATGCAGTGCATTTAAAGTGCTCATACATCCCAGAATTCACAGCGTGTCAGTGCTGTATCAAGCACACACACGCATACACTAATCCAATGCAAGCAGAGGTCAACAGCATCTTAATGCACGCTAATCTCTTTGATGTTTACCTGCTAATATGGCTTAATTTGAGCAACAAACAGTTTGCCAGACGGCTAGAAATGATTTGTCAATATTTAACTCTGTATGCACTGGGCTGCTTTGTGTTCATGTGTAGGTACAGTGATTGTGTATCTTGTCTTGTCAGCAGTAATAAGATACATAGAAGAAAAGATTACGTATATTTATATGTAAAATATCTTGGCACATGCACGCTTACACAAAGAAAGTGATTTGGCTGTTGACCTTGCGAATGCAATAAGGAGAGTTTAAGCCCAGTGACCCATATAGACTGGAGGATTCGGGGGGGGTGGGACTGGTTCTTTCTCTGCTACCTCTCGCTTTCTATTCCACTTATCATCTGAAATAAGTGCCATCATCAGAGGCTGCAATTGATGGCAATCCCAGCATGCACCCCGCTACATTATTTAAACCTGGAGTGGACATCAAGATTTTTGCTTTTGTCTTCCAGTCCTCAGATCTGTGATTCCTGTCGTGTCATTTGACCAGACTCCAGTGTGGAGCAACACAAAGAAGCTCACAGGTTTGACAATTGAATGGGCCACGCTGGTCTCAATAGATGTCTCTGAGGGATGAGAAATCTAACCAAACCGCTTCATAGACACCCTTATCCACGGCTTTGAGAAGTCGTACCGATGATCTACATGTAAGACGCCCAACAGCAGATGCACGGGAGAAAGTGAGAGTGAGAAAGAGCCGTTCACCTCAGGGCTGTAGGGGAGTGCTTGAACAATGTCTCCCTAGGGGGGTGATATTTTATAGTTTGTGTCCATCAGTGGCGTGGCCCGGGGCGCTGAGGTTGACAGTAAGTGCTCTCAACACTGCTGACACTGATTCATCTGAGCTATGACATACATGGGGGGGGGGGGAGATTGAGAGGGGGGTCAAAAGAGACGTACAAGACAATGAATAAGAAGGGGGGGATTTTGGAAGGCACAACCTTGGCTTTCATCCGTACGCACATCACAAGTTAGTCCAGACCTGTGTGTTTGTGTTTGTTGCTCGGGCCGCCCGGTCTCTCATATCTAACTTGGCATTTCAATTTCTTCTCCGCTCTGCCTCCTCTGTTGCTACTCTTCTACATTTATATAGGAGAGGACGAATGTGAACCCTGGGCCCGCAGGATACGCATACTAAGCAATCAATGTGTCACCTCCTGACAATCTTTCTTCTTCCATACAGGGGACCTGCTCATTTTTTCTTGTCAGCAGAAGGTAATTTGCTGTATTGTGATTCGGCCCAATAGCCGGGTGATGGAGGTGCGTGATGGGTCGGCACCCAAACCCCCTTCATTCGACCTCAACCCCCCGGGACCCCCGCCGGCGCATGCACGCGCTAGACTTCAGTCTTCCTTGCTCAAGCGGCGGTATAAAGCAAGGCACCCCACCCGTAGCCGCATCTCCATCTGAGGCTGTTAAATGTGATAAGCGTGGAGTGTGGCGCTGGGGCCTCTGATTAATAAAAGATGGGGCCGCTCCACGCTCCCAGGGGGATGTCCTTTCTGAACCGCCCCGCACGCGCACAGACGCTCCGCACAATGTCTCCTGCGCCCGCACAAAAGACAGGAAATGGGTGCGAGAAGCATTCATGGAATATAACATTTAAAACGGACGGCACATCTAGCACATGTGCGTTTGAGTGGACAAAAGCTACAAAAATGATGACGCATATATATTTACATATTTGCTGGATATACATCCGAGCGTTAACATACGTGAGATGGGGATTCTGATACCCTGCTGTTTCAAAGGGCTAAAAAACACATTCATGTATTCGTTTGAATTAATGTGCGCGCTGATGCAGTTGTGTTTTTATTTGAGATTTGAAGTCTACAGGCAAGAGAGGGACATTACGGCCGTCTGCATATTTATGGGCGTGTGTTGTGAGCGCTTTCATGCAGAGAGGCTGCGTGGAATCGTGTCACCTTTTCACTCATTGACATGTAATGGCTTTGTTACGAACAGACGCTTTGTCCTTCTTCTGTTCGTGTTTACAAGAAAAAGACGGCATAACCCTGGTTGCCCAGGGAGACCGGAGACATCCCCTTTTCTTCCTTCCTCCTTGAACATTTGAATGTCCAAAAACTTTTAATGCTTCAACCTTTGCATTTTGGCATTTTAAATAAAAATTGGTTGAAAAGAATTTGTTTATTTTGGTAAAAACCAGGGACACAAAAGTAGCCATGTTTGTGGTTTTTGTGGCATAGCCAAAGCCCAAACATCACTCCATGCCTAGCTAAACACACACACAAACACACATGCATCCAAAAGAGAAAGTTAAACAAAAACAAGACTAAGAGCGAGTCAAGTCTCTGCTCTGTTGTAGCCTGTGCGTTTATCTTTTAATAGCCACGCCCCCGCCGCAGGACCAGACAATAGCGTGACATTTCTAATTTTCTGCTGGATAATGGCAGTCATAGCAAAATGAAAGAGGTCAGAGGTCAGTTTCAGTAGATATGATTTCTGGGGACACGGGCCCTTTGCTCTTGATAATAAAGGAGGCATTTGATTCCAGAATATTGTCTTGTCGGCAGCGGATAAGAAAATATCTCACGGTTTGAACGGGTCCACTAAATTCAATTTTATGAGCGGTGTTTTGGAATTGTATGAGTTTATTTATTTATTCTGTAAGGAGTGCATGCAGATACGACGCAGCTGAGCGGGATTCTGTTATTCATGTGTCTGTGTCCCTTTTGACCTCATCAGGCGGCTCCTCCCACCAGCCTCAGCTGAAAAAGATTGATATTGCCCACGCATGAATATGTATGTAATATGCACATTGACTTGAACTTGCTTTTGACCTTCTTCCCATAAACAATATACATATACACATATGAGCCAACAGCCTCTTGAAAATGGGGCCATGTGACGTTGCCATGCATTGATCAGTATTTTTTATTAAAGTAATGCCATTTATTTTGTGTGGAACTGTTTGTCTGTTTTTCTTCACTAAAAATCGAATGGCGAAGTGTAATGTCAATTATTGCCAAAACTAATTGCAATTTCTGGCTAAATAAAAAAGGAATTCGTAAAGTCTAATGGGAATTATTGGCAAAATCGAATAGCAGCGGTTTTCGAACCTAATGGCACGATACGGTATAATTTATTCCGGTTGTTCATGTGAGAATTACGCCTTTGACATTTCTCTCCGCTCTCCGTTCTCATCTGCATTTCAGCCAATATATGCCGCCTATGAGCATGAGCGCAAGACTCCATTTCCCATAGAGCAGCACAGGACAGGAGGTGGGGATGCTGTACTCTCTTAAACTGCTGCCCTGGAAGGTCATTGCTCACAGTCATGTCAGAGGGCCAGCGCGGCCCCTTGGGCCCTATGACAAACAGGGCTGCAGTGCTGAGGTGTGTGTCAGGGGTGTTTTTCCACAAAGCATTCTATAAAAGTGTAACCGCTCCGAGTTTGCCCTTTCCTCCCCGTACGCATGCACTGCTCAGCCAACAGGCCCCCGAAGAGCTCTTAAGAAGTGCTGAGCCAACACGCAAGCTGGCCCTGCTAGCAACTCCAGTAATTCTCTCTCTCTCTTCTCTCACACCTTTTCCTCCCGAGTACCCGCGCTCGTGCTGAATCATGCCACGGCGCATGTTGGCGAAGCCGGGAAGGCGGTGCTTGTTTGGGGCCTGAAGCTAATTATGGAGCATTAGAGCAAGGCTAAATAAATGTGTAGTGTTGCTAATTGCACGCCAGTGAAAACAATAACAGATGCCTAAGGGCACGAGGGGACGAGAGGCTCTGGGAATACAGGGCCTTGGCACGGGGCCAACATTAGGCACCCTCCCGATACCACGCTGCATGGCGACGCTGAGAAGCACATGGAACTTGGCATCATCAACAAGCCGTCAAGCTGTGTTTGTGCATGTGTGGGTGGATGCGTGCATCTGTGTGAGAAAATTCCCATGATTCCCAGTACACAAACACGAACAGCGGAAACAGCAGCAATCTGTCTCTGCCACCTTCACACATCACTGCATTAATAAACATGAATTAGTAATAGCACAATTAGACCAGCTCTGGGCTGAATGGTTGCACTGCGTACTTGTGCAGAAAATGCAGACCGAGCAGACACTGTTTACGTTAAATCTGTGTGGTGAGTACAGAATCAGGATGAACGACTAGTTGTTAATGGCGCATTTAAAAATGTATCTGAGGTGTGTGTCGCTTTTGTACAAGTGAAGTGCAAGCAAATCACATGGAAAACAGTGCGTGTGTTTTGCAAATGTTGACTCCAGTTTGTCTCTCTCTACTGTAAGTACACCAAAACATTGCTATAGACAAAGCATTGTAAAAAAAAAGAAATGTTGGTTCAAATTTTTAAAAAAAGCAACCCGGCTGCCTTAAAATTTTGAATTAATTTAACTTAAAATATTTGTTAACATAACGAGTTTGCATAAAATTCACTTACTTTTTTAAGTTAACCCCCAAAATTTTTCTTTTTACAGTTATTGCTAAGTCACTATTCTATACACACAGAGAAGGATTATTTTAAGGTAGCTTACCCAAAAATAAAAATTATGTCATCGAAACCTGCATTTAACTTTTTTCGCTGTGGAACACAAAAGAAGAATTCTGAGAAACGTCTCAGTGGTTTTGTGTCCATACAATGGAAGTCAACGAGGTGCTGTTTGGTTACCAACATTCTTCAAAATATATTTTGTGTTCTGCAGAAGAAAAAAAGTCATACAGGTTTTAAAAATGACACGAAGTAAATAATAAAGAAATTTTCCTTTCGGGGTGAACTATCCCTTTAAGAGCAACATTTAAATCCAGTTGTCACTCCAAAACTTTCCACATGACCAATGGGAAGAGAAGATTTTTCACATGCACAATACTATCCCAATGCATCTCTTTTGTTTCTCACACATCTGTCTTTGTGTCTCTCTGTGTGTTTTTGTGTCTGTGTTCTAGGTTTGGATCTGCTCTGTGATGGGAGGCTGTGTTTGAACGGTGCACACCGCTGGATCTCCGGTGGCCTGCCGGTACGTACTCTCGCTCTCACACACATTTCCCAGAAGCACCTGAGTGAATGAGGCTAACATGAGTCTTTACACCCACTTAGACCACACACAGGACAAGAGTGACAGCTACACATCACAACTTCGCTCAGATACATGTCATATCAAAACCAGAGATCCATTCAGACACAGCCTTGGAAGACAAACACAGTGGATCAAATGCATGCATGCAGGGATGGGAACTGTTGAGAACTTTGGTAAAATATACACAACCAAATGATTTTTTAGGACTTTTCATGCAGTCAGATTCCCAAATGACCCCTTTATATTGGTTTAGAAACACAAAAAAAGTTCATTGTGTTCTACTCGAGATTAACAGAGAACTGTTAAATTAGTTTCTGATATGGTATGTGTAAGTGGTATTTAAAAAAATAATAGATTGAATTGCACATTACATAAACATTTTGCATACATACAATACAAGATTTTATTAAATGTAATGTTTTTCTCTCATCATCCAGCAATATTCTGCTTAATGCAATACAACTTGGAACGCATTTGCTAAATGAATCATTAGAACTACCCAAATCCGAACCTGAATCATTAAACCCGCATCCAACTTTCCACTGTGTTTAGATTGGAACAGACTATCTCTCACAGCCAGAAATTGTGCGATAAGTTGCTAACATATGAATCTGAATCATAACATCTGGTACAGGCTTAACACACACACATGCAGGTGGACCGCAGACTGTCTGTCTGGATCAACCAGACAGGCCTGTGGCAAACGCTTCCTCAGCAGGACTTACGCACATTGCAAAGGAATCTCTCTCTAATCCAGTCATAATGTAGTGCTAACATACCGAAAACACACATGCGCAGAAACACACTGCCACAGGCTCTTATTGATCGTTTTATTCACTCACTCACACACACACACACACACACACACACACACACACACACACACACACACACACACACACACACACACACACACACACACACACACACACACACACGCACACACACTCCTTCACAGGTATACACATATGGTTGTGTCCTTTTGATGGTGTTTTAAAACACTAGCCTAAGGTAGTAAATTCTTTTTCCTTTTCTCATTGCAGCCATTTCCCTTATTCTTGATTTAATTCCCTCATTTATTAGTTGTTTTTCCTCTACCGATTGTGGCATTAGCGCAGATTGCTAATGATCCCTTGCTTTTGAAGCGTTTTTGCATCTCGGTCTCAAGGGAGTCGCCTCCTTTGTGTTTTTACTAATTGCTATAATTTATTGACATGGTTTCTGACCAATTAATTCTTCCTTTTTTATTTCATGCTCCTTTTATAGGGAGAACAAGAAATGCGTTCTAGTTCTCCTTGTAAAAGAACGTTTTACAGGTGATTTATTGAAAGGCCATTCTGTTTTATTTTTGCAATTTTTACTTTTAATTACTGTGTTTAAGCTCTTTTTTATTGAAAAATAGTTTAATCAAAATTTGCATATTTTACCATAAATAACCACAAATGTATACTGTTAAAAAATGTCTGTAGAAATGACAGTATTACTGGCAGCAGTTTGCCAGTAAAATACTGTAGATTTAAATTCATGTAATTTATAGGCAACAATGTTTTTACTGAAAAAAACTATAAAATAACATCCTCATGCAAGCATTTCTGGGAACCAAAATCAGAAAAAAAGTTAATGAGGATTTCTGCTTCCCAGAATGCTTTGCATGAGGCTGTAATTGTATAGTTTTACTCTGTAAAGATAAAGATTTGTTCGTGTTTAACGTTAATTTATCTTTGACCAAACTGTTGCCAATGAATTAGAAATATATCAATCTACAGTAAGTTACTGGCAAACTGCTGCATAACTACAGCAATGCTATGTATTTACATTGCAATATTTTCTGTATCCTATCCATGATGAAAAAACGAAACTCATGCTTTGCAGATCTAGCGTCCTGAAGTGCACGTGACAGGTGACGTTTAGTCTGAACCACAGCACTTCTCACTTCCTCTAATGTTGCACCTGGAATCACACTAATAACATGCAACTTGTTTGTTGCACGTGTGTATTGCACAAACTATAGTTACTCTATATTATCGTCTTTAATATCACAGGTGTCTCTTTTAGGTGCATGTTTTAGATGCAAGACCAAGGGCAGAACTGGCAGGTGACATCATGACGGAGGCGTACCCATCGATCGTGTGTGTTGTGACATGTACATTTCCTTTGCATAATAGTATTCCATAGAAATTCCCTTGGTTGTGGATCTGATAGGTGATCAGCAGTTATTTCTCTTCATTATGGCCTATAGACCAGGCCTGATGCTCAATCAGCCCCGAGCGCATCAGCTGAGCCCAAGCCACAGTGATGTAGAAATACACTTTGGTCTGAATCAATACAGGCCTCCCATGGGCTCTTGTGCCTGATCCCCTACTAGGTCATGTGACTGTGAGTGGCAAGACAGGCCTGATCTTCAAACAGCCTTCTTTCCACATCCATCCTTCTCCACATTTCAGACCTGCATCTCCTTTATGTGTTATCCAAATCTTGGAAATTTTCTCTTAAGTGTGCTCAAGCTCCAAAACATCCAGTCAGTAGGAGGTTGCAACACTGTAAAACAAAGAATACACGTCCAATGATTGAAGATTAATATCCTGGTTTTTAAAGTTCCACCACGTTCCATTGGTAGTTCGTTTGGGGTTTTGTAAAGATTTGCCCACATTTATCCTTGACGGTATCAAACATATTGGACCTGCTCTTCATGTGATGTTTTTCGTTACGAATTCCCAACCGATCGTTGTAGTATTTAGTGGGCCTCCTCACGAGCGAGAAGTCATCAGGTAAATTCGGTCTCGAATTTTACGGCACGCGACTCCGTCTCCGTCAACCGCGGGCGCTTTTTTCCTAGAGAGAATAAATGATAATTAAATTTACAAAGCAATCAGAATTAATCGTGTACCATCTCCCACAGCGATTACACACCTACACCTCCCCCCGCGCACGCATACGCTCATTTGCTCACCAGGCCGAACCCGCGCATGTTTTCGTTCATACGTTACCTCTCTCGCCCGCTCTCTCTCCGTAAATTATTTTGGATACTTACGGCGAGACTCATTAGTCACCCCTCCCTTCCGCCGCTTAACGAGAAAGCGATTACGACGTATTTTAACGCACTCCCAATGGCTGCTCCTGCTAGCTTCTCCACGTCCACACCACACTGCTTTACCTTCAGCACTGAGATCTCCTCTGCTCTCTCCTCTACCTCTCTGCAGCCTCTCTCTCTCTCCTTTCCTCTCTCTCTCTTTTTCTTTCCCTGTCCTTTCTACAGCCTCTCTCTCTCCCTCGCTCCTCCCTCTCTCAGAGCTCCAGGCTGCTGGGGGTTTTAGACGGATCACTCTCACAATGCCTGATCAATACGGCTATTGATCGGCTGGCAAAATGTTTATAAAATCATCCTGGGTAGCTGGAGCAACGTGGTGGGGAGGAGGAGCGCCGAGAAGGGAGGGCCGTGCGGGCGATGCCATTCGGCCAGGGTAGAGGAGGCAGGGTGCCCCTGATTGGCTGCTTCTCTACCCACATTGCCAGGCTGCTAACGGGGTACGTCGTTCCGGCGTTCACCGCGGTTCCTTCTGCGTCCGACCACTTCCGAGTTTGCCGTTCGACATTTAAACTGCGCACCGTTGGCTGCCAGCCAAACTGAGACAGCGCCCACCCCCCATTGTCCCGTCTCCCATGAGTCGGAGACCTTCATTTGCATAAATTAGCAGGCGGCAGGCAGTGCCAGGCTCTTAATGAGCCGATGTCATGTTCTGCCTTCCCTCCTCCTCTCGTACGGTTCCACCCGTCAGACGCACACGTACTGTCAGCCCACCTGCTTAGGAAGTTCCTCTCTGGTTCTCTGTGGCATGGAATACCCTCTGGACCCTGCTGTATTTCCCTAGCTGTCTGGTTAGCTCCTGGGACCCCTTTCCTAGTCTCATATCAGCGTATTTATATCATGTGCTCACTGATATCTCTGCTCCCGGGTGAGCATGTGCAGGGAGATCTCAAACAAACGGACACACAGAGCGCTACTGTTGTCCTTTTAAACATGTCCTTACTTTTTAAAATCTAGTTTCTACACACAGCACAGCTGTGCTGCATCAGGGCTCTACTCCTCGCTAATTCTGTTAGCTTTAGCTTTTTTTTGCTTTAGAGTCCACATCTAATAAATACTAGGGAAGTGTTTCTAGTTTGTTTAGCTTAGCAAGTTTAGAAAGACAAAATGCAATGCAATATAGTTTTGAGATAAGAAAGGGAAGGCACGCACTTGGGTGGCTTTATCAACCTTACAATGTTTGGGTTTTACAGGAGTGTGAAGAGGGCCTTAAAGTGATAGTTAACCCAAAATAAATGAAAATTCATAATTTACTCAACCTGTAAGACTTTTTTTTTGTTCGTAGAAAGAATGCTGGTAAGCAAACAACTGTGGCACCCATTGTGGTTTTGTGTCCATACAAAAGAAGTCAAAGCATGATGTTTTTCAAAATCATACAAAGATTTTCAACCACGCGAGGGGCAAATAAATGATGACAGAATTTTACCGTATCTATTTAACTTTTTAGCAGGGTTGTTGTTGCAGATGGTTGTTGTGTAAAATTATGTCTGTTATGACATATGATAAGTACGTTTTGTATTTTGTTTAAATGGAAATGGGTTGATGTCAGTGAGTGCACACCATGTTTTTGTGGGTGTGCACAAGAGCGACGTTTGAGCATGTACATTGGGTCTCATGACTGTGTGGTGAATATGCATAATCTGCATTATGTGGTTATGCACGTAATGGAAGAGGAGATTTCCCAGTCGGTCTGAAAGTTCCCACATGTGATGTAAATGAACCTTTCGTGGTATATATATGACACTGCAGAATGGTGCAAATGTGTCCTCCACGCTATACCTGTATCGTTGCACACTGCATGACACATCTTTATCTCTCTTATGTTTTTTAATAAACATAAATTCATTTCAAATTTGCATTTAGTAGATCCCACAATCATTTGAGAAAGAATCAGTACAAATATGTTATTGCTTCCTGCTTCCTATGTTCATCTGGCATATGCCGCAAACCACAGTGTGTTTGATAGCCTTGGGCAAAGTCACACAGGTCAAGCCTTTCAGGGAAGCCTGTTTAATTGAACCAGATTTTAAATGAACCATGCAAGCTACTTATCTCACAAATAATTGGAGCAAGATGAGGTTTCAGTGTAGTGGTTTCAGAGTCAGGTCTGCTTTATAATGCTTTATAATGCCAATCTCACAGATACTAGCGTGCAGGTAAAATGTTAGCCTGGCCATGTGTACTTGGTACAAATGCAGTGACCTGTTCTACCAGTGACCTATGACCTAACTGCAAATTTAAATCGTAAAACATGAATAAAACCGGACAAAATAGCATTTGTTATGTGTCCCCAAATATCTATCATTATACTTTACCATGAAATCTAAAAGTTCAATCGTATTTGTTTTTGCATTTTTGTGTAATTCCATATTCCATCTATGCTTAATTTAAAAACATATATACATATTAGATATATTACACATTTGTAGTCGTGTCCACAGGTTTTCACGTTACATAACACATCCTCACCTCTGAAAACAAAAATGAATGTACATTTTCTCTTTTTTTTTTTTATATTTTATGATATTTTAGGTATACCTGGAGAGGGTAAATTTCAACATACCGTCCTGTTACCTAAATTATTTCTTGGAATTTACTTTTGACAAATCACTACAGTTTGCTCGGTGTCCTCATGTTATTGGCATGTTTTCCATGTGGCTATATTTAAAAACTCAGTCCTGTTACAAAACTGCATCCATCTTCCATTTAAAAACCATGTAAAAAAGTTATTTGTTTTCTGAGATTGAAAACAAGTTTAATTTAGAATACTTACATCCAATGGCCCAGAAGATGTCCATTTAATACATTAACACACGACAATTAAACACAGAAGGACACCAGAATGCATCCTGTTAGCATGACCCCTCAAGTGCTTAAAGAAATGTTTTGTCCTATCCAATTTTTCATCTTCCTTCACCTTTGTAACACCTCGGTTTTTATCACTTCCTTTTCCTGGTTTTGATTCTCTGTTCTCTTCATTATTTTCTACCTGCTATCTCTGTACCTCTTCATACGCCAGCCCTCCCCTCGCCGTGCATAAGAGGCAGTTTTATTTATTTATTCCATCAGAATGCGGAGGGACTCGGGGTGTGTGCGTCTCACGCAGAAATCAATTTCGGCTCAGCCAGTGGAACCAAACAAAGCACCATGCTCATCCTAGCGTCCGCGTGCGCTCCCGAAACCTATCGCGCTCATCTCTCCTCTGCGTCCCTCCCTCCTCGGAAGACATTTTGTTCTCACTCTACCGCCATTATTGTCAATCATCGCGCTCGAGTGATGAGGTGTGAACGCAGCTGGCAAATGAGTAATGACCAAGTGTATATCATTAGCAGCGAAATGAAGGAAACTCAAACAGGACCGCGGATTTATGTGTAGATATCTCTTAGATGTAGATTTCGGTCTTATATCTTTCTTGGACGTTTTGGGATCTTTTTATATTGCTCATCCTCTGTTTTTGTTGTTTCCTCTTACAGAGAACAATATTATTGCTCTCATGCTGCTCTTTTAGAGCTCAGCGGAATCTGGCTTCACTTAAATGTCAATGTTTGGTTTGATGTTTAAGAAGTAAAATTAGAAATAAACTAGACATTCATCTAACAACCGCTCAGAACATTTGGTCTCGGAAGAATTATGTGAGAAATGTTTGAGATCATGTTAAAAACTTCTGATTCCAAAGATCTTTGGCATCATGGCAGATATGAGCAAGAGATACATTTGTGTTATTCCACATTTCCTATTATTTTTAAATCTGGATTGAAATACGGAGCGAGTAAGGGACCCTAAACTTTTGACCGTTAGCGTGTGCACATTAAATCATAAATCTGTGTGTTTGTGGGTGTACAGTAAATGTGTCCTCAGGGTGTTCAGAATAAGTAAATAAAGATGATGATCATTTTTTTGTAGACTGTGCTGTATGGATGCCTATGGAGGCCACATCTCTCTGCTTCTATTTTGTCTCTCTCGCTCTCTGCTCAATGCGGTTCTGGATCTGCCTTCCTCGCTCCACTTTTATTGATTTTTGCGAGAAATAGAAGGTGGAAGAAAGAAAGGGCCTTTTCAAGATGAAGTTAAATGGTCAAGTAGCGGGTGGAGGGTGGCTTTCTCCACTTATTGACGAGGTGGAAAAATGTCACTATTATGGAAGGCCTTTCAGAAGACAGCGAGCTGATTGGATGAGTGCCCTGGGGTCAGGCAGGAGCGCATTCCTTGCACAACCAAACAAGTGTGTATAAAAGGCCAGAGGATGAAGCTAAACACGTAGAGGTGCCTCTTCACCGGCCAGCGTGTCTATTAGCTGTGTCCATGTCTACTGGATGTAATGTGAGAGTCTGTTTCAAGTTTATTTGTCATATGTACAGATGGCAATGATAAATTCTACATTGAAATGCTTGCTCTACAGCAGACAGAAGATATAGACGGTTTCAAAGTAACAACATAAACAAACATTACTTCGCTTGCACGCTTTCTGTGGCCCAAAAGATTATCTTAAAAACTACGAAAGACACATTTTTTGGTATATTAAGCACAAAACTAGTGCGTGCAAACCGAGCATTTTAAGTGTGTTTTTGTGCACCCGGGGTGTGCATGAAGTGTACTAAGTATGCAAGTAATGTGCAGAACCGGAATGTAAACAGTGGAAATTGAGCAATCGCAGTATGCGAACAAACAGTTTAATGCAGATTGTGCAACAGTTATAGATTATACAATATTAAAAAAAAATTAAAAATCTGTACTTTTTATATATGAATAAAAGATTTCCGAAAAGCTTTTTAGTTTGTTGTATGTGGCTAGACTCCAAAATTCAAACTAAAAGGACAGTGTTGTGAGAGAGAAATAGGTTAATAGGGGCATGAGAACAGTGATATCATTTACAACAGAAAAATACAGATGCATTTTTCATCTGTAAATATAATATTGAGATGTTGAATGCAACAGCGAAGAGAGGGTAGGGCAGCGTTTTCTGAAACTGACCCGTGGCTACGGGTTCAAGAATAAGTCACTCACGCTGCTCCACAAGTTTGACGTCAGGGCATTTCATTAATGCAGCACATCATCTGGTCAGCCGGTCCCCACAGAACAAGACTCGAGCCTAGCAAAGGTCAGCATGCCACAGAACAGACAGCGAATAGCTTAATCTGAGGTGAAATGGTTTCTTTTCCAAATTGATTCCAGTTTGGTTGAGACAAGGGTTGTCTTGTGCTCTAATTGAGCCACTTGAAGACTCGAGCGGAAAGCGGGAAGACTCTCTGAGGAAGGGTTCATAAAGCGGGACACATGAACAAACAAAAAATGTTCAGCTGACATCTGGAGCAAAGCTGTCTGAGGGCACGGGACGCTGGTATGTGAGGGCACCCGGTGTCCGCTGGGTAGACACATCGGTGGTCATGCAGGCACAAACTCGCAGTCGTTCACAAACCAGTACAAATACAGAATCATAAACTCATCTATGATGCTAAAATATCTAGTCAAATTTTCACAGTGCTGTTTATTGCTTAAAGTGATAGTTCACCCTTGTCATTTGAAACCTGTATGACTTTTTCTTCTGCAAAACACAATAGAAGATATTTTAAAGAATGTTGGTAACCGAACAACAGCGGCACCCATTCACTTGTATTGTATGGATACAAAACCAATGTAAAAGTGTGGCCAACTTTCTGTAAACAAATGCTTTTGCATATTGCAAAGACTTGTTTACATAACCCTGACAAAACTAGTTGAATTAACCTCAACATTTACACAAACAAGATCATATGTATAACACTCTTGATGTATTCCTAATGTAAAATATTTCAACCCCCAAACATAGTGTAGCCACACGCTTGCCAATTCACCGGGATGGAAATTCAGGATTTCTCCCACACACGCATTAACACATGCCACTCTGGCTCGCTGACTTTTCATGCTGAATGCATAATATATTAAATGAAATAATGTTTCTTGTGGGGATGGTTGTGGCGTGGAATGGATATGCATTGAATCTCAATGCGGCCCGAATCCCTGTTTCAATTGGTGTAATGACAGGGGGTAAATGAGTGTATGTGTGATATGGGGGAGGACTTAGCATATCGCCTCGGGCTAGTCTGCGACGTCCAGAAATGTTCGTGTAGACCGTACCCCCCGTGCTCCCACCAGACACCGGTGGACCGCCAGACATGGACCCAGCAGTCATTAGCCAAGTTAAGATTCATTGGCGCTAATTGATGACTATTCCCTCTCACATCCTGCGTCAGTGCAAGAAGCTCCATGCCCGCCCTCACCCCTTCTGTCCAAAGACCCCGAAGACTACAGCTTCACTATAATTGGCCCTACTCGACCCCCCGCCATTAAAGATTTAGAGCGAAGGCGTCTTGTAGGGCGTAGAATTTTGAGCGAGCTAAGCTCGGGAGATAACTCTCGCTTGGTTTTGCAAAAGTGAAGATGATGGGTGATTTAGTTAGTAGGAATTAGTTAGGTTAATGAGGGTGGTAGACAGACTTAATATTCACAGGTCACTCCACGTATGATGGAAAGATGCTGCAAGAGGCGAACCGTGAGGTATTACTATCGTGTCCTTGAGTAAGGTTGTTTAATTTAGTTTAATAATTCATAAATCGAGGGGCCTGCAATGAGTTACATTCAGAACACAGTCAATCCAGCATTATTAGAAAGTGTCGCTGCGCAGACCCAAATTCATAGTTTTATTCTTAATAATTCATCTTGTACTTTGACCTTCATAGTTGTTGCATAAGACTCATAAAATGGTTTGGTCTGTTGCAATGAGAAGTAGATTTCACACTTCTGTGTTATTCTGTTATGCTTTACAGATGTTAAGTAATTCGTGTTACATCCAGAATGCAAACCTCAACATTAAGAAATACTGATTATACACATCCATATAAAAGATGAGTGTTACGCAACCGGTTGGCAAAAAAAGTCACCACACGGATGTAATCGTTTGTAGAAAGAAATAGATATTACCTTGGCAACCTCAATGAGAAAACAAAAAACAAACATACGCTCAAAAAACAGTCCGGTATCGGTTCTGTGTCTGCTAGGAAAAGTTCCATACATTATCAGGCTGCTGTGTTTGTGCTCCTGATGCGGCCCACTCATTGGCCCCGTGTGATCTGGAGACAGGGTGAGGAATGTGAGAAGCATCTTAGGAAACATGAGCTGCTATTTTCCCACAAGCATAAAAAAACAGATGCCAGGGCTCTGGAATCCTGGTGACGCAATGAGAGAGAGAGAGTCAAGAAGCAAAGATTAAGTGAACAGAAAAAGAAAGTGAGAGAGAGAGAGAGAATGAGTGTAAAAACAATGAATGGAAGATAGAGCAAGAGAGAATAAAGAAATAACAAATGAGCAAGAGAGAGAGAGAGAGAGAGAGAGGTGGGGATTGCAGAAATGGTAAAGAGTATGAGAGGCAGCTGTAAGTTCACAGAGTCTCCGCTGGGATGGACTCCCGGCCTCTGCCGTTTAATTTTTTCTGTAGGAACATCTGTGAAGGAAAGCCATTAATTGTTTGTTGGCTATGTGATCATTACAAAAGCAGATGCAGTCTTTATCCTCTTTTTTAAGATGTGAGAATATAGGCAGGAGAGAAAGTTCGAGCGAGAGAGCATACACTCCCCTAGGCCCCGATTGAGAGACGTACGTTTCTTTCACCACCCTAATTTCTCATACGTTCAGATGCGCTCTTAAAAAGGATCTTCCCCAACACAAAAACAGTGCACATCAATGGCTGTTCCATCTCTCTCCTCCTGCTTTAATTATCCGTGCCTCTGTAATTGCTGTTATATTCATCATAGCTTTTGGTATTTATAGGGTCTGTTTTGATCATAGTAATAATGTCACTCTGGAATTCCCATGCTTGGGAGGAGAACAAGAAAGAGAGAATAGGGAGGGCGGGCAGGGGCTGATGTTTGGATCCAGGCAGAGTCTCTCAGACATCAGTTGCAGAAGGGCCCAGGGGCCACGGCTCCGGGCTGCTCTGCTGCTCGGCTTTAGGTGACCTGGGTCCCATGTGGATTGAGCTCCACCGGGTTACGTGTAGAGAGAGTTTCCGACTGAGCTAAATGGATCTGCACTGAGCTGAGTTGGATCTAGCCTGCTTGGGGCTTTTAGGACAAGTGTTTCACTAAGTCTGGGCATGAAGGTCTGTCTTAATGTCCCAGGGACAGAGAACTTAGTTTTCCCGTTTGGTTTCATTCTTTGTTTCCCAAATAGTTTTATTTTTTGTGTTTTTTTATTCAGTATGTCTTAAGCTGTTCAGGGCTGTTCCTGGAGAACCGCATTCCGTAGAGTTCAGTTCCGGCCTTGCTCTTACACACCTGCCTGTAATTTTCGTGTAATCTTGAAGACCTTGATTAGCTTGTTCTGTTTTTTTTTTTAACTAGGGTTGAAGCTAAACTCTGCAAGACGTGACCTCGAATGGAATTGTATACTAAACTATCTTCAATGACCACTGATTTTCTCAGGTCGCCCATAGGTGCATTGGTCAAGCTTGTCGAGTTGAGCTTGCAAAACATTAAAAATAAAAATTCATAAAACATATTATAGGTGCATTTTGAGTTTAATAATTGCAATAATAATAATAATAATATTTTATTTCATTTTATTTTGGGGGGTTTTCTCAATGATGCATATGACAGTTTCCCCATGAACCTGTTTTATAGGTGGATTAATAATAATAATAATGATATTTTTTATTATTGTTGTTTTTTTTCATCTTTTTTATTCGTTTTTCACAATGATGCATATGACAGTTTCCCCATTGACCTCATTTATAAGTGCATTTCTACACTTTTTTTATCCAAAGTGACTTATAGTGTATTCAATCTGTACATTTTTAGCTTTAACATGTTTTCTAACCCATAATAGTCTTTCAAAAACCGTCATGCATAAGCTTGGCTCGTCAACAGAATTGATCTATAATTGACTCTCTTGCTTTTTCTGTCTACATTTCTCTTTCTGTCCATCTCTCTTTCCCTCTTTTTCCACCCTTCTCTCTCCGCTGCACAGCTTCCAGTTTTTGGGTATATATTTACCACCCATGTGTGAGGCCGGGCGAGTGGGCCAGGGGAATGGAAAGGAAAACAATTGTGCCCTCTCTCCCGGCCCTTCGAAGCAGGCCAAGATATAAATATCTCCGGGTGGCGCGCCAGTCCCACCGCCCATGGCATGGGAATCTCGTCTCCTTCGGCCCTACTCCGGGCTACTCGACCAGCCTGGGAACCCTTTAGCCAGGCCACTGAGGTCCAAAGTAAAAGCTGAGGGTTAAGGTGCAGAATTCACTCTTCACTTCTATCCAGTTTTCCTTTGAGACTGTAATTGTCTGCCTCTCTGTTGTGTCTCTGAGGAGAGTTGCTGACTGTTTCATCCCACTATACCTCTGCTTCCCTGGCGCAGCCTGCTCTTTCAAAGCTGTTTTACACTGCATTTAGTCTGTTTTTGCCTTATAAAGATTGTATGAATATGTGCTTTTAGAAGTGTTAGAAATCCGGTTTGCGGAACTCAGATGAAGCGTTTGTTTTACCCCACCTAAAATTGATTTTGACTTTCAAAGGCTTGCTCTTCATAGCGCTGTCTTCCATGTCAGTGCGAGACGGGTTTAGCTCACATTTTTGGAATTTGAGGTAATAGTTTTAAACTGACAGACAAAACATCACTCTTCTTGACTGTTCCACTTCTGAATAGTAAATACTTACACAGACACACACACACACACACACACACACACTCAAGCATGCTGTTAAATTTACACACACCCACACATCCAGATTGAATCTGGTAGCCAGTGGTAATAAACATTTGTGTATTGTGTTATGCATTTAAGCCACAATGTGGCTACAGGCGCTTTATGTCACTTTGTTTGTCACAAACATTATGTAATTGCCACTCCCTTTTACACTTTAATGCCTGGGTTGGGTCACATTGAGAATAGAGAATTGGCTTCCGTTCAATTCATGAATTTGAATAAACCACACCTGCAGGATATTCAGCTGAAATGTGAATTGAAATTATAAACATATTCATACAGGTGTACTGTGTGTGTGTGTGTGTGTGTGTGTGTGTGTGTGTGTGTGTGTGTGTGTGTGGTTTGGTTTTTATATGCCGTGGGGACGTAAACCTGAATACACGCCAACTCGTGGGACGGGCACAAAAGCTTATAAATCGTACATAAAGATAATTTTTGAAAATCTCAAAATGCAAAATGTTGTCTATGATCTTTAGGTTTAGGTGTAGGGTTAGGGGTAGGGAATAGAATATACAGTTTGTACGGTGTGTGTGTGTGTGTGTGTGTGTGTGTACACTCTTAAAATTAAAGGTGCATCACGATGCCAGAAAAGAACCTTTTTTTGTCTAAATGGTTCCATAAAGAACCTTTAACATCCGAAGAACCTTTCTGTCTCACAAAAAAGGTTCTTCAGATTCTAAAAAGGTATAAGAGATGGTTCCTTAAAGAACCGTTGACTGAATGGTTCTTTGTGGAACCAAAAATGGTTCTTCTATGGCATCGCTGTGTTAAGCACCTTAATTTTATAGAGTGTACATACACATTTCTTTGATGAACATTTTGGTAAAATACTACTACATTTACATATGAATATCTTAGAATTTTATATTTAATTCCAATTTAATTCTACTTCCATAAATTCAAAGGTTCTTCACAGGAAAGCCATAGAAGAACAGTCAAAAGGGGCTTTCGCATCGCAGGAACGATTTCATAGCTCCGGGACGATGCTTTTTGTTGTGTTCACACCGCAGGAACCAGTCGGAATTTTAGTTCTGCTGAACCTTTTTGGAGCTCTTTCTCCGGGGCAGGGTCTAAACCAGTAGTATAGGAACGATCCGTGACGTAAGCTGAGGCTGACTGGCCGAACTTCTGTTGTTGGTTGGTTGTCGTTGTTCGACGGACGCGGTAAAATAACGTTGCTGTCAACCGACTTATGTCACAAAATATTTCCTTTTGCCGGTAAGGATGCGATTGGGAAATGGCCTGAGGGAAAACTTAATTCATGAATGTCAACCCTCTTTACTCATTCCGAAACTTTGTTCCTGAACTTATCTGGTCAGAAAGCGCCTAATGGGTCTTAAAAGAACCGTTCATTCTTACCTTTTCTTAGTCTTAGGAACACATTTGTACTACAAAAAACCTTTTGCTTTTCAGATGTTAAAGGTTTTTTATGGACATGGCATCATGCACAGTAGCACCTTTATTTTTAAGTTCAAATTTAGCATCCTGATATTCAAGAGATTTCCTGTCCCTTACCTTTCATCTTTTTGAATGTTCATTCATATTCAGGGATTAAATAGGATTTCAAAAGCATTCTCAATTGAATTCTGAATGGCGCACCGTGTTGATCATAACATGCAAATGAAAACAACGTGATTATGATGACTTCACCATGACTCGATCACAGATGATTTGTTCTAGAACAACAGCGGCAGCTTTATTCAATACTGGCAGCTGTAACTTCTCTGTCATTTTTGCTTTTATTTCATGCATGAGTGAAATATGCCAGCCGTTGATTTATAAATAATATCCCAGATAATATGAAAAGCAAAACCGAGTTTCATTTTTGCAGCTCTGTTGGCTGCACTTTCTGCTATTAAACAGAGTTTTTGTAACAAATCCACCTCTGTGGATCCATGTGTGTTTTTTTCTTCCCTTCTGTTAACTACTACCCTTCATTTTTTGTCCTGATAGATTTTCAGCCTTCCCTTTGGCCCATTTTTTACTCCTTACCCCCCTATCTTCCTCTCAACCCCTCCTCTCTCCCTCTTCTACAAGGCACACTTGTTATTTCTTTGTACAAGGTCCCGTAATTAAGTTTGACATAAGCGAAGGGATTAAATATGTGGTTTGGGAGGGGGGAAGAGGGCTCTGTTACAATCTCAAGGCCAGCTGTAAAATGGAACCAGATTGCGACACTTGGAGTTGGAAAGTTTGGGAAAGTTGCCGAGACTGGAGCTGTATGTTCGTACAGCGCCGTCTGAATCTTTCTGCACTGTGAGAACGGGCCAAAAACTACTGCTCCCCCTGATATCCAGAACCTGCCCCTGCTTACATGCTCTTAAAACACATTTATGCATTTATGCGTTTGGCAGATGCTTTTATCCAAAGTAACTTTGCATTCAAGGTATACGTTTTACGAGTATGTGTTTCCTGTGAAATCCCTGGGAACCTACAACTTGTGCACAGCTAGCGCAACACATTAGAATCTTCAACATGCCAAGATTAAATGGCACTCAGTGGTACTTCAAAGAATACCGTGGTATTACTTTCAAGGAATTGTTCACCAAAAAAATGAAACTTCGGTTTTTACTCTTTTCATTTTAAACCTGTATGACTTTCTTTCTTCTCCAGAACACAAACGACGATATTTTAAAGAATGTTGGTAACCGAGCAACGGCGTTACCTATTGGCTTGCATTGGTTTTGTGAAGTGAATAGGTGTCAAAAATGTTAAGGCAGCCAGGTAATTTTTTAAGCTGAAACAACAAATCAATTTTACAGTGTAATGCCATTGTTCATTCAGTTTAAGTAATTTTTTGTTTTACCAATAAAACCCAAAGCAAGCGTACGTTGTTGATTTTAAGAACCGTTAGACAGATAATACAAATGCTTTATTATTTCATTTGTAATTGTCAACCTGGTCAGATTAATCCACTCTGTCAACGGCCAACTTATTTTTCAATTTAAATAGACAGTCATTGCATTTGACTCTGAAGAAAATGTGCAAGACCGCATAATGGCCAAAGTAATACGTCAAATAATGAAAAATGCCAGCCATCCCCATGAATGACCCTGTAAAACCTTTGACAGTCTTCAAAGACAATTGTCTGCCCCGGTCAAAAAAAAAAACTTCTGATATCAACAAAATATATATATGTTTAAATGAATGCAAAACAAGTCAGGAGGATTATTAAAGCAAGTGAGGGATTTCACTCTTTTGTGCCAAAGACCTCTTGACTCTTTAGTCATGAGACTTTGGCCTCCCACGCCAAACCACTACTATAGCTCTCTGAAAGAACCCTGCATTCCAAAACAAAACACAACCTCTCCCAGCCAAAACTCTAACACTCGACCAGCCAAAACAAACAGACGTCGCACCCTTTCCCCGGTCGGCCGACTGTACATTCGATACACGCTCTGTAGCTGTTTCAATTATCACAATTTGAGCCGGGCCTTGAAATGTTGATTTACTCCATGTTTGCCTTGAACTTTGTAATCCAACTCTACTGTCAGGCACTTGGATAATTTGCTGTCTTTCCTAATGAGTGCAGTGTTTTGGAAAGCCATTTCATAAGCAAGCACTCAGTCTTTGACACCAAGCGTGGAAATGTGAGTCGTGGCGGTCATGTTATGAAAGAACACAGCATCTTTACAAGATTTCCTTCCCTGTGAACTCTCTTGAAGGAAACTTTGCATTCTTAAATAACTCTGGCAAAAGCGTTCTAATCTTAATGAGTCTGAACAGCAAATCTCTCATCTGCGGCAGAAAGGGATTAGGAAGGCGGTGGGGAAAAACAGTGCTGTTCCACTTTGATGAATTGTGTTTAGTAAATCCCTGGGTATGAAGTTTCTCCAACGAACAAAGAGCTGGAGAAGCATGGATGTTTTCAGACAACATAACTTATCGGAGAGAAACAGAACATGCATTTAAGGGAAAATACAAAAGAAAAGCAGATTCGTCATTTCGGCGAACGATAAAAGTGGTTAACTCTTTTCGCCCAATCCACTTAGCTAGTTCTGGTTTAAAAAAATCAACGGAAAGTAGCTTTGCACAAATTAAAGGCATTGTGTTTCCCTCGGCCTTATCATCCTCGTGTTTATTTATTTTTACATGATGCGGAGAGACTTTGTTAACGGAAAATAAATAAATTGATCATTTTCTGCCTCTTAGCGGAGACGCAATAAACAGCTGTCATAGTTTTTAAGAGGCTAATGAATAGGCATGAAGCTATGCAAATTGTAGCGTTTCGCTTCACTTGGTGTGGACTTAGTTGCACTGAAACTTTCCCAAGAATGAGCTTTAGGCTCTATTGTGAATGAATCAGTTTTTAGTTAATATTTTGTAATATAGTATGATAATGATGTTGATTCCTCTAAAATTGGTCTTGAATTTGTTTGTTGATCTCCATAATTTATATTTGATGTACAGTTAAAACAATTAACATTGACACAAACACAACAAATGCATCTCATGGCAGTTTTAGGTGGATAATTCCTACTTCTTTGTATGCTTTAGTATGATCTGTCTCCAGTTCATGGTGGCACAAACGTTACTGCGCATGCACGCTTTTGTGGCTTTAATAAATAATTGTACATTTTGTACAATCCACTTTGGATGAGTTCATACGATTGAGCCACCTCCTTAAACATTTACGAATTCCCGTGAGACCAGGCTGTGTATTAATAAACAAATCCGTACAATATTTTAATGCGCCGGAATTTGACGTGAAGTGCTGTGAGTCTACACATCTGGTCACCAGGAGTATTTTCTTGAATGGCAGATAACATCTGGGTAGTCTGTAGCTATCACAAGATACATGGTCCCTATCAGCTCCTCCCTCCCTTTATTCCCTGCTCCTCAACCGTTCGTGAATGTATCCCGTCGTTATTGATTTCCCATTAACCCCTTCCGGACTGGGAGGGTCTGGGGGGCTTGATGCTCAAACACCCATTTCATAGATTAGCCATGCATCACTCATTTCAGATTCTCATTTTGAGCAGTAGTGTGGCTCTGTCTGCTTGTTTAATTGTGACTGTGTGTGTGTGTGTGTGTGCGTGCGTGCGTGCGTGCATGTGTGTCTCTTTCCTTTCACTCATCACGTTTGGAGTTAGGTTTTTTCCTGTATTTTTTTGCGATTTTTGTAGACAGAAATTAACATTTTTGTTTTGAGAGCAAACACATTTTGTGCCATTCTAGACTAGAATGGAGAAAAATAGGATAACTTGGATTCGGACCTGCATCTCCTGCGTGAGCATCACAGCTCAACATTTCTACAGAATGTTAACCACTCGGCTTTATTTTTATGGATTTTGCTTTTCACATCCGACCGGCGTTCCTCTTTGAATCTTATGTTGTTTGACACTGCGTGTTTCTTTGGCACATATTGCTCTTGCGTTCGCATTGATTTCCTGGGGTTTTTCTCAAACCCCTTGCCCGTCTCTCTGCACTCCGCCCGCTGTTTCTGACGGGTGCTCGCTAATGCTCCAGTAGCATACTGCCTCTAGGTCACACATGTAGACGAGCATGAGAACTAAAGGCACGTAGTGTTCCCATTTGAATTGACAATTCCTTGACAGCTCCTCTGTGATCATACAATGGGCTTAGTGATTCACTGACAGCCATCTTGGAAAAGTGCTACATGGGCTTTAACACGGGCAAAGATTGGAAGGAGTTATAATATGTGGCATAAAAATAGTCTTGCGTGTAGACTCTTGTTCTATAAGATTTTAAAGCATGGGTCCGTTGGCTACATATGCTCCCATTTTGTCTTCTTTGAGGATGTATATAGAAGTTGATTATTGTGTGCGTTTCAGCTATTCTTCATACTAGTGTTGTAGTACTCGAGACCGGTCTTGGTCTCAACTGTCTTTGGTGTCGGTTTTGTCGTGGTCTCAGACTTAGTGGTCTCGAGAAGACCAGTCAAGACCACAAATGTTAGAATGACACTAAATTGCTGGTGCATTGTCTGATTTCTGTGTTAAAATCATTAATGTGATTGGATGTAAGACTTGTGCCTTTAATAGCAATCATTGACTTATTTCTTATTTGATTTCTTCTGTTACTGTTTCCCAGCAAGAGATGAATGGAGGATTGTCCTAAAACAAATTTAATACAAAGGCCCACATTATCCAAGATGTGATTGCAAAGAATGTACTATGAGATCTTGTTTATTTATATTATAACATCTGACGTGAGCTGAAAATGCGATATTGATTTTATACAATCATTTAATAAACCAGGAGTTAATAAGAAACACAATTACAAACAGGTTTTTGTTCTATTTTGGCTAGTCCCAAACAAATCTAGAACAAATATGAACTTTCCTGCATTTATGAGCAACACACAGCTATTTTGCTACTAAATAAATAAGTACGCTAAGAGCGCATGATTCTTTAATTTTGACTTTTTAGTGTTATGTGGAGTGCTGGTCTTGACCTGCCTTGGTCCTGGTCTTGTCTTGGTCTCGGTTTAGGTGGTCTCGTCTACAACATGTACTGTATGTACATTGAGGGATGAGTTATTACTTTTCTTTTTATATACAAAAAGCAAAGTTTCTTTTTGTTTGGTTTTCCAAAAACGTATTTAGTTAAATGAAGTCAAATGTGTATGATTTGCAGTATTTCTAGGTCACTAAGCAAATGTAGGCAAATGTGTGACCTTCGGATGTTTGCTTTTATTCTGTTGCAGACAAGACATTTTTTTTGCTAAACTCTCTGAAAAACATGGATCATCAGGTCATGCACTTTTCATAAAGTTTTCATTTGAACTTTAAACTTTAAAATTTGTAATGAAACAATTAAATGTCTTTGATTTAGTATTAAAACATGAATAATGCATTTAGTCAGACATTTAAACCTCACTGTATGACTATGTGCCAAGAATGTGTGCGAAAAGAAGCGTTTCGAATCAGACACAGTGCAGTGTGTGTTTTGCATGTGTATTTGTTCCTGCTTGTAGTATTTGCGTGAGTGTGACAGAATGTGTGTGTTCATGTTTTTCTGTTTGTCTGGAAAGCGTACGATCAGGAAAATGTAAAATGCGGGGACACGGAGGGTTTTATTGTGGCACAGCACCGGTTCTGCTGTCTGATGTACCGAGAGCCCAGAGGTAGGAGCTTCACAGCTGTTTGTAGACTAAGCGAACGGGAAAGGTCAACTCCGTAACGTCGCACGCTTTTGTAGCGCGTCTTCACTTCTCAGAGAAAAGTGCCACTTCGGCTCACTTCGGGAGCACCGGCGCATTAAAATTACTGTTCTTGCCTGAAGAAGAATAGTTGAAGCATAACCCCATTGTGTTCTTTGATAAACTCTGTAAAACGCACAGGGGGCGAAGCTGTGTGGTTTCAGGGCACAATTGCCGTGCAAATTTACCGTGGAAAGTTTCGCCACCCCTCCTCTGCTGAAGTGCGAGAGGGGTAAAGATGGGTCTGACTGTTATCTGTAGATGCAGGGCAGAGCAGGGGAGATTGTCTTTATGTTTGTTATCGCGCTGTGGGGGCTCAGCCCGCGAAGGAACAATGGCGCTTTAATCCCGGCTCTGATGCCAGATTAATATTCAAGCCCACCAAAATATTAATTCCAGCCAAGAGCGGCGCATGCGAAATAATGTCAAAACATTCAAACAAATAAAGACAACAACACAAAACGAGAACACACAAAAAGCGCTCCCCGGCTTTTCGCGCGCACATCCTCGCATTGAATGCTGCGTTAATCTTCGAAATAATTTCGTTTTCAAAGAAGACTGTTTGAGGTGTGCTGCGTTGATTGTCTTCACTTAGCCAGGGGTTTTATTCCAGGATTTGAATATTTACAATTTGAAATAATGGCGGTTGTAAAAATAGACCCTGCTTTATGCTCTGTAATCCAAAATTGCCTCCCGACTTCAAAGGCGATCCTGAAGTTTGTCGGCCATTAATATGATTCCATGTGGAACTGTTGCAGTGTCCTTTATTAAATCCGTCTGTTTCCTCCCAGGCCCGTCTCAGGGTATCAGTGGCATCTAGTAGGGTCGTGGATGGAAGTGTATCAAACATCCCTCACCGGTGGCTGTTTCACAGGCCGAGCTGGAAGATCCAGGGCTTTTCAGACAGCGAGATGTTGGCAGGGAGGTGATTTTTATGGCTTGCGATGTATCAGAAAGGTCTTGAAGGTTTCCTATAGCGTCTGACATGTTGAAATGGACACAGGCGTTGAGAAGGTGTCAGGTGAAGAGCTTTAGTCACCGTCATGGCTTGATGAACAGAATGATGAATTGCCTCTTGCTGCTTTGGCATGGGCACGAGAGCCCGAATGGGCCGTTGAAGCAGAGCTGAGTGATAGGTGCTGAGCTCCGGAGGAGAACTGGTCTGAGGAGTGTGGAGGGGACAGCGTTGTCTGAATTGCATGGCTTGAGGTGTTAATGAAGTGCTTCTACACCTTTAGTGTTGGTGTAATCCTTTGTCAGTTAAAGCTGTGGTTCGGACAACACACACACACACACACACGCACGCGTCTGCTGGTCACTAATCCAGCAGCAGGGGAGATGGGGTTGGCGTTTTGGCCGACAGTGAGATCTCTGGCACAGTGATAAGGTCTAATGTGATCTGTGCTGGTTTGATTAATCTCTCACACGAGCCACTAAATATGAAAGGTCATCTCATTTTAATCCTTAAATCTCCCCAACACAGACACATGGACTTCCGTCTCACTAACATCTATAAAGTACATACGTTTAGAAAGGATTTGCATTTTTGATGCTGGCTGTATTTTGATATCGCATGTTATCAAGCATACATAAATGTACATACAAGTCGAGCAACTTCAAAGCAAGTGCTGTGCAATCCATATTGCATGAAACTGTAAAAACGCTCTCTGCAATCTGAAATAAATGATCACACACGAGTCTGATGGGGTCACATCTCTCATATCTCTTTAAAATGATGTTGATATCATCCAGTAAAGGGAAAATCACGAGGGAAGCATCTAAACTTAATTCCTGGGGCTTATTTGAGGGATCTTTTTCTCTTTGTCGCCCTGATTGATTTGTTTCATAACCGATGTAATTTCAGACACAACAAAGATAAGAACTATAGTTTTAAAGACAAATTGAGGTCAAAACTCCATTTTGATGCGGCGCCTGAGATTCTTGTAGTCCGCTGGGATTGCTGTTTTAAACCGGGGTTACTGTTTCAAAATAAAGCTGGTTAATTTGCTATTTTGCAAACTTGCTTTCTCGTCTGAATGCGTGTCTTTGGTCTACAAATGCAAGAATATTTATTCAGACACTAAGAGAGCGTTATTGTTTACTTCGAAACCCCCCACGCTTTTTTCCAATGGTACAGTTTTCTGCCAAAATCCAACCAACACGCATCAATTGGAACAAAGATCGCCCTATTCTGTAGCCTTAATTAGAAGAAAATTGTAAACAGACGCATGCCTTTCTTAACGGATTATCCATACTTTATGACAGAGCGTTTGAAGTCAGGCAGCTTTCTGAATCAGCGTTGCTCAAGTGGGTCTCTTATAGGACATTGTTGTCTTCAATTATTTTCCCGTTATATATGTGTCTGTATGAAGCCGGGGTATCATCTATTATTTAGAGATGCAATCGTTTCTGTTTATCTGTATGCATCACTTTTTTGATTAAACGGAACAAAGCGTAATAAAGCAAGAAGGGTTGAAATGGCTGCTCGTCTCTCCTGCTCCACGGCTTCTGCAGCTTTATTGTCATTTAATGCGAGCGGCACAGAGCGTGCTTCAGATCTGAAGAGCAGCTAACACACAGGGAAACAGGTCGTACACAAGTTTTGTTACGCAAATACACCCCCCAAACTTTTATGCACAAGCTCTCTTCTGCAAACTATTGAACCTGGGTCTGCATTGAAGCTGACAGATACTTAATCTTGCAAAGTAGTTTAAGTTTATGAGAGCATAATGTAATACTGATTTCTTCAGATGATGATTGTGGCAGTAACTGAATTGGTTTCAAGGGGATGCGTGTGTGGTTTGCTCAGTCGCTGGCAATTTATCCGCTTAAGATTGCAGTTGTTTTTTATTTTTTTCTGTTTTTCATGTATTTTAATTGGACCCTGGTTGTCTGTTTTCATAATAGGGCTGTCACGGTATCCGATTTTTTTTTTCACTGCGCGGTTATCGTGGCCAGACAGATTTGCGGTAACGATATCATCACAGTGTTTATGGATTTTTTTTTTTCTAAGAAATAAATGGTGCCATCAGTGAAATTTATCATTTTATGATAAACAAATCACACTCATAAAACAAGTTTATGGAGGCAGAGAGAGAGAGAGAGTTTGTAAGCATTGTAACTCTTAAGGCTATATTTGGAATTGATGCTGAATAGTTTACGATATGTGTACAATTAACACAATCTCTATAATCTTGGTTTTTAATATTACGATTATTGACAATATCGGTAAATTGTGACACCCCTGGTTCATAACTTTGGTCTTATCTTCAATATCTTCAATATTTTTCAAGTAATTTTTTATTTTATTTTTGCTTGTAATAATAATAGGACGGTGTAAAGGGACAGGAAGTGATTGGGAGGCGAGAGGGCCAAGCACTGTCCACACAGACTCCGACAGCCTTTCAATTTTAAAATGTAATTTTAAAAAGCTGTAAAAAACAACGAAACATTAGTACATATATCTCAACTGTTCATTTTCCTTTGGTGACTTTGCTGGTTGCAGATTAACATAAATGACTGAGGATCAATATGTGATGTAGGCAGTCGGCCAAGGTCACGGCCCCCGCTGTACGGTGACCTGGCTGGGTTCGGTCACCTCCGTCAAAAAATTCAGGGTGATTGACCTCTGCTGACCTAGGCGGTGCAGGACAGAGAGACTGTGGTGTGGTGGCCGGTCAGTCTGCCGCTTTTATAATGAAGTGTTCAGTATTGCCTTTCTGTCAGTCAGTAATTAAAGGAAGAGATATGAAGCCTTAGATAGGTGTTGAATGGACAAGCGGACCATTGGCTACAGAATGGCAATGAACAGGCAGTGAAGCAGTAAAGTGACATGTAAACTACTCTGATATGGACTGCTAATGACTGTCTGGAAGATGGATTAGATGGGCTACCTCAGACTGCTGTGCGCCAACATGCATAGATCTCATGACGTATTGAAACAAGGTGCAAATAAATATAATCAATTAGAAAAAATGGGTGCATATACTATATAATAGAATTAAAATGATTGAAATTAATATCTATATTTATATCAAATAAATGTATTATTTATACATTTATTTTATTTATAATAAAATAGTTTTAGATTTTTTTTTAAAGGTGTTTTGATATTCACAAATGATTTTGCAATGTGTGTTTTGAGACCAGATGAGGTCATGCAGCACATATGCATATTTCGCAGGCATACAATAGGCCTTTCCCAATTCAGGTGAGGGGAATTCTAGGAATTCCAGTCATCCGTGCAGCCACCACCTGCGACCTAGCACATTCCTCCGTCCACTAACTATTTAGTTGTCAGTGATTTGGTTAAGTGGAATTGACTTTTATCTTCACTGTGCTGTGGGGCTGCCACCGGCGATACACATTCCCCCATCCCTCAACCGCCTGGCCGTTCTCAGCCCCTGTGTCACATCCAGCACATTGCTATTGGCAGCTGAGGAGCGGCTGATCAATAGCTCAGATCAGGGATGGCCCGCGGCCCTGCTGCGCTGCAGGCTGGGGTATTGATCCAGATCCGTTCTGCCCACTGCCCCGCCCGACGTAAGGTCACAGTTTGGCCAACAGGGAAGGTGTGAATAGGGACGTATGGCCTGAGAGAGCATATTTCAGGGTGAGCGTATGTGTCTGTAGAACACACCTCACTAGCGTGACACAGCCGTGTAAGGGAGAGACATGTTAAACCAGTTTAACTGTGTAGTATAAGACATTTTACGTGGCAGGTATCAATTTGTATTTAATAATTATTATTTATATATAAAAAGATTTTTGTGGGTCATGTACATAGACAACTATAAGTAAAACACTTACTGTAGTTTTACAGATGTTCTCCGTATGTTTTTAAATAGAGTCAAAACCATTATTTCACAGAAAAGACTTAATTTGAAAAACATAGAATTTTACGGGGAGAAAACTATTTTTACGGTATATTTTGGGCGCCCTGGCTGACGGAAGGTTTTACAAATTTACAGAAGATTGCAAATTTACAAAAAAAAACAGCAGCCAATGGCATGAGTTTGGAGGCGGCTGTCTGTTTGGTCATCTAATGGCAGGGGAACCTGTTTGAAAACAGCTGTATAGTGATCTCAGTGAAAACCCCAAAGCGGGGCAATAAAAATATGTATTTATTTGTTAACCAGACACTTTTTTCATAGTGACTTACAAATGAGAGAGCATTTAACATTTTGTCTAAGAAGCCAAAAATAGCAATAATAACTGTATGAGCACAACTAGATCTCACTAAGGCACTCATATATTTTTGATTTTGTATATTTAAAACGGATTTTTGGGTTGTCACTGAAAAAATAAAACACTATTGCTCAGAGGTTGCTTTTTGTAGAGCTCTCAGCAGTTGTTTCATTTAATATCAACATTTAAGTCTCAGATGTTTCTCCTAAAATTGCTTTGGTAAGATAACAATAGAACAGATGGGACATTTGGTGAAATACATTAAGAATAGAAGTAAAATCTGAATTTGGATACATTTGAGAAAAAATGTTTGAGTTTATTTTGAAATCTTCAATAATATTGACTCTTCAGACTTGGCTCAGGAGGAATATCTGAGATGCAGGAGATTTAAGCAAACATTTCCACTTGCTCTCCATCTAATCTCATTGATGTATAGGAGAAATAATGGAGATATTAAAGGAATAGTTTAGAATTTAAATTTTATGATGATTTACTCCCCCTCTAGTTGTTCTAAATCTGTATGCATTTCTTTGTTCTGATGAACACAGAGAAAGATATTTGGACGAATGCTTGTAACCAATTGACTACCATAGTAGGAAAAATTACTTTATAATTTTTTTGGTGTAAACAAAGCATCTGCCAAATGCATAAATGTAAATGTTAGTTTACCATGCAGCTACACCACTTCCTTTCTTCAGGCCTCTGTGCAGAGCTTGTATGAAGGCCGCCGTTAAAAAAGTTCCGACCTCCATCCATTCGTCATCTACCTCCAAACCCCAACAGCGTCTCCTCTATGGTCCCCTCACGAGCGCGTCTGCCTCAACTCCTTGTTTTTGTTGCAGTTTTAAGTGTCTCTCCCTGGAGCTCCTCATCAACAACTTAATAAGAGCTCTTGGGAACAATTAAACAGCATCTTTAACCCTGTTCTATCCACAGAGGTAAAAATAATCATAAAAATGTTGGCAAATAGAAGCGACTCCAGGGGGACCGTTCAGGAATCACAGTCTGTCTCTCTGTCCTTTATTCCCTCAACTGAAGCCCAAGCAGCACAGGCAGGAGCTGTCAGAGATGTAGCCTATGACAGTCACATTTACCCAGCTTTCTACCCCAGCCCCATGCGGCGTTCCCCTTTGCTTTTCCGTCATCCTTGTTTTTCCTCTTTCAATGTTGGAACTGACATGCGAATAAATATGTAGCATCTAAGTGGCTTTGTTGTTGTATATGAGATGTTCAGCAGAGTGCACAATTATTCCAGTTATTACAGGAATATGTCTTGTTCTGGTTATGGGGGAAATTAAGTTTCTCCGGAAATTTCATTTCTTTTCTTTTCTTTTTTCATGAATGGCCTTTAATACCACAAAAGGAAAAATGACTCAAAGAAATGCACTTATTACTTAACGTAATCTGGAAAATCATAAGGTTTTGTCCTGCGGCGCTAATAAAAAATAATTATATATTAATTTTCTGTTCTCTAAAACAGCTTATTACCCAATTCAAAAAACTTGATAGAAGCCATATTGTTCTGTGTCCTCCCCTCCTGAAAGAGATTTAGCAGCTCTCACTCAGGGGGAAGGAGCACGCGAAGCGAAAAATCTGCACTTACTTAGCGAGCATAAATAACAATGGCCTCACCTCCCCTCAAGTCTGCCTTACAAAAAGGCAAAGTGTGTGTTTGCGTGTGTATCTGTGTGCAAATCTATTAATTTTCTCTTTCTTCCACGGTGTCAAGGAAAATGTGACTTTTGTCTGCTTTTGTTGTGATCGCTAACAGCCTGTTTTTGTGTCTTATCTCTAGGTGGCGCTGTCACTCTGAAAGGCAGACTGTGGATGCTTCAGACCAAAACTCATAACTGGGCCTCATAGCTTTGACAAACCCTGGAAATACCTGGAATTATAGGACTACAACACTTCAAGCCCTTTCCAAGGGACTTACTTTCAGTGCCCAGGCACTAGACTTGAAAGCTTTACATTCCTCTTTACATTTCAACATACTAACAGACCAAAAAAAAGAAAAAAAACTATAGCTTTAGCACTAGTGATAGATTACGAGCATCTGCCTGCCATTGCACCAAACCTGCTGTGACCGCGAGGGTTGTGACCTTTCCGGCGCCCACTTCAAACGGACACTTGAAAAGAAGGACGCGGTCAGGGAGAGCTTCCGAGCGGCGGCAACTGAAACCAAAAACCCCATCAGGTAAGGCTGTGAAGTCACCTCTTTTCCTGCTGGCGAGGGGGCTCCTCAGGGGCGTTTGAAGCCCCCCCGCGTCAACGGCCACATAGGCCAGGTCTGTTTCATGCTGGGGCTGCAAGAGAGACCACTGCAGTGAAGGGTCTCGGTTTGAAGACTCTATCACCCTTCGGCTGCTGTGGGATTAGAGGACA
Organism: Oreonectes daqikongensis; assembly: GCA_026939265.1. NCBI lineage: Eukaryota > Metazoa > Chordata > Actinopteri > Cypriniformes > Nemacheilidae > Oreonectes > Oreonectes daqikongensis. Next base: position 23,613 of record JAOTQM010000406.1, on the reverse strand, counting down.
TGTGTGATGGCTGAATTTGCTCGGTCTTATAGTCAAGTGATGGAGAAAAAGAGGGAGAGATTGACAGAAGATAGTGTGTTTTGTTCCTACAGATGTGTGTGTAGATTATAATTCTGAGGATATGTGTGTTTAAACACTAATACCACACATGTCAACATCATTGGCACATATTCTCACCTAGATATTGGAAGTCAATGTTGTGCTTTAATACTCTTACTCTTTTCGGAGGTGTTAGAAAATCATTTTCATGTTGCGCTTTGGTGATTACTAGTTTGAGAGTAATTACTTGTACATACATGATGACATTTCTCACCTCTCATGTGAAAACTTGGCGTTGTGTTTAGTTTGGATTGTTTGGTGGTAATTTTACCATGCATGCTTATCGGTACCATGCGAAATGGAGTTTTGCATTTAAAGCGATAGTTCAACCAAAAATGAAAATGCTTTACTCACCCTCATGTCATTCCAAACCTGTATGACTTTCTTTCTACTGCAGAACACAAAAGAAGATATTTCAAAGAATGTGGCTTTGTGTCCGTACAATGGAAGTCAATGGAGGCCAATGTTCTTTGGTTACCAACATTTAAAAAAAAAACAAATCTTCTGTTGTGTTCTGCAGAAGAAAGAATGTAATACAGGTTTGGAATGACATGAGGGTGAGTAAATGATTAAATATTATTTTATTTGTGGATGAGCTATATCTTTAAAAGAGGTGGAAAACAATTTTGGTTTTTGTTAAATAAGTGTGGATTTTGATTAAATAATATATTTGGTTATGCCTTGATCAAATGCCACAACATCTATGCAAAATTCTAAACGAAATATATTGCTTGTGAGAATATCATTAGAGTATTGTGAGGTTAAATTACCAATAGTTTGAAATATTGATGTTCTCTGACCCTCAAAATTACCTATCATTGGTGTAACCAAACATAAGCACGTAGATTTTTTTTGTGCACAATTACAATTTTTAGGGTGGTTGCCAACACATTTGTTCAGTGTAGCTCTATGCTGCCCAGGTAACTAGCATATTCATGTGTAAATGTTAAGCAGTGATGTTGTTTTGCTATCATGACAGACAGACATGCTCTTTAGCTGTTGAACATGATGTTATTCTCTGCTCTGCGTATCACCCTGAATGAAAGTAAATAGTGTTTATAGAATTAAGCATTTAAAGACAAAACAGACAGGCAGAGTGGAAGCTCCGAAGAGACTCAGGGAATCAGCCAGGTTGGAAAAGAGAGCGAGGCCTTTGTTTGAAAAGTTCAAAGCAATTTTGCCAAATTTAGGTCATTTCACATTAGTACTCAGCAGGGAGCTGTCATTTGTGAGGAAAAAGAAAGCAAATAAATAAATAAATAACCGAGCGTTTTTAAGGGTTGCTCGTCTTCTCAAGATGAAAAATACAACACTTGAATGCATTTACCGAGGAAAAAAATCCATCTCTGTTAAACTAATTAGTGACTTTAAAACCGCCTTTCTGAAAAGCTCCGGCGAAGGTATGAGGTCGGAGGGGTCAGCCGAGCTCGCAACAGGACAAATGTAACTTAGAAGAAATCATAAGCAGTGAACGCCCCCGTCAGGAGAGTGAGTCTCCCCCCGCCCACCCTCCTTTCCGCCTCCTCTCCCTCCTGTTTTTCCTCCATCCGAGAGCACTAATGGAGCAGTGCTTTTAGCCCAGGGCTCCAGCACCAGATCCTGCTCTGCATGAGGGATGTACTGCACTGCGGACGGGGTCGCTCCCTTTGTGCCGGCCCTCTTTGGCCTCGCGGTAAAAAGAGCCATGCATGATTTCATACATGAAAGATATATGTAATTGAACGCCAGCATCGCCTATACACCATATTTACAATTCTAAACAGAGGCTGGGAGAAGCAATTCCCTTTATCTCTCCCGGTCGCCGTCTCTCTTTCTGCGCGAGAAACGAATTTCTGCATATCGCAGAGCGCACGATGTACAAAAATACATGAAATGTAGATTATCACACTTTTTATGTGCTTTCATTATGGATGGGATGAATGTGGCATTTTGACCAGTCTTGTCTTGTGTCCTGTTTTTTTGCCAGATCTGTGGGAGAAAAATTGAAAAATGATTCCTGCTGGCCTTGCGTTACGATTGATATTGTGGCTTTGATGGTGTTTGTGGCCTTTGTTTTTTTTTTTTATGAGATGGTGAATGCATATTTGTTGCTTTTATAATGCATGTTTTAGCAGTTATGAATACACATTTTAATGTTGATATGTGCTTCAGATTATTGTTCATGATATATTCGATTTATTGCTCTGTGTAGCTGAACTTTATGCATTAGGATGTTTCTGTGTGATGCTATTCGAGTGTTAAGGGACACACACGGTCTTGATGTTTGGTGGCCTGGATTTGGTGGGCCCTTGTTGGCACCCTCCTGGAGTGTTAATGTAGTGCCAAGTTAAACACCTCTCCTGTTAATTGCCCTTACGATCTCATACTTTGCCAGTGAACAGGCGTTTTAATGGCTCGTTTTATGGGCTCGTGGAGCTCCAAGGCCAGACGAGGTCTCCGTCGACCCTTACGGGGGCATGTTGTTCTGCTTGTCCCCCTTATGACGTCAGCTACACCCCCACTCTACATTTTGCAGAAGCCCACCTGCCTTTGAGTCCTGGAGGTCACGGAGGCGGGGAAATGGCAGGTTTAAGCACCGTGCAACTATGTTGTGGCCGCTGCGGTCACTTGCAATTACACCCCGGCTACATCAGCCGCAAGACAAGTCGCAGGTTTTAGGCTTTAGAGGCACTTGCTGATCCATGTTTTTTGATCATCTTGGCCTTGATGTTTTTCCTATTAAAGGAATAGTTCACCTAAAAATAAAAATTCATAATGTACTCACCCTCATGGCATCGCAGATGTTAATGATTTTCTGTCTTCAGTTAAACACAAACTTGTAATTTCATGTTAAAATGTCATCATTTTAACTTCTTATATGAAATAACATTTTAAGCTTATTTAGCAAATTGAAACAAAAGCAAACACTCACTGCACAGAATTTCAATATAGAGACACATTGGTTCTTGCATGTCTCATCACAAGTCATTATATTTCATATGGTAAATTGTATTTATGAGTTTTAATATATATATTAATGCAAAATGGTTTGTTTGTGTTCAACTGAAGAAAGTCTTAATACAGATTTATACATATATCTGGAATGGGTGAATACAATTTTGGGTGATTTTTTACTTTAATTCTTAAAGGACAGGGTTTATCCTGATATTTGGAAATGAATTGTTAATTGAGATGATGAACATATACTTAATAACAACCACACTATTGTTTTTATTATGTTTGTAATATTTCCATACGTAGTTATATATATAATTGTATGTTTCTTTTAATTTTTGCATCAATTTCCTTTTATTTAATCATATGTTTGTTTATTAATTCATAAATTGTTCATAGCATAATTATTTGTTTTGCTTCTGTATTCAGTCCCTGTGACAGGCTCATATGTTCTTATAAATTCAAATGATTTGTTAAAATGTATAGCAGAAGGCCTTTCTGTAGAGTCCAGCACACACAGGAGGGAATATTACAGTATGAGCCTGCATGGATGCATTCGTTCCTGGGTGTTCTTTCATTCGAGAGTATTTGTCAACAAAATGTCATCCGTCTAATTTTTTAAGGTAATTGTTCATGGCATTTGGGTCATGAAATCACTGCATCTTTCAGTTGGAAATTCAGCCTCTCTGCTTGACATGGAATGATTTCCAGAGCAAAGCTTTGCACATAATCCAGCCATATATGTCAGAAAGGCAGGGAGGGATTTGCACGTTGACCCTTGGCTGGAGCACATATGGTTCCTTCCTATCAAACACATAAAGTATATATTAAAGATAGATAGATAGATAGATAGATAGATAGATAGATAGATAGATAGATAGATAGATAGATAGATAGATAGATGTGCAGGCCTGAAATGCGCAGATGTGCAGGCCTGAAATGCACAGATTACATGCTTTACCCCGCGAATATATTGCATGTCGATATGGAGATGTCTCAGACGGATGTTCACTTTTCTCAGATCCCGTTCACATCATTTCGTTGCACTGCATTTCAAACCGGAAAGTCGTTTTATTTTTTATTCCAGCCCTTGTTGTTCTCTTACCTGAACAAAGATAAAATGGTGGTTGATATAAAGAGGGTTGCAGGGCGATGTTTGGATGGGCTGGTTTATACAGTTGCAGCTCCTCTGGTCGCAGGCTTGCTCCAGGCTGCTTTTCTCTGTGATTGTTGCACGACCGTGAACAGATACATTTGTACTGCTTACCCGCACAGAGACTGAAAACGATCCGTTCCCGGATTTTTAAAGGTGTATTTGAATGTGCTTTTGCTGTTTTATAAAGCCTATGCGCTTAGTGAGGGGAAACACACAAGACTGTGTGTGTGTGTGTGTGTGTGTGTGTGCGTGCGTGCGTGCGTGCGTGCGTGTGTGTGTGTGGGCGTGTGTTTCTAAGAGCTCGCGCATTTCTGACATCATTAAAATTAAAGATAAACAAAATACAGAGTTAGATTTTGGATTAGATTTAAAATTGAAAGAAAAAAAATCGCTAATGTACATACACATACAAACACACACGGTGGCAGGTGTTTTGTGGCACACTGATATGATTCAAATATTCGGCTTGTACTTATTTCCCCTGATATTTTTAAAAGAGTTATAATAAATGACAATTTTATATCTTTTCAGTCATTTTGTCCGTTTATACAGCTCACTATCATGTTTTGTTTAGACCTGTTTCGGCTGGATCGAATAGTAATTAAATACAGCATAATAATAGCATATACATAATTGTATTAATATTTGTGTTAATACCACCGACTAACCTTTTTTTTGTTTAGAGGTTCGTTGTGCCTATATATTTATTTTAATCATTTATTTTGCTATAATTAGCACATGCCCAATATGTTAATCGTGTTTATGGCAAATTAAACACACCTTAACCGTCTAATTAGCACGGTAAATTAATATATTAGTAATTATTATTTAATTTGAAAATGATTTGCATAATTAATAAATGTAAATATTTCGAAGGGCACTGGAACTATTTCATTTTTCTAAACTTTTTGAACGTTGAATAATTGATGTTTATATTTAGTATTAATTTAAATTCATACGAATAATTACAATTGATAATAATTAAGCGGGTAAGTGATGTTGTTTCTTTTGCGCTTTATTTAAAATATTCGTCTCACAATTTACAAAATGAGAATATTTCTTCTGATTAATTAACAAAATCTAATCTGCAAAAATTGCACTTTTTAATTTGTTTTTACATAGGTCGAAATTAACAACAAGAAGTAAAAATAACTCATTTGCAACAGCACGTCACAGTAACACTAGCATCTAACAAATGTAATAAATATTATAAATAGCGCTCGACGAACGTATGTTGCATTTGTAAGCACATTAGTTGAAATATCCGAGTATTATTGTGTTTTCTGAAAGAGAAAAACAACAGGCCATGTGTTTTTATTTACCTCTGAAATTTTGCGTTAATAAAGAGTGTCTAGATCTTAATTTAGTGTCATACTGGAAATATGTTTCAACATAGCCTAATATTCAAGTGTGATATCTGTAAACAGCATAACAGTAAAGCATCCAAGTAAAAAACATCTCTATTCATTGACAATATATCCATCGGGTTTTTAAAAGGTTAAATGCTTATAGCATGAACGTTTACATAGTGCTACGATTACTTAAATGTTCTTTTTACACATTAATGCTAGTAATGCATCACACGTGAATAAAACCATAAATATACAACAGGGTATTTTTCAAGCATTATACGTCACCATGTGACATGTAATGTTTTTATATCATCACACATGTTCGGCAAAAAGAAACACGCAAATCCTCCTTCATTGTGTCCTTAAGTTACATGATAATTAAGATTGTTTTTGCCATGCTTTGCATTTGATTCACTCGTGTACTTAACGTAACTCGGAGATCATGTATATCATAGTAGGACACTGACATTTTATGTAGTATACAAAGACAGACAGGGATAGCACAATCGTGAAATAATTTAACGTGAATAACAATAAAAACCATTTTGCAGTGTATGTGCAATTCTGACATACATCGTTGATTTGTTATGATGGTTGTGCATTATGATTAGCATTTTATTATTAAAAATATTATTATTTATAATTGTTGTTGCTTTGTTGCATTTCATATATACTATTTACCGATGTCTCCAATCGTGCGCATTCCACTTGGTTCAAGTTTGACTTCGTGCGTAAAGTTAAGAGATCTGGTGGGTAGATGATGAACCTTTTTACCACGGAATCCATTCAGTTACCAGCAAACATGTACCTGTTTTCATCTGTGTGTTTGATTTGACCCAATCCGTTGACACAGGAGACTTACAGATCTGCGCAGATGGCAGCAAACGAACATATATCTCGGACAAGGCAGGTTCATGTGGTGTGTCAGCCCCATGGCCAAAGTGAACATAAGAGGGCGCTGCCATTGCACCTGGTAACACGTCCTGCCCCAGCCACCCGCGGCTTCAGACCGGACAATGCTCCACAGCTCCACTGCTGTCGAACGCCATAGAGTCCCAGTGTGTGATTTAGACCAGCCATGCGCCACAACTCTCATCTCTTCTGCTGCCGCAGTACGCGCATCTGTTGTTGGGCCCATCCCCAAGACGCCACTGCTGTTGATGTGTGACTTAAGTTCAGGTTGCATTAGTCAATCATGCAGATAAATGTTCGTTCATAAAGAAATGATTCTTTCGTGCAACTCAATTAAGAGCCCTTTCCAAACAGTACTTGGTCTTTTGTGTCATCCATATTAATATAGAGTGCGTAAACCTCAATAATTTTATCCGAACTACAATGTTTTCCGTCTTCTAATAAAGTTACGAGACTATTGTAAACAGCTGCCTTTATCTCGTAATGCTTTCATTTCCTTCGTTTTGGTCTGTATTATTGGACAGTGGCACGCGCGGTGCATGAGGTTAAAAGGACGCACGCACGCACGCACACACTGTTTTTGAAATGCAGAAAAAACATGTATTTTATATAGATTTGAGGCCTTTTCTGGAATTGGATAAGTAATTGTATTTTCTTGTTTTATATTTTTTCATAAAATACGTTTTGAATAGTTATTGCTGTTTATTGTGTGTACCGCCGTGGTGAGTTAGACAGGGGTTTACACATTTCTAGTCAGATTAATCAGCATGTTCACCAAGGGTTGGTTATGCATTTGGTTGCCCGTACAGTCATTCGGCGTATTTAGGACAGAACATTTGCACCTGATAGAAGCTAAGAGATAAGAAACACATTTATATTAAGATTATGTGGGCACCGTGTTTTCCTTGGATTTAGCTTTGCCACAGTGTTCACGAAAGCGAAGATCAGGTGATATTTGCGCCCATAAATATGGCTATCAAGTGCCAGACAGGACCACACTGCATATTCAAATATGCCTAGATTTGGCATGGCAGCATACAAAGCGACAGACAAGCTCTGATTCTGTCCCTTTTCACGCATCGGCCTTATTATCTCACTGGCCCCCTAACTCTTCACGCACTCTATTTTCCATCCATTCATTTTTACAATCCCTCTTTCCCCAGAGAGCAGACAGGCACATCACACATGCTGAAGATTCTCTCAAGGCGAAATTTGTATGCATATCAAACATATCGGCACATTTAACGTTGCCATCTTCTGGGCACTGAATGTTCGTAAAATTGCAACGTTAACGTTTTATTTGGTAGGTTTTATTTGCTAATTCTGTTCTGCCTGGAACTTAGTCCCTGCGCACGTAAACTGTACGTTTTTATTTTAGATGTACTGCATGTGTCAGCAATTATAATAGATATGCTTTTGACTTAAACCACACACGGACACCTACTCGCTGACACGCACACACGGAGAAGCAGCTGTCACAACGAGGTTGGATTATTCCACGAGGCCATAGTGTTTATTATTGCCATTGTTTGCATATAATGCTTTGCGTTTGTGATACTATTTTAGTACGTGCTTATTTAGTATAGCTTATTGGTGTTTCTATTAAACCTTTTAAAGCGAGGATTGCGGTGCTCACAATCGCGTAAATATTCCGCATGACATGGCATGAGACGAAATTTAAAAAAGAAAGAAAAAAAAACAATTATTTAATGTTCTATATATTTCTGTTTATTAAAGTACAAAATATTTTACTGGAATGCATTGACATTGAAATATTACATCGCTTGGGATACTATTTATCAGTATTACTGTATTAGGTAAACACTTTAAATGTTACATTTTCAATCATGCACACATCAATTATAATTTGCAGCACACATTACACATGTATTTATTATTTTTGAAATGCAAATAATATATGTTGACTATGACAGTGCATGACATTGTACCACCACATACGATCATATTCTGAGAAACGATTCGGGCAGTTACAAGCAAAACAACCAAAAAGTTACATTTTATACATTTTCAATACACATTATGTAATCGATGAACGTAAGCCGGTTAGTTGCATGTGGCAGGATTAGGCCCCTTTAGAGATGTCAGTAGCGAAAGTGCTCCTTGAGAAAAAGTGCAAGTGTCATTTCTTTAGTAAGAATCAACAATAGAATTATCATGAAAAAAGGACACTGGTCCGGGCTCAAAGGTCCGATCTGGGGATACACGCTTTTGATTCGGGAAGAGGGCGTTTTAAGTGACCACCAAGAGCAGGAGAATTGTTTTGGGGCAAAGTGAAAAAAGCAGACCTGTGGAGAAACCCACCGATCTATACTACAGTTGTTACTATTGATCAAACGTCACCTCTTTGAACGCACGCGCTTGAAAGTTACACTACTTATCGAGAATTATTTAAAAAACACAGCATGTAAGGCATATCATGTCATATACGGTTCTTACTAAAGGAACAAAAATTTTGTAATTAAATAAACAGCACCAAATAAATTCTTTTAAACTGCATAAAGATAATAACAACACATGCTAAGTGTATATCATAATATATAGTAACGAAATTACAAGACAAGAGTGAGTAACACAATGTTCATTAAAGAGAAGAACTTCTGGTTTTACATTGCACCCTTATACTCTCTCTCTCTCTCTCTCTCTCTCTCTCTCTCTCTCTCTCTCTCTCTCTCTCTCTCTCTCTCTCTCTCTCTCTCTCTCTCTCTCTCTCCGTCTATTGTGTGTGTTTGTGTGTGTGTGTGTGTGTGTGTGTGTGTGTGTGAGAGAGAGAGAGAGAGGTACAGAAATAATTTTTTAGAATAAGATTTTTCAAATGCCTAAAATTGTTTTTAAGATCTATACTTTTGAGTTCACTAGACTCTGCTCTTAAAGATAATATCAGAAACACCATTTGTCTGATCATATTTCTGCTCGTCCTAAAGCGACTGTAGCGCAATGTAAAGCCTCCATGTACAGTGTGTTTGAGTCTACCAGAAATATCTCACATGAATATTATCAATTTGTCTAGCTAAAAAGAAAGAATGTATTGCATTTGGGCTGTTTAGTTTTTGCACCGTTTCCCCCCTCTCGTAAGCATGCACTAATCTCAATATCTAACATAATGGGACAGAAAGCATAAACACATGCGGTATTCAGGTGTTTTAATGCGATGAAAAAGGCAGATATCATTTATTATAACGATTTCAAAATGGATTTACACAAATAGCATGCAGCGTGTTGCTAACGTGGTATTTTAAAGTCTTGACAAAAGGCAGACAGTTTAAATTTATGACAGAAAATCCAAACACTTCCACAGATACGATCCTATATCGTAAACATGCACGCTGAAAACACTATATTTAAGATTACACCGTGTAAATACTTTCCCAGTCATTTTACGTATGTGTTCAGACGTTAGGAGTTTCAGCATTACAAGTAACAGCAGATTTTATATCTAAAATGTTTAAGATTTGTCAATACACATACTTCACTCTTTACCTTTACACCATGTAGTTAAACCTAATAATTAGTCTTTTGTTAGTGTTGTTTTTTTGTTGTTGTAGAAAACCATGCATATACAGTGCATACAAAGTAAAATATCTTTATGTTTTTAAAACAATCATATTAATATAAAAAGTAGGCTATTGTTTTGTATTAGTACAGAAAAGTCTTACGGTGTTTTACGTTCGACAATCCTAAAATAATCTAAAAATATAAATATTATAAATCCTGCCACATGCGAACATTTTAATAATCAAAGGATTTATAAAGTAGCCTATGACTAACTTGCTGTTTTTGTTAGTGCTCTAAACTTTCCTCCGACAACGCGGTTTTCGAGGTTAAAATGTGTGTTGATTTCATGTCATAAAGATACTCGGTTGGATAAACATACTTAAAAGCGCGTATTTCTAAATGCAAAAGTAGCGCCCGAATAACACGAGCCGTGCATGCAGGGGCTGTGCGCTCCTACGCTATTAACTTCCAGTGTCTTCTTTCTCATCAAACTCTTACTTTGCGCTGTACTTAATTCCATATTTTCAATTCCCGATCACTACTTTCCTCTTTTTCCTTCTCCATCCATCTATCCATCCCTCCCTCCCTCCTCTATCTCCCTCCTCCCTCTCTCTCTCCTCGGCTCTCTGCTGAATCTTATTGATCCAGAAGGTGGCTAATTAGCCCTTCCCGTCGTGCCTGTGTAATGAAGCACATGCGCACTGAATTAATCACAGCCATTTTTTGCAGGAAACTAATTAGCAGGAATAAAGATCCAAAGAGTTTTTTTCTTTTCAATCATCAGATCTCACTTTCGCCTCTTCCTCTCTCCCTCCAACACGAGACTCATCGCCTGCTTTGCATCCAAATTATTTTTATATTGCCTTTACAACTAATACTCCGTTTTTTGTACACGCTCCGCAACAACAATGATCTTTCTTTTACCATCATCCTAAGCGCAAACTGACCAAAAGGGACTGCCTTGATGGGATCTTTAGCCAAAGCGTCTCAATACTGGATTAAAAAGCGAGGATCTCAAAGCGGCAGCGAAACATTGTAAGTTGTAACTTTGCTTTCTCTTTCTGCCTCTCTCTTAACGTTGCGTTTTCTCTTTAGTTTCAATAACAGACCGAAGCGATTGCTTTCGGGATTTCGGCGTCCACCGACGCCGGCTTTGCCTATTCTTCTAGTTTGATAAAGAACAAGCGGATTGCAAGTTATTTTCATGCAAGTTGCTTTTATTTCTCGCCTTTTATGAGTATCGTTACCTGTGTTTACATCTGGCTTCGTCCTCGCTCTTCTCATGGAAGAATAGAAAAGGGCAAGACAGCGATTCCTTTCCCAAACAGTTGGATTTAAAACACACTTCTGCGTTTTCACGCATTCACGGTGGTCACAAAAAGCACGAATAGTGTCAAGAACGACGTTTTGTAACAGGGTGTCGATGTTAAAGGGTAGCAGTGCCGGGCGCTGGGAGAGTAGCGGGAGCTTGGCGTGATCGTAGCCGGGAGAGAGGCGTCTCAGTCCAGCCTCGAGTCCGTCCAGGTCCGCTGATCGGGAAGGTTCGCTCGCGTTCCCGTTTTGCGACGAAACGCTCGTGTGTCTTGTACTTCTATTTCCTCCCTGATTTAGCGAACACATCGGGAGCCAAAAATCCACATTATCGCTTTGGTCTTTACTTTTCGTCTCCTTTCTAGTGTGGATGTCTCTCCGCCCTTTGCTTTGCTTTGCATTTCAGTTCCTCTACTTTTTTCGCTCCTGTCACTTTCACCGTCTTTTCTCGCTTTATTTCTCATCCCGAGCGTTGTTAAAGTTGTTCTTTGCTGCTTCCCAGTCGGAGTCACATGCAAATCGATAGGCATGTGTGTGTGAGAGAGAGAGTGTGTGTGTGTGTGAGGGTTCAGGGGAGTGTGTTTGGTGTGGAGCCGAAGCTCCGGGTCTCATGAGCGGATCAGAGAGCTCTGAGATCCGCGGCTCGACCACGGCGAATGATTTACAACGAGAAACGCACAGATATAGCGCACTTTTACGTTTTAACGCGAAATAATGAAATTAAATAGCAACAGATTTTACAACAAAGATTGTACATTTCAAATTAAAGCTATTTTTCAACATTAGCGTGCGTTTTCGTGTTAGTTTTTAGCAAAAATGCCAATAAAAAGTGTCTTCGAATGGTAAACAATGCTAACAACTCTCCGTCGCTTAGCTTAAACTATTGAGAAATCGCCTCGTAAATAAACACGTTTTGATGAACTAAAAACTGAATGAAGAGCACAGGTGTAGCATGAATTAAAAATGTTAGATAGGGACCTAAAACCGAAGAGGAATAGACCGAGAGATAGTCCCTCGAAGATATACAGACAAATGTGAATCCATACAGTGATACAATGTAGCCCACAGTGAGATACAAAAATTCAAAACGAGAAAAGAGAGAAGACGCGATGGAAGGACAGACAGACACAGCCAGAGCTGACTGAGTGTTTGCGAGCTGCTGCATGGATGTGCAGGGTTGGGAAGAAAGAGAGGGGGAGGTTGAGAGACTTGGGGTCAGACGGCAAGAAACAAGGGAGCAGGGGTCACCGAGCGAGTGGAAGAAAGAGAAAAAAGAACGAGAAAGGGAAAACTCGACGATAGCCAGCAAGGGAAGAGTGGGGATTGGGGAATAGTGGGGTGGGTGTGCGGTGTGTTGTGGGGTCACACAAACAATAATACAGCGGGGTCAGTGGGATTACACCTTAAGTTTGATCAACAAAATGAAAACGTGTTCGATTTTGCATTGGGCAGTTTTTTGTTGGAAGTGATATTTTTGGAGAGAGAGAGAGAGAGATGGATGCATGCATACAAAGTAAGTTAGAGAGGATAGAAAGAGTCAAATAGCCACAGGCCACATAGAAGGAATCAGGGAAAAGGTCAGAAAACACAAATCCCGAGACCTTTTTATCCTTCCCGACGTGTCCTAACAAGAGAGACCAGAAGCTGACGCGGTGACGACGCACGCTTGTTTAGGTCAAATGTCTGAGAAGCTTGCATCTATGCGTTTTGCTGTTAATTTATTAATTTTTTTCATGTGGAATGGTTGTGTAGTATAGTAAAACAAAATAGGTGAAATGTTTCATTTGTGTGTATGAGGGGAAGTTGGCAGGCAGAGTGATCCATTGTGTGTGTTCCTTATATATTTCATTATTTTTTAACGCTTTTGTATGGTGGCATGGTGGGCAACCCAGCTCTTCCTTTTTCTGCTTTTCCTTTCTTGTTTTTTGGAGCAAAAACTAGGGAGGGAGGGAGGAGAAGGACAGATAAGTCAGGGCTTTAATGTCTCTCAGCTCCCGAGTAGAGGGGTGGCAATAATTACAAGTGTCACACAAAAAGGATATATAGTATAATTCAGGTGCTGTGCATGGGCTGTCTTTCGCGCTCTCTCTCTCGCTCTCCAACTCTTGCTCTCCCCTATCCTTTCTCTTTCTCTCTCTCTCTGCTCTGGCTTTCACCATCGCAAAACAAAGACAGCAGGCAAGGTCTTTGCCATCTCACTCGCTCTTCAGAAACTCATGGATAGGCTATTCAGAGCTAATCCTTTGCGGACAATGATTTTGATGGCAGTTGGCTCATTTCTAGGAAGTCATATTGTTGCAATATTTGTTGTCTGGCATTGCCTTTGTGTTTCACCTGAGCATGAAACACTTAATGTTGCGTTTGGTAATTATTGTCAGTATTCAAGCAGTGTAAAAGAGTATTTTATCTTATTCTTATCTGGTCCGGTTTTCTGCGATCGTCTGCTGCGTTACAGAAAATGTCTGGCTCATGTTTGCGGTGTGGTCTGGTAGAATGTTAATGTTTCTCTGAATTTGTCCAGCGTACAGAGAAATGGCATAGGCATTGTAGACTGCTTTTTAGTCTGATTTGAAATGTAATTATTTTTTTTTTTTAGAATGATCAACATTTTATTATTTCTAATATGCACAGAGTGGTGTGTGTGTGTGATTATTTTTCTTAGTTAAATCCCATTTATATCAGACTATCGTATAATATAGTTTTTATTATTGTAGACATTTTGACATTATCATTGTCCCGTATCACTGTTTATATTACTAATCACCTCACTGTGAGAAAATAGTTTTAGTTTCCCCTGAACTAAATAAAAATATTCCCTATATTTTATTATATGCCCATTTCATATTAGAATTAAATTAGTATAATAATTACATTAATATCTTTAATTTATTATAATGATCTTTTACAATTTTTGACATCTTAAAAAGGTTCTTCTAAGAATGTGTTTTTCTGCTGTTGGTTAGTGAATTTGCTGGTTCAGCAGAAGCATTCTACAGAAAAAAGCCTTATTTGTTGGCTTGATATCTCACCTCTTCCTCTCATGAAAACAGTAATTGTACGTAAAGTGTACTTGTACTGCTCGTGTGGTGCATGAATAGAGATGCCGATATGATATACACTTGCCGAGTGGCGTGTGTATGGATGTCATTGTGGAGATATAGGGCAGGGGGAGACTACTGTATGTGTCGCGCTCTCTCTCTCTCGCTCTCTATCTCTCTCGCTCTCTATCTCTCTCTCTTTCTCTCTCTGGGGGCTGGCACCCTCAGGGAAAGCCTTAGTGATGTCCTCAGTGGTAGAGGGCCCTCTTTAGGTCAACACTGTTGACAGGCCATGCAATATATATGTAGATATAAAAATACATGAATAATATTTAAATTTATTTATAGTTACCTTTTACTGATAATTGCATTTTTTATTATTAGCAAATAAGTCATATCAGAAAAACATACAATGAAATGTAAACATTTATTTTTTTTATACACAAAAACAAACTTGTATGTATATTTATTTCCCCTTTATTTGTGACAATATAATATTATTAATGACTAGCATCAAACATGCATTATTTTTAAAACCTTGCAATTAAAAATAACATGTACAGTTTTTTATTTTAATATTACAAAGATAGTGTTTAGGTTTAGTAATAGCTCATTGTGAAGGTGAAGTGTGTGTGTGTGTGTGTGTGTGTAGAGAGGAGTCGATCTCTGTCACGAGTTTTCCATTAATCCAGCCGTGCTGAGGAGGCCCAGCCACCTCCATTTGCTGTAGGGCTTGAATTGTGTGTGTGTAAATTAGGTTAGCAGGAGCACTGGGTCTGATTACACATGATGGTTTTGAATATGCAAGCCTGTGCAGTCAGGACCAGTTCTTCCAGTTGTCCCATAATGAGAGGGAGGACAATGGCGTACGTGTCACTGCTATCATTAAACCACGGGCTGGGGGCAGGCAGAGCGTGGGTGGAGAGGATGGAGTGGTTGTGCGCGCGCGCGTGCGTGTGTGTGTGGAGGTTTGATGATAGTTAGGTACGCTACCTGTGTAAACTCAGCCTTTACCACAAGCCCGGCTCAAGCCATGGTTTCACCTTTCAGGCGGTTGTGTGGACTGTCTGTGCACTTTTCCTTTCTACTTTTCCCCCCTTGTCCTGCTGTTCTTTTATTTGTTCTCAGTTGGCACGAATGTCTGTGCTGTTTCACAATATGTTATCTTGTTGTCTTTAAATCATTGTGCCAGAGATTTATGATATAGAAGGTGTGTGTACGGTACTTGATCGTGTTTTGTGTACATGTCATCAGACAAATTTTGTATTGTTATTATTGTTATCAAGTGTTTTTGTTTGAGCTTAAATGAATGAAAGCGTTATTGAAAAGAGTAAATGAAAAGCAAAAGTCCTCACCTGACGTAATGATTCCCAAGCTGTTTGTAGACGGGTCAGACCTGAAAAAGAGACGTGTGTGTGTGGAATGGGAAGAGACAGGAATTCCTCTCTTATTGCGCGACAAGCTGCTTTTGCACATTTTCCGTCTGCCAGGGAATATTTCGAGAGACGAGTAGCCCTCATGTCATGAGGAAATACAATGGTTGTATTTCACAAAGTAATGTGAGGCAGAGTGAATATTTTGGCGAATTTTTGGAAAAATAGACTGTGTGTGTATCCAGACAAAACAGTGAAAATGAATAAATGAGTAATGATATTTAGGTAATAATAAAATTGGATGTTAGCTGTTAGCTCAGGCTTTATGCAGCAGTAGGCCACGGCACGGCACACGTGTATATGTGTGTGTAGGTATGCGTGAGGGTTTTCTAGAACAGCATCGGGGTGTAGGCCTGTAGTTAAGATGGATAACAGCAGTGTAACGCAGACGGTCGCCGGAGTCCACAGCGGTTCTCCGGGGCTAGACGCGACTGGCATCGCATCGCTGTTCGGCAGGGACACGGACCTGCTCCCCCCCCACCCCTCCTTCTCTTCTCTGCACCCCGGAGCCCAGCGTCCGGCCCTCCGCGCTGTCGCTTATCATCACAAAGGGGCAGAATGCATAAAACATGGAGGACACACAGACACTGGGAGCCCAGGTCGCCTTTCTCTCCACACAGAGAAAAGCGTGAGGTCCCGTGACTTTGACATGATCCCTGCCTTCTCGCCGTTTTCACCCTGTCATTTTCTGCCTTTCGTTTATTTTATGCAAAATGAATTGTAGAACATAGTGTGCAAGTTTGTGTGTGAGCATATGCACGCAGGTGTCATTTTCAAATGAAAAGTCCTCTCATGCATGACGTATGAGCAAAAAAAGTTATATAAATATATAAATTATGTAAATATAAACAAAAAAAGACCAAGTTAGACATTTTTGTTTTAGTTTGGGTGACAACTTTTATTTTCTTAATTATAATTTTGTATTTAATGAAATGTCAGTGTCACAATTAGCTCAGTTCTTTCTAATTTGACAAAACGTTTTTAATGAGGTGAATACAAACACACTTTGTAGATGTTAACCAAGCTGTCTGTGAGAACAGACGTGTGCCCTGAGAGCATCTGCAGATGTGATTTGTCCGGCACATTTTATGTTTGCCGTGCTATGTTATGTAGCTAGTGTTAGCCTCTGCTAGATTAGCACAATGACCTGGATTGTGTGTGTGAGATGCTGCTGTATCATGCCCTCATCTTTGTTATATCGGCTATTTTGGAAAAAAAATTGCATGTATTTTCGGCAATACATGCAATCAGTATTTTTCGTATTTAAATGTGTGAATGGTTATTTGTAGCAAATTTTTGTCCAGACACGTTTAGAAATATGAATCTCTTTTTCTATTTTTGTGTTTCTTAGTGGTGCCGTATGGAGGTATTATTCGTTTTTTATTAAACGTACGTGGCTTTATTTCTGCGTGACAGATCAGCGAGTGTGCGTGGATCATTTGCAGCTGAGCTCCGTGCTGCACGGGCTGTCAGTAACGCAGGCTGTTTCTGTGCGTGTGAGTGATCGACAGCACGCGTGCGTGTGTGTTTAGTGCGTGAGGGCTGCAGGAATGCTGAGTGGGAACCGGGTGAAGCCCGACAGGGCGATGGCACTTCCTTTCTGTGTACGGCACAGCTTATCCTCCTCGGGATTAAAGACAGCAGAAAAGAAAAGAGATGGCAGGAGCCCCCCTTCTCCTTCGCTCGCCTTCCTCTCTCCCTTTTTCCGTGTTTGGAAAAGGGGGGAAAAAATCTCAAACAAAAAGCGTGATTCATTTGCAAATGTGCAGCAGCCCATACGGGTCCCCCATGGTGCACTGGGAGAGGAGGAGCGGAGAGAGAGAAGATGAGAGGAAATAAAGGTATAGTAGAGTCGTTCGATTCTGTCTTTGTGGCGCTGAGGCCTAGCGACACCTCAGGCCAGCCCGGCTCTTGAATCTATTAGTTTGGTCTGAAACAGAACCGCTATTAGAAACTGAGTGTGTGTGTGGATGTTTTTAGCAAATGCTTGTGGTTTCATTATGGTGTGTGTGTTTAGCAGTGAAGGGTTAAGAGGCAGAGAT
This sequence comes from Oreonectes daqikongensis, assembly GCA_026939265.1. NCBI lineage: Eukaryota > Metazoa > Chordata > Actinopteri > Cypriniformes > Nemacheilidae > Oreonectes > Oreonectes daqikongensis. The sequence goes on along the minus strand of JAOTQM010000406.1, from coordinate 5,823 downwards.
AGACCCCTTTGTCTCGGTGGCCCTCTTTGTCATTGTTGTGCTGGAATTGAGCTGCCTGCACCTCACTTGACCACTGCAAAGCAATAAAATGGCCCCTAAGTGCTACAGGCCCTCTAACAGCACTATCTCCTCCGGGCTTTCACCTCACACACGCACACACGTGCGCGTGTAAGGGTAAAATAAAATGGCATACGTGTTACGTGTTTCTGCGGCTTTTGTTTACATTTGTTTCTACGCTTTTAAAGCTTTTCAGTATTTTTACTTTCGTTCTCTCGTAAGACGAATCTAATTTTAATACCAGCCAGGTAATACCAAAATGCATTGATGTGGTACTAGCCTAATTATATATTCATTTATCAGTTGTTTATATCAGTAAAGACTATGGAATATAAAATTGCACACTGTGCACATTCTGAATCGAAGATTATACTTATTTAGATTAATTGAATTCACTCTAATTGAATATGTTATTCCTGTCTAAGTATACACCATAGATCATTCTGTATCGTTTGTTTATGTTTGGCATTTTGCATGTTTTATGTAAACATATAATTAAAGGTGATACTCGGTGTGTGTGTGCGTCAAGGCCACTGTGTGTGTAGTAGACAGTTCCCTGTTTGATAGCAGCCATTTTGGTTCATTTTCAAATATTTCAATGGGGAAATAAATTCAGGATTGGTTCTGCTTTACTTCACATAATTCATAGTTTACACAACGTCAGACGTAAAATTTTGTTTACATTTATAAATATTCTCTGAAGCCTGTTTTATATAATAATATCCATATACTCTTCAATCAGTTATGCTTTTATCACCGAATAGGCTGTTTATTTAAGTATTTGTAATTATAGTGATTTAAATACAACCTGTATTTAAAAATACATTACAGCGGTACTTTAATATTTTCAATGTTTGTGTCTGCAAAAGTAGCGTTGTTTTCGGTTGTAATGATTATTGTTTACTTGACACAATTCTTTTCCTCCTAGACGTTATAATTAAATGTTGGATGGAAAAAACGCAGTCTTTTCCTGTCGCCTTCCTATCACATAGGTATTTAATGAGACACGAGAAGAGCGACGTGATTGGTGTATTGGCACGGAGAGTCCTGTGAGAGGTCAGCTCATTGGCTGAGGTGTTTAATTGGTATTGTTGGACACCCCTACACCCCTCTTGGGTGTAACTTGTTTTTGCCAGGTGCACTGCGCTCTCTATTAAGTGTTACATAGGACCACAATTAAATCAGGCCTGACTGAAGTTGCACTTGCTGGTGTCTGGCTGTTCGCACAGACGCTTAACACGGCCTCCACGCGGCGCAACCATTGTTTTGTTCCTTTGTTAGGTGTGCGGAGATTTAAAACCGTTCACCTTGAATGAAATTTGTTAGAAAGGAATGAAAGGCGTTTCGTGCATACAGAAACACAGGGAACTTTATTTGTCTGTATTGACGCTGTGTCCTCAAGTTGTTATGTATTCAAGCCGTTATCCCCCTTTTTTTAATTTAGGGTCTGTTACCCCATTCGCAGGGACGACTGGCCAGCGGGGCGAGCAGGCCACTGGGGATTGCTCAAGGCCAGACGGCCACAATAGATCAGTGACCCCCCGAGTCGTGACGTCACAGCCGCTGTCTGCCATTTGATGTCATTTTGTCATCTGTCAGCCAGAGTCTGACCTTTGCAACATGCATTCACTATTATTTACTAAAATCCTACCATTAAATTGTGTTAAAGAAATATAAATTGTATAGAAGGAATCATTACTAACATTTAAAAAAAATATATTTTCAAGCTCTCGATTTCAGTCTGTTGCGTCCAAGCACACACCTTAAAACCTATACGTAAAACCAATAATCCTCTTATGTGCTATTTGTATTACTTGATCGAACCCAAGCATGCTAAAAAATGCCCGGGTTCATACGTGCGTTTTATTTTTTTTACACCGTGCATCTGCAGTCACCTTATCTGTCAGCTGTTTCACGCTTCATTTCACGAGTATGTTATTTTTGTTCATTCTTAAAGCTTGCTAAACATCCGGACTTTGTAAATAAGTGAGAGAACAAGACACAGGAGCGTAGCTGGGGTCAGACGGAGGTAAAAGAAAGGCTGGGTGCTCACATGAAACATTTATAGATCAGTTACTTTGTCAAGTGTCAAGCTTTTGTACCTTTTTTGTGGTCTTTGTGACGAGTTTGTAACTGTACACATACCCGAGATAAACCCAGCCTGCCTCTCGCTGTAGTTGGTGTTTGTATGTAGCTGTCGGGTTAGTACTAGTCTTGCGGTTTCTGGGAATACACATCGAAAGCTAATTTGCTCAGTGCTTCGTAAATATTAATGTCTCACCCTGGTAATGAGTGACACGTTGTCAGGGAATATTGCGCTCGTGTGACAGGGTGTCAGAATTTGTCTGCCGTCCAAATCGCGTATATGGTTACACCTGAAATATCGGTTTGGTAAGATTGTGATTGTAGCTTCCACGTGTGAAAAAGATTTCATTAGGGTCTCAATTGCTGCTTTTAGATAATAAGATTAACTAGAGAGTCTTCTGTCTCTCAGATATTTCTTCTGACGAAAATCCTTTTTATTTCAACAATGTTAGACTGTGCCGAGATGTCATGCTGTGCAATCTAAAGTAAAATTTCAATATCAAGTTCTCCCAAAAGCAAATATATGAGGAGTTATGCTATCTACATTTTATATCTAATGTACGATTTTATAGTCCTATTTTAGTGCTGTACAGTATGTAAGCAATGTTCATGTTTCTATTTTTATTTCTTGTAAAAAAAAAGAAGGAAAATGTTAATTTCTAAATGACTTTCAACTCCATTAAATCTTTAGAGATATGGAAAAAGTAACCTCCGAGCAATGAAATCTGCACATATTCACATGAACGTTTCTTTTTTATATTCAATGAAAAAGCGTGTCTACTCTGCAGGTGTGAGCGTCCTGTGGCCTACGGTGGAGGTATCTCCTGTCGGTGACACACATTGTGTTTACAGTGGATGGGACAGAGGGTGGAGGGCGCACAGACACTCGTTTCATCACTTCCTTCCTAGCTCCGTTTTTATGAATTGATCTGTCATAACAACTGCCAGAGCTGTAGAGGAAACTGAAGGGGGGGGAGCGCTCATGGAAAGGAAAGAATTGTTGCATGTTATAGAGAAAGAGAACAATAGCATCCATCCCAAAGCTAGATTAGGTGATCACAGAGCTGTCCAAGGGAAGAGGTTGTGTGTTATTTTTATATTCGAGCTCCATCTGTGGGGGCAAAGTGCTTCGAGTTCGCACTGCTGCGATATGAGCCGTCCGAAAGAAAAGTCTTCTCACTCACGCGTTAAAACTTCCTGAACACTGTGTGTATGGGCTCTTTTTGTAGGGTCGAAACGTGACATAAGCAGAGAAACAGGAAGCCTGGCTGACATCTTTCGCAATCTCGATCGAAACAGGAACTGAGAGCGGGCCCAGCCGTGGCCCCTTACAGCTAGCAGATGGATGCCAACCTGTTGAAGGCTTCTGGCACGGGGAGGAGGGCTGCAGAGGGGGCTTGTGTCAGCCGAGGGCCCCCCGGGACCCCTTTTTCACTCCTGGAGGGTCCGGAGGTGTGGTCACCGTCTGTTACGTGATGGCGTGCTTAGCACTTGCCAGCAAGAGCATTTATATGCAAATGCTAAACAAGCATTGGTGAGACTAATTACGGCCGATCCTATTGAACGTGTGCCAACCCAGAGAGAGGAAGGCAGTTCCGACAAGCTGGGGTGGTCTTGCCCTGCTTGTTTACTCATTGTCTTACTTTATTAGCCCCTCATTGACACTCCTCCTTAGCAGGAAGGGGGGTATGTTTGCAGGGTGATCTCCTTTTTATGTTGAGCTGCCTTCGGTGGGTTTAAGTCGATGCCAGTTTGAGTTACGCAGATTTTGCTGTTCATCAGACCCCGCTAGTTAGTTTATTATAGGTTCATGGTTGCCAGATTGGGACCAGGTCCACCTGCTGGTATCCCTTCTATTGGTCAACGCTTCCTATTCTCAACTTTGTTGCATTGGTAACAGTGTGCAGGTGTGTCGGTCATATTCCAGTAGTTTTAGAACTGCACTGTCATGATAAAAGCAGCTAATGCTGCATGGATATTTCTGCAGGAGAGAGAGAAGCTCAGCACATGCCTTCATACAAAGGATGCTCATAACTAATTACTTGTGGTGCTCCAAATGCATTTAGGTCAGCTGTTTTAATCGCATGCAAATTTATGAGCGGAAGAGAGGGGAAATATTAAAGTTTTGAAGTCGGTGGCTGCCATTAACTGTGGCCAGAGGTGGTATATATTAAAGCTTTGGCCTAACGCAGAGCCCGACGTTTGCAAACCTGGCGGGACATTTTATTTGCTTGATTATGTTTAGGTCCTCTACATAACATTTAATCAGAATTTATTGCAGCGTACAGCCCGTACTGCAGCCGCACACTGTTAGCAGAACGGCTGATCTCGCAGGCGTCACGACGGACAAGCTCTCGTTGATTGAAAAGTGTCCCTCTCTGGCAAGAATCGTAGTGGTTCTGGAAGCCATTAGCACTGATAGAATTATGGCAGAGGCAACAATACGCGGAGCAAGAGTGCGCGGCGACACCTCCATTTTGAGCAGAAATGTTTTGAGGTGGAGGAAGTGAATTTCGACAGCGTTTGAGACTAGCCAGATCCCAGAGTTTGGAGTTTTAGGTTTGACCTCTGTGAAGATAAATTAGCTGGATGAGCTTTGCTCTGTTCTGATTTTCAGCTCGCTGTTTTTGGCTCACCTCTCAGCGCTTGGTTCGCATGAAGTTATCGTGTAGAAGCAGCATGACATGCGTCCTTCAATGAAGAAGGTGATCCCAGAATGCATTTTGACATGCTCGGTGGTTGACAATATATTTCAACTTTATGAACATGGTAACTTTTTTAAAATTCAAGGTACACTATTTTGCTATTTTGGTTGCTTTGAGTTAGGATGCTGTCTTATAAGAAAGTGGGGATGTTCTTCTCTCTTTAATTTCACTACTGTTTTCTCTTTTCATTGTGCCAGGCTTAGCACACATGCTGTAACACATAAACAGACCCATAACTGTTTGTATGCGCAGTGCATTTTAAGGGGGACATTTGGCTGGGTTACAGTGGTTTGATCAAAGGTTGTGTGTGTGTGTGTGTGTGTGTGTTTGTCTAGGCCATGGTTTCTCACAGAATGCAGCCGGTCAGCACTGTCTGTTTAACAGAAGGAAACACAAGTTCCTCTAGACATCTGTCCAGAATAGGTCTTTTAGTGTCAGACAGCAGTAACACACATGTACACTTTTGTTTGTGTAAAAATATCTTGTATGAAAAAATATCTTTGATTTGATTGGATATAAATTCAGTTCAGCTCAATTAACCACATGTGCAGTTTTTATATTGTGTAACTGTGTAGATGTTCCACGAAGTTTTTACCCTCATTTTTGACACTAAATCTATCATTATAATAATCTTTGTATATATATCACTGTTCCATATCATTTTATGCAAATATTTGAGGTACGTTTTGCTATGTGTTTTCTGTCTTCAGAAAAAGTGCTGCTTGGTTAAATGGTTAGTTTATAGTATGTAATATGATTTCATTCATACTACTATTACATTTACATAGCTGAGAGCATGCAGACTATTTACTATTGCTGTAAATGCATTTGTAATACATTTCTTCTGTATTTTTTTTCTCTGTCACAGTTTTCTCTCTCGCTCTCTATTGCTCTCTGTAGTGTATTCAGACTCTTGTCAGAGTTGAGAAAGGCATTCAGGGCCCTTAATCCCAATTCCCTCTATCAGGAATGCAAA